>OU342740.1:391405954-392005954 GCA_910589775.1 Avena eriantha | reverse complement strand
TCATTGTGAAATTCCTTGAACTTTTCAAAGGTTTCAGACTTGTGTTTCATCAAATAGATATACCCGTATCTACACAAATCATCCATGAAAGTAACAAAATAACGATATCAACCTCGTGCCGACACACTCATTGGTCCACACACATCAGTATGTATGATTTCCAATAAATCTGTCGCCCATTCCATTGAACCGGAAAACGACGTTCTAGTCATCTTGCCCATAAGGCATGGGTGACATGTATCAAATGATTCAAAATCAAGTGATTCCAAAAGTCCACAAGAATAGAGTTTCTTCATGCGTTTAACGCCAATATGACCTAGACGGCAGTGCCACATATATGTAGATATATCATCATCAAGTTTAATCTTTTTAGCATCAACATTATGAATATGCGTATACTACTATCGAGATCCAATAGAAATAAACCATTCAACACAGGTGCATGACCATAAAAGATATTATCCATATAAATCGAACAACCATTGTTTTCAGACTTAAACGAATAACCACTTTGCATCAAACATGATCCGGATACAATGTTTATGCTCAGTGCAGGCACCAAATAACAATTATTCAGATTTATAACTAATCCCGATGGCATATGGAGAGGCAGCGTTCCGACGGCGATCACATCAACTCTTGATCCATTGCCGACCCGCATCGTGACCTCATCCCTTGCTAGCTGTCGCTTGTTCCGCAGCCCCTGAATCGAGTTACATATTAGCAACCGATCCCGTATCAAATACCCAGGTGCTACTGCGAGTACTAGTAAAGTACACATCAATAACATGTATATCACATATACCTTTGTTTGCCTTGCCGACATTCTTGTCCGCCAAATACTTGGGGCAATTGCGCTTCCAATGGCCAATCCCCTTGCAAATACTCGGTGTCAGACTTAGGGCCAGCTCGGGGTTTCTTTTCAGGTGCGGCAACAGATTTTCCACCCTTCTTTCCCTTGTGCTTGCCTTTCTTGTCCTTGTCGAAACCGGTGGTCTTATTGATCATCAACACTTGATGTTCTTTCCTAATCTCCACTTCTGCAGTCTTAAGCATTGACAGAAGCTCGGGAAGAGACTTCTTCATGCCCTGCATATTATAGTTCATCACGAAGCTCTTGTACCTAGGTGGCAGAGATTGGAGAACACGATGTATGCCTAAGTCAATGGGAATCGTTATTCCCAAGGACACAAGCTTATCGGCGTACCCAGACATTTTGAGTACGTGCTCACTAACGGAGCTGTTCTCCTCCATCATGCAGCTAAAGAAATATTCTGAAGCATTATAACTCTCTACGGCAGCATGGGTATCGAAAATCATTTTCAATTCTCCCATGGTATCAAAGGCATTGCCATTTTCGAAACGCTTTCGAAGTTCTGGCTCTAGCCCATAAAGTATGCCGCAATGAACTAAGTTGTGGTCCTCCTGACGAGTTATATAGACATTCTTTTCCTCGTCAGGGGCATCAGGAGCTGGTAGGGGGCCTAGCAGCGCCTCTAGCACCTATTGCTTTTGTGCAGCAGTGAGGAGAATCCTCAAATTCATAGCCCAGTTGGTGAAGTTGCTACCATTCGCAGCAAGTTTCTCTTTCTCCATGAACACATTGGAATTAAAAGCAGGTGGTGCCATCTACAACAGAATTTGTAAAGTTTATTTAGACTAAGTTTATGATAGAGTGAGTTCAACTAATCCAAATTACTAATGAACTCCCACTCAAAAACGACATCCCTCGTGTCTTTTTGGTGATTACATGAACCAAATCCACTACACCAAGTCCGATCATCACGTGAGTTGGTGTAGCTTCAAAGGCGAGCATCTATATGGGCATCATATCAACTATATGACTCATGCTTAACCTTTCGGTCCATGTTCCGAGGCCATGTCTGTACATGCTAGGCTCGCCAAGTAAGAACCTTAGTATTCGCGTGTGTAAAACTATCTTACACCTCCTATGAAAGCGTAGAGTCGAGTACACCCGATCATCACGTGATGTCTCAAAACACGATCCACAGAACGGTGTATACTTAAGGAAGAACACATTTTGTCTTGATATTTAAATGAGGGATCATCGTACAATGCTACAAAAAAGCGCCAAACTAGCAGTATAAGATTCTAACATCTAATGTGTAAAGTGAGATGATATGGTCCATGCATTTGATCTCAATCATTTGCATCGTGGTATGATCTCTATCATTCCTTTGTGTGTAAGGCCAAGGTCTATGGAACTTACACATTGACTGTGTTGTAAGAGTATCTATCATACATCTACTTACAACAATACCATATCAAGACACTAGCCCAGCAACGATCTAAACTAGACGCCTCTAATTTATCAATTGTAAGTTTTAAATGGCTTAGGGCTTTCGGAGATAGAAACGGTCTTACCTACGAACATGAACCAAAACAAGGATAGCCAAGTTATTAGCAACTCATTGTAAATCAGATATTGACTATAGTAGGAGAGACAGACACCCGCTAGCCACTTATGCAAAACTAGTTGCATGTCAGTCGTGGAACCGGTCTCATGTACGATGACATGTAAGGTTGGTCCGGGCCACTTCATCCCACTATGCCACCAACATCCAAAATACATAGAAGATGCAATAACATGATCATCATCTCCCACCTACGCATAGATCAGGCTCTGATACCACTATTGGGTCCGCAGCATAGAAAACAAAAAAATTTCCTACGATGAGAACTACACGCCAAGATCTATCTACTAGATACAGAGCAACGGGTGGACATACATCCATCGAGAACTTACCCTCAAAGACAACGAGTTTTGTTAACGAGTAGGAACTCGTGGTTTATGTAGTCGTACACTTGCCGATCTCAAGATCGTGTGGAAGTCCGAGCGCCGCAAATCAGCAGCGCATCCGTCCTCGCACACACATTCAAGCCACCGGACAACCTTCACCTCCTTGCTCCAGTGATGCAGCGGAAGCAGCAACTCCTTCCAGACAAAAAGCCACCGGGAATATGTATCACGCTAATCCGAGACCATGGGGGAATAATTCTAGAGGGGGAGAGAGATCCTTTACGAGGAGGTGTCAGGAAGAAGGAGGAAGAGGGGGGCCTTTTATAGGAGGAGGGGGGTACCCCCTCCATGGCCGGCGCCTCATGGAGGTGACCCCTCACCTCCTCCATTCATGTGGTGGTAACTCCCTCCACATTAAAATGCATCTTCACATTCCCTTTTAAAGTCTCCACTTTAAATGCATTAAAATTATCTAAGTTTAATGCTCTCTCATTTAATAAAACTCTTTTATTAAATTTATTCAGAATTTTGTTAATTACTTTAATTAACAAACATTCACATAAAACCCCTTGCAACATTTCAATATCACATGCAGAACCACTTTCTGCAATTTCACCCGAAACAATTCCGGTTTCTATCGAAACAATTCCTCGCTTTGCAATCCTTTCGTCTGAAACATATGTGCTCCAAAATGGAGTCCGGTAACTCTTACGTGTGTCACCCTACGGTTCGTGAATAATGCAGACATGATTGAGACTCCTCTCAGATCAATAATCAGAAGCGAGACATGGAGATCCATACTGACTCCTGCATATTCAATGATGACTTCCGTGATCGTGAGAACCTTTAACGCTAGTAACTTAATCCCTTTGTCTCATGATATAATACATGTCCGAGATTCGATCATCGGTATCCAAATACCTAGTTTGATCTCGTTACCGACATGCACTCTTTTCTCGTTCTCGTGATATAACATTCTAGTGATCACATCACTTGCTTGCAAGCTATCTTAATGTGATATCACCGAGAGGGCCTAGAGTATATCTATCCATCATCGGGATTGAAAAATTCCACTCTTGATCCATGAGCCTCAACATAACACCTTCATAGCACTGAACCCACCTTTATAGTCACCCTGTTATGGTGTGACGTTTGATGTTATCAAGATACTCTTTCGGTGTTAGCAATTAACATGATCTCATGGTCTAAGGATAAAGATTACTTCGTATGGTGTTATAGAAATATAAACATAATAACTTGATCGTAATGCTATACTTTGGATGAATGTTCATCACATCATTTCACAAATGCTGCGACCTTGTTATTAACAACATCCAATGTCCATGATCAGGAAACCTTGATCATCTTATTAATCAACAAGCTAGTTTATACGAGAGACATAACTAGGAACCCTTTTTGTTTATTAAACACACATGTATGGACGTTTCCGATCAATACAATTATAGCATGAAAAATAAACATCTATCATATACGAGGAATACATAATAACAACTTTATTATTTCCTCTCAGGGCATATTTCCTTCATGGGTACCTGGTGGTCCTGAAACCGTTCGCCTGCAGGATGACAAGCAGGGGCAGTGCGTCACCGACAAGGGTTACAAATCTGCAGGGCTGGAGCAGCCTATCACTCGGCATGCCAACATGGATGGCCACGGCGAACTGGAAGCCTGGGTTGACCTTGCTCGGTGACGAGGACGATGAGGGAGAGTGTGGTGGCGTGCTGATTTGGCTGCGTCCTCCGCACCTCCCTTGACGTCCACGACCGGCACACACTCCCTTTGATCCTTCGCTGCCGGCCATGGCTAGCTACAGGTACTGGAGAACGGAAATGAGAAGGAGGAGAGGATGGTGTGGTGTGGGAGAAAATGGCCACGGGCGGCCAGTTAAAAGGCCCGGCATCGGATGCCGGCAGGGAGGCCGAAGAGACGACATTGAAGTGTCCAGTCAGGAGGCCAGGAGTCGGGCGGCGCCTGCAGCGGCGGTAGAGAGCGTGGCACCAGTCAGTCAATGTGTTGTCTCGTAGCCATTGATGGTGCAGGCTACCGCCCATCGGCCTTCTAAGCGAGTCTAAATCGCTGTCGCGGTTGCGTCTGAACTGGTGCCGCTGTGCGCGTCTGAATTAACGCCGCGGTGGCTGATGGGTGGGCGGGAGGTACCAATGGGAAGGACAAGCCTTCCGTCCGCGCATCTAGGCTGACACAACCATTTCCCTTATTTGGTGCACAGATGGGTCGGTCCGCACGCGTTTGTCTAGTTGGATCATGCGAGTAGAGCACCGCGCATGTCCCGCGCGTCCACGCAGACGAGTTTGGACGCGCTCGGACGGGTTAGGTAGACACGGTGGAGATGCCCTAAGGGTTTGAGCAAATTTCTGCCAACCTTTGTTGGAATTTGGGGTGTGTCGGTATTGGTTCTTTGGCCCGTAATTAATACAAATTCAAAAATTCTCTTTAATTCATTAGGTGAGACAGATCATGATTGTACTAATGGGGCAAAAGTTTTGTCCCATATTGCTAGTGAAAGGTGTGTTGCACTACTTTATATAGTAGTCTGTTCTACCACTCAAATTTCATTCAAATTTCACGAATATTTTACAAACATTAAATGAAACTTAACTAAACATAAATTTAATCTAATAGTGAACCTAATCTAAGGGCGGCCGCCGCTGCACCGCAGAGGAAGATCGGGTAGGCCATGTAGTCGTTGTCCTACGACTCTTCCTTGACCTCATCCTTGACGACGCCGAACGGGCCGTCGTCGCTACTGCTCTGTAACACCCCAGTTTTAGTTAATCCTAATTATGGCTTTGTTTGTGCATTCATGAGTATCATCTTTTAAATTGCATGCAAAGGAAATAATGCAAAACCCTAAACCCTAGCTTTTTACCCTCTTTAAAAGTTATTCAAAATGGTTTTCATATTTTGAAAAGTATCAAAAATGTATGGATCCCAATTGACTAAAGGAGTCCCTACAATAATTTTATACATTTTGTAAACCTTCTAGTATTTTTGAAACTATCAAAAACATATTTGAAATGTTAATACAAAGAGAAAAAGAGAAAAGCTAATAGAAAAATGTCTTGCAAATAAAAATAGAGCCAGACAAGATCCAGGCCGCATCCGATCTTCCCTCTCCTCTCTGCAGCCCACGCACGCCCGCATCTGGCCCAGCATTGGCCCAATCCAGCCTGTACCCCTTCGTTCTTTTCCTCTTTCTTCTTCCTCCGCCAAAAGGACGCATCGAACCTGCTGCGTGTCATCGGCGCCGCCGGCGCCCTCTACGCCAGGATTCGCGCCTGCCACCGCCCCAGGAGAAGGGGATAAGACCCCAGTGCTATGGCCATCGTCCCCACTACTTCTTGCTTGCTCTCTCCCCCTTCCTCTACTGTTCCCCTCTCTGGCCGAACCCTAGCCCGCCATGGCATCGAGCTAGAGCTCGCTCCCGACCACCCCATGCCTTGCCAACCGCGCCACAAGCTCTACCTCGATTGACTCGTTCGATTGCCCCTACTAGAGTGAACAAGCGTTCCCCTAGGCGTCCAAATCGAACCCTCGTCCCCGAGCTGTGGCTCATGCGTTCTTCATCGATTCCGGTGCCTTCCGGCCTCCTTGCTCCTTGCTGTCGCCTCTGTCCGAACCGCGGTGAGCTGCTGGTCCTCCTAGACCTCCCCACCCTCTCCCTCTCGCTCTGTTTCACGCTCACGCCGTGCACCGCCGTGCTCTGCCGCCAGTCACCGCCGCAGTCGCTGTTCCAACAATCGTTAGCTAGCGGCGCCGCTACTTTCTTGATAACCGCGCCGCACTCGTTCTGGTAGGCTAAGCCACGCGTGCTGGAGTGGCCCAGATCACCGGCAACGACCACCGTTTGCCGCGCCCCGCCAGCGAGTCCGACGTGGCTCCCGCATGGCCATCGAGTGGACCCACTATAAAAAACATATTTGAAATGTTAATACAAAGATAAAAAGAGAAAAGCTAATAGAAAAATGTTTTGCAAATAAAAATAGAGCCAGACCAGATCCAGGCCGCAGCCCATCTTCCCTCTCTCCTCTCTGCCGCCCACGCGCGCCGCATCCGGCCCAACATCGGCCCAATCCATCCCGTACCCCTTCATTCTTTTCCTCTTACTTCTTCCTCCGCCAAAAGAACGCAGAAAAGCTGCTGCATGTCGCCGGCACCGCTGTCGCCCTCTGCACCAGGATTCGCGCCTGCCGCCGCCCCAGGAGAAGGGGATAAGACCCCAGTGTCGTGGCCATCCTCCCCACTACTTCTCGCTCGCTCTCTCGCCCTCCTCTCCCGTTCCCCTCTTTGGCCGAACCCTAGCTTGCCATGGCCTCGAGCTAGAGCTCGCTCCCGAGCACCCCGTGCCTTGCCAACCGCGCCACAAGCTCCACCTCGATTGAATCGTTCGATTGCCCCTACTAGAGTGAACCGCCATTCCCCCAGGCGTCCAAATCAAACCCTCGTCCCCGAGCTCTGGCCGCCGCATCATACATCGATTCCGGCCTCCTCGCTCCTCGCCGTCGCCTCTGTCCAAACCGTGGTGAGCTGCTGGTCCTCCTAGACCTCCCCACCCTCTCCCTCTAGCTCTGTTTCGCACTCGCGCCGTGCACCACCGTGCTCTGCCGCCAGTCACCGCCACAGTCGTTGTTCCGGCAACTATTAGCTAGCGGCGCTGCTACTTTCTTGCTTGCTGCGTCACACTCATTCTGGTGGGCTAAGTCGCGCGTGGTGGAGTGGCCCAGATCGCTGGTGATGACCACCGTCTGTCGCGCCCCACCGACGAGTTCGACGTGGCTCCCGCGTGGCAATCGAGTGGACCCATGGTGGCCTGGGGCCCCTCTGTCAGCCACCGTTGACGTCATAATGACGCAATAAAGTTTAATAAACTATTTTAATAATTCCAGAAAAAAGGTTTAATCTTATAAATTCAATATCTAATTATTTATCAGTCAGAAAAATGTGTATAATATATCAAAATGTTTCAAAGAACAAGATCTACACTTTACCAACAATATCATGCATTGTTCAACAACTTTTATTACAAGTTTAATTAGAAGAACAAACTACCCCCTCATAGGTGATTCCAGGGTTCCTCCTTTACCAGGGTTTGCAACCTCGGACCTTGTTTAAAATGGTCGAGCATGTCTTAGGGGTTCATCTCAATACAAATTAACTTGGCACATCATCATCCTTACTTGAGCATTGCATCGATGCCATGCGTTGATTGTTTCCCCTTTCTTTCCGGTGTTTGCTTCTTATCGGTAGAATACGATATTGAGATCGAGATCGAAGACCGAGGTTACCACCATCGAAGACCGATGAACAATACTTGATCAACTATAATCAAGTCTAGTACAAGATATCCGAAGATCTATATCTGGGTATCAACAAACAAGGCAAGCATAGCCCCACCATGATATAATCCTATGCTTTCGAAAGTATTTCATTCTTGCCATGTGCATACGATTCTACTATGGTCTTTTATCGATAGATAGAGTAACCTATCTATTGCATTACTCCCTTTGAGCTTATATTACCTGATCCACCGCTCCTAGCATAACTAGGTTTAGCTTGTGTGCACTACTAGAGCTTATATCCGTGTCTTGCTTAGCCATGCCTAACTGTCTATGCTGGTTCATCCAAATGATGTACCAGTTTCAAAGAATCTAGTACGATAGGAGATCAAGGTATACTGATGAGGTAAGATCAGTGGTAAAGGTTAAACATGCTAAGGCTTGTATGGGAGGCCACGATGGGAAGTGGTTTTTGTAATCCCATGCTCGCCACCACTAGGACCCGAGTTCTAGCTTCTTTAACCAAGACGAGCGTACAGCCACACGGGGTTTATGGGGACCCCTCCACTGACTAACTTGCCTAGTAGATTCCATGAGTCACCTAGTTAGGGCTTTCCATTTGGCATACACATTGAAAATGTTTTATAAATAGGAGGAGAAGGAGGTGCATCATAATAGGTAGGTAAGCGTGGCCGGGGTTGCTTGGGGTCGATGGAGCCTCTGGTAAACCAACCTCGCCCACATCTCTAGGGACCGGCTTCGGGATTTGACCCGTTACAGCAGAACCATCCTTAGGGTGTGTCTCATGGTCTCGGCGAAAGCTAGGTAAAGGTCATGGCCAATCACCCTCTGTTGGCCTTCCAAGGAAGAGGGCTAAAATGTTGGCATTAAGAGTCAGTTTGTCCATGTGGGTGAAGTTGTACACCCCTGCAGGGTATTAATCTTTTCGAAAAACGTGTCCACAGTTATGGACGACTTGGGAACGGACGTGAAGATCATAGATAACTATAACCTAATCATAAAACTTGGCAGATCAACGCGTGCTAAGGATGCTTCCTCATGGGTACGAGGGAGGTGATCATATTTGTGAGATGAGGATTACTTTGGTGGATATCAAAAGACGATAATCAATTCTTTGGAGATGTCGCTCTCTTATCCCCTTTTAAAATATTCTGATTAGATGAGCTTCTTCTCCCTCTTGTTTTATAAACAAAGATGGCTTTATGCAAAATAACCCCACCAGCCATAAGACTTGCCGAGTACACCCTGTACTCACCCCTGATTTGTTGATACTTTTTGGTAGCAAAGTAAGTGTTCCTCAGAAGACAAGTTTGGTATGACATCCACACCGATGAGTAGCTTGGGGTTCCCTGCCAACAGCCTGGAATCTATGGGCTAGGACGTCATCGTTATGCTTCATGCCTCTTAGGCCATTTGTTAAGTTTGCTATACTTAATAGCATAATTTGCCTTCTGTTGTTTGTTGTTTGTGGTCAGTGACCTCTGCTTGTAATGTTTTGGTTCTTTGCTCAGTTATGAGCTTGCTGTAATAATCTTTATGTCACAGGGTTACTATTGTGTTACCGATTTCTCACTAGATATCCTCGAGGTCTAGGTTAAGCTTATGTCAGGCTAAGGTCTGGATTTGTTTAACCCTGATCCCGGGGGTGTCACGGTTTTTGGTATCAGAGTAGTACCGACCGTAGGAAAAGCTTGCTATTGGTCGATGCTCAGTCTAGTGTTTGTGAAAACTATTTCAAAGATGAAAATTATTTGTGAAAACTCTAGTATGCTTCTTTTTCTTCTTATTTGGTCTCGCTCTTAACTCTGGGTCATCTTATCTTGTGTTGATTTGGAAAAGTTTTGATATCTCTTCTAGTCTTTCAAAATTTAGGTGCCTTCTTGGCATGGCGTTTCTCAATCAGTTGACCTAGTGTGAGTTATCTAGAGTTATGTGTGTTGTGTTCCTTGTGTCCCCTTTTGCTCCTTTTCAGCTGAGTGGTTCCTTTCCATCATGATCTCTCTACCTTATGGGCCCACAATATTATATTGTAGGATCCATAATGTGTTGTTCTAGGCTTCGAGGATTCCTTTCGCCTCGTGTGCCTCCTTTTTATTTGATTGGGTACTTTAGAAGTTCTTTCTTCTCTTGGAAGCTACCTCATGATTACTACCTTGTAGTGTACGCTATTTTATGTAAGTAGTAACTACTTCTTTCTCGGGTTTTAACCCTTGGACTTGAACCGAAGGTCCTGGATTGTTCTGGATTCTAGTGTTGTGAATCTAGTACATGAAACTGATATTTAACCCAAGATCCATTCCATTGATCCCTGTCGTTGGTGTTCACACATTACCCCAGGATGGCTGGTACTACAATTCTAGCCTTCAAGCTTGTGGTTATTGTCAAGATTGAATTCCGACAATTAAGGACTTCCCCTACCACTAGCTATGGCATATGTTCTTCAATGGAACCAAATAGATCACGGCAAGAGTACTCCTCGTGAGTCTCACATCTATGTTCGTGACTCTGCCACACCTTACCTCTTCTGTGCATTGGTTTTCGGAAGAACGGTAAACTATGCATCCACATCTCGGGATTCTATTCTGAGCATGTTCTTTTCTAAAGGAAATATGCCCTGAGAGGCAATAATAAAGTTGTTATTATGTATTTCTTGTATATGATAGATTTTTATTTTGCATGCTATAATTGTATTGATCAGAAACGTCAATACATGTGTGTTTAATAAACAAAAAGGGTTCCTATTTATACCTCTCTTACAGACTAGCTTGTTGATTAACAAGATGATCAAGGCTTCCTGATCATGGACATTGGATGTTGTTAATAACAAGGTCACAACATTTGTGAAATGATGTGATGAACATTCATCCGAAGTATAGCATTACGATCAAGTCATTATGTTTACATTTCTATAACATCATACGAAGTAATCTTTATCCTTAGACCAAGAGATCATGTTAATTGCTAACACCGGAAGAGTATCTTGATAACATCAAACGTCACACCGTAACAAGGTGACTATAAAGATGGGTTCAATGCTACGAAGGTGTTATGTTGAGGCTCATGGATCAAGAGTGGAATTCTTCAATACCGATGACAGATAGATATACTCTGGGCCCTCTCGGTGATATCACATTAAGATAGCTTGCAAGCAAGTGATGTGATCACTAGAATGTTATATCACGGAAACGAGAAAAGAGTGCATGTCGGTAACAAGATCAAACTAGGTATTTTGATACCGATGATCGAATCTCAGACATGTATTATTTCATGAGACAAAGGAATTAAGTTACTAGCGTTAAAGGTTCTCACGATCACATAAGTGATCGTTGAATATGAAGGAGTCATTATGGATCTCCAGGTCCCGCTTCTGATTATTGATCTGAGAGGAGTCTCAATCATGTCTGCATTATTCGTGAACCGTAGGGTGACACACTTAAGAGTTACCGAACACCATTTTCAAGCACATATGTTTCATACGAAAGAATTGCAAAGTGCAGGAATTGTTTCGGGTGAAATTGCAGAAAGTGGTTCTGCATGTGATATTGAAATATTGCAAGGGGTTTTATGTGAATGTTTGTTAATTAAAGTAATTAACAAAATTCTGAATAAATTTAATAAAAGAGTTTTATTAAATGTGAGAGAATTAAATTTAGAGAATTTTAATGCATTTAGAGTGGAGACTTTAAAAGGGAATGTGAAGAGGCATTTTAATGTGGAGGGGTTACCACCACATGAATGGGGAGGTGAGGGGTCACCCCCCATGAGGCGCCGGCCATGGGGAGGGGCAGCCCCTCCTCCTATAAAACGCCCCCCTCTTCCTCCTTCTTTCACACACCTCCTCGTGAAGGATCTCTCTCCCCCTCTAGAATTATTTCCCCATGGTCTTGAATTAGCCAGATACATGTTCCCGGTGGCTTTTCGTCTGGAAGTAGTTGCTGCTTCTGCTGCATCGCTGGAGCGAGGAGGTGGAGGTTGTATGGTGGCTTGAACGTGTGTGCGAGGACGGATGCGCTGCTGATTTGCGGCGCTCGGACTTCCACACGATCTTGAGATCGGCAAGTGTACGAATACATCAACCACGAGTTCCTACTCGTTAACAAAACTCGTTGTCTTCGAGGGTAAGTTCTCGATGGATGTATGTCCACCCGTTGCTCTGTATCTAGTAGATAGATCTTGGCATGTAGTTCTCATCGTAGGAATTTTTTGTTTTCTATGCTGTGGACCCAACTGTGGTATCAGAGCGTGATCTATGCGTAGGTGCTTTGCACGGGTAGTACACATATGTTTATATGTGGGCGATGATGATCATGTTATTGCATCTTCTATGTGTTTTGGATATTGGTGGCATAGTGGGATGAAGCGGCCCGGACCAACCTTACATGTTATCGTACATCAGACCGGTTCCACGACTGACATGCAACTTGTTTTGCATAAGTGGCTGGCGGGTGTCTGTCTCTCCTACTATAGTCAATATCTGATTTACAACGAGTTGCTAATAACTTGGTTATCCTCGTTGTGGTTCATGTTCGCATGTAAGACCGGTTCTATCTCCGAAAGCCCTAAGCCACGTAAAACTTGCAATTGATAAATTAGAGGCGTCTAGTTTAGATCGTTGCTGGGCTAGTGTCTTGATATGGTATTGTTGTAAGTAGATGTATGATAGATACTCTTGCAACACACTCAACGTGTAAGTTCCATAGACCTTGGCCTTACACACAAAGGAATGATATAGATCATACCACGATGCAAATGATAGAGATCAAATGCATGGACCATATCATCTCACTTTACACATTAGATGTTAGCATCTTATACTGCTAGTTTGGCGCTTTTGGTAGCATTGTAAGATGATCCCTGATGTCTACGCACTTCTATTCTTGTAGACAGTTGTTGGGCCTCCAAGTGCAAAGGTTTGTAGAACAGCAGCAAGTTTTCCCTTAAGTCGATCACCCAAGGTTTACCGAACTCAGGGAGGAAGTGGTCAAAGGTATTCCCTCTCAAGCAACCCTGCAATCAAGATACAAGAAGTCTCTTGTGTCCCCAACACACCCAATACACTTGTCAGGCGTATAGGTGCACTAGTTCGGCGAAGAGATAGTGAAATACAAGTGGTATGGATAATTATAAGTGGTAACAGTGATAGAAAATAGCTTGATGGCGTGGAAGAGACTAAAGGCAAACTGAAATAAAGATGGAAGCAAGCAAACATGCAACAGATCTAATAGCAAATGGTGTTTCAGTGCTTAGAAACAAGGCCTAGGGATCATACTTTCACTAGTGAACACTCTCATATAAATATCTTCTCTTTATGATAATACTCTTAACTACTCTCCGGTTGGACACTCTAATCAACGGTAGGGCTATAACAGCACACCTCAAAGTAAGCCTTTCCCATCTAGAAAACCCCACACTGTCACCTTGAGTACTAGATGAGTCCAATAAACACCACAATTTCATAAATACATCCAACTCCAAATATAACTCATAACAAGTATTTGTAATCTATAGCCTAAGTGCCACCATGGTGTGAACGCTGTCACTTTCACACACATGGGGAGAGCAGAGATCTATTAAAGCACTTGAGTAGCAAGGTAGATCTATAGATTACAAGCTCATGATCACACTATGATCATGCATAGAGAGAGATGAACACATAGCTACCGGTAGCACCCTTAGCCTTGAGGAAGAACTACTCCTTCCTCATCATGGGAATCAGCAATGGTGATGGAGATGGCGGTGGAGATGGATGGAGATGGTTCCGGGGGCACTTCCCCGTCCCGACAGGGTGCCGGAACAGAGCCTTTTTATCCCCTGAATCTCCCCTTTGGTGGCGGCGGCGCTGCTGAACTTTTCATGGCTAGAGGCTTGACGATTTAGGGTTTTCGCATCGGGAGGCTCTTATAGGCGAAGGAGGCAAGGTTGGTGGCCAGCCAGGGGGCCCACACCATGCCCTGGCGCGGCCTGGGCTGACCCGCGCCAAGGGGGGGTGTGGCCACCCTGTGGCCCCTCTCCGACTCTCCTTCTGGCACCGTGAGTCTTCCGGGAAAATAGTAACTTTGGCTTTTGTCCCGTCCAATTCCGATTCATCTTCTGACTTTCATGGAACCAAAAACAGCAGAAAACAGGCAACTGGCACTATGGCATCTTGTTAATAGGTTAGTCCAAGAAAGTCTATGAAAAGTGCTCCAAAGTTGGAACAAAACACAAGAAAGTAGATAAAACCAAGCATGGAACATCAAAAATTATAGATACATTTGCAATGTATCAACATCCCCAAGCTTAACTCCTGCTCGTCCTCGAGTAGGTAAGTGATAAAAAGAAAGAATAATTTTTGAGGTGACATGCACCATCAAAGACTTGATCAAAGTATTTGTAAAACATTCAAAGCTGGGATCATAGTACTTCAATCATAACATGAAAGACAAAGTTCTAAAAATAAGACAAATAAACTATGATGCAACATGAACAGGCACAAACAAAAGATTCATGAATAACAATGCTTTGCAAGACGTTTGTTTGTTTCACATAAAGAAAACATAGCATAATAGTATTCAGCTTGTCCCTCATAGAGTAGCAAATATAAATGCATAGGACACCTTCAAAATTCATAAGAGTGACTAGATACAAATAGTTTTAAACAAGCAATATCAAGTTATGCATCAATCAACTAGTCTTGGGACAATGCACATAGAACTAAGAATGGCCACTATGCTCTCAAAGTAGGTGCATAAAGGTAGAAGGTGGAGACTCAATATAATGGTGGAAGAAAGGCCTTCATAGAAGGAAGTAGGGATTCAAGTCTCATAAAGAGCTTCCAAAAATTATGGTATTTATAGCTTTCAGCTCTCATTGCCCCTATCATAAGCATCTTGAAGTGATTAAGGTTAAAGTGAACAAACTATGGTGTACATGCTTGACGAAGTATAAGTCAGAAATCTCATGTCCCTTGTATATGAGGGCCGCTCCTCATGCTACTCAAGTTTAGTCACCGGTAAGTTCTTGTCATCGTAAGTACATGTGTATCATAGAGAACCACCAACGGGGTACCCCTTGCCCGATGATACAGAAGAATCCCCATATCAAAATGACAAGGTAAGCAGACAACGAGCATCTCAGCAATCTTCTTATTTACCATGGGAATATGGTGCTTTTTCTCTCTTTCCTATTTTCATAATCTCATTTTTTCTCTTTTCTCTTTTTTTCTCAATATAGGACTCTTTTTTATAAGAAGAATGCTTCATAGACAGCTCATTATGGTTACGCTGCAGGTTTCCACCATGTCAGCATGGATTAGACCAGTGGCCCAGGCGTTTCTCTAACACATATACATAACTCCATGGACTTACAAGCTTCCCTTTAATTTCAAACCGACGACATCCATAGACAAAAGAGCATGATATCAAATAGGTACAAGTACCAAGTGCAATGTTGAAAGCGTTCCCCATGAAAGCATGGTTCTGCTAATTCCCAACAAATAAGTGCAAGCATATACAACATAGATGACACAATGGTTCAAGTTTATTAAGGGCAAGAAAAGTAAAGTGTGCCATCAAGTTCGTGAGAGCTTTAATCACTAGTTTTCTCATAACAAGTTTAATTTGGAAGGTAAAAAAAGCATGAATATACTTGGAATAGCATAAGCTAGTAGGTATGTATGGTGGACTCTTTGGAATAACTTGGTTTGGGGAGTTGGATGCATGAGTGGAACTCATACTTGGTTGTGGAGGCTAGCAAAAGACTAGGAGCGACAAACTAAGAGAGAAATAATGGCCATAATCATGCAGAGCGACAAAACATCATTGATCAAAGCATAAAGTGATACTACAAGTTGAAAAATAAAGGATCATAGTCTATGGTGACTTGATATAGTCATACATGGTGTGAGCATGCGCCAAGTCAACCCAAATAAAGCATCAAAGGAGAATACCACTATACTATGCTTTTAATATGCTAAAACAACGCATGATTCATGCAAGGCTCATTAAGCAATCTCAATTGTTTATAACAAGCCATGCTACAGCAAAGAATACTAAGCATAAAGCCAAAACAATATCAAGCATGGCATGACAAAGCATAGGCCACAGTCAAAAACAAGCTCTATTTACCACTTAAGCATGAACTTTCCTACTCTTTTCCAAACCAAACCAAACTATTTGCAAACCAATGTATGAAAGAGGGGGTCCAACCAATTTATTCAGAAAACTAGGAAAACAAAGCAAACGAAAAACCAAAACGAAAACGAAAAAGAAGACGCTCCAAGAACAACACAACTGTGCATGAAACAATAAAAATGAAGCGTTTGGAAGAAACCTAGAATTTTTATTGATGAAGAAGGGGATGCCTTGGGCATCCCCAAGCTTTGACGCTTGTACTTCTTAGATATTTCTTGGGGTGACACGCGTGGCATCCCCAAGCTTGAGCTTTAGTCCATCCTTCATCTCATTACTCATTCCTTCCATACACCTGAAATGTTTCCTTCATACAAAACTTCACACAATCGTTATTAGCAACATTAGTGCACTCAAGATAAAAGGTCTTAAGGTTCAGTTCTAACACCAAATAAACTTCCATTATAACACTAGCTACTGTAGCACTTACCTCAAAAAGCTCAATTCCCCAAAAGAACTCAAAAAGGAACCAACAAGAAGCAAATGCAGAAAATGGCAGAAATCTGTCAAAACAGACCAGAAGGTAAATACGAATTTTTCCGAAGACCTTCTGTTGCTCAAATCGAAAAGTGTTGAACTAACGAAAGTTAGAGAACAACCTGGGGCAGAAGCACAAAAACTCACGCCTCGAAAGGACGGACAGAGATTTTTAACGAATTTTTACAGTGAAGCACAAAAATCTGTTTTGGGACAGCAACTTTCCCAATTATTACTTCTCTCTCATTAGAGGTTACTCTTGGCACAAAAAGCAAATAAAAAGGATAAGGAGCGGTTATTACAGAGGTAATAACTTCCAAGACTCGTCTAAAACTTTTGGGTTATCTCCCAAT
Source organism: Avena eriantha (assembly GCA_910589775.1). Lineage (NCBI taxonomy): Eukaryota > Viridiplantae > Streptophyta > Magnoliopsida > Poales > Poaceae > Avena > Avena eriantha. The sequence goes on along the minus strand of OU342740.1, from coordinate 391,988,859 downwards.
AAGTACTTTTCTTTAACGCCTTTAAGTTAGGCATGATAGTTTGAGAAGATGCTCACATAAGAAATATAAATTGAAGTAAAAAAGAGCATCAAGAAGAAAATTCAAAACACATTTAATTCTAACCCACTTCCTATGCATAGGAATCTTGTAAAGAAACAAGTCATGAAAGCATAAAGCAACAAGCATAGGAAAGAAAAACAAGTGCAACTTCAAGACTTTCAACATAAAGAGGGGAAACTTAATATTATTGAGATACATAAAACATTGTTTCCCTCTCTCATAATAACTTTGAGTAGCATCACAAACAAAATTAACAATATAACTATCACATGAAACATTCTTATCATGATCCACATGCATAAAATAATTATTACTCTCCCTATAAGCATATTCTTTCTTATTAATCATAGTGGGAGCAAATTCAACAAAATAGCTATCATTATTATTTTCATCACCATAATAATCAAATATAGGAGGCATATTATAATCATAATTAATTTTCTCCTCAATAGTAGGTGGACTGAAAATATCATATTCATCATTGTAATCATCATATATTGGAGGTTTGGTATAATCATAAGCAATAGAATAGCTATCTTCCAAAACTGGGGCACTAAAAAGATCATTTTCATAAAAACTAGCTTCCCCAAGCTTAGACTTTTCCATAGCATTAGCAATAATGGTGTCCAAAGAATTCATACTAACAACATTGCTATTAGCATGCAAATAAAGTTCCATAGGTTTTTTAATTTTCTCTTCAAACACTTCATGTCCTAACTCAAGATAAATACTATAAAGCTCTCTAATTTTGTTGTTGTTTTCCATTAAGCCTAACTAGTAAAAAAAAGAAACAAAAAGAAAAAATTGCAGAATATAAAGGAAATAACTTCAAGCACTCACACCGGAGGATGCGAGTACCTTTTACCTTACCTCCCCGGCAACGGCGCCAGAAAATAGCTTGATGTCTATGCACTTCTATTCTTGTAGACAGTTGTTGGGCCTCCAAATGCAGCGGTTTGTAGAACAGCAACAAGTTTTCCCTTAAGTGGATCACCCAAGATTTATCGAACTCAGGGAGGAAGTGGTCAAAGGTATTCCCTCTCAAGCAACCCTGCAATCAAGATACAAGAAGTCTCTTGTGTCCCCAACACACCCAATACACTTGTCAGGTGTATAGGTGCACTAGTTCGGCGAAGAGATAGTGAAATACAAGTGGTATGGATAATTATAAGTGGTAACGGTGATAGAAAATAGCTTGATGGCGTGGAAGATACTAAAGGCAAACTGAAATAAAGATGGAAGCAAGCAAACATGCAACAGATCTAATAGCAAATGGTGTTTCAGTGCTTAGAAACAAGGCCTAGGGATCATACTTTCACTAGTGAACACTCTCATATAAATATCTTCTCTTTATGATAATACTCTTAACTACTCTCCGGTTGGACACTCTAATCAACGGTAGGGCTATAACAGCACACCTCAAAGTAAGCCTTTCCCATCTAGAAAACCCCACACTGTCACCTTGAGTACTAGATGAGTCCAATAAACACCACAATTTCATAAATACATCCAACTCCAAATATAACTCATAACAAGTATTTGTAATCTATAGCCTAAGTGCCACCATGGTGTGAACGCTGTCACTTTCACACACATGGGGAGAGCAGAGATCTATTAAAGCACTTGAGTAGCAAGGTAGATCTATAGATTACAAGCTCATGATCACACTATGATCATGCATAGAGAGAGATGAACACATAGCTACCGGTAGCACCCTTAGCCTTGAGGAAGAACTACTCCTTCCTCATCATGGGAATCAGCAATGGTGATGGAGATGGCGGTGGAGATGGATGGAGATGGTTCCGGGGGCACTTCCCCGTCCCGACAGGGTGCCGGAACAGAGCCTTTTTATCCCCTGAATCTCCCCTTTGGTGGCGGCGGCGCTGCTGAACTTTTCATGGCTAGAGGCTTGACGATTTAGGGTTTTCGCATCGGGAGGCTCTTATAGGCGAAGGAGGCAAGGTTGGTGGCCAGCCAGGGGGCCCACACCATGCCCTGGCGCGGCCTGGGCTGACCCGCGCCAAGGGGGGGTGTGGCCACCCTGTGGCCCCTCTCCGACTCTCCTTCTGGCACCGTGAGTCTTCCGGGAAAATAGTAACTTTGGCTTTTGTCCCGTCCAATTCCGATTCATCTTCTGACTTTCATGGAACCAAAAACAGCAGAAAACAGGCAACTGGCACTATGGCATCTTGTTAATAGGTTAGTCCAAGAAAGTCTATGAAAAGTGCTCCAAAGTTGGAACAAAACACAAGAAAGTAGATAAAACCAAGCATGGAACATCAAAAATTATAGATACATTTGCAATGTATCAACATCCCCAAGCTTAACTCCTGCTCGTCCTCGAGTAGGTAAGTGATAAAAAGAAAGAATAATTTTTGAGGTGACATGCACCATCAAAGACTTGATCAAAGTATTTGTAAAACATTCAAAGCTGGGATCATAGTACTTCAATCATAACATGAAAGACAAAGTTCTAAAAATAAGACAAATAAACTATGATGCAACATGAACAGGCACAAACAAAAGATTCATGAATAACAATGCTTTGCAAGACGTTTGTTTGTTTCACATAAAGAAAACATAGCATAATAGTATTCAGCTTGTCCCTCATAGAGTAGCAAATATAAATGCATAGGACACCTTCAAAATTCATAAGAGTGACTAGATACAAATAGTTTTAAACAAGCAATATCAAGTTATGCATCAATCAACTAGTCTTGGGACAATGCACATAGAACTAAGAATGGCCACTATGCTCTCAAAGTAGGTGCATAAAGGTAGAAGGTGGAGACTCAATATAATGGTGGAAGAAAGGCCTTCATAGAAGGAAGTAGGGATTCAAGTCTCATAAAGAGCTTCCAAAAATTATGGTATTTATAGCTTTCAGCTCTCATTGCCCCTATCATAAGCATCTTGAAGTGATTAAGGTTAAAGTGAACAAACTATGGTGTACATGCTTGACGAAGTATAAGTCAGAAATCTCATGTCCCTTGTATATGAGGGCCGCTCCTCATGCTACTCAAGTTTAGTCACCGGTAAGTTCTTGTCATCGTAAGTACATGTGTATCATAGAGAACCACCAACGGGGTACCCCTTGCCCGATGATACAGAAGAATCCCCATATCAAAATGACAAGGTAAGCAGACAACGAGCATCTCAGCAATCTTCTTATTTACCATGGGAATATGGTGCTTTTTCTCTCTTTCCTATTTTCATAATCTCATTTTTTCTCTTTTCTCTTTTTTTCTCAATATAGGACTCTTTTTTATAAGAAGAATGCTTCATAGACAGCTCATTATGGTTACGCTGCAGGTTTCCACCATGTCAGCATGGATTAGACCAGTGGCCCAGGCGTTTCTCTAACACATATACATAACTCCATGGACTTACAAGCTTCCCTTTAATTTCAAACCGACGACATCCATAGACAAAAGAGCATGATATCAAATAGGTACAAGTACCAAGTGCAATGTTGAAAGCGTTCCCCATGAAAGCATGGTTCTGCTAATTCCCAACAAATAAGTGCAAGCATATACAACATAGATGACACAATGGTTCAAGTTTATTAAGGGCAAGAAAAGTAAAGTGTGCCATCAAGTTCGTGAGAGCTTTAATCACTAGTTTTCTCATAACAAGTTTAATTTGGAAGGTAAAAAAAGCATGAATATACTTGGAATAGCATAAGCTAGTAGGTATGTATGGTGGACTCTTTGGAATAACTTGGTTTGGGGAGTTGGATGCATGAGTGGAACTCATACTTGGTTGTGGAGGCTAGCAAAAGACTAGGAGCGACAAACTAAGAGAGAAATAATGGCCATAATCATGCAGAGCGACAAAACATCATTGATCAAAGCATAAAGTGATACTACAAGTTGAAAAATAAAGGATCATAGTCTATGGTGACTTGATATAGTCATACATGGTGTGAGCATGCGCCAAGTCAACCCAAATAAAGCATCAAAGGAGAATACCACTATACTATGCTTTTAATATGCTAAAACAACGCATGATTCATGCAAGGCTCATTAAGCAATCTCAATTGTTTATAACAAGCCATGCTACAGCAAAGAATACTAAGCATAAAGCCAAAACAATATCAAGCATGGCATGACAAAGCATAGGCCACAGTCAAAAACAAGCTCTATTTACCACTTAAGCATGAACTTTCCTACTCTTTTCCAAACCAAACCAAACTATTTGCAAACCAATGTATGAAAGAGGGGGTCCAACCAATTTATTCAGAAAACTAGGAAAACAAAGCAAACGAAAAACCAAAACGAAAACGAAAAAGAAGACGCTCCAAGAACAACACAACTGTGCATGAAACAATAAAAATGAAGCGTTTGGAAGAAACCTAGAATTTTTATTGATGAAGAAGGGGATGCCTTGGGCATCCCCAAGCTTTGACGCTTGTACTTCTTAGATATTTCTTGGGGTGACACGCGTGGCATCCCCAAGCTTGAGCTTTAGTCCATCCTTCATCTCATTACTCATTCCTTCCATACACCTGAAATGTTTCCTTCATACAAAACTTCACACAATCGTTATTAGCAACATTAGTGCACTCAAGATAAAAGGTCTTAAGGTTCAGTTCTAACACCAAATAAACTTCCATTATAACACTAGCTACTGTAGCACTTACCTCAAAAAGCTCAATTCCCCAAAAGAACTCAAAAAGGAACCAACAAGAAGCAAATGCAGAAAATGGCAGAAATCTGTCAAAACAGACCAGAAGGTAAATACGAATTTTTCCGAAGACCTTCTGTTGCTCAAATCGAAAAGTGTTGAACTAACGAAAGTTAGAGAACAACCTGGGGCAGAAGCACAAAAACTCACGCCTCGAAAGGACGGACAGAGATTTTTAACGAATTTTTACAGTGAAGCACAAAAATCTGTTTTGGGACAGCAACTTTCCCAATTATTACTTCTCTCTCATTAGAGGTTACTCTTGGCACAAAAAGCAAATAAAAAGGATAAGGAGCGGTTATTACAGAGGTAATAACTTCCAAGACTCGTCTAAAACTTTTGGGTTATCTCCCAATAAGTACTTTTCTTTAACGCCTTTAAGTTAGGCATGATAGTTTGAGAAGATGCTCACATAAGAAATATAAATTGAAGTAAAAAAGAGCATCAAGAAGAAAATTCAAAACACATTTAATTCTAACCCACTTCCTATGCATAGGAATCTTGTAAAGAAACAAGTCATGAAAGCATAAAGCAACAAGCATAGGAAAGAAAAACAAGTGCAACTTCAAGACTTTCAACATAAAGAGGGGAAACTTAATATTATTGAGATACATAAAACATTGTTTCCCTCTCTCATAATAACTTTGAGTAGCATCACAAACAAAATTAACAATATAACTATCACATGAAACATTCTTATCATGATCCACATGCATAAAATAATTATTACTCTCCCTATAAGCATATTCTTTCTTATTAATCATAGTGGGAGCAAATTCAACAAAATAGCTATCATTATTATTTTCATCACCATAATAATCAAATATAGGAGGCATATTATAATCATAATTAATTTTCTCCTCAATAGTAGGTGGACTGAAAATATCATATTCATCATTGTAATCATCATATATTGGAGGTTTGGTATAATCATAAGCAATAGAATAGCTATCTTCCAAAACTGGGGCACTAAAAAGATCATTTTCATAAAAACTAGCTTCCCCAAGCTTAGACTTTTCCATAGCATTAGCAATAATGGTGTCCAAAGAATTCATACTAACAACATTGCTATTAGCATGCAAATAAAGTTCCATAGGTTTTTTAATTTTCTCTTCAAACACTTCATGTCCTAACTCAAGATAAATACTATAAAGCTCTCTAATTTTGTTGTTGTTTTCCATTAAGCCTAACTAGTAAAAAAAAGAAACAAAAAGAAAAAATTGCAGAATATAAAGGAAATAACTTCAAGCACTCACACCGGAGGATGCGAGTACCTTTTACCTTACCTCCCCGGCAACGGCGCCAGAAAATAGCTTGATGTCTATGCACTTCTATTCTTGTAGACAGTTGTTGGGCCTCCAAATGCAGCGGTTTGTAGAACAGCAACAAGTTTTCCCTTAAGTGGATCACCCAAGATTTATCGAACTCAGGGAGGAAGTGGTCAAAGGTATTCCCTCTCAAGCAACCCTGCAATCAAGATACAAGAAGTCTCTTGTGTCCCCAACACACCCAATACACTTGTCAGGTGTATAGGTGCACTAGTTCGGCGAAGAGATAGTGAAATACAAGTGGTATGGATAATTATAAGTGGTAACGGTGATAGAAAATAGCTTGATGGCGTGGAAGATACTAAAGGCAAACTGAAATAAAGATGGAAGCAGGCAAACATGTAACAGATCTAATAGCAAACGGTGTTTTAGTGCTTAGAAACAAGGCCTAGGGATCATACTTTCACTAGTGAGCACTCTCATATAAATATCTTCTCTTTATGATACTACTCTTAACTACTCTCCAGTTGCACACTCTAATCAACACGGTAGGGCTATAACAGCACACCTCAAAGTAAGCCTTTCCCATCTAGAAAACCCCACACTGTCACCTTGAGTACTAGATGAGTCCAACAAACACCACAATTTCATAAAGACATCCAACTCCAAATATAACTCATAACAAGTATTTGTAATCTCTAGCCTAAGTGCCACCATGGTGTGCACGCTATCACTTTCACACACATGGGGAGAGAAGAGATCTATTAAAGCACTTGAGTAGCAAGGTAGATCTATAGATTACAAGCTCATGATCACAATATGATCATGGATAGAGAGAGATGAACACATAGCTACCGGTAGAACCCTTAGCCTCGAGGAAGAACTACTCCCTCCTCATCATGGGAATCAGCAATGGTGATGGAGACGGCGGTGGAGATCGATGGAGATGGCTCCGGGGGCACTTCCCCGTCCCGGCAGGGTGCCGGAACAGAGACTTTCTGTCCCCCGAATCTCCCCTTCGGTGGCGGCGGCGCTGCAGATCTTTTTGTGGCCTGAGGCTTGACGATTTAGTGTTTTCACATCGGGAGGCTCTTATAGGCGAAGGAGGCAAGGTCGGTGGCCAGCCAGGGGTCCCACACCATGCCCTGGCATGGCCTGGGCTGGCCCGCGCCAAGGGGGGGGGGGTGTGGCCACCCTGTGGCCCCTCTCCGACTCTCCTTCTAGATCCGTGAGTCTTCCTGGAAAATAGTAACTTTGGCTTTTGTCCCGTCCAATTCCGAGAATATTCATTTTCTGACTTTCCTGGAACCAAAAACAGCAGAAAACAGGCAACTGGCACTGTGGCATCTTGTTAATAGGTTAGTCCAAGAAAGTCTATGAAAAGTACTCCAAAGTTGGAACAAAACACAAGAAAGTAGATAAAACCAAGCATGCAACATCAAAAATTATAGATACATTTGCAATGTATCAATCCCTCATTTAGATATCAAGATAAAATGTGTTCTAACTTAAGTATGCACTGTTCTATGGATCATGTTTCGAGACATCACGTGATGATCGGGTGTACTCGACTCTACGCTTTCATACAACGGGTGTAGGACAGTTTTACACACGCGAGTACTAAGGTTCTTACTTGGCGAGCCTAGCATGTACAGACATGGCCTCGGAACATGGACCGAAAGGTTAAGCATGAGTCATATAGTTGATATGATGCCCATATAGATGCTCGCCTTTGAAGCTACACCGACTCACGTGATAATCGGACTTGGTGTAGTGGATTTGGTTCATGTAATCACCAAAAAGGCACGAGGGATGTCGTTTTTGAGTGGGAGTTCATTAGTAATTTGGATTAGTTGAACTCACTCTATCATAAACTTAGTCTAAATAAACTTTACAAATTCTGTTTTAGATGGCACCACCTGCTTTGAATTTCAATGTGTTCATGGAGAAAGAGAAACTTGCTGCGAATGGTAGCAACTTCACCAACTGGGCTATGAATTTGAGGATTCTCCTCACTGCTGCACAAAAGCAATATGTGCTAGAGGCGCCGCTAGGCCCCCACCAGCTCCTAATGCCCCTGACGAGGAAAAGAATGTCTATATAACTCGTCAGGAGGACCACAACTTAGTTCATTGCGGCATACTGTATGGGCTAGAGCCAGAACTTCGAAAATGGCAATGCCTTTGATACCATGGGAGAACTGAAAATGATTTTCGATACCCATGCTGCCGTAGAGAGTTATAATGCTTCTGAAAAGTTCTTTAGCTGCATGATGGAGAAGAACAACTCCGTTAGTGAGCACGTACTCAAAATGTCTGGGTACGCCGATAAGATTGTGTCCTTGGGAATAACGATTCCCATTGACTTAGGCATATATCATGTTCTCCAATCTCTGCCACCTAGCTACAAGAGCTTCGTGATGAACTATAATATGCAGGGCATGAAGAAGTCTCTTCCCGAGCTTCTGTCAATGCTTAAGACTACCGAAGTGGAGATTAGGAAAGAACATCAAGTGTTGATGATCAATAAGACCACCGGTTTCAAGAAGGACAAGAAAGGCAAGCACAAGGGAAACAAGGGTGGCAAATCTGTTGCCGCACCTGAAAAGAACCCCGAGCTGGCCCTAAGTCTGACACCGAGTATTTGCAAGGGGACTGGCCATTGGAAGCGCAATTGCCCCAAGTATTTGGCGGACAAGAATGTCGGCAAGGCAAACAAAGGTATATGTGATATACATGTTATTGATGTGTACTTTACTAGTACTCGCAGTAGCACCTGGGTATTTGATACGGGATCGGTTGCTAATATGTAACTCGATTCAGGGGCTGCGGAACAAGCGATAGCTAGCAAGGGATGAGGTCACGATGCGGGTCGGCAATGGATCAAGAGTTGATGTGATCGCCGTCGGAACGCTGCCTCTCCATATGCCATCGGGATTAGTTATAATCTGAATAATTGTTATTTGGTGCCTGCACTGAGCATAAACATTGTATCCGGATCATGTTTGATGCAAAGTGGTTATTCGTTTAAGTCTGAAAACAATGGTTGTTCGATTTATATGGATAATATCTTTTATGGTCATGCACCTGTGTTGAATGGTTTATTTCTGTTGGATCTCGATAGTAGTATACGCATATTCATAATGTTGATGCTAAAAAGATTAAACTTGATGATGATATATCTACATATATGTGGCATTGCCGTCTAGGTCATATTGGCGTTAAACGCATGAAGAAACTCTATTCTTGTGGACTTTTGTAATCACTTGATTTTGAATCATTTGATACATGTGACCCATGCCTTATGGGCAAGATGACTAGAACGTCGTTTTCCGGTTCAATGGAATGGGCGACAGATTTATTGGAAATCATACATACTGATGTGTGTGGACCAATGAGTGTGTCGGCGCGAGGTGGATATCGTTATTTTGTTACTTTCACGGATGATTTGAGTAGATACGGGTATATCTATTTGATGAAACACAAGTCTGAAACCTTTGAAAAGTTCAAGGAATTTCAGAATGAAGTGGAAAATCATTGTAACAGAAAGATCAAATTTCTGCAGTCCGACCGTGGAGGTGAGTATCTAAGTTACGAGTTTAGCACACACATGAAAGAGTGTGGAATAGTTTCACAACTCACGCCGGCCGGAACACCACAACGTAATGGTGTGTCGGAACGTCGTAATCGTACTTTATTGGATATGGTTCGATCTATGATGTCTCTGACTAACTTGCCACTGTCATTTTGGGGTTATGCACTGGAAACCGCTGCATTCACTTTAAATCGGGCACCATCTAAATCTGTTTAAACGACACCGTATGAATTATGGTTTGGAAACAAACCTAAGTTGTCATTTCTTAAAGTTTGGGATGCGATGTTTATGTGAAGAAACTTCAGCCGGATAAACTCGAACCCAAAGCGGAAAAATGTGTCTGCATAGGATACCCTAAGGAAACAATTGGGTATACCTTCTATCACAGATCCGAGGGCAAGGTTTTTGTTGCCAAGAATGGATCCTTTCTTGAGAAGGAGTTTCTCGTGAAAGGTGTGAGTAGTCGGAAGGTAGAACTCGAAGAGGTTACTGAACCTTCTGTTCATGAAATGGCGAGAAGCACAGCACAGGAAATTGTTTCAGAGTTGACTTCACCTAATGAAGAGAGAGCTAATGATATTGATCATGAAACTCCAAAAGAGGACACCACCGAACCTCGCAGGTTAAGTAGGACACGTGCAGCTCCTGAACTGTACGGCAATCCTGTTGTGAATTTCATGGTTGATGAAATGGATGACCCTGTGATGTATGAAGAAGTGATGATGAGCCCGGATTCCAACAAATGGCTAGAAGCCATGAAATCTGAGATGGAATCCATGTATGAAAACCAGGTTTGGACCTTGGTGGACTTACCTCACGATCGAAAGGCCGTTGAGAATAAATGGATTTTCAAAAGAAAAACTGATGCTGATGGTAATGTGACCATCTATAAGGCTCGAATTTTCGCAAAGGGGTTTTGAAAAATTCAAGGAGTTGACTACGATGAGACATTCTGTCCCGTAGCGATGCTAAAGTCGGTTAGGATTGCTGCATATTTTGATTATGAAATATGGCAGATGGATGTCAAAACTGCGTTCCTCAATGGTAATATTGAAGAAGAGTTGTATATGATACAACCTAAGGGTTTTGCCGATCCTAAGGATGCTAATAAGGTATGCAAACTTCAGCGATCCATCTATGGACTGAAGCAAGCGATCCATCAAAGAGTTTGGATTTGTCCAAACTTATGGAGAGGCTTGTATTTACAAGAAGTGAGTGGGAGCAATGTGGAATTTCTGATATTATATGTGGATGACATATTATTGATTGGAAATGATATAGATCTTTTAAAAAGTGTTAAAAGTTATCTAAACAGCAAATTTTTGATGAAAGACCTTGGTGAAGCATCATACATATTAGGCATTAAATCTATAGAGATAGATCAAGGCGCCTAATTGGGCTATCGCAGAGTACATACCTTCATACGATATTAAAGAAATTTAATATGGACGGAAGTAAGAAGGGGTTCTTACCTATGTTGCAAGCCAAGACATTGAGCAAGACTCAAAGTCCGGCTACGGCGGAAGAAAGAGAGATAATGGATAAGATCCCCTATGCCTCGGCGATAGGCTCTATAATGTATGCCATGCTATGTACAAGACTAGATGTGGCACATGCTATTAGTTTGACTAGTAGGTACCAATCTGATCCAGGTTCGAAACACTGGATAGCGGTCAAGAATATCCTTAAGTACTTAAGAAGAACTAGAGATATGTTTCTTATATACAGAGGTGAAGAAGAGCTGGTCGCTAAGTGTTATGTCGATGCTAGCTTTGACACCGATCCGGATGACTCTAAGTCTCAATCCAGATACGTATTTCTCTTGAACAAAGCAGCAGTTAGTTGGAGGAGTTCCAAACAACCTGTGGTGGCTGGATCAACGACGGAGGCAGAATATGTTGCTGCTTCAAAAGCGGCATAGGAAGCGGTTTGGATGAAGGAGTTCATAACGCAAATAGGTGTGGTTCCTAGTGCTTTGGACCCAATGGTGATCTATTGTTACAACAATGGAGCCATAGCCAACGCCAAGGAACCGAGGTCTCACAAGAATTCCAAGCATATTAAGCGCCGGTTTCACTCCATCTGCGAGCATGTCAAGGATGGAGATATAAAGATTTGTAAAGTACACACGGACCGAAATGTAGCAGATCCGTTGACTAAAGTTCTCCCTAGGGCAAAACATGATCAACACCAGAACTCCATGGGTGTTAGATTTATCACTATGTGAACTAGATTATTGTCTCTAGTGCAAGTGGGAGACTGAAGAAAATATGCCCTAAGAGGCAATAATAAAGTTGTTATTATGTATATCTTGTATATGATAGATGTTTATTTTGCATGCTATAATTGTATTGATCGGAAACGTCAATACATGTGTGTTTAATAAACAAAAAGGGTTCCTAGTTATGCCTCTCTTATAGACTAGCTTGTTGATTAACAGTATGATCAAGGTTTCCTTATCATGGACATTGGATGTTGTTAATAACAAGGTCACAACATTTGTGAAATGATGTGATGAACATTCAACCGAAGTATAGAATTATAACCAAGTCATTATGTTTACATTGCTATAACATCATACGGAGTAATCTTTATCCTTAGACCATGAGATCATGTTAATTGCTAACACCGGAAGAGTATCTTGATAACATCAAACGTCACACCGTAACAGGGTGACCATAAAGATGGGTTTAGTGCTACGAAGGTGTTATGTTGAGGCTCATGGATCAAGAGTGGAATTTTTCAATCCCGATGATGGATAGATATACTCTGGGCCCTCTCGGTGATATCACATTAAGATAGCTTATAAGCAAGTGATGTGATCACTAGAATGTTATATCACGGGAACAAGAAAAGAGTGCATGTCGATAACGAGATCAAACTAGGTATTTGGATACCGATGATCGAATCTTGGACATGTATTATATCATGAGATAAAGGGATTTAGTTACTAGCGTTAAAGGTTCTCATGATCACAGAAGTCATCGTTGAATATGAAGGAGTCAGTATGGATCTCCAGGTCCCGCTTCTGATTATTGATCTGAGAGGAGTCTCAATCATGTCTGCATTATTCGCGAACCGTAGGGTGACACGCTTAAGAGTTACCGGACACCATTTTGGAGTACATATGTTTCAGACGAAAGAATTGCAAAGCACAGGAATTGTTTCGATAGAAACCGGAATTGTTTTAGGTTAAATTGCAGAAAGTGGTTCTGCATGTGATATTGAAATATTGCAAGGGGTTTTATGTGAATGTTTGTTAATTAAAGTAATTAACAAAATTCTGAATAAATTTAATAAAAGAGTTTTATTAAATGAGAGAGCATTAAACTTAGAGAATTTTAATGCATTTAAAGTGGAGACTTTAAAAGGGAATGTGAAGAGGCATTTTAATGTGGAGGGGTTACCACCACATGAATGGGGAGGTGAGGGGTCACCCCCCATGAGGCACCGGCCATGGGGAGCGGCACCCCCCTCCTCCTATAAAAGGCCCCCCTCTTCCTCCTTCTTACACACACCTCCTCGTGAAGGATCTCTCTCCCCCTCTAGAATTATTTCCCCATGGTCTTGGATTAGCGACATACATGTTCCCGGTGGCTTTTCGTCTGGAAGGAGTTGCTGCTTCCGCTGCATCGCTGGAGCGAGGAGGTGGAGGTTGTCCGGTGGCTTGAACATGTGTGCGAGGATGGATGCGCTGCTGATTTGCGGCGCTCGGACTTCCACACGATCTTGAGATCGGCAAGTGTACTGTCATTGTATTGGGAACGACAGTACCTGAAGAGGTTAGATAGAGGTGTGGGGACTAGCAGGGAAGCTATCGACGGCGTCCGCAGGCGGGATTGGATACAAGCGAGCGTAGCTGGACGCAGGAAGTACCCAGGTTCGGAGCCCTCGTGATGAGGTAAAGCTCCTACTCCTGCCGGATCTGACTAAGCGGGAGATACGAACTACAAGTGCTCCTTGAGCTGTATTCACTAGCTACTGCCTTAAATGCTATGAGACCAACCCCTTCTACTAAGCCCTTGCCTCTCCTTATATAGGCAGAGAGGCAACGGTCTGGCTAGTCCGGCTGGCGGGCCCCACAGGCGGGTCCCAGCCAGCTGGTCACCTACAGTACCCAGTATGGCATGCCACGTCGGAGTGTGAGCGGTGTCGTGGGCACAATGGACACCGTGCGAGCCCGTCGTCAGCATCGGGCCAATGTTCCTGCGTCATCCCCGCGAAGTCTTCGGTATGGCCGGATAGTTGCTAGTCTTGTCATCGTACAGGGCGTACCGTGCACTGATACGCACGTCGCCCTGTCTCACTGATTGATTCCGGCTACGTTGTCGTAGCCGGCTACTTCTTGCTGATCCGGCTACCATGCGATAGCCGACTCGTCTTGCCTTGTCCGGCTGCGTCTGGCCAGCCGGACACCATCCGACTGTCTTGTTTCTTGTTCGGTTGGGGTACCTAGGGATCATCCCCCTGACACTAGCCCTCGAGCGTGTGTAGATTCCGCCCTTAGGCTAAATGTGCGCGCACTCCCTCCTGCTTTTGAATTTGTGTCCGGCTGTGCTTGGTGGTTGCGCTACTCGTGACGTCAGCGCTGACGCCGGCCACGCGTGTGCGCGCCATCATTGCACTGCGGCGGGCAGCGTAACGTCCCATCGCACATCGCCTCGGGAAGCCGTTGTCCGACGCTTCGGTTCCTGCTCCGGGATCTTCTACGCATCCTGCTTCGGCACACGGGATCTGGGCGGCGGTTGGGGTGAGGGCCGTCTGGATGCACGCCACGTGGCTCCGTTGACGGTTGCCCTTCTGGCCCTTTAAAGGGACGCCACGGGGGAGACAGTTCCTTTCCTTTGCGCCCCCACTGTAGTTCCTCTTCCCCCCGCGCGCTCCTGCCTTTTCGCCCTTGCCCTCTGCTCCGTAGACCGCTGCGCCGCCCGCCCGTCGTCGTCGTCGCTACGGGCCACCGCCACTCTTCCGCCGCCACATCCCACAGTCAGCAGGAGATGGCCGCCGACCGTGGGGCTTCGTGCGGCTCCTCCGTCACCGAAGACCAAATTGAGAAGTACCGTGCCACCTGCGTTCTCCCGTCGTCGTCGGAGGTGGCGGTGCGGTTGGCACCGACGGGGGAGGTGTCACCGCACCCGGCGGAGGGGGAGCGCGTCATCTTCCTCTCCCATCTGGCACGCGGGTTCGCCCTTCCCGTGCATCCCTTCTTCTTGACGTTCCTTGCCTTCTTCGATCTCCGCCTCCACCACCTCGACGCCAACGCAATAGGGACGTTGGCGCACTTCATGGCATTCTGCGAGAGCTATCTCAGGATCCAGCCGGATATCGGGCTCTTCTGCCGGCTCTTCCGAGTCCGGCCGCAGGTGCAATTCACACAGGGCCACTAGTCGTCTGCGGCGGCGCCTCCATCTACTCCCGCTCCCAGACCGGCTACCCCAAATTTCTTCTGCACGACACGGTATGACTGTGGCAGCAGTCGTATTTCTACGTGAAGAACCTCACTAACGTCGACCGGATCAACCTTCCGGCCTTCCAGGACGTCGAGTCCAGCCAGCAAAACTGGGACTTGAAGTTCCATGGCGACAAGGCGGAGTCGGATGAGATGCTGAAGCGCATGCGCTCCCTCGTCCACTGCCGGCTGACCGTCCTGGACGTCACCCTCAGCTGGATGTCTTGGCTGATGATGCCGTTGCAGCAGCGAGCGCACAAGATGTGCTACTACTCCGGCCGGCTGGACCCGACCCGGCTGTCGCGCCGCGATCCCCGCTACCACAACTTGAAGGAGTGGGTGTGGACGATCACCAAGGAGCGACTGCCGGAGAACTGGAAGTTCAGTCTGGCGCCTTACACCCGGGAGAACCGTGCGCCCCGGGTAAGTTCTTCTAGCCGGATGTTCTTTTTGCATTTCTTGCACTTGTTCCTCATTTCGTTTGACTGATCTCTTGTATTTGGCAGATGTTCCCTTGCATTATTCGTGAGGAGGGTGAGGCTCCCCTCGAGGAATTCACGCCCGACTTGCCCGAGCCACGCGCTCGGCGGTCCGGCCAGGAATCGGACGGGGATGGGGATGCCTTCCCCAGCCAGAACGACGAGCCGGCGGCCGATCCTCACCCGGAGGTTGTTGAGGAGGAGGAGGCCGCGTCAACCGTCGACCCGGCGTCGCGTCAACCGTCGACCCGGCGTCGCGTCCTGTGACGGAAGGCGAAGCCGGTGGGAGCGGCTCCTATCGTTCCGGCTCCTGCTGGTCTTCCGTGA
This sequence comes from Avena eriantha, assembly GCA_910589775.1. Taxonomy (NCBI): domain Eukaryota; kingdom Viridiplantae; phylum Streptophyta; class Magnoliopsida; order Poales; family Poaceae; genus Avena; species Avena eriantha. The sequence goes on along the minus strand of OU342740.1, from coordinate 391,972,996 downwards.
AGGAGCCGACTCCCAAGAGGAGCCGGACCAGCGCCCTGCCGCCGAGCCGCCTTGGCTGGAAGATGGGGCCGCCTCCCGTTGTGCTAGGGTACGTTTCTTCTCGCCTTGTCTTTATCATTTTTCGCTTGTTTCCTTTTCTCCTTTTCCGCCTTCCGCTTACTTGCTTTTCTTTCTTCTGTCTTCTTAGCACGTTGGTCTCTTTTGGAGCCGCGAGCCCGGCACGAGCGCCGACCGGGTCACCGCCCATCGCCCCGAGTGCGCCTGCCAGCGCCCCTCCTTCGTCCGAGGCGCCACCTCCGCCACCACCTCGGGCTGAACTGGCTGCGTCCGCTAGACCGGAAGGTCCTCAGCCGGAAGCGAAGTCCTCACAGCTGGATGGCTCTTCTGCGGGCGTGCGAGAGCAAGTCCAATTCCACTCTGCGGATGTAGAATAAGGATTGGCACGCGAGGGTAGACGGTCTGGAGGTCACCATCAAGGAGCGGGACGCCTCGCTCGCCAGCCGGACCGAAGCCTTCACCCTTCTCGAGGCCCAGAACAAGGAGTAAGAGAAGGAGATCAAACGGCAGGCGACAAAGGAGAAGGCTCTGGTGGAGGAGCTGATGCAGGTCGACCACACGGCTAAGGGTAAGTTACCTTTTCCGTCTTCTTTTCTTTCCGGATCCGGTAGCCGGATCTGACCCTTTTTTCTGACAGCCTTTTATCGCGGCATAGACCTGCTGGCCTACAACCGGCTGTAGGAGAACTGGCCGGGAGCGCAGCCGATGGCTCAAGAGCTTGTTGTCCTTCTTGGTGAAGAGGCTGACAAGCTTCGCCAAGCCGCGCGGGAAGTCTTCTCCTTCATGTGGCTGGAGGCTCCGGTTCCGGAGACGATGGCGCAGCTGGCTGCGAAGGTGGGAGAGGTGCCGGCTGTGGTGGACCGGCTGCGGGACTTGGCGGCGCGAGCCGAAGCGGAGATGGCTCTAGCCCTCATGCTCTCCTGGTACAAGGACGCCCGCGTCGAGAAGATCGACGGAGGCTTCCGTGCCGGTGCTGATCTTGCCACCATCCGCCAAGCCCATCCGGAGCACCGCGGATCTGCCATCAAGATTGCCGACTACGTGGATCCCGACGAGGTGCTCACCAACTTGGAGTCTATCGGTACTCCTGATGTGGAGGGCCCGACGCCGCCGCCCGCGGCGTCGGAACCGGATCGAGCTCTGCGCCGCCTCCTCTGCCCGAAGCTTCTACCGGCCAAGATCTTCCTCATGGAAAGGGTTCTGCCGCTTAGTCGCTGCCCCGGGATGCCGGGTGTATTTGTCTTGCTTAGGGTATGCGTGAAACATGTCTGTCTGTACTGGTTATCTCTGATGGCGGGTAACTTGTGGGAGCTTCGCCTCCTTTTTGTTTGTTTAATATTGAATTTAGGTGAGTTTCCTTCAACGTGTGCTTCGAATTTTCTTTCGATATTTTGCCGGTTGACTTTATCCGGCTTACTTCGTCTGGCTATACTCCTTTAGCCGGAGGAACTACACCTCCAGTGGGGGCGCGCCAGCGCACCCACTGGGTGCAGCCCCCGAGATTCGGAGTAGCTGGCATAGCCAGGTGCTTCAAATCTTCCTCGTTTTCCCAAGTCTTCTAACTTTATTCGGCTAGACTCGTCTTAGTCGGCTGCTTTCGCTGGCTAAACATCTTCAGCCGGAGGAACTAACATTCCAGTGGGGGTGCGCGAGCGCACCCACTGGGTGTAGCCCCCGAGATTCGGAGTAGCTGGCGCAACCAGGTGCTTCGAATCTTTCTTGCCTTCTCTTCACCTGCCCTTGCCATCACCTGGGCTCCGAACGGCCGGCTAAACGCCTTTAGCTGGTCAGGAACTACAAGATTCCACTGGGGGTGCGCGAGCGCTCCTAGTGGGTGTAGCCCCCGAGATTCGGAGCGCTTGATGAAGGCAAGGACTTCGAATCTTCTTCTTTCCTTCCTGAATTCCGACTTAACGTAGTCGGACAAGAATATACATACACATACACATATGTCCTCACAGGTTAGTAGGTTAGTCTGCCAAATTGTAGCCAGAAAACGACTTGTTTTTTCGAAAACTAGCTTGTGCCTCTCTGGACACTTGGTCGCTTTCCCGTGTACTCTGTTATTTTCGCTGCGTCCTTGCCGGGCAGCCGGGTTGCGGTCTGCAGCCGGAATCGAAGGGAGCTGACAGTACATTGCGCACGGTACTAACGGCTTAGAAGCTGGATTGGTTCGAGCTAGTTGCAGGGCCGGGACGCCCGGTCTGTCGCGTCTCCTCCCTGTTTTTCGTGTGGGATGCCTCGGGCTTTTTCTCTTGCTAGCCGGACAGCCGGGTTGCGGTCTGTAGCTGAGACGAAGAGTGGGCCTCTGACATCGTCGCACACTACTCAGCCGGTTTGTTCACTTAGCAGGCCGGGCCAGCCGGCGAGCCCCCGGGTAGGGGTTGCCGGAGCTGGAAAACTGGAACCGAAAAACAGATGCACACACATTTCTAGCAAGGAGCCCCCGAGATTCTCGTAGGGGTCCACATTTTCATTCACAGGGTTTTCGGGATACATACACTGCCTAGCGACTAGGTGTAAAACGGGCGCAGCAGGGCCGCGTTCCAGGGACGCTCGGTCTCCTCGTCTGATTTGTCCATCTTGTTCTTGCGTGGCTGCTGCGCGTCGATGAGGTAGTAGGAGTCATTGGGCGGTGTCCGGCTGATGATGAAGGGGCCCTCCCAGGGGGGCGATAGCTTGTGCATGCCCTTCGTGTCTTGCACCAGCCGGAGAACTAGATCTTCCTCGCGGAATGCGACTCGGCAGATCCGGCTTGAATGGTAGCGACTTAGTCGCTGCTGGTATAGGGCTGATCTAAACAGGGCCAGCTCGCGGGCCTCCTCCAGGAGGTCCACTCTGTCCTCCCGCGCCTCCTGGTTGGCATTTTCTTCGTATAGGAGCTTGCGCGGGGAGTCGAACTCGATGTCGGCAGAGAGGACGGCTTCCGATCCATAGACCAAGAAGAATGGAGTGTAGCCGGTTGATCTATTCGGCATGGTGCGGAGGCTCCACAGCACAACCGGAAGTTCTTCGATCTAACATCTGGGTGGCCGTTCCAATGGCTCGATGTGGCATGGCTTGATGCCGGCTAGCACCAAGCCGTTTGCTCTTTGGACTTGCCCGTTGGACTGCGGGTGCGCGACTAAGGCGAGGTCCAGCCGGATGCGCTTGTTGCTGCAGAACCGGGCGAAGGCCCCCTTTGGCGAAGTTCGTGCCGTTGTCGGTGATGATGTTGTTGGGGTAGCCGAAGCGGTTGATGATGTCGGTGAAGAAGGTGACGACTGTCGCCCCATCCAGCTTTCAGATAGGCTTGGCCTTGATCCACTTCGTGAACTTGTCCACCGCCACCAGCAGGTGGGTCATGCCCGCATGTGCTCGCTTGAAGGGACCGACCATGTCGAGGCCCCAAACCGCGAACGGCCAGGTAATCGGTATGGTCTTGAGTACCGAAGTTGGCATGTGCCTGAGCTGCCCGAAGCGTTGGCACCCATTGCACGCGCGGACCAGCTGCTCAGCATCCTCGAGGGCGGTGGGCCAATAGAAACCATGGTGGAAAGCCTTGGCGACTATCGCCCTTGATGAAGCGTGATGCCCGCACTCGCCCTGGTGGATATCCCTGAATAGCCGGTAGCCCGTGTCCACGTCGACGCATCTTTGGAAAATGCCGGATACGTTGCGCTTGTATAGTTCGCCGTTGATGATGGTGTTTGTGTGCGCGCGGCGCCGGATTTACCTGGCCTCCACCTCGTCATCCGGAAGTTCTCCATTGGCGATGTAGTCCATGAAGGGCTGTGCCCAGGATGGCACTTCCCGAATGACGAAGACGCTCCCGTCCTCCGGTTGACGGATGTCGGGGGGTCGTCCGGGTGGCGTACCCGGGACGATAGCCCCCGAGCTGCTTGACGAACCGGCAGCCCCCGGGCCTTGCGAGCCGGAGGGCATTGCCTTGCCAGAGTTGGTGCGGGTCTTCTTCTTTGGCGGCTCTGCCGGCTCCGCTTCTGCCGCTCCGTCAGCCGGAGCGCTCCCTGCCCAGATGATGGAGTTCGATTCTGGTGATGGGTTGATGGAAGGCTTGCGTACGTGCTCCAAGGAGACCCCTAGTGGGATCGCCTGCCTGGTAGATCCGATTTTGGAGAGCGAATCTGTGGGGACCGGAACTTAACTTCCAGACCCCCCTGTGTTTATTCGTCAATCCCAAGATCAATGTTGACGACACAGCGAAATGTATATCATTGCACACGTACAAAAGTAATTTATTACAAAGTCTGGATAACAACATAGTAAAATGTCTAGTGACATTTATTACATCCAGAAAGCACAGCGAAAATATAAAACGCGTAGTGACTCCATCTCAGCCACAGGCAGTTGATGTAGTCCACGTCCAATCTCGTCACTCCCTACTAGTCATAACCGTAGCAAATGGAAACCAAATAAATACCAAAACAATAATCTCCAAAACCAAATGAAATACAAATATGAATGAATGTGTGGGTAGGTGTGGAATAGGATAGGACAACTTGGATTGGATCAAGGAAGTGAGTTGTAGTAACTCAAATAAGAATTCAGATAGTATGGGTATGATGTTAGGATAGATTGTTGGGACAAAGATATTGATGCGGTATCGGCAGAGGGCTTGTTATAACTACCTGACAACATAGCCATGATCTAAGGGTTATGGTATAGTTGGTCATAAACATGTGCATAGTAAACCCGTACAACATAATATAGTAGGACTAGATAACTAGCGAAGTTGAACTATATAGGGCATAACATTAAATCATACCATGCAAGTTTGGTATAATCAAACAATACCTATCATACTAGTGATATAAACAATATCAAATATTATCCATCAGGCTATCACGAGCATATAAGCAATACAAAAGCTAAGATAACATTCATCATAAAATAACTAAATGTAAGCTAAAGCTAATAACAATGGATTGCATCACACCAACAAACCATATATCTACATAATATCACATAAGAGTAACACAAACAATAAACACCCACTACAATATCTATACTTCATGGATAATAAACCAAGGACTAAACATGTTGTAACAAGACAACCATGTCATAGTAAGATATCAAACATAGATATGCTCTAGAAATAAAGAATAACAAACCACTAAATATATAGATCATACTAACAATACGCCTATTAACACATGCATGGAATTACGAAGCATTGTCTATACTACATAAGGTAAAGGCATGACACTATATAACAAATCACAAAGATATACAAGAGTACATATAACTATCAAGCCTAACACTGTTATGGTAAGCTAACCAAAATAAAATTGGGTATATACTACATGGTAACACTTATTCCGTTCTACGATCTACTTAATGAGAAAATTTAAGCACACAAGCTTATACAAAGATATGATATTTTCATGCACAACTAACATGAAAATAAACTAAGCATTCATAATTATAGTACAAAGCAATGAGCGGTGCATCAAGATATATTATGAGAACCTATATGACTATGTACACGTGCAAGACATGGACATACATCCTAGCACAACATATGATAATAGATAGAACTAAGGTCCATATCACACATGGTACACAAAATATAAAGATATATAATTAAGCATGAATGGTAAATTAGACACACATTACACGATCAACTACTTATAGCATGGATACAAGAATTACGTGTATGCATGAGTTACTAAACACACAAGATCATTGTAGGAATATCATCATATTATACAATACTAATTATTAGCTTACTTCACACTAATATGTATTAGACAAGTAATACAACTCTTAGCTAAACATTCATTATCTAATCAAATACCAGTAACAAGTAATGCATTAATGAATGACTAAGCATGTATCAACATCACACCATGTAATACCATGAGGGTGGATACCACATTGATTCGTGATCCAAAGTAACACAAGACATTCTATATATCTAGTAAATTATAGAGACAAGCTATTTGAATACAAACAACTATCTAATATATCACAACTTACTATATCAAAAATGTGTGTCGGCCTCCGATGTCCATAGAGTAAAATGGAGAAGTGACCAGAAATGCTTGGATGAGAGTTCGGTTAACTAACTAATAGGACATGGCAGTCGTTCCATTTTGACTAACAAAATATTTTAGAAAACCTTATGTAGCAAAATTATATAGATGTCATAGCCTTGTATAAAATGCAAGATCAATTTACATACAAACTACACATACGCGCGCAATCTAGGTTTAGCACAAATGTTGTACATGCAATAACAAACACATCTACACTTCCACGAATGTGAACCAAGTAAAACATTCTTGACAGTAGCATGGCATCAAAACAACCACTAACAGGGTATGCTAACAAAATATTTACATGCTAAATATCTAACTTGATGAGCAATAGGCAACAATCTAAATCCTACGATTATTCTAGTCTACAAATATATTTATAGCTAGGCATGTCTAAACGGATGCAAAACAGTCCAGAAAACAAGTCCTTTAATTTTACTAAATAAACCAGTAACTAAGCATGCATATATAATCAGGTTAAAGAAAAAACTACAAGACTGAATAAGCGCAAACTAGCAGATAGAATTCAATTAAAAGTGACAAAGAATTTAACTAGACACACATACTAAATACACAGCTTGCAGCGATGCAAAATACAAACACACGGACAAGCCCATACATGCATGGCTAGCTAGTAATGTACAAATACAGTCAATTTCAAAGTAGATGAATCAACCATGATTATACTCATATCCAACTACACGTGTGGGTTCCTAGAGTTATTTGGAACGTCTATATGTTGGGCTCTAGTCGATCCAAGGTGTGCAAAGTGGTCTATAACTCACATGCCGCTGGACGGCATTCGGTTCACCGGCACCGCCGTCAACTACAAAACTACGGCGGAAAAACATGTCTAGGAGATATGCATATGTGTGGGTAGGGTGTGCGCGAAAGGATTTGTGACGGAGCTCACCGAGTATGACGTGAACATCTGAAGAAGATGATGAACTGAGATAAAACGGCGGCCGAGTACGTCGTCGGTGATCAGCGGCTTGTCCTTCTAGTCCGACGAATCTGCCCTCCTCCTCTCGGTCGCGGTGCAGCAGCTACAACTCGTCCTCCGGTAGCCGGACTCGTCGGGAACGCCGGCGACGCCAAGCGACAGACCGACGAAGCTCCAAGGTGGAACTGAGATGGGAACCCAAGGCGCCGGTGGCAGTGTGGAATAGCAAGGGAGAGAACAGAGCCTCGGTTTATGGCTGTATAGAAGGAGAACGTCGTGTAATTGATTGGAAAATTGACAAGAGATAACAATAGCAGTTTCTGCTAGAGTTTATGGTCTTCATGACGGATGCTTCAGGATGACTCTTGGGCTGCTACTGCATGCGAGAAGACGATAAATACAACGATTCCGGTCTCTCTGAGCGTGTTGGTACTGCTAGGGTGGGACTACCTCGTAAGTGTGTGGAGTGCTTCGATTTGGTACAAAGGAAAGAAAATAAGAGCATCGGCGTAGGACTAGGTATACGTATATACGAGTAGGACATGCAATTGCATGGCATGCATCGGGTCTAGAGAGAACTAGAGAGAATTAGAGAGAGAAGGGCATATATACATATATGCTATAGTAGCATTTCGTTTGCATGTGCATGTGCATGGTTGTGGACCAATCCCAATGTGATTAATTTATTTATTTAAAAGAGCCGAATAAAAATTGGTAAATAGATTTAAAGGCAGATTCAAATAACAAAAAGTAACTTTGAGAATTTAATCTCTCCTTTCATATGTCAAATTAATTCCAGAGAATTAATTTTAGCAACTCCAAATAAAACGAAAAGAAAAACTCAGAGAAGCATAGTTCAATATGCTGAAGCAAAGAAAAAAATTGCAATCCAACTTGAAGGACCCATAAAACAAAATTTATAATCACAATGGATTAAATTCATATTAGAGTCGATTGTGTATGAAATTTTTAGTGAAGGTTAAATTAATTGAAAAAAAAATTTAGGTCCTCATTTTTAGATAAGATTTTTTTTGAAAACTCTAAAAATCGGTCTGTTACAGAATCAGCTGCCTCGTTGTTGACGCGAGGGACGTGGTGGAATTCGCATCCGTCGAAGGAGGCACTGAGCTTCTGGATGTGGAACCGATAGAGGGGCATGGTTGCGTCTCTGGCGTCCCATTCTCCGGACACTTGCTGCACGACTAGATCCGAATCACCGAAGCATAGGATTCGGTTGACACCGATCTCCTTGGCTAGCCGGAGTCCGTGCGCCAGTGCCTCGTATTCGGCTACGTTGTTGGAGGCCTTGAAGTGGATCTGCAGCACGTACTCCAGCCGGTCCCCCTTGGGTGAGGTGACTACGATGCCGGCTCCCAAGCCCCCAAGCATCTTCGACCCGTCGAAGTGCATCTTCCAATGGTCCGAATCCAGAACCGGCGGGAGATACTGGGTTTCAGCCCAGTCAACGAGGAAGTCCGCCAATGCCTACGATTTGATCGTGAGCCGGGGCTCATACTGGATGGAGTAGGCGGCGAGCTCGATGGCCCATTTGGCGACTCGGCCGGTGGCATCTTTGTTGCCGATGATTTACGAAAGGGGTGCGGTGCACACGACCTTAATCGGATGCTCCTGGAAGTAGTGCTTGAGCTTCTTGCATGCCAGGTACACGCCGTAGCACATCTTCTGGTAGTGGGGGTAGTTCTGCTTAGAGAGGGAGAGAACCTCGCTGAGGTAGTAGACGGGTCTCTGAACCGGCTGAGCCTTGCCTTCCTCGGGGCGCTCCACCACCAGGACGATGCTGATGACCCGGCTGATGGCTGCTATATAGAGCAACATCGGCTCCTTGCTAGCCGGCGTGGCTAGAACTGGTGCTGTGGGTAGCATGCGCTTGAGGTCATAAATGCGGTGTCGTCTTGCGAAGTCCAGGAGAACTTGTCCGTCTTCTTCATCAGCTGGTACAGCGGGAGTGCCTTCTCCCCCAGCCGGCTGACGAAACGGCTGAGGGAAGCCAGGCATTCGGTGAACTTTTGGACTCCAAGCAGGTTCCTGGGTGGCTGCATCCTCTCGATGGACGCGATCTTCTCCGGATTTGCCTCGATGCCTCGCTGTGATACAAGGAAACCGAGGAGCTGACCGGATGGCACTCCGAAGATGCACTTCTCCGGGATCAGCTTCATCTGGTACTGCCGGAGGTTGCCAAATGTCTCTCCTAGATCCTCTAGGAGGGTGCGCTTCTCCTTGGTCTTGATGACCACGTCATCCATGTAAGCGTGCACATTTCGGCCTATCTGCGAGTGCAGGCACTTCTGCATGCATCGTTGATAGGTAGCGCCCGCATTACGTAGCAGAAAGCCCCGTAGGGGTGATAAATGATGTCTTAATCTGATCAGCCGGGTTTAGCCGGATCTGATTGTACCCGGAATAGCAATCTAGAAAAGACAACAAATCACAGCCGGCCGTGGAATCGATGACTTGATCGATATGGGGCAGGGCGAAGGGGTCTTTCGGGCACGCCTTGTTCAGGCTGGTGTAGTCGATACACATGCGCTAGGTCTTGTTCTTCTTTAGCACCAAGACTGGGTTTGCCAACCAGTCCGGGTGGTACACTTCCATGATGAACCCGGCTGCAAGGAGCCGGGTGATCTCGTCACCGATTATCTTCCTCTTCTCCTCTGCGAACCGGCGTAGAGGTTGCTTGACCGGCTTGGCATCCGGATGCACATGAAGTGAGTGCTCGGCGAACTCCCTAGGCACACCCGGCATGTCCTTGGGGGACCATGCGAAGATGTCCCGATTCTCACAGAGGAAGTCGACGAGCGCGCCTTCCTATTTGCTGTCCAAGCCGGCACCAATGGTGACGAACTTAGTGGGGTCGGAGGGGTCCAGCAGGATCCTCTTCGTCTCCTTTGCCGGCTGGAAAGCTCCTTCTCCAACCGGTTTGCTGCTAGCCGGTATGTCCTGCTGGGCCATGGCCACATTGCGCATGATCACGCGCTTTTCTTCGGCTATGATGAGGGCCTCTGCCAGTTTGGAACCAGCTGAGGCGCACTCCATCGACCGCCTGAAGCAGCCAGCGACGGTGATCACGCCGTGGGGTCTCGACATCTTCGTCTTGAGGTATGCGTAGTGGGGGATGGCCATGAACTTGGCAAGGGCAGGGCGCCCGAGGAGAGCGTGGTAGGAGCTCGTCAGGTTTGCCACCTCGAACCAGATTGGTTCGTGGCGGAAGTTTTCCTCGGTCCCGAAGATGACGTCCAGCTGGATTTTCCCCAGCGGGGCACAGGCTGGCCCCGGCAGTACGCCATGGAACGTCGTGGTAGTTGGGCGCAGGTCGCTTTCACGAATGCCTAGCTTCTCCAGCGAGGACTGGTAGAGGAGGTTGAGGCTGCTGCCTCCGTCGATGAGGACGCGCGAGAATCGGCAGGTACGCGCGTTGGAGACGATGAGGGGGTCGAGCACCATGGCGTAGCCCCCGGGAGTCGGCAAATGCTCAGGCTGGTCTGCCTGGCTCTAGGTGATGGGGGTTTCCGACCAGTTCAGGTACTGGGGGACCGGAGAGACGATGGCATTGACCTCCTTGGAGCGTCGCCTGCGGCTGTGCTTGTCGTCCTGCTCCGTCTCGAAGATGTGGTAGTCGGCGTGCGGCTGGGGGTAGCCATTGTTGTTGTTGCCGCCGTTGCCGCCGTTACCATCATTGCTGGCTCCTCTAGCCGGTGGCGGAGGTCCACCAGGAGGGGGAGGGGGAGACGAGGCTAGTTACCCTGGTCTTTTAGCTGGCGGGTCCAGCTGCAGTTCCGAGTGGTGTGCGTAGCCGGTTTGAAGGGACCGCTATGCCACTTGCACGAGCCGTCAAACATCTGGTCGAAGGTGAGCCGTGGCTTCTGCCTTCTTGCCTCATTAGCCGGCGCGTCGGGCGTGCCCTCCACAACATTGACCTGCTGCGCGTGGTAGAGGGGCTTCTACTGTCTGGCCTGGCGGTCCCCATGGAACCGGTTGTCGTTGCCGTGGCGTTTGGAGGATCCGGCTTCGCCAGCCGTATTGCTTGGTCGGTCGCGAGCCAGCTCTGTAGGAGTCGGACGCCCGTCCGCGTTTACTCGGAGGGGCTTCTTCATGGCGGCATCTGCCATGGCGTACTGGTCTGCGATCGTCATGAGCTCTGCCATGGTTTTTGGCTCGTCACACAGTAGCCGGTGGCGAAGCATGGTGCCTTCTCGGCAACCCTCGATGAAGAAACTGATGGCTTGGCTCTCCAGGATGCCCTCGCAGGTGTTGCGCAGCTCCATCCACTTGGCGAGGTACTCGCGGTCGGTCTCGCGGTCACCCTGGACGCACAAGGCTAGGTCGCGCGGGCGCCCTGGGCGCTTGTACGTGCCATTGAAGTTGCGGACGAACACCTTCTCGAAGTCAGGCCAGGCGTTGATGCTATTGGGCACGAGGCTGTTGAGCCACGTCCTTGCCGACCCGGTTAGCATGAGGGGGACGTAGCGCACGGCTGTGCGCTTATTCCCATGGGCGATGCCGACTGCCGTAGCATAGTCGGTCAGCCACTCTTCCGGCTTCATGCTACTGTCGTACTTGGGGGTGTCCCTGGGCAGGGAGAATTTATCCGGAAACGCCTCGTTCCGGATGCGGGGTCCGAAACAAACCGGTCCGGTAGAGTCTTCCTCCTCCATGACGCGTGCTTGAGCGAGGAGCTCGATGCGGTCACGGGCATCCGGACAATCCGGGTTGGGCGCTCCCACCCGGCCCGAGAGACGGGAACCGGCTGGTCTAGGCGCTCCGGTCGGTGGAGGGGGAGGCGGCGGGGTGCTATTCACCGTCTGCTCCTGGCGCGGCTGGCCCCTGTTGCCAGAGCTGCGACGCCTGCTGCGGCCCTTAGCCGGCTGAGGGGAGGATGCCTGCTGGGTGTCGCGCGGCGTGCCCCTGCTGTTGGCAGACAGCTTGCTCCCCCTAGAGTATCCAGGGTCCTCCTGCATCTATCGGTTGGCATCAGTCTGCTCGTCCGCGATGCGGAGGAGCTCTTGCACGCGAGCATGCTGGCGGGCTCGCTCCTCGCCCTCCAAACTGGGGAGTTCTTATGTCGCGGCTCGTGCCGTGTGCAGGTTCTTGATGGGCGTGCTATAGGTGGGCCGGATGAGGGCGGGTGCGGGATCCGACTCCCCATCCTTCTTACCAAATAAGACAATTTTTTTGGTTTGTTCCGCCATCCTACCCAATGAAGTATTCGGATTCTTTTCAATAAAATCCTATGGAATCATAGGTTCTGTCGTTCCCACTACCTCTCCTTGAATGGTTAGGTCTGAATTCCACAATGGAGCTTCCAAAAAATTTCTTTCCCAGTTAATTTTCTCAGTTTTATTAACTAGGACGGCTCTTTATTATTGCTTTAAATTTCTAGTTCTTGTTTCAAGTTACGATTTCTAACTCTCTATTTTTTTTATTATATTGATGCTTTATCACATTGCTTTTTATGATCATCCTACCGCCTAGCTTGCCGCCCTGGCGCCGCACCTGGCCGCGCTGGCTTGGTTCCGCGGTAGCCGGAGTGAAACCGTGCATGCGGTCGTACTCACGCCGGGTGATCTCGAGTTGCTTGCGGGCTACCGCCAGCTCCATGGCCTCCTGGAGGAGGATCTGTCTCTCCATGGTGAAGTTGGCCTCCGCCTCCTCCGGGTTATCCCCGAGGTTAACCGGCGTCAGGAGCCGATCAATGGCATCCTCCACCGGGTTCCGAGGCTGCGGGGGAGTGGAAGTTCCGACCTCGTCCACGCCTCGCTCCCGCGGTTGGCGGGGATGAGAGCTGGAGCCGGCCATCATAACCTCCACGCCGCAGGATGCGACGGAGGCGCTACCGCCTGGATGCGGCAGCTCTGTGACAGAGACGATTTCCCTAGGGAAACGCTCTGGAACGATGGCGACGTAGACAGGGAGGTCGCCGAATAGCAGGACGGTTCCGTTCGCCGGGAAGGAGGTTCTGGCGAAGCAGGAGGCGTTGTCGATGACGCAGTCGAACTTGCCGAGCGTGAGCACCAGGCCGGAGGCCACGTGCTCACCGACTGAAGTGCGGGGTCTCGTGCAGAACGTGACTCCGGTCGAAGCCATCTAGCCCCACGGTGGGCGCCAACTGTCGTTGTATTGGGAACGACAGTACCTGAAGAGGTTAGATAGAGGTGTGGGGACTAGCAGGGAAGCTATCAACGGCATCCGGAGGCGGGATTGGATACAAGCGAGCATAGCTGGACGCAGGAAGTACCCAGGTTCGGAGCCCTCGTGATGAGGTAAAGCTCCTACTCCTGCCGGATCTAACTGAGCGGGAGATACGAACTACAAGTGCTCCTTGAGCTGTATTCACTAGCTACTGCCTTAAATGCTATGAGACCAACCCCTTCTACTGAGCCCTTGCCTCTCCTTATATAGGCAGAGAGGCAACGGTCTAGCCAGTCCGGCTGGCGGGCCCCACAGGCGGGTCCGAGCCGGCTGGTCACCTACAGCACCCAGTATGGCATGTCACGTCGGAGTGTGAGCGGTATGGCTGTCGTGGGCAAAGTGGACGCCATGCGAGCCCGTCGTCAGCATCGGGCCACTGTTCCTGCGTCATCCCCGCGAAGTCTTCGGTATGGCCGGATACTTGCCAGTCTTGTCATCGTACAGGGCGTACCATGCACTGATACGCACGTCGCCCTGTCTCACTGATTGATTTCGGCTACGTTGCCGTAGCCGGCTACTTCTCGCTAATCTGGCTACCATGCGATAGCCAACTCGTCTTGCCTTGTCTGGCTGCGTCTGGCCAGCCCGACACCATCCGACTGTCTTGTTTCTTGTCCGGTTGGGGTACCTGGGGATCATCCCCCTGACATGTACGACTACATCAACCACGAGTTCCTACTCATTAACAAAACTCGTTATCTTCGAGGGTAAGTTCTCGATGGATGTATGTCCAACCGTTGCTCTAAATCTAGTAGATAGATCTTGGCGTGTAGTTCTCATCGTAGGAATTTTTTTGTTTTCTATGCTGCGGACCCAACATTTTCCCCTTATTGTTTCCGACCTTTGTCTATCAGTTGGTAGCCAAGAAAGTAATTTGCATTGGTGTTTCCTGATGCAAGATACTCTTGTGGTCCATCAAGAAAAACCATTTCGGGATGTCAGGAGAAACAAACTCTAGAACCTCGTGATACCTTGTAAATGTATCTATAATTTTTGATGTTCCATGCTTGTTTTTTTATACTTTCTTGTGTTTTGTCCACACTTTGGAGTACTTTTCATATGATTTCTTGGACTATACTATTAACAAAGAGCCACAGTGCTAGTTGCCTGATTTCTGCTGTTTTTGGTACCAGGAAAGTCAGAAAATGAATATTCTCGGAATTGGACGGGACAAAAGCCAAAGTCACTATTTTACTGGGGGACACTTGGAGCCAGAATACGAGACGGAGAAGGGCCAGAGGGCGGCCACACCACCTGGCCACGCGGGCCAGGCCTGGCCGCGCCAGGGGGTGGTGTGGCCAGCCCAGGCACCCCCTCGGCCTCTCCTCCCGCCTATAAGATGCCTCCGATACCAAAACCCTAAGTACCCGATCAAAATTCCACGAAAGAGTCTGTAGCCACCGTCGTCTCTGTCCCTAGATCGGGAGGGATCTGAAGCTCTTCTCGGCACCCTGCCAGAGAGGGGAATTCACCCTGGAGGCCTTCTTAATCATCATGCAAGCCTCCGGTGTGATGCGTGAGTAGTTCATCTCTGGACTACGGGTCCATGTAGTAGCTAGATGGCTGGTTCTCCTCCTTTGTGCTTTGATGTCTAGATCTTGTGAGCTCCGTTCATGATCAAGATCATATATTTGTAATTCTGCATGTTGTGTTTGCAGGGATCCGATGGACATTGAGATGCTTTTTCAGATTGATTATTGATTCTATCATGTCTTTGTTATTTCTGATCTTGCATGCTTTCTGTAGTTAGTAGCTATCTTGGCCAAGTAGATGCTAGCAACTCCAAGACTTAGTATTTATGCTCGATAGTGGGTTCATGCCTCTGGTAATCTAGGGAAGTGACAGAAATCTCTAAGGTACTAGATGTGATGTTGCTACTAGGGACAAAACAACAATCCTTTGTTGATAGAACAATCGTATTGTTTTTATACGCAATTCATAATGCAATAATCTGTTGCTTGCAACTTTATACTGGAGGGGATTCGGATGATAACCTGAAGGTGGATTATTAGTCATAGATGCAGTTGGATGGCGGTCTATGTATAATGCTGTAATGCCCAATCAAGTCTCAAAGGAGTCAAGATGAGTAGTATATGCATGTATTGCTTTCTCGATGTTTGTCAATTGCCCCACTGTAATTTGTTCACCCAGCATGTTATGTATCTTAAGGAGAGCCACCTCTAGTGAACTATGGACCCCAGTCCTTTCATTTACATACAATCTACAAACTGTTTACTGCTTTGTGTTTACTTTCTGCAAACTATTACTTCTTTCCATTTGATACGTTTAATCCTTTATTTTCAGCAAAACCGGTGAGATTGACAACCTCATCGCAAGTTGGGGGCAAAGTTCTGTGGTTGTGTTGTGTAGGTCTCCACGTTGCTGCTGGCATCGGTAGTGCGCCTTGCCAACGTTCAGCTAGCTACACCTTTGGAGTGTTTCCTTGCTCCTACTAGATTGATAACCTTGGTTTCTTACTAAGGGAAAACTTGCTGCTGTGCTCATCACACCTTCCTCTTGGGGTTCCCCAACGAGATCGATATATTTGGGCCATCAACAACTTTTTCTGGTGCCGTTGCCGGGGATATCAAGGACATCTTCACAAGGGGAGTCCCTCATAACCAATCTCTTTACTTTGTTATTTTTGTTTTGCTTAGTTTATTTTTTTTGTTTGCTTGTTCCTTTATCAAAAATACAAAAAATAGTTTTACTAGTTTGCTTTCTTATTTAAAAACACAAAAAAATTACGTCTCCATTAGTTGTTGCCTCTTCCTTATCTCAGCATGTTGATCCCTAAATTCACTTTGAAAATCTTTCAATTGGTGTGGCTCTATAATTAGGAAAGATAATATTGAAGAATTCTTTAATCATGTTAGTAAACATGAGGATATTGAGGATAGATCCCTTGCAGAACTTGCTCCAAACTATGAGATTGCTGCCGCTTGTTTAGTTCACATGTTGGAAGCTAGGTTTGTTAACCTCAACCCTTAGTCCAAGTAATGTTTCTTAAGGAATTCTATGATGTTTCTTAAGGACCCTGAAAAGAGGGATTTTATTCTAGAAACTTTGTTTAAGGAATTCTATGATGTTACCAAGGAAGCTAGAAAAGTCTTTCAACATTTCAATATGCTAGGCTCATGTGTAGATGTTGTCGGTACACGAGAAAAGATGAACACAGCTGAACCTAATGGGGAGGAAACTAAGGTACCAATACCCTTTAAACTGGTAGGAATACATGAAGCCATAGAAAAGAATCTTAATTGGATTGTTCCTGAAAACCCTTTTGATGAAAATAGTGAACCTAAGAGCATTGAGAGGGGATCCTCTAGAACTTATTTGGATGATATACCTTGCCTCGTTGAAGATATTTCTAGTATTAATCTTAATGCTTCTTCATTTGAGAACACTTGATTCTTCTTCTTGCTTCTTATGCCTAACTTAAAGGCGTTAAAGAAAACTACTTATTGGGAGATAACCCAATAGTTTTAGACGAGTCTTGGAAGTTATTACTTCAGTAATAACTGCTCCTTATCCTTTTTATTTGCTTTTTGTGCCAAGAGTAACCTCTAATGAGAGAGAAGTGATGATTGGGAAAGTTGCTATTCCGAAACAGATTTCTGTGTTTCACCGTAAACATTCGTGAAAAATCTCTGTACGTCCTTTCAAGGGGTGAGTTTTTGTGCTTCTGCCCCAGGTTGTTCTCTAACTTTCGTTAGTTCAACACTTTTCGATTTGAGCAACAGAAGGTCTTCGGAAAAATTCGTCTTTACCTTCTGGTCTGTTTTGACAGATTTCTGCCATTTTCTGCATTTGCTTCTTGTTGGTTCATTTTTGAGTTCTTTTGGGGAATTGAGCTTTTTGAGGGAAGTGCTACAGTAGCTAGTGTTATAATGGAAGTTTATTTGGTGTTAGAACTGAACCTTAAGACCTTTTATCTTGAGTGCACTAATGTTGCTAATAACGATTGTGTGAAGTTTTGTATGAAGGAAACATTTCAGGTGTATGGAAGGAATGAGTAATGAGATGAAGGATGGACTAAAGCTCAAGCTTGGGGATGCCACGCGTGTCACCCCAAGAAATATCTAAGAAGTACAAGCGTCAAAGCTTGGGGATGCCCAAGGCATCCCCTTCTTCATCAATAAAAATTCCAGGTTTCTTCCAAACGCTTCATTTTTATTGTTTCATGCACAGTTGTGTTGTTCTTGGAGCGTCTTCTTTTTCGTTTTCGTTTTGGTTTTTCGTTTGCTTTGTTTTCCTAGTTTTCTGAATAAATTGGTTGGACCCCCTCTTTCATACATTGGTTTGCAAATAGTTTGGTTTGGTTTGGAAAAGAGTAGGAAAGTTCATGCTTAAGTGGTAAATAGAGCTTGTTTTTGACTGTGGCCTATGCTTTGTCATGCCATGCTTGATATTTTTTTGGCTTTATGCTTAGTATTCTTTGCTATAGCATGGCTTGTTATAAACAATTGAGATTTCTTAATGAGCCTTGCATGAATCATGCGTTGTTTTAGCATATTAAAAGCATAGTATAGTGGTATTCTCCTTTGATGCTTTATTTGGGTTGACTTGGCGCATGCTCACACCATGTATGACTATCTCAAGTCACCATAGACTATGATCCTTTATTTTTCAACTTGTAGTATCACTTTATGCTTTGATCAATGATGTTTTGTCGCTCTGCATGATTATGGCCATTATTGCTCTCTTAGTTTGTCGCTCCCAGTCTTTTGCTAGCCTCCACAACCAAGTATGAGTTCCACTCATGCATCCAACTCCCCAAACCAAGTTATTCCAAAGAGTCCACCATACCTACCTACTAGCTTATGCTATTCCAAGTATATTCATGCTTTTTTTACCTTCCAAATTAAACTTGTTATGAGAAAACTAGTGATTAAAGCTCTCACGAAGTTGATGGCACACTTTACTTTTCTTGCCCTTAATAAACTTGAACCATTGTGTCGTCTATGTTGTATATGCTTGCACTTATTTGTTGGGAATTAGCAGAACCATGCTTTCATGGGGAACGCTTTCAACATTGCACTTGGTACTTGTACCTATTTGATATCATGCTCTTTTGTCTATGGATGTCGTCGGTGTGAAATGAAAGGGAAGCTTGTAAGTCCATGGAGTTATGTATATGTGTTAGAGAAACGCCTGGGCCACTGGTCTAATCCATGCTGACATGGTGGAAACTTGCAGCGTAACCATAATGAGCTGTCTATGAAGCATTCTTCTTATAAAAAAAAGAGTCCTATATTGAGAAAAGAAGGGAAAAGAGAAAAAAATGAGATTATGAAAAGAGGAAAGAGAGAAAAAAGAACCATATTCCCATGGTAAATAAGAAGATTGCTGAGATGCTCGTTGTCTGCTTGCCTTGTCATTTTGATATGGGGATTCTTCTGTATCATCGGGCAAGGGGTACCCCGTTGGCGGTTCTCTATGATACACATGTACTTACGATGACAAGAACTTACCGGTGACTAAACTTGAGTAGCATGAGGAGCGGCCCTTATATACAAGGGACATGAGATTTCTGACTTATACTTCGTCAAGCATGTACACCATAGTTTGTTCACTTTAACCTTAATCACTTCAAGATGCTTATGATAGGGGCAATGAGAGCTGAAAGCTATAAGTACCATAATTTTTGGAAGCTCTTTATGAGACTTGAATCCCTACTTCCTTCTATGAAGGCCTTTCTTCCACCATTATATTGTGTCTCCACCTTCTAACTTTATGCACCTACTTTGAGAGCATAGTGGTCATTCTTAGTTCTATGTGCATTGTCCCAAGACTAGTTGATTGATGCATAGCTTTGATATTTCTTGTTTTAAACTATTTGTATCTAGTCACTCTTATGAACTTTGAAGGTGTCCTATGCATTTATATTTGCTACTCTATGAAGGACAAGCTGAATACTATTATGCTATGTTTTCTTTATGTGAAACAAACAAACGTCTTGCAAAGCATTGTTATTCATGAATCTTTTGTTTGTGCCTTTTCATGTTACAACATAGTTTCTATGTCTTATTGCTAGAACTTTGTCTTTCATGTTATGATTGAAGTACTATGATCCCAGCTTTGAATTTTTTACAAATACTTTGATCAAGTTTATGATGGTGCATGTCACCTCAAAAATTATTCTTTCTTTTTATCACTTACCTACTCGAGGACGAGCATGAGTTAAGCTTAGGGATGTTGATACATTGCAAATGTATCAATAATTTTTGATGTTCCATGCTTCGTTTTTTATACTTTCTTGTGTTTTATCCACACTTTGGAGTACTTTTCATATGATTTCTTGGACTAACCTATTAACAAAGAGCCACAGTGCTAGTTGCCTATTTTCTGCTCTTTTTGGTTCCAGGAAAGTCAGAAAATGAATATTCTCGGAATTGGACGGGACAAAAGCCAAAGTCACTATTTACCGGGGGACACTTTGAGCCAGAATACGAGATGGAGAAGGGACAGAGGGCAGCCCCACCACCTGGCCGCGCCAGGGGGTGGTGTGGCCAACCTAGGCACCCCCTCGGCCTCTCCTTCCACCTATAAGATGCCTCCAATACCAAAAGCATAAGTACCCGATCAAAATTCCACGAAAGAGTCTGTAGACGCTGTCGTCTCTGTCCCTAGATCGGGAGGGATCTGAAGCTCTTCCCGGCACCCTGCCAGAGAGGGGAATTCACCCTGGAGGCCTTCTTCATCATCATGCAAGCCTCCGGTGTGATGCGTGAGTAGTTCATCTCTAGACTACGGGTCCATGTAGTAGCTAGATGGCTGGTTCTCCTCCTTTGTGCTTTCATGTCTAGATCTTGTGAGCTCCGTTCATGATCAAGATCATCTATTTGTAATTCTGCATGTTGTGTTTGCGGGGATCCGATGGATATTGAGATGCTATTTCAGATTGATTATTGATTCTATCATGTCTTTGTATTTTGTGATCTTGCATGCTTTCCGTTGTTAGTAGCTATCTTGGCCAAGTAGATGCTAGCAACTCCAAGAGTTAGTATTTATGCTCGATAGTGGGTTCATGCCTCTGGTAATCTGGGGAAGTGACATAAATCTCTAAGGTACTAGATGTGTTGTTGCTACTAGGGAGAAAACAACAATCCTTTGTTCATAGAATAATCGTATTGTTTACTTTACACACAATTCGTAATGCAATAATCTGTTGCTTGCAACTTAATACTTGAGGGGGTTCGGATGATAACCTGAAGGTGGATTATTAGTCATAGATGCAGTTGGATGGCGGTCTATGTATAATGTTGTAATGCCCAATCAAGTCTCAAAGGAGTCAAGATGATTAGTATATGCATGTATTGCTTTCTCGATGTTTGTCAAAATCCCCACTGTAATTTGTTCACCCAACATGTTATCTATCTTAATGAGAGCCACCTCTAGTGAACTATGGACCCCAGTCCTTTCTTTTACATACAATCTACAAATTGTTTACTGCTTTGTGTTTACTTTCTACAAACTATTACTTCTTTCCATTCGATACGTTTAATCCTTTGTTTTCAGCAAAACCGGTGAGATTGACAACCTCATCGCAAGTTGGGGGCAAAGTTCTGTGGTTGTGTTGTGCAAGGCTCCATGTTGCTGCTGGCACCGGCAGTGCGTCGTGCCAACGTTCATCTAGCTACACCTTTGGGGTGTTTCCTTGCTCCTACTAGATTGATAACCTTGGTTTCTTACCGAGGGAAAACTTGCTGCTGTGCTCATCATACCTTCCTCTTGGGGTTCCCCAACGAGCTCGATATATTTGGGCCATCACCTCGTCATATCTAGGACCAGGTCAAAGTGTTGTAACTCGCAGATAAAAAGGCGTTGATTGCCTTCCATCTGTTCTACCTTAGAGTATCACACCCTTTAATACTAAGAGGTCGTGTTGAGTTTCATGATCGCTTAATGAAGTGATGCTCTCACACATATTTACCCACCCTTCCTCCGAGATTTAGCGCTCGTGAATGATGTGTGTGCATAATAATGTGGCCATTTGAGTTTCTTAGCAATTCTTATTTCTTGAACTCCAAGGACATTTATGTCACTCTTAGCATGATTTGTTAATCCTATCACTAAGCAAAGGATGATTATGCTACCAAGTCCGTCACCCTGGTGCATACTCTTTGGTCAAAGAGTTCGGCTTCTGCTAAAGCTCTGAGACTATGCCTTCTTGTCTTACTAAGCAAGTTTCCTCTTGAACTAAGTGACATATCGGTGGTTCGTGGTGTTCGGGATGTCTTCTAGAAGTAACACCGTGTTGCCACATGACCATGTAGTCAAGTTCCTGAGTAAGCAAGTTCTCTGACTTATCCTTGTCTCAAAGGATCCATACTGGATACCCCTGAACTAGTTGGTTGAGCTTAAACAACAAGTTGGAGAGTTTTAAAGACAAAAGTTCTATCTAACTATGGTCCTACTGTAAAGGGATGTCTAGTTTTGTTCCTGCCGAAGAAAGATAGTGTTTCCTGTTGGGAATATGCCCTAGAGGCAATCATGTATGATGTTATTCCCAATATATTCATAAGGTTATGGTCTATGTATGAACTGCTGATATGTATCATCGAATATGTGATTTGATTGTGGAACTATATATTCATGTTGTTCATACTAATTGTCCTTGGTCCTTGAGGTTGTGCTGGACACACAACATAGACCAATGTGAAAGTCGGCAGATGACTAGGTTCCACTTGTCATGGGCATGGAGATGCTATTCCGACTTACACGTATTCGGCTAAAGAGTTTAGCGAGTCGGACTGACCCATATTGAGATGCAACGAACAAGTCGTCATTTGCATATCGCAATCAATGTAATCCTTAGACCTGAGGTTATTGCACAATCCGAGTTGAGGATCACCGACTTAGGTTCTGTCAAATGCTGTTCCATCACTATGCAGTTATAAAGGCAAAGTTCGGGTCGACTGAGAATCAAGCTGCGTGATGTGAATAGCCGAGATGGGATTTTGCCCCTCCATCTGGAGAGATATTCTCTGGGCCCTCTCGGAAGATATGATTCGGAAAGCATGGCCATGCGTGACTCGGTTAAGTGTTAACCGAGGTGACCGACTAAGAGTTAGCTGGATAAATCACTAATCTCGGATCGAGAAAGAGAGTCGGACTATTTAAGGGATGAAGATCATTCGCCTATAGTCCGACAAGGTATATTGTGAGGCAAAAGGGACTTAGACGAAAGTCACATTGAAAGGCATGTCGTCATGACTCTTTGGTACTTGGGAGTTGGCACGTTCTGCTAGGAGCCGCTACCAACTAATCGATCACAAGTGAGACTCGGAATCATGTCCGGGTTACCATGAGCCTGCCGGGTCACACACTTAATAGCGGGAGCAAGTTTGGGTTAGACCCAAACAGGAAATCTATTTGGGTTGGACCGAAATAGAGACATGGACTTAGTCAGCAAGTGGGACTTGCAGTGGCTAATATAGGCCTTTTAGTGAATGGGCCACAAGTGAGTGGAGCCCACTTTCACTTCCTATATAAGCTGGGGCGCAGGTGCTTAGAGCACACGGTTAGGTCACTCCATGTGTTGGAAACCCTAGCTCCAGTCCAGTCCAGTCCTGTCGCCGCCGTATCGGACCTAGCAGTCCATCGCCGGCGCTCCTCCTCGTACATGTGGATACCGGTGGAGGTGTTGTACGTTCAGCACTTCGACGATCGTGGAACCGGAACGGATCGTGAGGACTGCACTGCATCAAGCGACGTGCTTCATCGATTCCGCAACCGCGCGTCTAGTGGTAATTCTCGTGGCCTACTACCTCAGCTGGATCTTGGGATCACCGCGTAGGAAAAAGTTTTGTTTTTCCCTACGCGGCCCAACAGTGGTATCAGAGCGTTAGCTTCTGGTTTTCGGCTCGAGATCTTGCATATGTGATATGCGGTTGGCGTTAGATTGGATCTAATTGCAGTTTTGGTGGTCGATCTATGAGATAGATCAGTTTTGTACAAAGTTGATTGGATCAACTGTACTCGGGGGAATGGATGATATGGTTTCCGTGATCTAACTGCTAAGGTCGTGGAACGACATACCCCTACCGGTCGGCTTCCGCCATCGGGGTAGACTGTGACACGTAAACCCGGATGCGGTGATCGAAGATCAAAGAGTTTGGTCGAATTGGAGTCCGGATCAGATTTGGGTAAAATTGTTTTATCCAATGAAGAAATCCATGTCCGGAATGCAGATGATATCTGTGTTTTATCAGATGGGACCTCCGGCTTCACCCTGTCGTAGCGCCTTAGATGTCGTTGCGAGTTTCACAACGCCGGTAGATATCGTATCTATGCATAACTTGTTTTTGCAGGATGATGTTGTGAATGGTATGGCTTATATGCATGTGATGTGTGTAATCCATACGTGATCTACGTATCACGGTTTTTGTCAGCCGGCTGGAGCCTAGGTGCTGTCATCTTATTGTATAACGACCTGCGTGTCGGAATCTATATGTAATTTACATTACTAGCTAGTGTAGCTGTTTGGAGAATCCAGAAGGCATGCAAGTCGATGTACAAGTCGGCTACATGGTGTAAGGCGGCACGTGACAAGAGTTGACACGAGTCGAATTACAAGCTTCGTGGAGATGGAGATCGCCATGAAGAGAGCCATACCATTTCACATTATAATTGCTTTATTTTGTGTTATTGTTATGTCTCTGTTTTACCTCTATTAGATAGTTGGTAGAAAGTAATCCCTCAAAGAAGGTCTAGTCGGTTTCCCCGCCAGTGCTGCACCATCACAAGTCGGACATTTTTTGTAGTGGGCTCATAAAATTGAGGTGCTATCAATTCTTTCCGACTAGGTGGGTTCAAGTTGGACTCTTACAGCAGAAGCACTTGGTAATCTAGACGGGTCTATCACAACGGTTGTGGGACTTGGGGAAAAGTCGGATGGGAGCCGGGGCATGTGATGCCACCCATTCAACTGGAGTCGTATGTGATATGATTGACAAGGAGTTGTCTACCTAGATCACTTGACGGCTAGCGGTGATGCTAAAGCTCACTAGTCAACTTGCTTATTTAGGGTCCTAAATCACTAAGTAACCATCGGAGGGGTGTTGGTTCTAGTGGGAGCATAAATATTAAAATGTTTAATATGCTTGCTCTTTATGGATACATGTCTTAAGTGTTTTGCATATTTTCTGTTGTAGATCAATGGCACCTAGCAGTCTTCCTCAGATTTCCGGTTTTGCTTTGAGAACCATCTTAGAGAAAGATAAGCTGAATGGAACTAATTTCACCAACTGGTATCGTAATCTGAGAATTGTTCTCAAACAAGAAAAAAGGAACCGTGTCCTAGACAACCCACTTCCAGCTGAGCCGGATGAGAATGCGACTGTCGCAGCCACCAATGCCTACCGTCAGATTTGTGATGAATCCACGGAGATTAGCTGTCTTATGCTTGCTCACATGGAACCGGACTTGCAGCAGCAGTTCGAGAATGTTGAGGCCTACGATATGATCGAAAGCCTCAAAAGTATGTTCCAGGCTCAGGCAAAGACTAAGAGGTATCAAGTCTCTCAGGCTTTGTTGAGCTGCAAGCTTAAGGATGGAGATCCACTGAGTCCGCATGTGATCAAGATGGTTGGTTACGTGTAGTCTCTGGAAAGGCTTGGCTACCCCATTAGCGAAGAGTTCGCTACGGACATAATTCTGAACTCTCTTCCTAGTGCGTATGGTCAGTTCATATCGAACTACCACATGCATGGTATGGATAAGAAGCTCGCTGAATTACATGGGATGCTCAAGCAGGCTGAGGCGGATCTCAAGAAAGGTGCCAGTCAAGTGTTGATGGTACAGAATAAGGCTAAGTTTAAGAAGAGTTCTTGGACTCAGAAGAAGAAGGCAAAGCTAGGAGGTAAGGCGGAGGACCCAGTCCAAAGCACTTCCTCAGGGACTAAGCCATCTCCTACAGCCGGATCCACTTGTTTCTACTGCAAGTCGGATGGCCACTGGAAGAGGAATTGCAGCAAGTATCTGGCTGACAAAGCCAAGAGTGGAGGTGTGACTTCCGGCTCAGGTACGCTTGTTTGCAATGTTATAGACATTTATCTTGCTGATGCACTTGGTAGTTCTTGGGTATATGATACCAGATCAGTCATTCACATATGCAACTCATTGCAGGGACTAGTAAGAACTAGGAGCGTGGCAAGAGGCGAGGTTGACATTCGGGTCGGCAACAAAGCAAGAGTTGCTGCGTTGGAAGTCGGCACGATGCAACTTCATTTACCTTCCAGATTCTTAATGGAGCTGAATAATTGTTATTATGTTCTAGTGCTTAGTCGAAACATTATTTCTGCCTCATGTTTGATGAGACAAGGCTATGATTCGAATATTAAGAATAATGGTTGTTCTTTATATTTGAATGATATGTTTCACGGCTTTGCACCCGTCCAGGACGGATTATTTATTTTGAATCTTGAGGGTGAATCTGTCTTTAACATAAATGTGAAAAGGTTATCAAATGATCTGAATATGACTTACTTTTGGCATTGTCGGCTTGGTCATATAAGTTGGAAACGCATGAAGAGGCTCCATGATGATGGACTCCTAACTTCGTTCGACTTAGAGTTGTTCCAGACATGCGAATCCTGCCTTCTTGGCAAGATGACCAAGACACCTTTTGCAAAGAGTTGTGAAAGGGCGTCCGACTTATTGGGACTAGTACATAGTGATGTATGTGGCCCAATGAGCACGACAGCCAGAGGTGGTTATGAGTACTTCATTACCTTCATTGATGATTTGAGTAGATATGGATATATCTACTTGATGAAACATAAGTCGGAAGCCTTTGAAAAGTTCAAGGAATTCCAGAATGACGTACAAAATCAACTTGGCAAGAAAATAAAGTTTCTTCGGTCGGACCGAGGAGGCGAGTACATGAGCCATGAGTTTGATGACCATCTGAAGAGTTGTGGAATAGTTCCGCAGCTCACTCCTCCAGGAACGCCGCAGAGAAACGGTGTGTCGGAAAGGAGGAATCGGACCTTGTTGGACATGGTACGATCAATGATGAGTCGGACAAATCTACCTTTATCATTTTGGGGTTATTGTCTAGAAACTGCAACGTTCACACTAAACAGAGTACCATCAAAGTCGGTAGAGAAGACACCGCATGAGATGTGGACTGGCAAGAAGCCGAGTTTATCTTTTCTTAAGATTTGGGGTTGTGAAGCTTTTGTCAAGCGACTTCAGTCGGACAAGCTTACAGCTAAGTCGGATAAGTGTATTTTTGTAGGATATCCGAGGGAAACCTTGGGTTACTACTTCTACAACTGATAAGAGGGCAAAGTGTTTGTCGCTCGGAACGGTGTCTTCCTTGAGAAAGAGTTTCTCAGTCGGGGAGTCAGTGGGAGCACGGTGCAACTCGAGGAAATTCAAGAGGTACCGGCCAGTAGCGAGTCGGCAAAAGCCTTGGAGGTTGAGCCGGTCGTGGTACCTGAGCCGGAAACAACACCGACACTGCGAAGATCGGCCAGATTGCGAAGTGTTCGTGATGTGTTACTATTAGACAATGATGAGCCGACAACTTATTCGGAAGCGATGGTGGGTTCTGATTCTGAATCATGGCTTGGAGCCATGAGATCCGAGTTAAAGTCCATGGATGAAAATCAAGTTTGGAACTTGGTTGATCTGCCAGTCGGTGCAAGACCCGTCGAGTTCAAATGGGTCTTTAAGAAGAAAACTGATATGGATGGAAATGTTTCTGTCTATAAAGCACGGCTTGTCGCGAAGGGGTTCCGACAAGTTCAAGGAGTTGACTACGATGAGACTTTCTCACCCGTAGCGATGCTTAAATCAGTTCGGATCATGTTAGCTATAGCAGCCTATTTCGACTATGAGATATGGCAGATGCATGTTAATACGGCTTTCCTTAATGGAAATTTAACCGAGGACGTGTATATGATATAGCCCGAGGGTTTTGTCGATCCGGCTAATGCTGACAAGGTATGCAAACTTCGGAAATCCATTTATGGGTTGAAGCAAGCATCTCGGAGTTGGAACATTCGCTTTGATGAGGTATTCAAATCGTCTGGCTTCGTCAAGAGTGATCATGATTCTTGTTTATACAAGAAGTTTAGTGGGAGCAAAGTAAACTTTCTGATCTTATATGTTGATGACATATTACTGATTAGAAATGATGTCCAGATGTTGCAAGAGACCAAGGAATCATTGGAAAGGAGTTTTTCGATGAAAGACTTGGGTGAGGCGACTTACATACTAGGAATCCGGATCTATAGAGATAGATCAAAGCGGCTCATTGGATTGAGTCAAAGTACATATTTGGACAAAGTGTTGAAAAAGTTCAACATGGAATCGTCTAAGAAGGGGTTCTTACCGATGTCCCATGGCGTGAAACTTAGCAAGACTCAGTGTCCTTCGACAACTGATGAGCGAAGTTGGATGAGTGCGATTCCGTATGCTTCTGCAGTCGGATCCATCATGTACGCTATGATTTGTACTAGGCCGGATGTTTCCTATGCTCTAAGTGTTGTGAGAAGGTACTAGGCTGAACCTGGAGAAATCCACTAGGCAGCGGCTAAAAATATCCTAAAGTACTTGAGAAGGACTAAGGATATGTTCCTGGTTTATGGAGGTGAGGATGAACTCAGTGTAAGGGGTTACACGGATGCGAGTTATCTCACTGACTCGAATGATTCTCGTTCGCAATCTGGATATGTGTTTGTAACAAACGGAAGGGCTGTGAGCTGGAAGAGTTCCAAGCAAGAGACGGTGTCTGCGTCTACGACAGAGGCTGAGTATATTGCTGCCTCGGAGGCGGCAAAAGCCGTTTGGATGAGGAATTTCCTCATGGATCTTGGTGTGGTTCAGGGCTCGTCCAATCTGTTAGACATGTATTGTGACAACAATGGTGCTATTACACAAGCCAAGGAACCTAGACAACACCAGAAGAACAAACATATACTCATGCGGTACCACCTTATTCGCCAGTTCATGGATCAAGGTGATATCAAGTTATGCAAGGTACACACGGATGCAAACATTGCGGATCCGTTGACAAAGCCACTTCCACAGCCAAAGCATGAGGCGCACCTGAGAGCTATGGGCATTAGATGCCTAGACATGTGATGTCGGATGATTGACTCTAGTGCAAGTGGGAGACTGTTGGGAATATGCCCTAGAGGCAATCGTGTATGATGTTATTCCCAATGTATTCATAAGGTTATGGTCTATGTATGAACTGCTGATATGTATCATCGAATATGTGATTTGATTGTGGAACTATATATTCATGTTGTTCATACTAATTGTCCTTGGTCATTGAGGTTGTGCTGGACACACAACTTAGACCAATGTGAAACTCGGCAGATGACTAGGTTCCACTTGTCATGGGTATGGAGATGCTATTCCGACTTACACGGATTCGGCTAAAGAGTTTAGCGAGTCGAACTGACCCATATTGAGATGCAACGAACAAGTCGTCATTTGCATATCTCAATCAATGTAATCCTTAGACCTGACGTTATTGCACAATCCGAGTTGAGGATCACCGACTTAGGTTCTGTCAAACGATGTTCCGTCACTGGGCAGTTATAAAGGCGGAGTTTGGGTCGACTGAGAATCAAGCTGCGTGATGTGAATAACCGAGATGGGATTTTGCCCCTCCATCTGGAGAGATATTCTCTAGGCCCTCTCGGAAGATATGATTCAGAAAGCATGGCCATGTGTGACTCGGTTAAGTGTTAACCGAGGCGACCGACTAAGAGTTAGTCAGATGAATCACTTATCTCGGATCAAGAAAGAGAGTCGGACTATTTAAGGTATGACGATCATTCGCCTATAGTCTGACAAGGTATATCGTGAGGCAAAAGGGACTTAGACGAAAGTCACATTGAAAGGCATGTCATCATGACTCTTTGGTACTTGGGAGTTGGCACGTTCTGCTAGGAGCCGCTACCAACTGATCGATCACGAGTGAGACTCGGAATCGCGTCCAGGTTACCATGAGCCTGTCGGGTCACACACTTAAGAGCGGGAGCAAGTTTGGGTTAGACCCAAACAGGAAATCTATTTGGGTTGGACCAAAATAGAGACATGGACTTAGTCAGCAAGTGGGACTTGCAGTGGCTAATATAGGCCTTTTAGTGAATGGGCCACAAGTGAGTGGAGCCCACTTTCACTTCCTATATAAGCTGGGGCACAGGTGCTTAGAGCACATGGTTAGGTCACTCCATGTGTTGGAAACCCTAGCTCCAGTCTAGTCCAGTCTTGTCGCCGTCGTACCGGACCTAGCATTCCATCGTCGGTGCTCCTCCTTGTACGTGTGGATACCGGCGGAGGTGTTGTACGTTCAGCACTTCGACGATCGTGGAACCGAAACGGATCGTGAGGACTGCACTGCATCAAGCGACGTGCTTCATCGATTCCGCAACAGCGCGTCTAGTGGTAATTCTCGTGGCCTACTACCTCAGCTAGATCTTGGGATCACCGCGGAGGAAAAAGTTTTGTTTTTCTCTATGTGGCCCAACATTTCCTTCATGGATATGTTATCTTCCCCCACCTTTGATTTGATTTGGGTTATCATCAAATCAACTCAGTTCCAAGGACTGTCTTGATGATGTTGCTACTCGTGATGTTTCACTTGAGTACATCTTCATGTACTTTGGTCTGACTAATAGTTTTGTCTTGTTCATCTTCCTGGAGTATCTCGATAAGTTTGTTGTTGATCCCATCGACAATATCCTTATCTTCTCCGTGCTAAAAATAGATTTATATGGAACATTTGGCATTAATGTTGGAAAACTTTTTAAGAACCTTCTTTGTGATATCTCGAAGTATGTGTTATGGATGTTAGAAGTGACCTTCTATAATTCACGTGCAAATTGTAGAAATATGTCGCCATGGATTCAAGTATAGTTACCTTTGTTCCCTTCACGGACATAGTGTTTTTGTTGCAAGTACTTCATGTAGGTGCAGTTGTCCTTTGACAAGTTGTTAATACATGGGTCTAGCAATTTAGCTCAGTTTCTGGGAGCTTGATACTTTAGTCCATGTCTTGAGAATCTAGTAACTTTACCTTGTGTTAAATGTTACAGGCTTTCTATTTAGACACGTTGAGTCTGAAGATTCATTCCACCTAACCAGAGCTGAATCTCAAGCAGCAACGATGGTTGGTGTTTCTCAAGGAATTGACATGTTTCTTTGTAAATCCGGCAAGATTAATGTAATGGTTGACACAATTAGTCGGAAATCATATTGTCACATTCTCTTGAACCAGCAATAACAACCATTCTTCATGAGGCTTCTTCTATGATTTATCATAGGAGTTATGCTCATGGTTTCCTTTGTAACCGAAGTCCAACCTTTACTTGACGTCTGCTTTATTGATCATCAAGGAGAACATTTAAAGTAGAGTTGCTAAATGTCTCTTGGTCGATCCTCCAGACCCTGTTATGTTGGCAAGCACTTTGTTGAGCCAAGTAATTGAAGTCTGAGAATGAAGCTTCTTTTTCCTCGTGTCGTCAGGAATCTTCTTACCTCTTCATCCTAGTGGAGTAAAGTGATATCACAATCTTTGGCAAAGATTTTGGTAAACCTGGATGAATAAGGAGTATCCTTCGTGTCCTGATTATGTTCGTAGAGTGACTATGATTTCGGTAGTCAAAAGTTTCTCTTGCTACATGTTCCTTGTGACTCTTTTGAGTCCTCGCCACAAAACACCTTTCAGTCTTGACCTTCTGTTGAACGAAGAGTGACCCTTCTGTATAAAAATTAGTTCAATAGCTTGGTTATCCGTATCTCTGTATCCCTGGAAGCTCTACTTAAGTCGTCTAGTAGAGGTTCACCTCTCTAAGTCTGTGGTCATGTTCTTTCGGTTAGAAGCTTTACTTTTCAGAAGCCTAAATTCTTTTGAAGCTCCATGGTCTCAATCCTTATGAAGACCAGTTATCTGTTACCTTGAAACCATCTCCTCTTATTTCCTCCGTTACCTTGATGTGTTTCATGTCGTCATCTCAGAGTTGTTTCTGAACACTCCTTCATGAGTTGACCATGAAATACTCTGTGTGTTGTTTAGTGTGCTTCCCTCCTATCCTTAGAGTGACCATGTTTCCTTTCTCTCTCTTCCTACCTGTGGAATCTCGGGTCGATATTCTCGTAAGGGGGATAGATCTATAACACCCCAGTTTTAGTTAATCCTAATTAGGGCTTTTTTTGTGCATTCCTGAGCATCATCTTTTAAATTGCACGCAAAAGAAATAATGCAAAACCATAAACCCTAGCTTTTTACCCTCTTTGAAAGTTATTCAAAATGGTTTTCATATTTTGAAAAGTATCAAAAATGTATGGAGCCCAAATTGACTAGAGGGCTCCCTACAATAATTTTATACATTTTGTAAACCTTCTGATATTTTTGAAACTATCAAAAACATATTTGAAATGTTAATACAAAGAGAAAAAGAGAAAATCTAATAGAAAAATGTTTTGCAAATAAAAATAGAGCCAGACCAGATCCAGGCCGCATCCCATCTTCCCTCTCTCCTCTTTGCCGCCCATGCGCGCCCGCATCCGGCCCAACATCGTCCCAATCTAGCCCGTACCCCTTCGTTCTTTTCCTCTTTCTTCTTCCTCCTCCGCCAAAAGGATGCAACGAAGCTACTCCGTGTCGCCGGCGTCGCCGTCGCCCTTTGCACCAGGATTCGCGCCTGCCGCCGCCCTAGGAGAAGGGGATAAGCCCCTAGTGTTGTGGCCATCCTCCCCCTACTTCTCGCTCGCTCTCTCCCCCTCACTCTCCCATTCCCCTCTCTGGCCGAACCCTAGCCCGCCATGGCCTCGAGCTAGAGCTGGCTCTCGACCACCCCGTGCCTTGCCAACCGCGCCACAAGCTCCACCTCAATCGACTCGTTCGATATCCCCCACTAGAGTGAACCGGCGTTCCCCTAGGCGTCCAAATCAAACCCTCGTCCCCAAGCTCTAGCCGTCGCGTTCTTCATCAATTTCGGCGCCTTCTGGCCTCCTCGCTCCTTGTCGCCGCCTCTGTCCGAACCGTGGTGAGCTGCTGGTCCTCCAAAACCTCCCAACCCTCTCCCTCTCGCTCTATTTCACGCTCGCGTCGTGATATGCTGCCAGTCACCGCCATAGTCATTGTTCTGGCAACCGTTAGCTAGCGGCGCCACTAGTTTCTTGCTCGCCGCATCGCACTCGTTCTGGTAGGCTAAGCCGGACGTGCTGGAGTGGCCCAGATCGCCGGCAACAACCACCATCTGCCGCGCCCCGCCGGCGAGTCCGACATGGCTCCCGTGTGGCCAACGAGTGGACCCACGATGGCCTGGGGCCCCTCTGTCTGCCACCGTGGCTAGACTCTGCCCCAGTGTAAAAAAGTTTTAACGCCCCCGCTGACGTCATAATGATGCAATAAAGTGTAATAAACAGTTTTAATAATTCCAAAAAAGGTTTAATCTTATAAATTCAATATCTAATTATTTATAAGTCAGAAAAATGTGTATAATATATCAAAATGTTTTTAAAACAAGATCTACACTTTACCATCAATATCATGCATTATTGGAAAACTTTTATTACAAGTTTAATTAGAAGAATAAACTACCCCCTCATAGGTGATTCCAGGGTTCTCCTTTACTAGGGTTTACAACCTTGGACCCTGTTTAAAATTGTCGAGCATGTCTTAGGGGTTCATTTAAATACAAATTAATTTGTCATATCATCATCCTTGCTTGAGCATTGCATCGATGCCATGTGTTGATTGTTTTCCCCTTTCTTTCCGGTGTTTGCCTTTTCCCGATAGAATACGATATCGAGATCGAGATTGAAGACCGACGAACAATACTTGATCAACTATAATCAATTCCAGTATAAGATATCCGAAGATCTATATCTTGGTATCAACAAACAAGGCAAGCATAGCCCCACCATGGTACAATCCTATGATTTCGAAAGTATTTCATTCTTGCCATGTGCATACGATTCTACTGTGGTCTTTTATCGATAGATAGAGTAACCTATCTGTTGCATTACTCCCTTTTAGCTTATATTACCTAATCCACTACTCCTAGCATAACTAGGTTTGGCTTGTGTGCACTGCTAGAGCTTATAACTATGTCTTGCTTAGCCATGCCTAGCTGTCAATGCTGGTTCATCCAAATGATGTATCAGTTTCAGAGAATCTAGTAAGACAGGAGATCGAGGTATACTGATGAGGAAAGATCAGTGGTAAAGGTTAAACATGCTAAGGCTTGTATGGGAGGCCACGGTGGGAAGTGGTTTTTGTAATCCCATGCTCGCCACCACTAGGACCCGAGTTCTAGCTTCTTTAACCAAGACGAGCGTACAACCACACGGGGTTTATGGGGACCCCTCCGCTGACTAGCTTGCGTAGTAGATTCCATGAGTCACCTAGTTCGGTATTTCCATTTGGCATACGCATTGAAAATGTTTTCTAAAGAGGAGGAGAAGGAGGTGCATCATAACAGGTAGGTAAGCGTGGCCGGGGTTGCTTCGGGTCGATGGAGCCCCTGGTAAACCAACCTCGCCCACATCTCTAGGGATCGACTCCTAGATTTAACCCGTTAAGGCGGAACCATCCTTAGGGTGTGACTCATGGTCTCGGCAAAAGCAAGGTAAAGGTCGTGGCTAACCACCCTCTGTCGGCCTTCCAGGGAAGAGGGCTAAAACGTTGGCATTAGGAGTCGGTTGGTACGTGTGGGTAAAGTTGTACACCCCTGCAGGGTATTACACTTTTCGAAAAGCCGTGACCACTGTTATGGAAAACTTGGGAACATACGTGAAGATCATAGATAACTATAACCTAATCGTAAAACTT
This sequence comes from Avena eriantha, assembly GCA_910589775.1. Classification (NCBI taxonomy): domain Eukaryota; kingdom Viridiplantae; phylum Streptophyta; class Magnoliopsida; order Poales; family Poaceae; genus Avena; species Avena eriantha. The sequence continues at coordinate 391,938,942 of OU342740.1, read as the reverse complement.
GGCAGATCAACGCGTGCTAAGGATGCTTCCTCATGGGTACGAGGGGGTGATCCTATTTGTGAGATTAGGATTACTTTGGTGGATACCAAATGACGATGATCAATTCTTTGGAGATGTCGCTCTCTTATCCCCTTTTAAAATATTCTAATTAGACGAGATTCTTCTCCCTCTTGTTTTATAAACAAAGATGGCTTTATGCAAAATAATCCCACCAGCCATAAGACTTGCGGAGTACACCCTATACTCACCCTTGCTTTGTTGATACTTTTTGGTAGTAGAGTAAGTGTTCCTGAGAAGTCAAGTTTGGTACGATATCGACACTGACGAGTAGCTTGTGGTTCTCGGCCGAAAGCCTGGAATCTATGGGCTAGGATGTCATCGTTATGCTTCAAGCCTCTTAGGCCATTTGTTAAGTTTGCTATACTTAATAGCATAATTTGCCTTCTGTTGTTTGATGTTTGTGGTCAATGACCTCTGCATGTAATGTTGGCTCTTCGCTTAGTTATGAGCTTGCTATAATAATTTTTGTGTCACAGGGTTACTATTGTGTTACCGATTTCTCACTGGATATCCTCGAGGTATACGTTAAGCTTATGTCAGGCTAATGTCTGGATTTGTTTAACCCTGATCCTGGGAGTGTCACATTCTCCCACCGCCGTCGTTCGTCTGGTCCACAATGTGGTCACTGGCGTCACGGATCGACTGCTCGATCCCGACGGTGGTGCCCCCTCTCTTCCATGAGCCAGACCTCGTGATGGAGGCTCATGCTCTCGACCAGGCATAATTACATTGTATTTGCCAATGCAGCCACATAAATTATCAAATTTTGGATATTTTCCATATATTTTGAAATTGCATGGAAGTTTTCCTATATATTATGAAATTGCATATGTTGACAAGAGTGTACTTGTAAGGGGGTGCGCGTTGCTATAGCGGAGAGCGGACAACAAACCACTCTGGGTAAGTCATCGATGTGAAAGATGCCAAGCTCACGCTTCAATTTGGTGAGGAGAAAGTCTCATTTTTTTTGAAAGGAGAGCCCCGAAGGGCCTGGAAGCATTTATATTAAATAGAAACAGAGGAGTACATTATTATAGAGGACCCCATAAGATGCAAAAAAAACCATAGGCCCCCAATATATGTGGATAAGACCCCACTGGATGAAAACAGGTCCCTCCCTATCTCCTCTGTGGAGCCAGAGTCAGCTGCACTGCCATCGAGCAACGTCCTGGGGACGGAACCACTTGCTTCAGTGCCGACGTGGGACACGACCACTGACCCAAAGAGAGGCCTTTGATGGAGGTTGAAAGGATGCCGGACCTCACTAGCTTTGACAGACGGCACGCAGCCGTCAGGATAAAGCTCGTCGATGTTGCTTCCAAGCTCTGGAAATCCCTGACGCAAGAATCCTCGTAAACTCTGTCGAGGTCGAATGACCCGCACTTTAGTGAGCCACTCCTGCCACGGGTGGGTGAAGGCGGGCATATATGGTCGGAGTAGCAAAGAAACTCTGTCGAGAGGGGAAGACCGAAACTCCCCCAGGTGCTCTGACCAAGCCTTCAACCGTTGAAGCTCGCAGGGAACCACCCACCGCAGCCTCCCACCGCCGCGTAAATGCGCGAGGAGACAGAAACCTCCACTTCCTCCACCCGCAGACGCAACCGCGCTCGATCCTATCCTCCCCCCACCGCCATGGCCGTCCGGAAGAGGAAGAGCGGGCAAGCCACCATTACCGGGAAGAGGAGGCTAGAAGAGGCGGCGACCAAAGCTCCGGCGGCTGGGATCCCCCTACCCTCCCTCGCCACCATGGCCGACCGAGGAGGGGGGAAACCGCGTGAAGCCAGGAGCCGCCCTCAAGGGGCCTTATTGGGGGCCCAGATGGCCCTCCTCTTCCACAACACCGCCATCCAGACGGCAGGGGAGAGGAGCTCCCTCCATCGACGGAACCGACCCCAGGCACCCCTCGAGAAACCCCTGGCATGAGGCCAAAATTAGGAAAGAAGCTAAACCATACTCCTACTATTTACACGGGGGCTCCAGTGCCTCTACTCCGCCTCTCTCCACTGGCCGAGCCGGTGAGAGTGGCGTCAGATTGGCCCGGAGCAGCCGTCGGCGTTGATGAGAACTGTAGGTGGGGGTAGGGGAAGAGATAAGGTCGAGGCGAGAAAGTCTCATTTGACATGAGGCATCCAACTCTCCTTCCTCACTGCCCAGACCAGTGTTTCACCATTGATGTGATTGATGAGTGTGTTACCGAGACATATTTGAGTTCAGAGGATGTGTCAGCATTGGAGGATGAGAAGTTTATTCTTTATAATGAGCATACTTCTATTGATCCATCTTCTATAGTGCTTGGAAAATCAAAACTATGTACGACATTGGCACATAAACCAAACCTCTTCCGATCTATGTATGCCATCTCCGGTGATGCAGGCTGCTCTAGGGCGTTAGTGCTTTCAGAGCTTAGTATTAGAATTGAGTTTGAGTTAGAGTAGGACTTTAGTCTTAAGTCGGTCCTAAGTCGGTTTAGGCTGGCCGACCCCCCTCCTCTCTTCTATATAAACTTTGTACTATTTTTCAAATCAATACAAGTTATTATTATCCCAAAATATCATGGTATCAGACGCCTAGGTTTTTCCGCACCTAGATGGCTCCGCCAACTCTACCACCGCCGCCGACGCCTATACCACGTTCTAGTTTTTTCATTCCTGTGGGTGATACAATATTCTTCTTCAATTTGATTCTTTTCACAAGGTCTATGTATTCCACAAAATTAACATGCTTATAAGAAATAGTACTTTTAGAGGTTTGAGCATGTTTATTGATATCATTAATAACAATTTCATTTTTCATGCAAGTGTCTTTAAAAGGTGTTGGAAATATGCCCTAGAGACAAATAGTAATAAGGACTATTATCATATTTCATATAGTTTATGATTAAGTTTTATATCATGCTATAACTGTATTGAGTGGAAACATCAATACACGTGTGATATACAAACAACCAGGGGTTCCTAGTGAAACTCTAGTCACTAGTTCATTGGTCAACAGATGATCATGTTTCCTGATCATGTGGCATTTATGCCAGTTGGAAATGAGGTCATCCCATTATGAGAATGAGATGATGAACCAATACCCAACCTAAACATCGTGACCCGATCATGTCATGAAGTTCAAGTTACGATGATTAGAAATGGCTCCTCGTAGACTGTTCCTTAGACGGTGAGGCTATATCAATCACTGTCTCCCGAGAGTGCTTAGATAGCATCAAACGCCATTTGGGAAAACGGTGGTTATAAAGGTGTGTTCAGGTATTCGGAGGAAACCGTAGAGGCAATATATGTCAAGAGCAGGATTTGTCCGTCCATGTGACGGGAAGATACTCAAGGGCCCACTCGGAGAAGTTATATCCAATAGCTGCGCAGCATGTGATTAGAGCACGGGGATATCACTTGTTAGAACGAGTCAAGTAGCATTGTTCAGTAACGAGATTGAACACAACATGGTGATGTCATTGATCAGATCTCGGGCAATGCAAGTATCGAGTGACAAAGGGAATAAGACACGACTGTCCCGGTTCAAATGACGAAAGTTCTTCGTGGAACGCACAGGGGTCACATGGCCATCCAGGTACCTCTGTCGATCATTGGTGCAGGAGTGTCCCGAGCATGTCTGGAGTGTTCCCAAACCGTGGGGTATCACGCTTAAGGGCTTGATGATGCTTAGAGAGTGTTTATAGGATCAGTAGAATCGCCGAAGAAGAGAAGGGAGAAAACCGGAAGGGTTTCAGTAAGTCCGGAGGATGTCCGGAGTGGAGGTGGAAGGTGTTCCATAGCCATGGAGGTTGAATAATATGTGAATGAATGTTAAATATTGATTTAATATTTTATTCATAATTATTTAATAAAGAGAAAAATCAATTAAATGGTCAAAGGCTTAATGGGCCAATTCCCGGAGGGGAGAGGGCCCATTAGGGAAAGGCAAGAGAGGAGAAGGGCCAAGGGGTGGCCGGCGGCCCTATTGGGCCAGCCCCCCATGTGGGGCCCATGAGGGGGTGGCCATCGGCGCCTCCCCCCACCTCCTCCTCTCCTTTAGTCCCACCCCGGGACTTTGAGGGAGGTAGTACCTCCCCTCCCCCTATATATAGTGGGGTATTTGGCCTAGAAAAATACACCAATAATCAATAAAGGTCTCCCCAATTTTGGGAGGACCTCCAATTGATATTTTCTCTCTCCCTCCTCTCTCTCTCTCTCGTGACTATGGTCCCAAGTCTGGACTGCGCGAGCGAGCGACATCTTCACCGCGGAGTGCCGTCGCGCTGCAGGATTCGGATCCGGGAGCTCTACTTCCGCAACTGCTGCTGGATCGGGGAAGCGGGAGTCATTGTCAGGCACCGGACATGTGTAACTCCCCGCGAGGTGTCGCACTTGAGGCACTCAAGTCGTTGGAGCCAGAAGGAGCGCAAGGACTTCATCACGACCTTGAGGTCGGCTTTGGCTCGTCTACATCAACCACGCTCTCCTGAGCGTTGACAACGCTTTTCGGTCTTCAAGGGTAAGTTGGACATACCACGTGTACTTGTACATACCACAGTAATGCTTGATGAAGCGGCCCCCAACCGACTTTACGCGTTCATTCGTGAGACTGGTCGACGCTTGACATACGGCTTGTACCGTATAAAGTGGCTTAGGGGGGTGTCTGTCTCTCTCGCATTAGCTGGTATGCCGTTTGCAATGGAGGGCCCTGAAACGGGTGTAGTAGAGACAATTACTTGATCAACGTTGTGCTGAAAGTTCATAGGTAAGAACGATTCTTGTGCGAAAGCCCATGCAGCCACGTAAAACATGCAAAGATAAAGTAGAGGCGTCTAAGTTTGATTTGCAGGGGGGCGTTGCTTTGTGATATGGTTGTGCCAAAGGTAAAGTGATTACCTTTTGTCGCATAGTAGTAGATAGTCACGGTAATGACAAACTACCACGCCGGAATGACACCAGTACCCTGGTGTCTACGGCGCCGGAACCCGGTGATGGCGGATGGAGATCACGACGTGAAGGGCCATATCACATAGCATTTACATTCAATGTTATTGTTTGTATGTCTTATTGTGTGCTAGTATTAGATACTCGACGGTATCCTAATAAGATGATCCCTGTTAAAATTACCAATGGTTGTGTTCCCCCTTAGTGTGCACCACCAAGAAAGTTCTTCGGTATGAGGCGATCCAGGGTTACATGCCTCGGTGTCAGACATATCTACGTTCGCATACAGTGGGTGTAAGCCATGTTGCACAGCGAATACACTAAGGTGGAGTTGGCGAGCCCAGCACGCCACAGAAGCGTGGCCTCGGAACATGGATGGTTGAAAGATCGAGCACGAGTCGCATGAATGATGTGACCGACGTTTAGCGTCCACCTTTGAACCCACATCGATGGCCGTGATCAATCGGGGGAGATGTGGCTGATAGGGGCCGTGTTATCACTAGGAACCCTCACTGGGGATAGGTGTTTCTGAGTGGAGTTATTATTAACTCATTTAATTATAAACTTAGTCTAAATTCCTTTTGCAATTATAAATGTAGATGGGACCTTTCGTGTTGACAATTGAATGGTTAGAAGGAGAGAAGCTCAGATTAGATGGATCAAACTTCTCCATTTGGGTTGCCAGTCTCCATGTTATCCTTAGCGAGAACGACGTGGTCGACTACATACTCGACGGATGGATTTGTATCAACCCACTGACCTTGAGACCCCAGAGGAGCGGAAAGACCGCTATCTCCGTCGTGATATGGCCTCCTATATTTCAGTTGTGATGCGTTTCGGAATGGTGGACGAGCTATGGCCTTTCGTGGGTGATGTCAACCCTCGTTCGGTGATGCTACAGCTTAGGACACATTTCGTGGAGCAGACACGCATTAGGGAGCATGAGCTGATGGGAGACTTCCTCTCCATTAAGATGGAGGAGAACTCGTCACTGGACGACCACTTGCAGCACTTGCACGATGTGTACATGAGGCCAACATACTTCCTGGACATCTGGATTTCAGGCTCTTTTGCAAATGCTGTTGTGCTGCGGTCGCTCCCACCAAGCTACCAAGCACAAGTCAGGACTTGCGTAATGAGGGGCGACATGGAAATGGAGTTCCACCGGTTCATGACACATCTCAGGAATGTGTTGGTTGAACCAGATGTCGCTCAGGTCGTCGATGACAAAGGTATATATTTGATATACAGTTTTATAAATGTTGCAAACACATTGCAGTGTTAAGTATATCTAATACTTGTTCTGTTTTGGTGAAAACAGGTCCTTCTGCATGAGAGGTGCTTGCTGGAGAGGAGGTGACGTTGCGTGTTGATGGCGAGCATGATGATGGCCAACGACACTCTCCCTCGACATTTATCACTTAGTTTGTGTTTTAGGATGATTAATGTAATCAAGAGATTGTGAACTTCTTTAGTGTGTCTCACACTTCATGAGACGGTTATTCATATGAGTTTGTAACAAACAGTTGTTCTGCTTTTATGAATGATTTCTATTCGTGTTCATATCTTGTTTGATTATGTGTGAATTATCCTTATTATTTGAAACTAATTGATAATGCATGAACATTTATAAAACATTAAAATTCCTTGTTTGAAATACCCAACTTAATGATATTTCATTAATGAATGAAACCATTGTTTGAATTCAAAGTTATGTGATAATATGTGAAAGTCATTCGATTTCTTGTCACATATAAATCATGCCTAAGTTCGGAAAAATAACTTGAACATCGTGTATTACTTGAATACAAAGTGTTTAAAGAATTGTTAAAAGTAAATACATATTCGATGTACTGTGTTTTAACGAAAATGATAATTATCATTAAATGATTGTTCAAACGTGTAAAGTAGTTTACCAAAGGAAACATGAATATGAAACTATTTGATTTGATCAAAATGTTTCATCAACAAAGGGTATGAATATAAAAGAGAATCCAATGACTATGATTTGATCAATAGTAATGAAATTCAACTTTATAAGAATGTCATAAAAGTAATTGTGAAATGCAGAGTGTTTTGAAACTTAAAAATGCAAAGCATCACAATGTGATATTAGATATCAAAGGGGTTGAATAGAAGGCACCAAATAAATCGTTGTAGTGTAGATGTAGAGACCATTAGTTAGAAATAGTTAACACTCAATTAGAATGCAGTGAACCATTTGAATTCGTGAAACTTTTGGGGTTATTCGATATAACCAAAACAATAGCGAATAAGTCCTTGTAGAGTATTCATTGGAAACTTTGAATACGAAACCCATAGCTCAAGCCAAAAGGAAAGCGAGATTCGTATTGCTTGGTTTTGGTGCATTATTGAGAAAGCTCACTTTTGGTGATGTTTCTCAATTATGAAGCAAATGGAAAATAGTGTAAAACATGATGAGAATTGATGGCTCAATACCAAGGTTTAATCGAACCAGTAGGAGCAAGGAAACACCCCAAAGGTGTTACTAGCTGAGCCTTGACAGGGCACACTACCGGTGCTAGTAGCAACGTGGAGACCTTCACAACACAACCACAGAACTTTGTCCCCAACTTGCGATGAGGTTGTCAATCTCACCGTGTTTTGCGGAAAACAAAGGATTAAACGTATCGAATGGAAAGAAGTAAAAGTTTTCAGAAAGTAAACACAAAGCAGTAAAAGTTTATAGATTGTATGTAAAATAAAGGACCGAGATCCATAGTTCACTAGAGGTGGCTCTCCTTAAGATAGATAACATGCTGGGTGAACAAATTACAGCGGGGCAATTGAAAAACACTGAGAAAGCAATACATGCATATACTAATCAACTTGAATCCTTTGAGAATTGATTGGGCATTACAACATTATACATAGACCGCCATCCAACTGCATCTATGACTAATAATCCACCTTCAGGTTATCATCCGAACCCCCTCTAGTATTAAGTTGCAAGCAACAGATTATTGCTTTACAAACTACATGTAAAGTAAACAGTACAATTGTTCTATGAACAAAGGATTCTTGTTTTCTCCCTAGTAGCAACAACACATCTAGTACCTTAGAGATTTCTGTCATTTCCCCAGATTACCAGAGGCATGAACCCACTATCGAGCATAAATACTAACTCTTGGAGTTGCTAGCATCTACTTGGCCAAGATAGCTACTAACAACGGAAAGCATGCAAGATCACAAATAACAAAGACATGATAGAATCAATAATCAATCTGAAATAGCATCTCAATATCCATCGGATCCCCGCAAACACAACATGCAGAATTACAAATAGATGATCTTCATCATGAACGGAGCTCACAAGATCTAGACATGAAAGCACAAAGGAGGAGATCCAGCCATCTAGCTACTACATGGATCCGTAGTCCAAGGATGAACTACTCACGCATCACACTAGAGGCTTGCATGGTGATGAAGAAGGCCTCCAGGGTGAATTCCCCTCTCCGGCAGGGTGCCGGGAAGAGCTTCAGATCCCTCCCGATCTAGGGATGGAGATGACGGTGGCTACAGACTCTTTCGTGGATTTTTGACTAGGCACTTAGGGTTTTCATCCTGAAGGCATCTTATAGGCGGAAGGGGAGGCCGAGGGGGTGCCGGGAGCGGCCACACCACCCCCTGGCGCGGGCCAGGCCTGGCCGCGCGGTCAGGTGGTGTGGTGGCCCCCTGGCCCCTCTCCGTCTCGTATTCTGGCACTTGATGTCTTTCGAAAAAATAGGCACTTTGGCTTTTGTCCCGTCCAATTCCGAGAATATTCATTTTCTGACTTTCCTGGAACCAAAAACAGCAGAAACAGGCATTTGGCACTGTGGCTCTTGTTAATAGGTTAGTCCATGAAATCATAAGAAATGTACTCCAAAGTTGGAATGAAACACAAGAAAGTGGATATAACCAAGCATGGAACATCAAAAATTATAGATACATTTGCAATGTATCAACATCCCCAAGCTTAACTCTTGCTTGTCCTCGAGTAGGTAAGTGATAAAAAGAGAGAATAATTTTTGAGGTGACATGCACCATCAAAGACTTGATCAAAGTATTTGCAAAACATTCAAAGCTGGGATCATATCACTTCAATCATAACATGAAAGACAAAGTTCTAGCAATAAGACATAGAAACTATGATGCAACATGAAAAGGCACAAACAAATGATTCATGAATAACAATGCTTTGTAAGACGTTTGTTTATTTCACATAAGGAAAACATGGCATAATAGTATTTAGCTTGTCCCTCATAGAGTAGCAAATATAAATGCATAGGACACCTTCAAAGTTCATAAGAGTGACTAGATACAATAGTTTTCAACAAGCAATAACAAAGTATGCATCAATCAACTTGTCTTGGGACAATGCACATAGAACTAAGAATGGCCACTATGCTCTCAAAGTATGTGCATAAAGGTAGAAGGTGGAGACACAATATAATGGTGGAAGAAAGGCCTTTTGTAAAAGGAAGTAGGGATTCAAGTCTCATAAAGAGCTTCCAAAAATTATGGTACTTATAGCTTTCAGCTCTCATTACCCCTATCATAAGCATCTTGAAGTGATTAAGGTTAAAGTGAACAAACTATGGTGTACATGCTTGACGAAGTATAAGTTAGAAATCTCATGTCCCGTGTATACGAGGGATGCTCCTCATGCTACTCAAGTTTAGTCACCGGTAAGTTCTTGTCATCGTAAGTACATGTGTATCATAGAGAACCGCCAACGGGGTACCCCTTGCCCAATGATACGGAAGAATCCCCATATCAAAATGACAAGGCAAGCAGACAACGAGCATCTCAGCAATCTTCTTATTTACCATGGGAATATGGTTCTTTTTTCTCTCTTTCCTCTTTTCATAATCTCTTTTTTTCTTTCTTTTTCCTTTTCTCAATATAGGACTCTTATTTTTATAAGAAGAATGCTTCATAGTCAGCTCATTATGGTTACGCTGCAGGTTTCCACCATGTCAGCATGGATTAGACCAGCGGCCCAGGCGTTTCCCTAACACATATACATAACTCCATGAACTTACAAGCTCCCCTTTCATTTCACACCGACGATATCCATATACAAAAGAGCATGATATCAACTAGGTACAAGTACCAATCGCAATGTTGAAAGCGCTCCCCATGAAAGCATGGTTCTGCTAATTCCCAACAAATAAGTGCAAGCATATACAACATAGAAGACACAATGGTTCAAGTTTATTAAGGGCAAGAAAAGTAAAGTGTGCCATCAAGTTCGTGAGAGCTTTAATCACTAGTTTTCTCATAACAAGTTTAATTTGGAAGGTAAACAAAAGCATGAATATACTTGGAATAGCATAAGCTAATAGGTAGGTATGGTGGACTCTTTGGAATAACTTGGTCTAGGGAGTTTGATGCATGAGTGGAACTCATACTTGGTTGTGGAGGCTAGCAAAAGACTGGGAGCGACAAACTAAGAGAGCAATAATGGCCATAATCATGCAGAGCGACAAAACATCATTGATCAAAGCTGAAAGTGATACTACAAGATGAAAACTAAAGGATCATAAAGGCTATGGTGACTTGAGATAGTCATAACATGGTGTGAGCATGCGCCAAGTCAACCCAAATAAAGCATCAAAGAAGAATACCACTATACTATGCTTTAATATGCTAAAACAACGCATGATTCATCCAAGGCACATTATGCAATATCAATTGTTTATAACAAGTCATGCTACAAAAAAGAATACTAAGCATAAAGCCAAAACAATATCAAGCATGTCATGACTAAGCATAGGCCACAGTAAAAAACGAGCTCTTTTTACCACATAAGCATGAACTTTCCTAGTCTTTTCCAAACCAAACCAAACTATTTGAAAACCAATGCATGAAAGAGGGGGTCCAACCAATCTATTCAGCAAACTAAGAAAACCAAATCAAACAAAAAACCAAAACGAAAACGAAAAAGAAGACGCTCCAAGAAAAACACAATTGTGCATGAAACAATAAAAATGAAGCGTTTGGAAGGAACCTGGGATTTTTATTGATGAAGAAGGGGATGCCTTGGGCATCCCCAAGATTTGATGCTTGTACTTCTTGGATATTTCTTGGGGTGACATGCGTGGCATCCCCAAGCTTGAGCTTTAGTCATCCTTCATCTCATTACATATTCCTTCCATACACCTGAAAATTTTCCTTCATACAAAACTTCACACAATCTTTATTAGCAACATTTGTGCACTCAAGATAATAGGTCTTAAGGTTCAGTTCTAACACCAAATAAACTTCCATTAGAACACTAGCTACTGTAGCACTTCCCTCAAAAAGCTCAATTCCCCAAAAGAACTCAAGCAGGAACCAACAAGAAGCAAATGCAGAAAATGGCAAAAATCTGTCAAAACAGACTAGCAGGTAAAGACGAATTTTTTCGAAGACCTTCTGTTGCTCAAATAAAAACGTGTTGAACTAACGAAAGTTAGATAACAACCTGGGGCATAAGAAACAAATTCACGCCTCAAAAAGACGTTCAGAGATGTTACACGAATTTTTACGGTGAAGCACAGAAATCTGTTTCGGGACAGCAACTTTCCCAATCATTACTTCACTCTCATTAGAGGTTACTCTTGGCACAAAAAACAAATAAAAAGGATAAGGAGAGGTTATTACAGAGGTAATAACTTCCAAGACTCATCTAAAACTTTTGGGTTATCTCCCAATAAGTACTTTTCTTTAACGCCTTTAAGTTAGGCATAAGAAGCAAAGAAAGAATCAAGTGTCTTTAAATGAAGAAGCATTAAGATCAATACCAAAAATATTTTCAACAAGGCAAGGTATATCATCCAAATAAGTTCTAGAGGATCCTCTCTCAATGCTCTTAGGTTCACTAATCGCATAAAAAGGGTTTGTAGGAACAATCCAATCAAGATTCTTTTCTATGGCATCATGTATTGCTACTAGTTTGAAGGGTATTGGTATCTTAGGTTCCTCCCCATTAGGTTCGGTTTTGTTCATCTTTTCTCATGTACCAACAACATCTACACATGAGCCTAGCATATTGAACCATTCAAAGACTTTTCTAGCTTCCTTGGCAACATCATAGAACTCCTTAAACAAAGTTTCTAGAATAAAATCCCTCTTTTCAGGGTCTTCAATTTCTTTAAGCTTAAGAAACATTACTTGAATTAAGGGGTTGAGGTTAACAAACCTAGCTTCTAACATGTGAATTAAAGAAGCTACAACAATATCATAGTTTGGAGCAAGTTCTGCAAGGGATCTATCCTCAGCATCCTCATGTTTACTAACATCATTAAAGAATTCTTCAATATTATCTTTCCCAATTATAGAACCACTAAAATTGAAAGGTATTTCAAGGTGAAAGTAGGGATCAACATGGTGAGCTAAGGAGGAGGCAACAACTAAAGGAGACTTAATTTTTTTTTGAGTTTTTGAAAAGAAAGCAAAGTAGTAAAACTAATTTTTTTGTGTTTTTGATAACAAAACAAGCAAACAAAACAAAAAGAAACTAAGCAAAAAAAATAACAAAGTAAAGAGATTGGTTATGAGGGACTCCCCTTGTGAAGATGTCCTTGACTCCCCGGCAACGATGCTAGAAAAATGCTTGATGGCTCAATGCACGGCGCCCAGAAAAATGCTTGATGGCGGTGTTGATGTAGAGCTCGTTGGGAACCCCAAGAGGAAGGTATGATGAGCACAACAGAAAGTTTCCCTCAGTTATGAAACCAAGGTTTAATCGAACCAGTAGGAGCAAGGAAACACCCCAAAGGTGTTACTAGTTGAGCCTTGACAGGGCACACTACCGGTGCTAGTAGCAACGTGGAGACCTTCACAACACAACCACAGAACTTTGTCCCCAACTTGCGATGAGGTTGTCAATCTCACCGTGTTTTGCGGAAACAAAGGATTAAACGTATCGAATGGAAATAAGTGCAAGCATATACAACATAGAAGACACAATGGTTCAAGTTATTAAGGGCAAGAAAAGTAAAGTGTGCCATCAAGTTCGTGAGAGCTTTAATCATAGTGTTCTCATAACAAGTTTAATTTGGAAGGTAAACAAAAGCATGAATATACTTGGAATAGCATAAGCTAATAGGTAGGTATGGTGGACTCTTTGGAATAACTGGTCTAGGGAGTTTGATGCATGAGTGGAACTCATACTTGGTTGTGGAGGCTAGCAAAAGACTGGGAGCGACAAACTAAGAGAGCAATAATGGCCATAATCATGCAGAGCGACAAAACATCATTGATCAAAGCTGAAAGTGATACTACAAGATGAAAACTAAAGGATCATAAAGGCTATGGTGACTTGAGATAGTCTAACATGGTGTGAGCATGCGCCAAGTCAACCAAATAAAGCATCAAAGAAGAATACCACTATACTATGCTTTAATATGCTAAAACAACGCATGATTCATCCAAGGCACATTATGCAATATCAATTGTTTATAACAAGTCATGCTACAAAAAAGAATACTAAGCATAAAGCCAAAACAATATCAAGCATGTCATGACTAAGCATAGGCCACAGTAAAAAACGAGCTCTTTTTACCACATAAGCATGAACTTTCCTAGTCTTTTCCAAACCAAACCAAACTATTTGAAAACCAATGCATGAAAGAGGGGGTCCAACCAATCTATTCAGCAAACTAAGAAAACCAAATCAAACAAAAAACCAAAACGAAAACGAAAAAGAAGACGCTCCAAGAAAAACACAATTGTGCATGAAACAATAAAAATGAAGCGTTTGGAAGGAACCTGGGATTTTTATTGATGAAGAAGGGGATGCCTTGGGCATCCCCAAGATTTGATGCTTGTACTTCTTGGATATTTCTTGGGGTGACATGCGTGGCATCCCCAAGCTTGAGCTTTAGTCATCCTTCATCTCATTACACATTCCTTCCATACACCTGAAAATTTTCCTTCATACAAAACTTCACACAATCTTTATTAGCAACATTTGTGCACTCAAGATAATAGGTCTTAAGGTTTAGTTCTAACACCAAATAAACTTCCATTAGAACACTAGCTACTGTAGCACTTCCCTCAAAAAGCTCAATTCCCCAAAAGAACTCAAGCAGGAACCAACAAGAAGCAAATGCAGAAAATGGCAAAAATCTGTCAAAACAGACTAGCAGGTAAAGACGAATTTTTTCGAAGACCTTCTGTTGCTCAAATAAAAACGTGTTGAACTAACGAAAGTTAGATAACAACCTGGGGCATAAGAAAAAAATTCACGCCTCAAAAAGACGTTCAGAGATGTTACACGAATTTTTACGGTGAAGCACAGAAATCTGTTTCGGGACAGCAACTTTCCCAATCATTACTTCACTCTCATTAGAGGTTACTCTTGGCACAAAAAACAAATAAAAAGGATAAGGAGAGGTTATTACAGAGGTAATAACTTCCAAGACTCATCTAAAACTTTTGGGTTATCTCCCAATAAGTACTTTTCTTTAACGCCTTTAAGTTAGGCATAAGAAGCAAAGAAAGAATCAAGTGTCTTTAAATGAAGAAGCATTAAGATCAATACCAAAAATATTTTCAACAAGGCAAGGTATATCATCCAAATAAGTTCTAGAGGATCCTCTCTCAATGCTCTTAGGTTCACTAATCGCATAAAAAGGGTTTGTAGGAACAATCCAATCAAGATTCTTTTCTATGGCATCATGTATTGCTACTAGTTTGAAGGGTATTGGTATCTTAGGTTCCTCCCCATTAGGTTCGGTTTTGTTCATCTTTTCTCATGTACCAACAACATCTACACATGAGCCTAGCATATTGAACCATTCAAAGACTTTTCTAGCTTCCTTGGCAACATCATAGAACTCCTTAAACAAAGTTTCTAGAATAAAATCCCTCTTTTCAGGGTCTTCAATTTCTTTAAGCTTAAGAAACATTACTTGAATTAAGGGGTTGAGGTTAACAAACCTAGCTTCTAACATGTGAATTAAAGAAGCTACAACAATATCATAGTTTGGAGCAAGTTCTGCAAGGGATCTATCCTCAGCATCCTCATGTTTACTAACATCATTAAAGAATTCTTCAATATTATCTTTCCCAATTATAGAACCACTAAAAATTGAAAGGTATTTCAAGGTGAAAGTAGGGATCAACATGGTGAGCTAAGGAGGAGGCAACAACTAAAGGAGACTTAATTTTTTTTTTGAGTTTTTGAAAAGAAAGCAAAGTAGTAAAACTAATTTTTTTGTGTTTTTGATAACAAAACAAGCAAACAAAACAAAAAGAAACTAAGCAAAAAAATAACAAAGTAAAGAGATTGGTTATGAGGGACTCCCCTTGTGAAGATGTCCTTGACTCCCCGGCAACGATGCTAGAAAAATGCTTGATGGCTCAATGCACGGCGCCCAGAAAAATGCTTGATGGCGGTGTTGATGTAGAGCTCGTTGGGAACCCCAAGAGGAAGGTATGATGAGCACAACAGAAAGTTTCCCTCAGTTATGAAACCAAGGTTTAATCGAACCAGTAGGAGCAAGGAAACACCCCAAAGGTGTTACTAGTTGAGCCTTGACAGGGCACACTACCGGTGCTAGTAGCAACGTGGAGACCTTCACAACACAACCACAGAACTTTGTCCCCAACTTGCGATGAGGTTGTCAATCTCACCGTGTTTTGCGGAAAACAAAGGATTAAACGTATCGAATGGAAAGAAGTAAAAGTTTTCAGAAAGTAAACACAAAGCAGTAAAAGTTTATAGATTGTATGTAAAATAAAGGACCGAGATCCATAGTTCACTAGAGGTGGCTCTCCTTAAGATAGATAACATGCTGGGTGAACAAATTACAGCGGGGCAATTGAAAAACACTGAGAAAGCAATACATGCATATACTAATCGACTTGACTCCTTTGAGAATTGATTGGGCATTACAACATTATACATAGACCACCATCCAACTGCATCTATGACTAATAATCCACCTTCAGGTTATCATCCGAACCCCCTCTAGTATTAAGTTGCAAGCAACAGATTATTGCTTTACAAACTACATGTAAAGTAAACAGTACAATTGTTCTATGAACAAAGGATTCTTGTTTTCTCCCTAGTAGCAACAACACATCTAGTACCTTAGAGATTTCTGTCATTTCCCCAGATTACCAGAGGCATGAACCCACTATCGAGCATAAATACTAACTCTTGGAGTTGCTAGCATCTACTTGGCCAAGATAGCTACTAACAACGGAAAGCATGCAAGATCACAAATAACAAAGACATGATAGAATCAATAATCAATCTGAAATAGCATCTCAATATCCATCGGATCCCCGCAAACACAACATGCAGAATTACAAATAGATGATCTTCATCATGAACGGAGCTCACAAGATCTAGACATGAAAGCACAAAGGAGGAGATCCAGCCATCTAGCTACTACATGGATCCGTAGTCCAAGGATGAACTACTCACGCATCACACTAGAGGCTTGCATGGTGATGAAGAAGGCCTCCAGGGTGAATTCCCCTCTCCGGCAGGGTGCCGGGAAGAGCTTCAGATCCCTCCCGATCTAGGGATGGAGATGACGGTGGCTACAGACTCTTTCGTGGATTTTTGACTAGGCACTTAGGGTTTTCATCCTGAAGGCATCTTATAGGCGGAAGGGGAGGCCGAGGGGGTGCCGGGAGCGGCCACACCACCCCCTGGCGCGGGCCAGGCCTGGCCGCACGGTCAGGTGGTGTGGTGGCCCCCTGGCCCCTCTCCGTCTCGTATTCTGGCACTTGATGTCTTTCGAAAAAATAGGCACTTTGGCTTTTGTCCCGTCCAATTCCGAGAATATTCATTTTCTGACTTTCCTGGAACCAAAAACAGCAGAAACAGGCATTTGGCACTGTGGCTCTTGTTAATAGGTTAGTCCATGAAATCATAAGAAATGTACTCCAAAGTTGGAATGAAACACAAGAAAGTGGATATAACCAAGCATGGAACATCAAAAATTATAGATACATTTGCAATGTATCAACATCCCCAAGCTTAACTCTTGCTTGTCCTCGAGTAGGTAAGTGATAAAAAGAGAGAATAATTTTTGAGGTGACATGCACCATCAAAGACTTGATCAAAGTATTTGCAAAACATTCAAAGCTGGGATCATATCACTTCAATCATAACATGAAAGACAAAGTTCTAGCAATAAGACATAGAAACTATGATGCAACATGAAAAGGCACAAACAAATGATTCATGAATAACAATGCTTTGTAAGACGTTTGTTTATTTCACATAAGGAAAACATGGCATAATAGTATTTAGCTTGTCCCTCATAGAGTAGCAAATATAAATGCATAGGACACCTTCAAAGTTCATAAGAGTGACTAGATACAATAGTTTTCAACAAGCAATAACAAAGTATGCATCAATCAACTTGTCTTGGGACAATGCACATAGAACTAAGAATGGCCACTATGCTCTCAAAGTATGTGCATAAAGGTAGAAGGTGGAGACACAATATAATGGTGGAAGAAAGGCCTTTTGTAAAAGGAAGTAGGGATTCAAGTCTCATAAAGAGCTTCCAAAAATTATGGTACTTATAGCTTTCAGCTCTCATTACCCCTATCATAAGCATCTTGAAGTGATTAAGGTTAAAGTGAACAAACTATGGTGTACATGCTTGACGAAGTATAAGTTAGAAATCTCATGTCCCGTGTATACGAGGGATGCTCCTCATGCTACTCAAGTTTAGTCACCGGTAAGTTCTTGTCATCGTAAGTACATGTGTATCATAGAGAACCGCCAACGGGGTACCCCTTGCCCAATGATACGGAAGAATCCCCATATCAAAATGACAAGGCAAGCAGACAACGAGCATCTCAGCAATCTTCTTATTTACCATGGGAATATGGTTCTTTTTTCTCTCTTTCCTCTTTTCATAATCTCTTTTTTTCTTTCTTTTTCCTTTTCTCAATATAGGACTCTTATTTTTATAAGAAGAATGCTTCATAGTCAGCTCATTATGGTTACGCTGCAGGTTTCCACCATGTCAGCATGGATTAGACCAGCGGCCCAGGCGTTTCCCTAACACATATACATAACTCCATGAACTTACAAGCTCCCCTTTCATTTCACACCGACGATATCCATATACAAAAGAGCATGATATCAACTAGGTACAAGTACCAATCGCAATGTTGAAAGCGCTCCCCATGAAAGCATGGTTCTGCTAATTCCCAACAAATAAGTGCAAGCATATACAACATAGAAGACACAATGGTTCAAGTTTATTAAGGGCAAGAAAAGTAAAGTGTGCCATCAAGTTCGTGAGAGCTTTAATCACTAGTTTTCTCATAACAAGTTTAATTTGGAAGGTAAACAAAAGCATGAATATACTTGGAATAGCATAAGCTAATAGGTAGGTATGGTGGACTCTTTGGAATAACTTGGTCTAGGGAGTTTGATGCATGAGTGGAACTCATACTTGGTTGTGGAGGCTAGCAAAAGACTGGGAGCGACAAACTAAGAGAGCAATAATGGCCATAATCATGCAGAGCGACAAAACATCATTGATCAAAGCTGAAAGTGATACTACAAGATGAAAACTAAAGGATCATAAAGGCTATGGTGACTTGAGATAGTCATAACATGGTGTGAGCATGCGCCAAGTCAACCCAAATAAAGCATCAAAGAAGAATACCACTATACTATGCTTTAATATGCTAAAACAACGCATGATTCATCCAAGGCACATTATGCAATATCAATTGTTTATAACAAGTCATGCTACAAAAAAGAATACTAAGCATAAAGCCAAAACAATATCAAGCATGTCATGACTAAGCATAGGCCACAGTAAAAAACGAGCTCTTTTTACCACATAAGCATGAACTTTCCTAGTCTTTTCCAAACCAAACCAAACTATTTGAAAACCAATGCATGAAAGAGGGGGTCCAACCAATCTATTCAGCAAACTAAGAAAACCAAATCAAACAAAAAACCAAAACGAAAACGAAAAAGAAGACGCTCCAAGAAAAACACAATTGTGCATGAAACAATAAAAATGAAGCGTTTGGAAGGAACCTGGGATTTTTATTGATGAAGAAGGGGATGCCTTGGGCATCCCCAAGATTTGATGCTTGTACTTCTTGGATATTTCTTGGGGTGACATGCGTGGCATCCCCAAGCTTGAGCTTTAGTCATCCTTCATCTCATTACACATTCCTTCCATACACCTGAAAATTTTCCTTCATACAAAACTTCACACAATCTTTATTAGCAACATTTGTGCACTCAAGATAATAGGTCTTAAGGTTCAGTTCTAACACCAAATAAACTTCCATTAGAACACTAGCTACTGTAGCACTTCCCTCAAAAAGCTCAATTCCCCAAAAGAACTCAAGCAGGAACCAACAAGAAGCAAATGCAGAAAATGGCAGAAATCTGTCAAAACAGACTAGCAGGTAAAGACGAATTTTTTCGAAGACCTTCTGTTGCTCAAATAAAAACGTGTTGAACTAACGAAAGTTAGATAACAACCTGGGGCATAAGACAAAAATTCACGCCTCAAAAAGACGTTCAGAGATGTTACACGAATTTTTACGGTGAAGCACAGAAATCTGTTTCGGGACAGCAACTTTCCCAATCATTACTTCACTCTCATTAGAGGTTACTCTTGGCACAAAAAACAAATAAAAAGGATAAGGAGAGGTTATTACAGAGGTAATAACTTCCAAGACTCATCTAAAACTTTTGGGTTATCTCCCAATAAGTACTTTTCTTTAACGCCTTTAAGTTAGGCATAAGAAGCAAAGAAAGAATCAAGTGTCTTTAAATGAAGAAGCATTAAGATCAATACCAAAAATATTTTCAACAAGGCAAGGTATATCATCCAAATAAGTTCTAGAGGATCCTCTCTCAATGCTCTTAGGTTCACTAATCGCATAAAAAGGGTTTGTAGGAACAATCCAATCAAGATTCTTTTCTATGGCATCATGTATTGCTACTAGTTTGAAGGGTATTGGTATCTTAGGTTCCTCCCCATTAGGTTCGGTTTTGTTCATCTTTTCTCATGTACCAACAACATCTACACATGAGCCTAGCATATTGAACCATTCAAAGACTTTTCTAGCTTCCTTGGCAACATCATAGAACTCCTTAAACAAAGTTTCTAGAATAAAATCCCTCTTTTCAGGGTCTTCAATTTCTTTAAGCTTAAGAAACATTACTTGAATTAAGGGGTTGAGGTTAACAAACCTAGCTTCTAACATGTGAATTAAAGAAGCTACAACAATATCATAGTTTGGAGCAAGTTCTGCAAGGGATCTATCCTCAGCATCCTCATGTTTACTAACATCATTAAAGAATTCTTCAATATTATCTTTCCCAATTATAGAACCACTAAAAATTGAAAGGTATTTCAAGGTGAAAGTAGGGATCAACATGGTGAGCTAAGGAGGAGGCAACAACTAAAGGAGACTTAATTTTTTTTTTGAGTTTTTGAAAAGAAAGCAAAGTAGTAAAACTAATTTTTTTGTGTTTTTGATAACAAAACAAGCAAACAAAACAAAAAGAAACTAAGCAAAAAAAATAACAAAGTAAAGAGATTGGTTATGAGGGACTCCCCTTGTGAAGATGTCCTTGACTCCCCGGCAACGATGCTAGAAAAATGCTTGATGGCTCAATGCACGGCGCCCAGAAAAATGCTTGATGGCGGTGTTGATGTAGAGCTCGTTGGGAACCCCAAGAGGAAGGTATGATGAGCACAACAGAAAGTTTCCCTCAGTTATGAAACCAAGGTTTAATCGAACCAGTAGGAGCAAGGAAACACCCCAAAGGTGTTACTAGTTGAGCCTTGACAGGGCATACTACCGGTGCTAGTAGCAACGTGGAGACCTTCACAACACAACCACAGAACTTTGTCCCCAACTTGCGATGAGGTTGTCAATCTCACCGTGTTTTGCGGAAAACAAAGGATTAAACGTATCGAATGGAAAGAAGTAAAAGTTTTCAGAAAGTAAACACAAAGCAGTAAAAGTTTATAGATTGTATGTAAAATAAAGGACCGAGATCCATAGTTCACTAGAGGTGGCTCTCCTTAAGATAGATAACATGCTGGGTGAACAAATTACAGCGGGGCAATTGAAAAACACTGAGAAAGCAATACATGCATATACTAATCGACTTGACTCCTTTGAGAATTGATTGGGCATTACAACATTATACATAGACCACCATCCAACTGCATCTATGACTAATAATCCACCTTCAGGTTATCATCCGAACCCCCTCTAGTATTAAGTTGCAAGCAACAGATTATTGCTTTACAAACTACATGTAAAGTAAACAGTACAATTGTTCTATGAACAAAGGATTCTTGTTTTCTCCCTAGTAGCAACAACACATCTAGTACCTTAGAGATTTCTGTCATTTCCCCAGATTACCAGAGGCATGAACCCACTATCGAGCATAAATACTAACTCTTGGAGTTGCTAGCATCTACTTGGCCAAGATAGCTACTAACAACGGAAAGCATGCAAGATCACAAATAACAAAGACATGATAGAATCAATAATCAATCTGAAATAGCATCTCAATATCCATCGGATCCCCGCAAACACAACATGCAGAATTACAAATAGATGATCTTCATCATGAACGGAGCTCACAAGATCTAGACATGAAAGCACAAAGGAGGAGATCCAGCCATCTAGCTACTACATGGATCCGTAGTCCAAGGATGAACTACTCACGCATCACACTAGAGGCTTGCATGGTGATGAAGAAGGCCTCCAGGGTGAATTCCCCTCTCCGGCAGGGTGCCGGGAAGAGCTTCAGATCCCTCCCGATCTAGGGATGGAGATGACGGTGGCTACAGACTCTTTCGTGGATTTTTGACTAGGCACTTAGGGTTTTCATCCCGAGGGCATCTTATAGGCGGAAGGGGAGGCCGAGGGGGTGCCGGGAGCGGCCACACCACCCCTGGCGCGGGCCAGGCCTGGCCGCGCGGTCAGGTGGTGTGGTGCCCCCCTGGCCCCTCTCCGTCTTGTATTCTGGCACTTGATGTCTTTCGAAAAAATAGGCACTTTGGCTTTTGTCCCGTCCAATTCCGAGAATATTCATTTTCTTACTTTCCTGGAACCAAAAACAGCAGAAACAGGCATTTGGCACTGTGGCTCTTGTTAATAGGTTAGTCCATGAAATTATAAGAAATGTACTCCAAAGTTGGAATGAAACACAAGAAAGTGGATAAAACCAAGCATGGAACATCAAAAATTATAGATACATTTGCAATGTATCAACATCCCCAAGCTTAACTCTTGCTTGTCCTCGAGTAGGTAAGTGATAAAAAGAGAGAATAATTTTTGAGGTGACATGCACCATCAAAGACTTGATCAAAGTATTTGCAAAACATTCAAAGCTGGGATCATATCACTTCAATCATAACATGAAAGACAAAGTTCTAGTAATAAGACATAGAAACTATGATGCAACATGAAAAGGCACAAACAAATGATTCATGAATAACAATGCTTTGTAAGACGTTTGTTTATTTCACATAAGGAAAACATGGCATAATAGTATTTAGCTTGTCCCTCATAGAGTAGCAAATATAAATGCATAGGACACCTTCAAAGTTCATAAGAGTGACTAGATACAATAGTTTTCAACAAGCAATAACAAAGTATGCATCAATCAACTTGTCTTGGGACAATGCACATAGAACTAAGAATGGCCACTATGCTCTCAAAGTATGTGCATAAAGGTAGAAGGTGGAGACACAATATAATGGTGGAAGAAAGGCCTTTTGTAAAAGGAAGTAGGGATTCAAGTCTCATAAAGAGCTTCCAAAAATTATGGTACTTATAGCTTTCAGCTCTCATTACCCCTATCATAAGCATCTTGAAGTGATTAAGGTTAAAGTGAACAAACTATGGTGTACATGCTTGACGAAGTATAAGTTAGAAATCTCATGTCCCGTGTATACGAGGGATGCTCCTCATGCTACTCAAGTTTAGTCACCGGTAAGTTCTTGTCATCGTAAGTACATGTGTATCATAGAGAACCGCCAACGGGGTACCCCTTGCCCGATGATACGGAAGAATCCCCATATCAAAATGACAAGGCAAGCAGACAACGAGCATCTCAGCAATCTTCTTATTTACCATGGGAATATGGTTCTTTTTTCTCTCTTTCCTCTTTTCATAATATCTTTTTTTCTTTCTTTTTCCTTTTGCAATGTATCAAGGATTCAAAACCCTACATCAGAGTGTTGAGAAGCGCAACGGACAACGTTCCTGAACGATTCTCTTCACAGAAGGAAAGAATCAATGAGTTAGATCATTGTGTTTTTCCCTCCACTATTGTTTTTCACTACATGAAGTAGGATTCAAAATGTAAATCCATATCTTGTATGGAGACATTTGAGAATCACTTGTCATGATTTTTGGAATATGACATACCTACGAACTACAAAGGAAATAATGGTAAACTAAATTATGAGAAATCCTAAAAGCAAAATTCCCTTGAGATTAGAAAGCAATTCATTGCTGAATCTCACAAGTAAAGGGGTTACTTGAATTTTCCCAAATGACTGCAAAGCCATAGTGAAAAAGGGGGTGAATGACAAAATCACAATTTTTCATGTATTGGACAAATTCAAAAGAATTTGATTCATATGTGCTAAATGTCTAGTGGACTTAAAACTGGTAAAGTACTAGTATCTCATAATAAATCTCCAAGTTTGATATTTGATCAAAAGATTTTGAAGTTGTTCAAAACAGTAAGGAGATATGCAATTTGCATAAAATTGAGTGGGAGCTATGAAAGTCTTCCTGAAACAATATGTGATTGACATATTTTTAAGTGGGAGCAATATAAGACTCAAATTCAAATATGAAGGAACATATTCTGAGTGGGATCTTATAGGAGAAATTCTTAAGTATGTTAAGAATGAAAGCGCACATACTTATAAATAATGATTTATAAGATGTAGAAGTTGATAATAGGTGTATTATGATATTATGTAGTATTCCTTAAGGGATTCTGAAAAGGGTTTCAGAATAGAAGTTAATTAAGGAACTAGTCCTTAATGACTCAAATTAAGAATAGTGTTAAGTTTAACATCAATGGTTGAAAGAAAGAAAAGGATGATCATCATCCACTATGTTGAGACATAGGTTCTGTCTTTGTAAACCATGATGATAACTTAGCATAATATGTGATCCAAACAAGGAATGTTTGAAAGCGATTAAGTTCGAATCACAGAACATTGAGCTAAGTTTGTCCGTAGCATCTAGTAAAGAACTGTGGAAATAATTTCCAAATCCATAAAGGATAACATATCTTAAAGCTTAAAGGGTTATGTTATAAGGGAATATGTTGGAAATTCCTGTAGATACCAATTAAAGTCAAGTAGGAAGCGAGGTGAACAAAACATCGAAAGTTGCACTGAGTGCACGGGAGTTTCGATGAATACATTTATAATACTAGATAAGGGTACCATCTAAAGTGTTGTAGAATGTTATGGCGGGGCTAATTCGCTTTTAACGTAGAATGATGTGTCCCAGGGCACAGTGCCCATGAGAAAGCCCTCGAGGTTGATCTAACGTCACTGTAGGCTCCTAGAATCAGGCATCGTTCTGCTGCCATAACGACGATGCATACACACAGATGCTATCATGTGATGATAAAGTATTGATGTCAATCAAGGTGACATTAGTAAGTTGCAAAGGATTTGGGACTGTAAAGTACAGAACCAAGGCTCAACCTCTTCCATGAGCAAGCATGTTCAGGGTACCGGTAATATGGTGCAAAGATTGAGAACAAAATGCAGCTAGTGTATTTGTACTCTAGTGCAAGTGGGAGACTGTTGGAAATATGCCCTAGAGACAAATAGTAATAAGGACTATTATCATATTTCATATAGTTTATGATTAATTTTTATATCATGCTATAACTGTATTGAGTGGAAACATCAATACACGTGTGATATACAAACAACCAGGGGTTCCCAGTGAAACTCTAGTCACTGGTTCATTGGTCAACATATGATCATGTTTCCTGATCATGTGGCATTTATGCTAGTTGGAAATGAGGTCATCCCATTATGAGAATGAGATGATGAACCAATACCCAACCTAAACATCGTGACCAGATCATGTCACGAAGTTCAAGTTACGATGATTAGAAATGGATCCTCGTAGACTATTCCTTAGACCGTGAGGCTATATCAATCACTGTCTCCTGAGAGTGCTTAGATAGCATCAAACGCCATTTGGTAAAACGGTGGTTATAAAGGTGTGTTCAGGTATTCGGAGGAAACCGTAGAGGCAATATATGTCAAGAGCGGGATTTTTCCGTCCATGTGACGGGAAGATACTCAAGGGCCCACTCGGAGAAGTTATATCCAATAGCTGCACAACGTGTGATTAGATCACGGGGATATCACTTGTCAGAACGAGTCAAGTAGCATTGTTCAGTAACGAGATTGAACACGACATGGTGATGTCATTGATCAGATCTCGGGCAATGCAAGTATTGAGTGACAAAGGGAATAAGACACGATTGTCCCGGTTCAAACGATGAAAGATCTTCATGGAACGCACAGGGGTCACATGGCCATCCAGGTCCCTCTGTCGATCATTGGTGCGGGAGTGTCCCGACCATGTTTGGAGTGTTCCCGAACCGTGGGGTATCACACTTAAGGGCTTGATGATGCTTAGACAGTGTTTATAGGATCGGTAGAATCACCGAAGAAGAGAAGGGAGAAAACCGGAAGGGTTTCGGGAAGTTTGGAGGATGTCCGGAGTGGAGGTGGAAGGTGTTCCATAGCCACAGAGGTTGAATAATATGTGAATGAATGTTAAATATTGATTTAATCATTTATTCATAATTATTTAATAAAGAGAAAAATCAATTAAATGGTCAAAGGCTTAATGGGCCAATTCCCGGAGGGGAGAGGGCCCATTAGGGAAAGGCAAGAGGGGAGAAGGGCCAAGGGGTGGCCGGCGGCCCTATTGGGCCAGCCCCCCACATGGGGCCCATGAGGGGGTGGCCGGCGGCGCCTCCCCCACCTCCTCCTCTCCTTTAGTCCCACCCCGGGACTTTGAGGGAGGTAGTACCTCTCCTCCCCCTATATATAGTGGGGTATTTGGCCTAGAAAAATACACCAATAATCAATAAAGGTCTCCCACTTTTGGGAGGACCTCCAATTGATATTTTCTCTCTCCCCCCTCTCTCTCGTGACCGTGGTCCCAAGTCTGGACTGCGCGAGCGAGAGACATCTTCACCGCGGAGCGCCGTCGCGCTGCAGGATTCGGATCCGGGAGCTCTACTTCCACAACTGCTGCTGGATCGGGGAAGGGGGAGTCATCGTCAGGCACCGGACGTGTGTAACTCCCCGCGAAGTCGTTGGAGCCAGAAGGAGCGCAAGGACTTCATCACGACCTTGAGCTCGGCTTCCGCTCGTCTACATCAACCATGCTCTCCTGAGCATTGACAACGCTTTTCAGTCTTCAAGGGTAAGTTTGCGAAAAGCCCCTCCCGTTACTGTATTACAAATAGATAGGTCCTGGCAGCTTCAGGGGTTCAGGGGCATAGAGTAAAATTTATTGTTTTTATACGCGGAACCCCAACATAAGGCTCATGATACATGTCCCATTTTTCTTTAGGAGCATTAATATGAGAAGCAAAGGCTCTACAACAATCAACAAGAATTTGAGGATCAAGACCATATTTAGCACTAAGCTCTTGAAAATCAGCAGTTTCAGCGAAAGACTTAATGCAATCATACTCATAGTTTATACATGGTTCTTTACCTTTGTCGTTATCCCAATATTCGGTATTGCTTTGAACTGTTTCAAGAAGATCGCACTTAACTTTGACCTCCTTACTTGTGAAGGATGCCTCTAACCAGGTATCTAGATAGTCCTTGTAATGTCCTGAAAGCCTTGCATAAAAATTATTAATAACAATATTATTGGGGAGCTCATGAATAGGACATCAGCATTAGTGACTTCAATCGCCCCATGCTTGGGCAATACTTTCTCCATCATGAGGATGAAAATTATAAATATAATTCCTATATTTATGAATTTCATGAGGAGGATAAAATTTAGAGTAAAAGAGAGATTCAAGTTACTTCCACTCCAAATGATGAGGATCGTCTAGTAGCTCATACCACTCCCTTGCTTTGCCCTTAAGTGATAAAGAGAATAGCTTTCTCTTAACTTGGTTCATTGAAATACCTGCATACTTGAACATCTCGCATAATTCATGTATAAAGAGTAAATGATCACCAGGATGGACAGTTCCATCTCCAAAATAATAGTTATTCATAACATGTTCAACAATTTCCATAGGTATTTTAAAAGGGACGTTTTAAGTATGTGGATTTAAAATATCACAAGTATCATTAGAATTACCACATATGGGATATAAAGTATCATCAGAGCAAATTTTCTCCTTTAAAGCTGGGAACTAAAAAGATCATTTTCATAAAAACTAGCTTCTCCAAGCTTAGACGTTTCCATAGCATTAGTAACAAAGGTGTTCAAAAAATTCATACTAATAACATTGCTATTAGCATGCAAAGAAAGTTCCATGGGTTTTTTAATTTTCTTTTCAAACCATTTATGTTCTACCTTAGGAAAAATACTAAAACGCTCTCTAATTTTGTTATTGTTTTCCATTAAGCCTAACTAGTGAAAATAAAAACAAGAAACAAAAATATATAATTGTGGAATCTAAAGGAAATAACTTCGGGCACTCACACACCAGCAACAGTACTAGAAGATAGCTTAGTAGCTAGAAGATGTGAGTACCTTTTACCTTACCTCCCCGACAATGGCGCCAAAAAATAGCTTGATGTCCACGTACGCTTCTATTCTTCTAGACACTGTTGGTCCTCCAAGTGCAGAGGTTTGTAGAACAGAAGCAAGTTTCCCTTAAGTGGATCACCCAAGGTTTATCAAACTCAGTAAGGAAGTGGTCAAAGGTATCCCTCTCAAGCAACCCTGCAATCAAGATACAAGAAGTCCCTTCTGTCCCCAACACACCCAATACACTTGTCAGGTGTATAGGTGCACTAGTTCGGCGAAGAGATAGTGAAATACAAGTAATATGGATAATTATAAGTGGTAATTGCAATCTAAAATAAGAGTGGCAGCAAGCAAACATGTAACAGATTGTAAACGGTATTTCAATACTTAGAAACAAGGCCTAGGGATCATACTTTCACTAGTGGACACTCTCATATAAATATCTTCTCTTCATTATGCTACCCTGAACTACTCTCCGGTTGGACGATGTAGGGCTATAACAACACACCTTAAAGTTCGCATTCCCCATCTAGATAACCCCTCACTATCACCTTGAGCGCTAGATGGTTCCAACAAACACCACAATCTCATAGAGACATCCAACTCAAATTATACTCATGATAAGTATTTATGTAACCTTATCCAAGGTGCCACACGGTGTGCACACTATCAACTTCACACACGTGGGGATAAGCAGAGATTAATTAAAGCCTTTGAGTAGCAGCATAGATCCTAGATTACAAAGCTCATGATCTAAATAAGATCACGCATAGAGAGAGATGAACACATAGCTACTTGTAGAGCCCTTAGCCTCGAGAGAGAATTACTCCCTCCTCATCATGGGAGTCAGCAACAGCGATGGAGATGGCGGTGGAGTTGATGGAGATAGATCCGGGGGCACTTCCCCATCCCGGCAGGGTGTCGAAACAGAGACTTCTGTCCCCCGAATCTCCTCTTCGATGGCGGCGGTGCTGCGGAACTTTTCGTGGAATTCTAATCTGGTACCTATGGTTTTCGTCCTGGGGAGCTTTTATCGGCGAAAAGGCGATGCCAGAAGTGGGCTAGGGTGGCCTCACCACCTGGTGGCGCGGCCAGGGGACCCTCACCACCCTAGGGTGTGCCTGCCTCCTGGATCCCCTCCATCTCCCCTTTGGACTCCGTGTCATGTTGGGAAAAATTGGAACTTTAGGCTTTGTTTTATCCAATTCCGAGAATATGTCTTTACTAGCTTTTCTGAAACCAAAAACAGTAGAAAACAGGCAGCTGGCACTATGGCATCTTGCCAATAGGTTAGTTCTAGAAACTGTATAAAAATACCTCAAAGTGTGAACAGAACATCAGAAAGTTGATATAAAATAAGCATGGATCATCAAAAATTATAGATACGTTTACGATGTATCAGTCCTCGCTTGCTACAATAGCTCGGGCGATCTCTATCATGTACATGGCGCACCATCTTCCACACCTCAAGCCATGCACACCTTCGTCGATCTTTGGCACCGTTGGCTCGGCCACCATAATAAAAATATTATATCGTCTTTGCTTCAAGAATTTAGTCTCCCTATTGATAGTTCTAGTTCTTCTCATGATCCCTCTATTTGTAATGTTTGTCAATGCGGCAAACATGTTAGATTACCTTTCGGCACATCAACTACCTATAGTACTTTTCTGTTTGTCAAATACTATCTTGTTATTCTTGACGATTATTCTCATTACATATGGACCTTTCCTATTCGCGCCAAATCCGATGAGCACTCTATTTTTCTAAATTTTCGGCGATATGTTCTTGCACACTTTGGCCTTTCCATACGTTTTATCCAATGTGACAATGGCCAAGAGTTTGACAATACCCAAAACAGATCTTTCTTTCTCTCTCAAGGCATTCTCTTATGTTTTTCTTGTCCATACACTTCTCCTCAAAACAGTAAAGCCGAACGATCCTTACGATCCATCAATGACATACTCCCTTTCAGTATCTCTTCCTACATCATCCCAACTATTCCGAATTCTGTGTTTTTTGTTGTCTTTGTTTCCCCAACACCGGCTCCACTGCCCCTAACAAACTTTCTCCTCGCTCATTACCATGCATTTATCTCAGACCCTCCGATGATCACAAAGGCTCTCGATGTTTCAACCCCTCTTCTGGACGTGTTCTTGTCTCACGTCATGTCATCTTCAACGAAAATAATTTTCCATACTCCATCGTCCAGTCGTCTACGCCTACTTCTTCCCCGCCTACCCAACATACAATCACGTCGTGCTCCCTTATTCCCGCCTTCGTGCCCGCGGTTACCTCTATCGCGGCAACCAACCAGCATGCTGAGGCTCCGCGGCAGCCTGCCGAGGCCCCACGACAGCCTATCACACCACTTTCTCCTGCCGCGCAGGATCTCCTGCCGGGTCCTCGCCCACCACCACCACAACTTTGGCAGGAACAGACACACCTACCCCGTCTCCTGCTAGCGCCGCTAGTACTCCGAGTAACTCTCCCACTCCACAACTTCCTCCTCACATTGTTCCCGTCACTATTCCTGCTAACGATCATGTCATGTGTACTCGTGGTAAAAAGGGCTTTCACGTTCCTTGCTGTTTTCTTAACCTCAATGCTACCCCAAATATTTCTCCAATTCCTACCTCCTACAAAATAGATGTTCTAGATCCTCTTTGGCATTCTGCCATGCGTGACGAGTTCGATGCCCTTCTTCAAAATAATACATGGACTCTCGTTCCTAAACCTCCTGGCGCCAATGTTGTTTTAGGCAAGTGGGTTTTTCGCCACAAATCCGATGGGTCTCTCGCACAGTACAAGGATCGTTGGGTATGCTGGGGTTTTTCTCAACAACAAGGGATTGACTTCGATGAAACCTTTTCACCTGTTGTTATACCAAGTACTATTTGCATTATTCTTAGTCTTGTTGTATCTTCCTCATGGCCAATTCATCGACTTGATGTTAAAAAATGCTTTTCTGCATGGCAGTCTCAATGAGACCGTGTATTGTCAACAACCCATCCTGACTTTGTGTGTCTTCTCCAAAAGTCTCTTTACAATCTCAAACAAGCACCACGTGCGTGGTTTCAATGCTTCGCCACATTTATTCAAACTATAGGTTTCCTTCCCTCTAAATCTGATTCCTCTCTCTTTATTTTTTGCTCTTCTACTCAAACCGCTTATCTTCTTCTCTATGTCGATTATATAGTTCTAACCACCTCCTCTGACTCCTTTCTTAGCCATATTATTACCCTTCTCAATCAGGAATTCTCGACTGGTTTAGGACCACTTCATCATTTTCTTGGTGTTACCGCTTCTCGAAATTCTTCCACTCTCTTTCTTTCTCAATGCCAATATATTATCGATCTCTTATCTCGTGTTGGCATGCTTGACTATCAGCCTAGCTGTACCCCTGCTGACATCGGTGCCAAACTGTCGGCGGATGGTGACCCTGTTCCCGATCCTACATTCTATCGCAGTCTCAAAGGGGCACTACAATATGCTACTCTCACTCGTCCTGATATTTCTTATTTTTTTCAACAAGCTTGCTTGTATATGCATGATCCTCGTGTTCCCCACCTTTCTCATGTCAAACGAATTCTCCGCTATCTCAAAGGCACTCTCGACCATGGTCTACTTCTTAATTCTTCTACTCCTACAAGTTTGACAGTTTATTCTGATGCAGACTGGGCAGGTTGTCCTGATACTCAACGAACCACATCTGGCTTTTGTGTTTATCTGCGTGATAATCTTGTTTCTTGGTCTTCGAAAAGGCAGGTTACAGTTTCCAGGTCATCGGCGGAAGCAGAATACCGGGCGGTTGCTCATACAGTGGCTGAAGCAGTCTGGATACGTCAGCTTCTTGCCGAGCTTCATCGACCAATTGAGAGTGCTACCATTGTCTATTGTGACAATATATCTGCAGTCTACATGGTCTCTAATCCGGTTCAGCATCGACGCACCAATCACATAGAGATTGATATTCATTTTGTTCGAGAGAAGGTGGCTCTCAGCGAGGTTCGCGTTCTTCATGTTCCAACCAACGCTCAATTTGCAGATATCTTCACCAAGGGTCTCTCCACTGCAACATTTATAGATATTCGCTCCAATCTCAACATCGTGGCGCCCGACGTTGACACTGCACGCGCGCGCGGGGAGGGGGGGTAATTAGAATTGAGTTAGAGTTAGAGTAGGACTCTAGTCCTAAGTCGGTTTAGACCGGACGACCCCCTCCTCTCTTCTATATAAACTTTGTACTATTGTTCAAATCAACATAAGTTATTTTTATCCCAAAATATCACTTAGCACAACAACTAACCATATGTGTACTACATCAAACTCTATTGCGACAAGTTTTGTCCGACTCTGGTGATGAAGAAAGAGGACGACAAACCGTGTTCTCAAACTAGTGTTTGTGGTCGTTGATAGGTGATCCATAGAGATATTTGTAGTTTTTATTATTTTTTGAACTTTTTTTACTTGGAGTTGATCTATCGGTGGAATTTCGAAAATAACAGAGTATGCAAGGATGAAAGAGGGGATACGATGAGCACGTGTATGTGTTGTGGGGTGGCCGGGGGGCGTGGATGGGACCCAAACGGTAATTATGGCATGCAGATAAGATCAGATAATCATGGGCTGGACGAATACACACAAAATCTTGGGTGGATGGATGACGTAGTGGTGCCCATAACGCGCTGGCATCTAGTGATTGGCTTGAAAAGAACGAAACCGATCGACCAGCATTCATTCATTCAGTAAACTGAACAGCCATCTCTATATAAAAAAGTAGACTGAACAGCCAAGTACTACATGGAGGCTAGCGCTGCGCTGCTGCGAGCGATGGGTGAAGCGATACAGGTGCAGCATGGCCTTGGCCTCCATGTCCATGAGCTGCTGCTGCAGGCGAGGTCTCCACGCCTGCTAGTCCTTGTCTCTGTGCTCTTGGCGACCGTCCTCCTCCTGTTGGTGCGCCGCTTCGGGAGTGGGACGGCCACCGCGAGGGCCAGAGAAGAGGCGCTGAGCAAGCTGCCCTCCCCCCGCGGCAGGCTCCCCGTCATCGGCCACCTGCATCTGGTGGGATCTCTCCCGCACGTCTCCCTCCGCGACCTCGCCGCCCAGCACGGCCGCGACGGCCTCACGCTCCTCCGCCTCGGCGCCGTCCCGACGCTCGTCGTCTCCTCGCCGGCCGCCGCGCAGGCCGTGCTGCGCACGCACGACCACGTCTTCGCCTCCCGCGCCCACTCCCCCGTCACCGACATCCTCTTCTACGGCTCCACGGACGTCGCCTTCTGCCCCTACGGCGACCACTGGCGCCAGGTCAAGAAGATCGCCACCACGCACCTCCTCACCGCCCGGAAGGTCCGCTCCTACCGCGACGCGCGCCTGCACGAGGTCAGGCTGGTCGTGGCCAAGCTCCGCGACGCGGTCGGCGGCGCCCTCGACATGAGCGACCTGCTCAACGCCTTCGCCAACGACATTGTCTGCCACGCCGTGTCCGGCAAGTCCTTCAGGAAGAAAGGCTACAACAAGCTCTTCCGGGAGCTCGTGGAGGCCAACTCCTCGCTCATCGGCGGCTTCAACCTCGAGGACTACTTCCCGGCGCTGGTGAGGCTGGACATCATCAAGAGGATGGTTTGCGCCAAGGCCCGCAGAGTGAGGAAGATGTGGGACGACTTGCTCGACGGCCTCATCGATGACCATGCCAGCACTAAGCCGGCGGCAGAACACGGCGGCGACGACAGCGACTTCATCCACGTCTTGCTTTCCATTCAGCAAGAGTACAACCTGACGAGGGACCACATCAAGGCTCAGTTGGCGGTACGTACGTAATATATGACCGCACAATCAAACGGCACACCAACATCTACACACGTCACATACTAGCCAAGCTAGTCTAGCTTATATGCATGCTGTTAATTTTTTCCTTATATAATTATGTGCTTGCTGATGTATATATGTATGTATGCATGTGTGTAGATCATGTTTGAAGCTGGCACCGACACATCGTTCATAGTGATGGAATACGCCATGGTTCGGCTAATGCAAAACCCCAAAATCATGACCAAGCTACAAGCCGAGGTGAGGAGCACCATACCTAAGGGAAAAGATACGGTCATCGAAGATGATATCAAAAGTTTGGCCTACCTAAAGGCAGTGATCAAGGAGACGCTCCGGCTTCACATGCCGGCGCCGCTCCTCGTGCCCCACCTCTCCATGGCCGACTGCGACATAAACGGCTACATGATACCGTCGGGGACGCGTGCAATCGTCAATAGCTGGGCTCTGGCGAGGGATCCTAGCTGCTGGGAGAGCTCGGATGAGTTCATGCCTGAGAGGTTCATGGAAGGAGGCAGCGCCGTGGCCATGGACTATAAGGGGAACAACTTCCTCTACTTGCCATTTGGGACCGGACGAAGGATATGCCCCGGTATCAACTTCGCGATTGTGACCATTGAAATCATGCTAGCTAATCTCATGTACCACTTCGACTGGAAGCTGCCACCAGAATCAGTGGGAAGTGGCATCAGTATGACCGAATCATTTGGGGTCACTGTGCACCGCAAGGAGAAGCTCCTCCTTGTCCCTATAGTGCCACAAGATTAGCAAAAGGACGGTCCATATATAGTCTTGTGTGTTTTGTGCGCATAAGATTGAGGACTGAAACTCCGTACTACCCATCGCAATAGTATCATCCATGTGGTTAAGCACAAGTGTAGTATTGAATAAATAAAGCATTACTATAAAAACAATCATCATATCTGTGTGTCTACCTGTTATGAATGATGAGTCAACAATATTTTAGCACAACTACAAAAAAGGTTCTCTCATTCGCTTTCCCTATTTAGATTGCAATCCTTCTCATGTACTTTATGAACCTAACTAGAGTGTTGGTTCGACATAACCGAACAATAACAAGATATCTGTTGAGGTGCTCTCAAATTTTTGTCGGCTTATGTATTTAGCAAGCGTCATGAGGCCTAGCATAGTGTTTGCTGTGAGAAAATTGAGTGGGTTAATTTGTTTTCAATCTTGGAGATTGTCATTGGCTTGCTCTTGAAAAATATTTTTTTAAACGCCACCGAGCTGCTGCGGGCCCGAGGCATCGAGCATCATCTCTGACTAGGAGCTAATGCTCATGCTGGCTTTCCTTTACCGACAAAAGCCAACAACTGCCTTTTCCCGAACCGAACCAACTGCCTCCTTTCCCCGACGAGATCTCTACAACCCCGAACCGACAGTTCCCGCTTTCCCTAGATTTTACCCGACGTGCACTATCTAAAGGGGACCATTATACTGGATATCTGAGGATACTCTAAGGGTATAACGAATTCGCTCGAAGGGGCTAGTTAACTTGAACCGGATTTCTGATGCTGGCGACATCAATGCCGCAAGTGGATATTTGTTCACACTAGGATGTGACTTTGTTTTAAGTCTTACAAGGAACGTTTTAATGAGGTCAACAACCAAAGGAAAACTCACATCATTAGATACTTCCATTGTTGAAGTAGAATGACTTTGTGAGATTTTGATGGTGACGATGGCATGGCACACATGTATCGTCAAGCGTGACAAATCCGACCTATCCCATATAGGGTAGGCCGGGTGGACTACTTGGAGTCCTCCTAGAACAGATGGGTGCGCCATCTACTTGGAGTGTACAAGGCGAAGATGTACCTCAATACCAAGGGGCTATTTGTAACTGATTGTGATCATATGTATAAACATATCCGAACTTTTGGAACCCTACTACCACCAAACTATATAACATGGGGTAGGGACCTCTCTATTGGCACACTTTACCTTCAACTCATATACGCAGAAACCATAGCAACCTCGAGAACTCTTCTCGTGCATTGTGACCAACATACATGATACAGACAATATGATCCGCCACCAACATGAGTAGGGTAGTACCTCTCACTAAGGGCGTGCACTATGCCCTATGTGCTACCATCGGGACCCTCTTCTCTTACGCTTCCAAATATTCTTTTTTCAGATCAAAATACCAAAATTTGGTGCTCCATGTAAGGACTATATGCCTAGATCCATTTAAACAACTATCAATGTGTTCCTTCACCAACACCATCATCTTCGCTCTAAGAAGCATCATGAGCTTCCGAACCCAGGGCACCATTGTAGAGGCACAACATGCCTTCTAATTCGGAGGTATGTACTTCATCACCAATGAGGTTAGAAATCTCAGCTTGATCTATGAATTAGATCTCAGCCAATCAAGAGAGGTTTCGTCACTGCCTTTGTTATTCCTCATGACCGAGTTGACAAATTAATCGACCATCAGATGAGAACACCCCAACTATTCCGCAAAACCGCAGACCCTTGGACATATCGATCACAAGAAGTAGTACTAAACAAATATATGATGAGGTGAACCCTAAATCTAGTTACCATATAATGATTGTGTTTCATATCCCATAAACCCTTATTGTTAGTTGAAGTTAGGTGAAATGAAGAAGAGAACTAGCAACATTTATGTCCATGAAATACTGTTTTATGGTGGAGAAACTGATGGAAATATGTACTAGAGGCAATAATAAATGGTTGCATCCCGGGACACGGACATCGGGATGTGCGATGCCCCCTTTCTCTTCATAGCGGGGAGTTGGGTGCAATGAACTTGATCTTGTTGTAAAACATGATAAACACACAGTCATTTTTACCTAGGTTCAGCCGCCCGGAGGCTACAAACCCTATGTCCTGCATCTTACTCAACCTAGGTTTAAAGGTGGTTACAAGAGGGTGAACTCTCTCTTGCTCTCTTACCAGAAGGCGGCTAAGACTAGACCCTTTGCTTCCCGGGCTTCCTCAGCTCACTCAACCATCTCTACTAGGCTCTCTAGGGAAGATATAACTTGCTAGGGTTCTAACCTTCTAACCAATCTTACAACCTACCAACCTATCAACCTTCTAATCCCTCAACATTTCATCCTCTCAATCTTTCAACCTTTCAACCTCTCCTAGATGGTGTCATCCCCTTTTATAGTACAAGGGGATACCATAGCCACCCGCACGCCTGCACACCTCCTATGATTCCGAGGTCTGGCCTCGCGCGCCACATGGTGGATGATGGGGGTGGTGCTGTGCGCCAATCGCCTATCCCGGGCAGCGCACTGTGGTACTTGATGATGCTGGGATAGAACGGCCTCATCCTGTCTCATCCCTCTTGCTACGCCTACCGCACTATCAAATGGGATTGCAAGGCCGTAGTGATGAGGGCGCAAGGTGGCCTTCATGCCAGCCAGTGCTCTGCTACGGCTGCGCCTGCTCTTGAATTTGGAACCCAGCTGCATAGGTAGTCGGGGAAGCTGGTGTTCTTGTCAGCCTGACTTAGGAAGCCCCTAGGCTTGCGTGTGTGAGACATCTTCCCTGCGCTAGTCCTGCCTTCTACTTGTTACTGGGCATGAATTACAAAGGACTCCTCGTGGCTTTGGAATACCTCTAAGGAAAGCTCCTCGAATATGTCATAGAGGAGGACCCTACGACAACTTCGATAAGTGCCCCTTGCCAATCGTGTCGTGGCTACCTCACAAGATGTAGATCTTGTAGGTCTCTAGAATCTTCTTGGCCTTGTTACTGGACTTGATCACTTCCCTGCACCAAGGGGGAGAGTACATATACCGGCCTTACCTTGGATTGCTATCCACGCGGTTGGTTAGGCCTCGCTCCTGGCCAAACCCCGTTGGTTGAGCTGCGTGCCCTTATTTGGCATGACACGACGCGTGCTATCACACGCGCCAATGACACAATTATGGGTACGGCGGTTTCCATTTTGCCAACATAAATGGATTATTATTTATATTTTTGTTTCATAATTAAAGTTTATTGTTCTATGCGACAATTGTACTAGTTTCGAATACTGTGTATTTGGAGGAAAACCCTAATACATGTATGGAATCATAAACACTATTTAGATATCTCTAGTCTCGCCCCTAAGACTAGTTCAAATATTGTTGATAGTATTAGTTTCCTAATAATTGGGCAAAGATAAAGGTGTTGTAAGAATTGCCAGTAACATATGAGATCGTTGAGATAACAACGATGATAGGATAGACCGAACATGATATACTGTGAAACTCATCATTAATATTAATATT
This sequence comes from Avena eriantha, assembly GCA_910589775.1. NCBI lineage: Eukaryota > Viridiplantae > Streptophyta > Magnoliopsida > Poales > Poaceae > Avena > Avena eriantha. Next base: position 391,901,095 of record OU342740.1, on the reverse strand, counting down.
GATATTTTCTCATAAAGGTATTACCGTTATAAAATCGTTAGACCATAGGACACATATAGACTTGGATACGTGATACATTGCAAATGTATCTATAATTTTTGATGTTCCATGCTTGGTTTTATTCACTTTCTTGTGTTTTGCCCACACTTTGGAGTACTTTTCATATGATTTCTTGGACTAACCTATTAACAAGAGCCATAGTGCCAGGTGCCTGTTTTCTGCTGTTCTTGGTTCCAGGAAGTCAAAAAATGAATATTCTCGGAATTGGACGGGACAAAAGCAAAAGTGCCTATTTTTCCAGAAGTCATCAGATGCCAGAATACGAGACGGAGAGGGGCTGGGGGCCGGCCACACCACCTGGCCACGCGGCCAGGCCTGACCCGCGCCAGGGGGTGGTCTGGCCGACCCCAGCACCCCCTCGGCCTCTCCTTCCGCCTATATATTGCTCTCGGGACGAAAACCCTAAGTACTCGATCAAAAATCCACGAAAGAGTCTATAGCGGCCGTCATATCCATCCCTAGATCGGGAGGGATCTGAAGCTCTTCCCGGCACCCTGCCAGAGATGGGAATTCACCCTGGAGGCCTTCTTCATCACCATGCAAGCCTCCGGTATGATGCGTGAGTAGTTCATCCCTGAACTACGGATCCATGTAGTAGCTAGATGGCTGGTTCTCCTCCTTTGTGCTTTCATGTTTAGATCTTGTGAGCTCCGTTCATGATCAAGATCATCTACTTGTAATTCTGCATGTTGTGTTTGCGGGGATCCGATGGATATTGAGATGCTATTTCAGATTGATTATTGATTCTATCATGTCTTTGTTATTTGTGATCTTGCATGTTTTCCGTTGTTAGTAGATATCTTGGCCAAGTAGATGCTAGAAACTCCAAGAGTTAGTATTTATGCTCGATAGTGGGTTCATGCCTCTGGTAATCTGGGGAAGTGACAGAACTCTCTAAGGTACTAGATGTGCTGTTACTACTAGGGAGAAAACAACAATCCTTTGTTCATAGAACAATCATATTGTTTACATTACACGCAATTCGTAAAGCAATAATCTGTTGCTTGCAACTTAATACTGGAGGGGGTTCGGATGATAACCTGAAGGTGGATTATTAGTCATAGATGTAGTTGGATGGCCGTCTATGTATAATGTTGTAATGCCCAATCAAGTCTCAAAGGAGTCAAGATGATTAGTGTATGCATGTATTGCTTTCTCGGTGTTTGTCAATTGCCCCGCTGTAATTTGTTCACCTAGCATGTTATCTATCTAAGGAGAGCCACCTCTAGTGAACTATGGATCCCGGTCCTTTTTTTACATACAATCTATAAACTGTTTACTGTTTTGTGTTTACTTTCTACAAACTATTACTTCCTTCCATTCGATACATTTAATCCTTTGTTTTCAGCAAAACACGATGAGATTGACAACCTCATCGCAAGTTGGGGACAAAGTTCTGTGGTTGTGTTGTGCAGGTCTCCACGTTGCTACTAGCACCGGTAGTGCACCCTGCCAAGGCTCAGCTAACAACACATTTGAGGTGTTTCCTTGATCCTACTGGTTCGATTAAACCGTGGTTTCATAACTGAGGGAAACTTGCTGTTGTGCTCATCATACCTTCCTCTTGGGGTTCCGCAACAAGCTTGTTAATACACGAGCCATCAAGCACTTTTCTGGCGCCGTTGCCGGGGACTCAAGGACATCTTCACAAGGGGAGTCCCTCATAACCAATCTCTTTACTTTGTTATTTTTTTTGCTTAGTTTCTTTTTGTTTTGTTTGCTTGTTTCTTTATCAAAAACACAAAAAAAATTAGTTCCCTTCTTAAGTTACCACTATGTCTAGCCTTGTTCCAATCACTATGTCACCAGAGGAAATGATTTTCACTTTTAAACAAGGAATTGAGGAGAGCTTCAAGGAAGCTTGGTCTAGAATTTCTGATCTACATAAAAACTGAGCCTAAAATGACTCAAAGCTTGTTCCTTAGTAGTTTTTACCTTGGAATTGCTCTTTGCTATAGATATGCTTTAGATGCTGTTGTGGGGGGAGATTTCCTCCAATGTAATGAGGATGATGCTATTAATGCTATAAAGAAATTGATCCTTACTTACAACTTGCCTAGCCAAACTGATATTTCTTTCGCAAAAATATTTGCTAGATTGAACACTCTTGAGACTAGCACTGCTAGCTTAAAAGATTGCGATAATACGCTTAGGGAGCATCACAATTATGTTCCAATAAATTCTGAACCATCAAAGTGTATCCCTACAATAAAGATTGAGATAAACACTAAAACTTTTCAAGCCCACTACGATATCATGTCTGAATTTTGTCTTATGCCCAAAGATATTTATGAATCTTTGAATGTTTGGGGTCTTACTAAAGGAGGAAAAGAAATATCTCTTGGTAATAATGCTACCATATTACCTATTGGAATAGCTGAAGGAGTGTTTACCAAGATCCTTAGGAAAATGATTTCTACTGATTATCTTGTTATTGAATATGCAGGAAAAGGACAAATTACACTTGGAAGGTCCCTATTAGAACTCCTTGGAGCAATAATAGATGTGGGAAAGGGGACCATGCACCTTTCTTCTCCACCAAACAATCATATTTTCCCCAAGGTTAAGAATAAAAGTAAGAGATGTAAGAGCAAGAAATTTGGTCTTAATGCTTCTTCATTTGAGAACACTTGATTCTTTTTCTTGCTTCTTATGCCTAACTTAAAGGCGTTAAAGAAAAGTACTTATTGGGATATAAACCAAAGTTTTAGATGAGGCTTGGATGTTATTACCGCTCCTTATCCTTTTTATTTGCTTTTTGTGCCAAGAGTAACTTCTAATGAGAGAGAAGTAATGATTGGGAAAGTTGCTGTCCCGAAACAGATTTCTGTGCTTCACCGTAAACATTCGTCTAAAATCTCTGAACGTCTTTTTGAGGCGTGAATTTTTGTGCTTCTTCCCCAGGTTGTTATATAACTTTGGTTAGTTCAACACTTTTTGATTTGAGCAACAGAAGGTCTTCGAAAAAATTCGTCTTTACCTGCTGGTCTGTTTTGACAGATTTCTGCCATTTTCTGCATTTGCTTCTTGTTGGTTGCTTCTTGAGTTCTTTTGGGGAATTGAGCTTTTTGAGGGAAGTGCTACAGTATCTAGTGTTCTAATGGAAGTTTATTGGTGTTAGAACTGAACATTAAGACTTATTTATCTTGAGTGCACTAATGTTGCTAATAAAGATTGTGTGAAGTTTTGTATGAAGGAAAAATTTCAGGTGTATGGAAGGAATGAGTAATGAGATGAAGGATGGACTAAAGCTCAAGCTTGGGGATTCCACGCGTGTCACCCCAAGAAATATCCAAGAAATACAACTGTCAAAGCTTGGGGATGCCCAAGGCATCTCCCTCTTCATCAATAAAAATCCCAGGTTTCTTCCAAACGCTTCATTTTTATTGTTTCATGCACAGTTGTGTTGTTCTTGGAGCGTCTTCTTTTTCATTTTTGTTTTGGTTTTTAGTTTGCTTTTGTTTGCTTAGTTTTCTGAATATATTGGTTGGCCCCCTATTTCATACATTGGTTTGCAAATAGTTTGGTTTGGTTTGGAAAAGAGTAGGAAAGTTCATACTTATGTGGTAAAAAGAGCTCGTTTTTGACTATGGCCTATGCTTTGTCATGCCATGCTTGATATTGTTTTGGCTTTATGCTTAGTATTCTTTGCTGTAGCATGACTTGTTACAAACAATTGAGATTGCTTAATGTGCCTTGGATGAATCATGCGTTGTTTTAGCATATTAAAGCATAGTATAGTGGTATTCTCCTTTGATGCTTTATTTGGGTTGACTTGGCGCATGCTCACACCATGTTATGACTATCTCAAGTCACCATAACCTTTATGATCCTTTAGTTTTCAACTTGTAGTATCACTTTATGCTTTGATCAATGATGTTTTGTCGCTCTGCATGATTATGGCCATTATTGCTCTCTTAGTTTGTCGCTCCCAGTCTTTTGCTAGCCTCCACAACCAAGTATGAGTTCCACTCATGCATCCAACTCCTTAAACCAAGTTATTCCAAAGAGTCCACCATACCTACCTACTAGCTTATGCTATTCCAAGTATATTCATGCTTTTGTTTATCTTCCAAATTAAACTTGTTATGAGAAAACTAGTGATTGAAGCTCTCACGAACTTGATGGCACACTTTACATTCTGTGTTTAATAAACTTGAACCATTGGGTCCTTCTTTGTTGCGTATATGCTTGCTCTTTATAAGTTGAAATTAGCAGAACCATGTATCATGGGGAACGCTTTCAACATTGCACTTGTACTTTGTACCCCGTTGATATCATATTCTTTTGCTTACGGATCCCGGCAGTGTGAAATAAAAGTGGAACTTGTAAGATCATGGAGTTTGTATGTGTGTTAGAGAAACGTCTGGCCGCTAGCCTAATCCATGCCTAACCATGGTGGAAACTTGCAGCATAACCATAATGAGCACTCTATGAAGCATCCTAAATAAAAACCTATGCAAATAGCAAATAAAAAGATCGCTGAGATGCTCATTGTCTGCTTGCCTTCTCATTTTGATTATGGGATAGCTCTTGTATCATGTGCAAGGGGTACCCCGTTGGCGGTTCTTTATGATACACATATACTTACAATGACAAGAGCTTACTCGTGACTAAAGTTGAGTAGCATGAGGTTCGGTCTTCGTAAGTAAGGGGCATGAGATTTCTGTTTATAACTTGTCAAGCATATCCTCTTAGTTGTGTCACTTTAACCTTAATCACCTTCAAGATGCTTATGTAGGGGAAATGAGAGCTCATAGCTATAAGTACCATAATTTTTGGAAGCTCTTTATGAGACTTGAATCCCTACTTCCTTTTATGAAGGCCTTTCTTCCACCATTATATTGAGTCTCCACCTTCTACCTTTATGCACCTACTTTGAGAGCATAGTGGCCATTCTTAGTTCTATGTGCATTGTCCCAAGACTAGTTGATTGATGCATAACTTGATATTGCTTGTTTTAAACTATTTGTATTTAGTCACTCTTATGAACTTTGAAGGTATCCTATGCATTTATATTTTCTACTCTATGAGGGACAAGCTAAGTACTATTATGCTATGTTTTCTTTATGTTAAACAAACAAACGTCTTGCAAAGCATTGTTATTCATGAATCTTTTGTTTGTGCCTTTTCATGTTGCATCCTAGTTTCTTTGTCTTATTGCTAGAACTTTGTCTTTCATGTTATGATTGAAGTACTATTATCCTAGCTTTGAATGTTTTACAAATACTTTGATCAAGTCTTTGATGGTGCATGCCACCTCAAAAATTATTCTTTCTTTTTATCAATTACCTACTCGAGGACGAGCAGGAGTTAAGCTTGGGGATGTTGATACATTGCAAATGTATCTATAATTTTTGATGTTCCATGCTTGGTTTTATCCACTTTCTTGTGTTTTGCCCACACTTTGGAGTAATTTTCATATGATTTCTTGGACTAACCTATTAACAAGAGTTACAGTGCCAGCTACCTGTTTTCTGCTGTTTTTGGTTCCAAGAAGTCAGAAAATGAATATTCTCGAAATTAGACGGGACAAAAGCCAAAGTGCCTATTTTTTCGGAAGTCATCAGATGCCAGAATACGGGACGGAGAAGGGCTGGGGGCCGGCCACACCACCTGGCCGCGCGGCCAGGCCTGGCCCGCGCCAGGGGGTGGTTTGGCCGACCCCAACACCCCCTCAGCCTCTCCTTCAGCCTATATATTGCCCTCGGGACGAAAACCCTAAGTACCCGATCAAAAATCCACGAAAGAGTCTGTAGCCGCCGTCATCTCCATCCCTAGATCGGGAGGGATCCGAAGCTCTTCTCGGCACCCTGCCAGAGAGGGGAATTCACCCTGGAGGCCTTCTTAATCACCATGCAAGCCTCCGGTGTGATGTGTGAGGAGTTCATCCCTGGACTACGGATCCATGTAGTAGCTAGATGGCTGGTTCTCCTCCTTTGTGCTTTCATGTTTAGATCTTGTGAGCTCCGTTCATGATCAAGATCATCTATTTGTAATTCTGCATGTTGTGTTTGCGGGGATCCGATGGATATTGAGATGCTATTTCAGATTGATTATTGATTCTATCATGTCTTTGTTATTTGTGATCTTGCATGCTTTCCATTGTTAGTAACTATCTTGGCCAAGTAGATGCTAGCAACTCCAAGAGTTAGTATTTATGCTCGATAGTGGGTTCATGCCTCTGGTAATCTGGGGAAGTGACAGAAATCTCTAAGGTACTAGATGTGATGTTGCTACTAGGAAGAAAACAACAATCCTTTATTCATAGAACAATCGTATTTTTTACATTACACGCAATTCGTAAAGCAATAATCTATTGCTTGCAACTTAATACTGGAGGGGGTTCGGATGATAACCTGAAGGTGGATTATTAGTCATAGATGCAGTTTGATGGCGGTCTATGTATAATTTTTGTAATGCCTAATCAAGTCTCAAAGGAGTCAAGATGATTAGTATATGCATGTATTGCTTTCTCGGGGTTTGTCAATTGCCCCGCTTTAATTTGTTCACCCAGCATGTTATCTATCTAAGGAGATCCATCTGTAGTGAACTATGGATCCAGGTCCTTTCTTTTACATACAATCTATAAAGTGTTTACTGTTTTGTGTTTACTTTATGCAAACTATTACTTCCTTCCATTCGATACGTTTAATCCTTTGTTTTTCAGCAAAACACGGTGAGATTGACAACCTCATCGTAAGTTCGGGACAAAGTTCTGTGGTTGTGTTGTGCAGGTCTCCACGTTGCTACTAGCACCGGTAGTACGCCCTGCCAAGGCTCAGCTAGTAACACCTTTGGGGTGTTTCCTTGCTCCTACTGGTTCGATTAAACCTTGGTTTCATAACTGAGGGAAACTTGTTGCTGTGCTCATCATACCTTCCTCTTGGGGTTCCCCAACGAGCTTATTAATACACGAGCCATCAATACGATATGGATATGACGAAGCCCTCCAAATGTTACTTCATGACGTGGTAATCATAACCTCAGTTTTCTTTATTACCGGATAGTGTTCTATATGGTGTAGTTACGGGAATTGCTACTTCTAACAATGGATAGATACACTCTAAGTCCACTCATGTGGTATGATGTTCGTTATCGTTTGGACAGATCTCTCATCATATACAATACCATGGTAATGAGAAGATAACAACCTTTCAGCAGCACATGACCCCATATTCTTATCATATACACTCAATGTTGTTGGTTCTTTGGGGGAGGACACACACCCTACAATACCAAAAGTGAAATATTGAAGAAATGAGATGGACTAAACCGTATCATATATGTCCAGTATCATGTTGGCCATTGATGGCTCAATGCACGGCGCCCAGAAAAATGCTTGATGGCGGTGTTGATGTAGAGCTTGTTGGGAACCCCAAGAGGAAGGTATGATGAGCACATCAGCAAGTTTCCCTCAGTTATGAAACCAAGGTTTAATCGAACCAGTAGGAGCAAGGAAACACCCCAAAGGTGTTTCTAGCTGAGCTTTGGCAGGGCGCACTACCGGTGCTAGTAGCAACGTGGAGACCTGTACAACACAACCACAGAACTTTGTCCCCAACTTGCGATGAGGTTGTCAATCTCACAGTGTTTTGCGAAAAACAAAGGATTAAGCGTATCGAATGGAAAGAAGTAAAAGTTTACAGAAAGTAAACACAAAGAAGTAAACAGTTTGTAGATTGAATGTAAAAGACAAGGACCGGGATCCATAGTTCACTAGAGGTGGCTCTCCTTAAGATAGATAACATGCCGGGTGAACAAATTACAGCGAGGCAATTGACAAACATCGAGAAAGCAATACATGTATATACTAATCATCTTGACTCCTTTGAGATTCGATTGGGCATTACAACATAATACATAGACCGCCATCCAACTACATCTATGACTAATAATCCACCGTCAGGTTATCATCCGAACCCCCTCCAGTATTAAGTTGCAAGCAACAGATTATTGCTTTACGAACTGCGTGTAAAGTAAACAATATGATTGTTCTATGAACAAAGGATTGTTGTTTTCTCCCTAGTAGCAACAACACATCTAGTACCTTAGAGATTTCTGTCACTTCCCCAGATTACCAGAGGCATGAACCCACTATCGAGCATAAATACTAACTCTTGGAGTTGCTAGCATCTACTTGGCCAAGATAGCTACTAACAACGAAAAGCATGCAAGATCACAAATAACAAAGACATGATAGAATCAATAATCAATCTGAAATAGCATCTCAATATCCATTGGATCCCCACAAACACAACATGTAGAATTACAAATAGATGATGTTGATCATGAACGGAGCTCACAAGATCTAAACATGAAAGCACGAAGGATGAGAACCAGCCATCTAGCTACTACATGGATCCGTAGTCCAAGGATGAACTACTCACGCATCACACCAGAGGCTTGCATGGTGATGAAGAAGGCCTCTAGGGTAAATTCCCCTCTCCGGAAGGGTGCCGGGAAGAGCTTTAGATCCCTCCCGATCTAAGGATGGAGATGACGGCGGCTACAGACTCTTTTGTGGATTTTTGATCGGGCCCTTAGGGTTTACGTCCCGAGGGCATCTTATAGTCGGAAGGGGAGGCTGAGGGGGTGCTAGGGGCCACCACACCACCCCCTGGCGCGGGCCAAGCCTGGCCGCGCGGCCAGGTGGTGTGGCCGGCCTCTGGCCCTTTTCCGTCTCGTATTCTAGCACTTGATGACATCCGGAAAAATAGGCACTTTGGCTTTTGTCCTGTCCAATTTCGAGAATATTCATTTTCTGACTTTCCTGGAACCAAAAACAGCAGAAACATGCAGCTGACATTGTGGCTCTTGTTAATAGGTTAGTCCAAGAAATCATAAGAAAAGTACTCCAAAGTTGGAACAAAACACAAGAAAGTGGATAAAACCAAGCATGGAACATCAAAAATTATAGATACATTTGCAATGTATCAGCCATATGATGATTTCAACCTAAAATGTTAGGGAACCTACAGGTGGCCTAGTAATTTTCTTTCCATAATAGTACAACACTCCATGACTATGAAGAACAAAAACCTTATCTTCCGACCACCTCTTAAATTCAATGCTCTTTGAGAGAAGTATAGCAATGGTTGTTGAACTTTTCTAGCTCATGATTTTCATGACAGGATAAAAATACCACCATGTCCATCAGCGACACTTCGTTGAACTGCGGCCTCACCGAGGATGATCACATGTTCGAGCACCCTGCACATTTGTTCAGTGCCACCCACCTTCCATGCAGCTACACATGCTGCCATGGCGAAGGGTCCCCGACACTGGATACTAGTCAACATCCGCTACTCCCTCACCATGATCAAGATCACACTGAGAGAAATAGGAAGCCATAGTGGGAGAGTCGAGGGCAACAAGCAGACCAGGCCAGGGGTTCGCTCGCTCGCAGAGGATCTTAGGAGTAGGGAAAGGGAGATGTAGGTGGGAATCGGTTGGAGATTGCTGCAAGAGATCGGCGAGGAAATACCCGAGGCACAACACGACCGTGATGGAGGAGAACCCGACCCACTCCATGGTACGAGAACGTCGTCCCAGTCGACGGCGAAGAGGCCAACAACGGGCCGCAGTGGACCAACTCATAGTCGAAGCTCTTCTTCACGACCTCGATTGGCTGGTTTACTGGGCCATCAAGGAATGCTAACATGAGCATGGTAGAGGTTTGGGGAAGATGGTGACCTGCCATATTGTTTGTACCTCAATCTGGGAGGGGTGGCGGAGATGAGAAAATGTACAGAAGAACATCGGTGGAGGGTGCATGCCACACAGACGGGAAAGATCTAGAGAAGGTGGAGGAGAAGCATGTGGGTAATGGGGGGTGAGAGAGATGAGGCGATGGTGCGGAAGGGAGATGATAAGTTGGTGGGATAAGGATCTCTCTTGCAAAAGGACGTGTCAACAGGTGATTGCCCAAAAACCGAAATCTACAGTAACCGAACCGGAATGCAACGATCACTAATTGGCCGAGAATTGGTCGCGCCATTATATATGTATCTATCTACGATGCGACTAATCAAGTACTTAGCATTGCATTGATATCTCAAGTTCTAGATTTCTTCCAAACCATCCATGCGATCAAAATCAACAAGGTGTCAAAGTTTCTTCTCTGTGTTGGCATTACTTGAGACCTCGATGTCGTGTTAGGTTGAACAACTCGGTTCTGAGAGGCCTCGCGCGTTGGTTGGCCAACAATGACCAGTTATGATGCGTGGCTTGTGCACTCTAGCCATGCAAATCCTTGCGAGTTGCAAGGCATTTCCTCTAGTCTGGCCAAGCAGAGGTGCCAAGTACAAAGGACAAGCATATGAGGTTTGCTGAGATTTATAGGGGATTTAACAAAATTGATTTGGTTGAACTTAGGGTTTAAGATAGATTTTAATATTGACTTCAGATTGTAGTATTTTGAACTGGGCCTTATGAGGTTTTGTGGAAATAGGTTTTGAATAAAATGAGACACCTTGGTGAAATTTTCTAAGATTTTTAGCTAGAAAAGAAATCATAACATCATGTTTTGTTTTTAGCTAGTATCTAAAATAGCATAGGGTTTTCTAAACTATTTTTTCGAAATATTTTCAGTAAAATAAGTGGATAGCTATATTTTTTCTCCAAAATATTATTTTTTATTATATATTTTGATAGAAAATATACTTCCTTCACATGGCAATGATTTTAGGGTTTTAGGAAAAAAAATTATCTCTTTGAAATACTTTTGAAAAATAGTTTCCAGTCCTCATCTTATGCCAAGGTCAACCTACTCAAACTTGATGTGAAGTTCTAAAATAGTGGAGAGTTTTAAAATATTTTTTGGTGATCTGTTCTTTCCACGAAACATGATTTCTTGCATAGACCCCTAAAATCTGGTTCGTGACAGACACTCACACAACTTTCTTCTCTGTGTGCGTTGCTGACTTGTTGTCAACCTTATATTAATTCAGAGGAATGGAATATTTTCGCTCGCTTTCGCATAATGGATACATTATAGTATCAACATATGGTACCCCCCTCCGTCTTAAAATAGATGTCTTAAATTTGTCAAAATTTAGATGAACCTATATATTAGATAGTGTTTAGATTCAATCAATTTTTGATAAATTTAAGACATCTATTGTGAGACGGAGGAAGTAGGAAACACTACACGCAGCTGTGAAGTAGTAGTGGATACCGATCAAATATGGCAAGAAACACCGATGAACGAGTGCTGACAGCGGCATGCCAAACCGTGTCTCACTCCCAAAACAAGAAAAAACATGGTGGAAAATACACATAGCCATTGCACGAGAAGACAGGTTAAATACCCCGATGCACATAACTAGCTAGCATCCAGGATCTCAGCACGAGAGAGAATGGATCGAAGCATCAAACCAAGAACCACCGCGGCGACGGAGGGCATCTGGTCTTCCCTTTCCGAGGGCCTCGTCATGGAAATCGGCGGTCGCGTCCTGGCCAGCGGCAATGTCGACATGCGTACCGCCTTCTTCAGCTGGCGAGCCGCTATGGCCGACCCAGAGGAGTAGCCTACCGACTCCCGCTTCCTCCTCCGGCAGTGGCTCATGCTGGAGGAGGACACTAGTGGAGAACGGACCTTTAGTCTCCGCCCGTAAAGAGTTTTAGTCCCGGTTCTAGAACCGGGACTGGAGAGATGGGACTAAAGGTCCACCCACTAGTCTCGGCCCACTTACCAGTCGGCCAATGGGCGTCCACGTGGCCGCTCCTGCGCGTCCTAGGTGCCCCCCATTAGTCCCGATTCCTATTACGAATCGGGAATAATGGTTCTCTACCGTGGTAGAGTTTTGGGCCCTTTCTCTGCCGTGGCAGAGAATTTATTTTGTTTTATTTTATTTATTTCTTTTCTCATTTCAAAATAGTTTTCTACGCTACCACATACCATACACGTTCGTGCATATATAAGATAACTTGTTTTAGGATCGAGCATATGGATATATACATGATAGTTACATGGAGACATCATAGCTACCGGGACTAGAGCCCGTCTATTCAATTACACAGTCGGGGATCATCGGTAGCGGCTATTCACACTAAATTCTCTGGTATCATCTATCATCTCGTTCATCAAGAATCCTGCCAGTTCTTTAGCAATTCCTAGTACGCGTTGCTCTGGTAGGAGTTGATCCCGCATTCTATTGAACTATATAAGAAAAGGAGATGAATATGAATACCAATCATGATAACAAAAAGTGACGGTAATAAAAATAATGTTGTGAATGTATTGCTTACATCAACTTTATAATTTTTGTGCTCAGTGGTAAACATGCGAATAAACTCGCAAACATAGAATCCACATAGATTCATCTTGGGTGTCTGCCTAGCGCACTTTACTAGAATAGAATTCAATCAAAATAATAATCTAGCATCATAATTATATTGAAACTAGAAGTAAAAAGATGCGTGCACTACTTACCGAGACCGGCTTAAACGTCAGCTTCTCACTAAAGTGACCCGTAACCGAACTCTTGAACTGGTCCAAACCCTAGCCAGTAAAGAAAATGAATGAGTTATTTATTACGTGATATCTCAGGAAATCAACAAAAGAGACCGATGTAGCGCAAAAATTACCTCCATAGTGTGTCCTGCATGTCCCTAAACTGTTCCAGGGGTCTCTTTAATGGGTCCATGACTTCAACTCTTCCCTAATCAAGTTGATGTTTAGCAGAATCCAGTGGAATCTGCACACGTTTATATATACATCATTAACCCATCAATTACACTTAATATTGAGTAAGCAAAAGTGAATGTGTACAATAGAGTAAGACCCTCACTTGAAATTGTAAGGAAACAGTATGTGGTCACAGAAATTTTGCTCCGTTAGAAACCTTAGAAGGTTTTCCTTCGTATCCTTGGGTTTATCCATTAACGTCTTTATATGTATTTTATCTGGATCAATGAACCCAACACTAAAGAGTGACCTTCTTTAACATTCCTGGATCTTCATTGTGCATAATAATAGAGTACAAAAGGATATAATGAGGATAATTACATGCAATGAACTGAACAACTGAAAAACTAAACAACTTATATATGTAGACAATGAATTCAATAACTTACAGACAATAGCAACTCATGATAGATTTGTCGAGGGCATCAAAATTGTATAACCGGAAGAGTTCTGGAAACTCAACATGGACCTCTTCGGCTAGGAAGTAGTAGTCATGTGGTACTTTCACCACGATCATTATTCTCTCCTCCTTTGCGGCATTCAAGTACCATTTATGTAAACTTCGCATTTGTGTTGGCAATTGTTGCAACCTCTCTTGGGTGACCAACGGCATCCCTGGGACATATTGAGGGACTACATCAGCTTTGGGTAACTTGTTGTCCTGCGAACCTAGCAATTCTTCAACAGTCACATTCATAGCGGCCGCAAGCTTCGTAGCTTCTTCCATATCCTGCTAGGGAATGTCATAGGATGCCACCCTGAGGGGTAGGATCGATCTTTTTGCCTGTTTCCCAAACTGGGGGACGTCATTTCTTTTCCCGGTTGCATTTTGACTTGATGATTTGCTCCCGCTTGCAGTTTTACTTGATTTGCTCTTCTTTACATCCTTTTGAAGTGTGCGAAGATAGTCATCTGGCTTATGGTGCAAGTCATATTGCGATTTTGTGTTCAGAAAAGCAAGTGCATGCGCTTTTTTGCTTCTCGGTGTATACTGGGGCGGGCTTAGGTTTCTTCTTTTGAAGCTGCACAACGCATTCGGCCTTTGTGATCACTATGCTTTCCTCTTCAGTACGATCGTAAGGTCTGATGGGAAGATTCTTATGAGGTACTCTTGGGATGGGCGACATTTGTCATTTTGGGCTGCTATGTCGTTTAGTACTCATCGACGGAGAATGCTTCCGCTTATTGTCCTTAGCGGGCGGCGAAGATGGCTGACCATGCGGCGGAGATTGATACGGTCTCGCACTGTGGTGGTCGTAGTCATGGGGTGGGCTTCTTGGAGGTGATGGAGGTGAAGGTGACATGCGAGGACTCGGAGGTGGTGTTGGCCTTGGCACTGAGCCTGGAAGCTTGATGTTGTTCTTGTCCCATAGAATGATACCACCCAATACTTCTCTGAGTGTCATCTCACCTTCAGGTCCAAGAATGTCAAGCTCCATTGAGTCCCACCTTGTTGCAATTTCATCCACCCCAACTTTAGCATAGCTAGCTGGAATCTCACGGCCATGCCAGCGTGCGTCAGGTGGACAAGGTAAAGCACATCCGACCGCCACCTTGATGGATAGGTTATTCACCTTCTGATGGAGCTCACAAGATGTCTGCTCCTTGATTCCATCCACGGGGTAGCCGAGACCACCATCTACCATCCGTGCATCATCAGTCGGGACCTCCGATTTAGCCACGCTACTTCTCACTGAGATGGGATGGCGGTAATATCGAGTGCAGGATGTTACAGGCGTGCTACTCCTCAAAGTTCGTCAATCTGTTGCTGATGCTTTTGAAGTGTTCCTAGCAACTCGTTGTACCTGTCTCCCTCCTCCTCCTGCCGTCGCCTCTTTGATCTCTCTCGGATCCTATAAGTATCTCTGTCTTTGGGAAACCCCATCTCCCATGTATAACTAGGGCCAAGGCCTTTTACTCGTCCTCCGTGTTCGTCATTCCCGAGGACCTTTGTCAGCAAGTCTTTCTCTCTATCGGGAGAGAACTTTTTTCCCCTCTTTAATTTCCTTCACCACTCTCTGCCATGTCTCTCGGGGTATTCTAATCCTGTCACTACAAATAAGGTCCCCTGTATTTTCGTCATACTCACTCCCATGCCTATAGAACTAATTTCTTGCCCTCAAATCCCATTCTTCGCGTATTGGTTCTAGAGTGATCCCTTTAGCAAGCAGCTCATTCTCTTTAGCATGCCACTTTGGCATGGCAGTCGCGTAGCCCCTGGCCCCAGGTGATGATGATATTTCTTCTTCACGACATTTAACTTGTTTTTTCTGACTTTTCCTTAGCAGCTTCTGACTCCTTGTACTTCAAAAATGCATCCCAATTAGCCTGCTACTTCGTTAGATAGGCTTCTTCTGATTCTTTTGCCATAATGACTTCTTCCATTTCTTGAATAGTTCGGCCATCTTCGTAAGAGTGCAATGCTTGACTTTCTTCCTCAATACAGCTATATCGGCATCATCCTCATATTCTGGTAGGGTGAAATGTGTCATGAGGTTATTCCAAAGACCCTCTTTGTACCTGTCGGCGACATACTCACCCTCTTCCGCCCCTTTTGTCCTATTCCACTCTCGAACGATGATCAGGATGCGATTCCTAACGATAACTCCGCATTGTTGTACAAATACACTTTTAGCATTTACGGTTTCCAATGGTTCACCCCGTGGTGATACCATCGTAATTGTATAACGTGAAGATGCGTCCAACTTTTTGGGTGGGCCTCGTTTGGAATATTTTTGTCTCGATGTGGAGGCCTAAGAGAAGAAACATTCGTCAATTTATATATATACAACTCAATTAATGCATCTACTGATCATCGGACTTGATATATATACCTTGCCGGACTTCGTTAAGGGTCCGCCGGAGCCGTCGACTTCTCCATCATCAGAGTCGTCGGCTTCTCCCTGATCATTTAGGTCGACCTCCTCACCCTCACATGAGGGGGTCAGATATATCGATGGATATTCTGGTGGATGAACATGGGAGGCACCGTTGATCATATTCTCGAGAATTTCTTCTTGTTCTAGGTCTCTAGTACGTCGTAAATGTATCTATAATTTTTGATGTTCCATGCTTGTTTTATATCTACTTTCTTATGTTTTGTTCACACTTTGAGGTGTTTTTATACATTTTCTGGAACTAACTATTAACAAGATGCCACAATGCTAGTTGCTTATTTTCTGCTGTTTTTGGTTTCAGAAAATCTAGTAAAGAAACATTCTCGGAATTGGATGGGACAAAAGACAAAGTCAATATTTTACCCGAAGCAACATGGAGACCGAAGGGGAGACGAAGTGGCGCACTAGGGCGGCCACACCTGGTGGCCGCGTGGCTCGGGCGCGCGCCACCAGGGGGTGTGGGCCCCTGGAGCTCCACCGACCTTGCCCCTTCACCTATAAAAGCCTCCCAGGACAAAAACCCTAAGTACCAGATCAGAATTCCACGAAAAGTTCCACGGCGTCGCCACCACCAAAGAGGAGATTCGAGGGACATAAGTCTTTGTTTTGGCACCCTGGCAGGACGGGGAAGTGCCCCCGGAGCCATCTCCATCGACTCCACCGCCATCTCCATCACCGTTGCTGACTCGCATGATAAGGAGGGAGTAGTTCTCTCTCGAGGCTAAGGGCTCTACCGGTAGCTATGTGTTCATCTCTCTCTCTCTCTCTATGCATGATCTTACTGAGATCATGAGCTTTGTAATCTAGTTAGATCTATTCTGCTACTTAAGTGCTTTAACTAATCTTTGCTTATCCCCACATGTGTGAAGTTGATAGTGTGCACACCGTGTGGCACTTAGGCTAAGGTTATAGAAATACTTATCATGAGTATAATTTGAGTTGGATGTCTCTATGAGATTCTGGTGTTTGTTGGAACCATCTAGCGCTCAAAGTGACAGTGAGGGGTTATCTAGATGGGGAATGCGAACTTTAAGGTGTGTTGTTATAGCCCTACATCGTCCAACCGTAGAGTAGTTTAGGGTAGCATAATGAAGAGAAGATATTTATATGAGAGTTTCAACTAGTGAAAGTATGATCCCTAGGCCGTGTTTCTAAGCATTGAAACACCGTTTACAATCGGTCATGTTACATGTTTGCTTGCTGCCACTCTTATTTCAGATTAAAATTACTACTTATAATCATCCATATTACTTGTATTTCACTATCTCTTCGCCGAACTAGTGCACCTATACACCTGACAAATGTATTGGGTGTGTTGGGGACACAAGAGACTTCTTGTATCTTGATTGCAGGGTTGCTTGAGAGGGATACCTTTGACCACTTCCTCCCTGAGTTCGATAAACCTTAGGTGATCCACTTAAGGGAAAATTGCTGTTGTTCTACAAACCTCTGTACTTGGAGGCCCAACACTGTCTACAAGAATAGAAGCGTGTGTAGACATCAGTCTCTGCGGATTGGACTAGGCGAATCCATACTTTTTTTGCAAAATGCACATAATATAAAATAATACTAAAAATAATATGTACACCTAATTTTCTTCAATAATACTAAACAATAGCAAAATTCTTGTGATGCCTCGCGTGGGCCCGTGTCCGCTTGATGGCCCAAAATATATCGAGCTCATTGGGGAACCCCAAGAGGAAGGTATGATGAGCACAACAACAAGTTTTCCCTCAGTTATGAAACCAAGGTCATTGAACCAGTAGGAGCAAGGAAACACCTCCAAGGTGTTGTTGCCAACTTGGAATCCTTCACAACACAACCACAGAACTTTGCCCCCAACTTACGATGAGGTTGTCAATCTCACCGGTTTTGCTGAAAACAAAGGATTAAACGTATCGAGTGGAAGAAAGTAAAAGCTTGCAGAAAGTAAACAGAAAGAAGTAAACAGTTGTAGATTGATTGTAAAAGAAAGGATCGGGGTCCGTAGTTCACTAGTGGTGGTTCTCCTTAAGATAGATAACATGCTGGGTGAAAAAATTAGAGCGGGGCAATTGACAAACATCGAGAAAGCATACATGCATATACTAATCATCTTGACTCCTTTGAGATTTGATTGGGCATTACAACATTATTCATAGACCGTAATCCAACTGCATCTATGACTAATAATCCACCTTCAGGTTATCATCCGAACCCCCTCCAGTACTAAGTTGCAAGCAACAGATGATTGCATTACGCATTGCGTGTAAAGTAAACAATACGATTGTTCTATGAACAAAGGATTGTTGTTTTCTCCCTAGTAGAAACAACACATCTAGTACCTTAGAGATTTCTGTCACTTCCCCAGACTACTAGAGGCATGAACCCACTATCGAGCATAAATACTAACTCTTGGAGTTGCTAGCATCTACTTGGCCAAGATAGCTACTAACAACGAAAAGCATGCAAGACCACAAATAACCAAGACATGATAGAATCAATAATCAATCTGAAATAGCATCTCAATATCCATCGGATCCCCGCAAATACAACATGTAGGATTACAAATAGATGGTCTTGATCATGAACGGAGCTCACAAGATCTAAACATGATAGCACAAAGGAGAAGAACCAACCATCTAGCTGCTACATGGACCTATAGTCCAAGGATGAACTACTCACGCATCACACCGGAGGCTTGCATGGTGATGAAGAAGGCCTCCAGGGTGAATTCCCCTCTCCGGCAGGGTGCCGAGAAGAGCATCATATCCCTCCCGATCTAGGGACAGAGACGATAGTGGCTACAGACTCTTTCGTGGAATTTTGATCGGGTACTTTGGGTTTCTGTATCAGAGGCATCTTATTATCGGAAGGGGAGGCCGAGGGGGTGCCCTGGGTGGCCACACCACCCCTTGGCGTGGGCCAGGCCTGGACACGTGGACAGGTGGTGTGGCCACCCCTGGCCCCTCTTTGTCTCGTATTCAGGCTCCGTGTCCCCCTCGGTGAAAAACTGACTTTGGCTTTTGTCCCGTCCAATTCCGAGAATATTCATTTTCGGACTTCCTGGAACCAAAAACAGCAGGAAACAGGTAGCTGGCACTGTGGCATCTTGTTAATCGGTTAGTCCAAGAAAGTATATGAAAAGTACTCAAAAGTTGGAACAAAACATAAGAAAGTAGATAAAAACCAAGCATGGAACATCAAAAAATTTAGATACGTTAGCAACGTATCAACATCCCCAAGCTTAACTCCTGCTCGTCCTCGAGTAGGTAAGTGATAAAAAGAAAGAATAATTGTTGAGGTGACATGCACCATCATAAACTTGATCAAAGTATTTGTAAAACATTGAAAGCTGGGATCATAGTACTTCAACATAGCATGAAAGATCAAGTTCTAACAATAAGACATAGCAACTATGTTGCAACATGAAAAGGCACAAACAAAATATTCATGAATAACAATGTTTTGCAAGACGCTTGTTTGTTTCACATAAAGAAAACATAGCATAGTGGCATTCAGCTTGTCCCTCATAGAGTAGCAAATATAAATGCATAGGACACCTTCAAAGTTCATAAGAGTGACTAGATACAAGTAGTTTAAGAACAAGTAATATCAAGTTATGCATCAATCAATAAGTCTTGGGACAATGCACATAGAACTAAGAATGGCCAGTATGCTCTCAATATAGGTGCATAAAGGTAGAAGGTGGAGACTCAACATAAATGTAAAAGAAAGGCCTTCATAGAAGGAAGTAGAGACTCAAGTTTCATAAAGAGCTTCCAAAAATTATGGTACTTATTAGCTTTTAGCTCTCATTACCCCTATCATAAGCATCTTTAAGTGATTAAGGTTAAAGTGACACAACTAAGAGGATATGCTTGACAAGTTATAAGCCGAAATCTCATCCCCCT
The DNA here is from genome assembly GCA_910589775.1 of Avena eriantha. Lineage (NCBI taxonomy): Eukaryota > Viridiplantae > Streptophyta > Magnoliopsida > Poales > Poaceae > Avena > Avena eriantha. The sequence goes on along the minus strand of OU342740.1, from coordinate 391,881,554 downwards.
TACTTACGAAGACCAAACCTCATGCTACTCAACTTTAGTCACAAGTAATCTCTTGTCATTCTAAGTACATATGTATCATAAGAACCACAAACGGGGTACCCCTTGCACATGATACAGGAGCTATCCCATAATCAAAATGACAAGGCAAGCAGACAATGTGCATCTCAACGATATTTTTATTTGCTATTTGCATAGGTTTTTATCGAGGATGCTTCATAGAGTGCTCATTATGGTTATGCTGCAAGTTTCCACCATGATTAGGCATGGCTTAGGCTAGCGGCTTAGGCGTTTCTCTAACACACATACAAACTCCATGATCTTACAAGTTCCAGTTTTATTTCACACCACCGCTATCCATAAGCAAAAGAACATGATATCAACGGGGTACAATGTACAAGTGCAATGTTGAAAGCGTTCCCCATGATACATGGTTCTCCTAATTTCAACTTATAAAGCGCAAGCATATACGCAACAAAGATGGACACAATGGTTGAAGTTTATTAAGTGCAAGAAAGTAAAGTGTGCCATCAAGTTCGTGAGACCTTTAATCACTAATTTTCACATAACAAGTTTAATTCGGAAGGTAGATAAAAACATGAATATACTTGGAATAGCAATTGCTAATAGGTAGGTATGGTGGACTCTTTGGAATAACTTGGGTTTAGGAGTTGGATCCATGAGTGGAACTCATACTTGATTATAGAGGCTAGCAAAAGACTGGGAGCGACCAACTAAGAGAGCAATAATGGCCATAATCATGCAGAGCGACAAAACATCATTGATTAAAGCATAAAGTAATATTACAAGTCGAAAACTAAAGGATCATAAAGTCTATGGTGACTTGGGATAGTCATAACATGGTGTGAGCATGCGGCAAGTCAACCCAAATAAAGCATCAAAGGAGAATACCACAATACTATGCTTTAATATGCTAAAATAACGCATGATTCTTCCAAGGCACATTAAGAAATCTCAATTGTTTATAACAAGTCATGCTACAACAAAGATCACTAAGCATAAAGCCAAAACAATATCAAGCATGGCATGACAAAGCATAGGCCACAGTCAAAAACAAGTTCTCTTTTATCACTTAAGCATGAACTTTTCCTACTCTTTTCCAATCCAAACCAAACTATTTGAAAACCAATGTATGAAAGAGGGGGTCCAACCAATTTATTCAAGAAAACTAAAAAAACCAAGGAAACGAAAAACAAAATGAAAACGAAAAAGAAGACGCTCCAAGAACAACACAACTGTGCATGAAACAAAAAATCAAGTGTTTGGAAGAAACCTGGGATTTTTATTGATGAAGAAGGGGATGCCTTGGGCATCCCCAAGCTTTGACGCTTGTACTTCTTGGATATTTCTTGGGGTGATACGCGTGGCATCTCCAAGCTTGAGCTTTAGTCCATTCTTCATCTCATAATATCATTCTTTCCATACACCTGAAATTTTTCCTTCATACAAAACTTCACACAATCTTTATTAGCAACATTAGTGCACTCAAGATAATAAGTCTTTGGGTTCAGTTTCCACACCAATAAAACTTCCATTAAAACACAAGCTACTGTAGAACTTCCTTCAAAAACTCAATTCCCCAAAAGAACTCAAAAAGGAACCAACAAGAAGCAAATGCAAATAATGGTTGAAATCTGTCAAAACAGACCAGCAGGTAAAAACGAATTTTTTCGAGGCCCTTCTGTCGACAGAATCAAAAAGTGTTGAACTAACGAAAGTTTGATAACAATCTGGGGCAGAAGCAAAAAAATTCACGCCTCAAAAGGACGTACAGAGATTTTACAAGAATTTTTACGGTGAAGAACAAAAATCTGTTTTGGGACAGCAACTTTCCCAAGCATTACTTCTCTCTCATTAGAGGTTACTCTTGGCTCAAAAGGCAAATAAAAAGGATAAGGAGCGGTTATTACAGAAGTAATAACTTCCAAGACTCATCTAAAACTTTTGGGTTATCTCCCAATAAGTACTTTTCTTTAACGCCTTCAAGTTAGGCATAAGAAGCAAGAAAAAGAATTAAGTGTTCTCAAATGAAGAAGCATTAAGAGCAAATTGCATTTTGATAGGAGAAACAAAAGAGATCTTTTCTCTCTTCTTAGGGAAGTGTTCTATATCTTTGTTGAGTGGGAGTTGATATTTAATGGTGCCTTCTTTCATATCAATAATGACACCAACAGTTCTAAGAAAAGGTCTTCCTAAAGTAATAGGACAAGAAGCATTGCATTCAACATCCAAAACATAGAGATCAACGGGGACATAGGCATTGTTAACCATAATAAGAACATCATTAAGACTCCCCATAAGTTATTTTTAGCATTATTATGAAGTGGGACATTCAAATAACAATCTTCAAGTGGTGGCAAATCAAGCATATCATAAATCCTTCTAGGCATAATAGAAACACTATTATCAAGATCACCTAAAGCTTTGAAATCAAAATCATTCACTTTCATACTAATGATGGGTTCCCAACCATCTTCTTGTTTTATTGGAATTGAAGCTTTATGTTTCATCTTCTCTTCTTTAATTTGTATGAGAGCACCAGTAATGTGTTTTGTAAAGGTCATATTCATAGCACTAGCATTAGGACTTTTAGCAAGCTTTTGTAGGAACTTAATAACTTCAGAGAGGTTGCAATCATCAAGATCAAAATCATAATTATCATCTAAAGTAGTAGAGCTATTGTTACTAGCTTCAGCATTAGTGGTAGTGATAGTAGAAACACTAATGTTTCTAGCAATTTCATCTTCTCTTTCCCACTTAGCATGCAATTCAGCTAATAGTCTAACATTTTCATCAATTCTAACTTGTATGGCATTAGTAGAAGCAAAGGGATTCTCAATAGTTTCAGGTTTAGCAGCCATTTTATTCAAGGAAGATTGTGCTTCAGCCAATGATTCTATATTTCTTTCAGCATTAGAGAGTTTTTCCTCAATAGTTTTATTGAAAGAAGTTTGTTTGCTAATAAAATCTTTAAGCATAACTTCAAGTTCAGAGGGAGCACTCCTATTATTTTTGTAGGAATTTCCATAAGCATTGCCATTGTTGGGAGGATAAGGCCTATAGTTATTATTACCAAAATTAATCCTATAGGCATTGTTGCTAAAATTATTATTTCTTATAAAGTTCACATCAACTTGCTCTTCTTGAGAAACCAAAGAAGCTAAAGGAACATGATTTGGATCAATATGAGATTTCCCATTAACAAGCATAGACATAATAACATCAATTTTATCACTCAAGGAGGAGGTTTCTTCAACAAAATTTACCTTCTTACCTTGTGGAGCTCTTTCAGTATGCCATTCAGAATAATTAACCATCATATTATCCAAAACCTTTGTTGCAGCATCCAAAGTAATGGTCATAAAGGTACCTCCAGCAGCAGAATCCAATAGATTTCTTGAAGAATAGTTCAATCCTGCATAAAAGGTTTGGAAAATCATCCAAGCAGTTAGTCCATGAGTGGGAAAATTCTTTACCAAAGATTTCATTCTTTCCCAAGCTTGAGCAACATGTTCATTATCAGATTGTTTAAACTTCATTATTTCACTTCTCATAGATATAAGCTTAGCAGGAAGATAGTATTTTCCAATGAAAGCATCTTTGCATTTAGTCCAATAATCAATATTATTCCTAGTTAAGGAATTCAACCATTCTTTAGCTTTTCCTCTCAAAGAAAAAGGAAATAATTTAAGCTTAATAATATCTCCATCTATATCCCTATGCTTTTGCATCTCAGAAAGTTCAAAAAAGTTATTTAGATGAGCACCGCCATCTTCATTACCAATACCAGAAAATTGTTCCCTCATAACAAGATTGAGCAAAGCAGGTTTAATTTCAAAGAAAGTAGCTTCAGGCATACGTGGAGCAATAGGCGTGCACATGAAATCATTGTTGTTGGTGCTAGTGAAGTCACACAACTTAGTGCTTTCAAGAGTAGTCATTTTTTATGTGTTCTTAATAAAGAAAGCAAACTAGTAAAACTATTTTTTTTGTGTTTTTGATAAAGAAACAAGCAAACAAAGTAGAAAATAAACTAAGCAAAACAAATAAAACAAAGTAAAGAGATTGGTTATGAGGGACTGATGGCTCAGTGTTGATGTAGAGCTCGTTGGGAACCCCAAGAGGAAGGTATGATGAGCACAACAGCAAGTTTCCCTCAGTTATGAAACCAAGGTTTAATCGAACTAGTAGGAGCAAGGAAACACCCCAAAGGTGTTGCTAGCTGAGCCTTGGCAGGGCACACTACCGGTGCTAGTAGCAACGTGGAGACCTACACAACACAACCACATAACTCTATCCCCAACTTGTGATGAGGTTGTCAATCTCACCGTGTTTTGCTGAAAACAAAGGATTAAACGTATCGAATGGAAGGAAGTAATAGTTTGCAGAAAGTAAACACAAAGCAGTAAACAGTTTGTAGATTGTATGTAAAAGAAAGGACCGGGAAGTAATTGGTTAGTCTAAGAAATCACATGAAAAGTACTCCAAAGTGTGGGCAAAACACAAGAAAGTGGATAAAACCAAGCATGGAACATAAAAAATTATAGATACATTTGCAATGTATCAGGGACTCCCCTTGTGAAGATGTCCTTGACTCCCCGGCAACGGCGCTAGAAAATATGGTTGATGGCCCAAAATATATCAAGCTCGTTCGGGAACCCCAAGAGGAAGGTATGATGAGCACAACAGCAAGTTTTCCCTCAGTTATGAAACCAAGGTTATCGAACCAGTAGGAGCAAGGAAACACCTCCAAGGTGTTGTTGCCAACTTGGAATCCTGCACAACACAACCACAGTACTTTGCCCCCAACTTACGATGAGGTTGTCAATCTCACCGGTTTTGCTGAAAACAAAGGATTAAACGTATCGAGTGGAAGAAAGTAAAAGCTTGCAGAAAGTAAACAGAAAGCAGTAAGTAGTTCTAGATTGATTTTAAAAGAAAGGACCGGGGTGCATAATTCACTAGTGGTGGTTCTCCTTAAGATAGATAACATGCTGGGTGAAAAAATTACACCGGGGCAATTGACAAACATCAAGAAAGCATACATGCATATACTAATCATCTTGACTCCTTTGAGATTTGATTGGGCATTACAACATTATACATAGACCATAATCCAACTGCATCTATGACTAATAATCCACCTTCAGGTTATCATCCGAACCCCCTCTAGTACTAAGTTGCAAGCAACAGATGATTGCATTACGCATTGCGTGTAAAGTAAACAATACGATTATTCTATGAACAAAGGATTGTTGTTTTCTCCCTAGTAGCAACAACACATCTAGTACCTTAGAGATTTCTATCACTTCCCCAGATTACTAGAGGCATAAACCCACTATCGAGTATAAATACTAACTCTTGGAGTTGCTAGCATCTACTTGGCCAAGATAGCTACTAACAACGGAAAGCATGCAAGATCACAAATAACAAAGACATGATTGAATCAATAATCAATCTGAAATAGCATCTCAATGTCCATCGGATCCCCGCAAACACAACATGCAGAATTACAAATAGATGATCTTGATCATGAACGGAGATCACAAGATCTAGACATGAAAGCAAAAAGGAGGAGGACCAGCCATCTAGCTAAAACATGGATCCGTAGTCCAGAGATGAACTACTCACGCATCACACCGGAGGCTTGCATCGTGATGAAGAAGGCCTCTAGGGTGAATTCCCCTCTCCGATAGGGTGCCGGGAAGAGCTTTAGATCCCTCCCGATCTTGGGACAGAGACGACGGTGGCTACAGACTCTTTCGTGGATTTTTGATTGGGTACTTAGGGTTTTTGTCCCGAGGGCATCTTATAGGCGGAAGGAGAGGCCGAGAGGGTGCTGGGGTTGGCCAGACCACCCCCTGGTGCGGGCCAGGCCTGGCCGCGTGGCCAGGTGGTGTGGCCGGCCCCCAGCCCTTCTCCGTCTCGTATTCTGGCATCTGATGACTTCCGAAAAAATAGGCACTTTCTCTTTTGTCACGTCCAATTCCGAGAATATTCATTTTCTGACTTTCCTGAACCAAAAACAGCAGAAAACAGGAAGCTAGCACTGTGGCTCTTGTTAATAGATTAGTCCAAGGAATCACATGAAAAGTACTCCAAAGTGTGGGCAAAACACAAGAAAGTGGATAAAACCAAGCATGGAACATCAAAAATTATAGATACATTTGCAATGTATCAGGGACTCCCCTTGTGAAGATGTCCTTGACTCCCCGGCAATGGTGCTAGAAAATATGCTTGATGGCCCAAAATGTATCAAGCTCGTTGGGGAACCCCAAGAGGAAGGTATGATGAGCACAACAACAAGTTTTCCCTCAGTTATGAAACCAAGGTTATCGAACCAGTAGGAGCAAGGAAACACCTCCAAGGTGTTGTTGCGAACATGGAATCCTGCACAACACAACCACAAAACTTTGTCCCCAACTTACGATGAGGTTGTCAATCTCACCAGTTTTGCTAAAAACAAAGGATTAAACGTATCGAGTGGAAGAAAGTAAAAGCTTGCAGAAAGTAAACAGAAAGAAGTAAATAGTTCTAGATTGATTGTAAAAGAAAGGACCGGGGTGCATAGTTCACTAGTGGTGGTTCTCCTTAAGATAGATAACATGCTGGGTGAACAAATTACAGCGGGGCAATTGACAAACATCAAGAAAGCATAAATGCATATACTAATCATCTTGACTCCTTGGAGATTTGATTGGGCATTACAACATTATACATAGACTGTAATCCAACTGCATCTATGACTAATAATCCACCTTCAGGTTATCATCCGAACCCCCTCCAGTATTAAGTTGCAACAACAGATAATTGCATTACGCATTGCGTGTAAAGTAAACAATACAAATGTTCTATGAACAAAGGATTGTTGTTTTCTCCCTAGTAGCAACATCACATCTAGTACCTTAGAGCTTTATGTCACTTCCCCAGATTACTAGAGGCATGAACCCACTATCGAGCATAAATACTAACTCTTGGAGTTGCTAGCATCTAGTTGGCCAAGATAGCTACTAACAACGGAAAGCATGCAAGATCAAAAATAACAAAGACATGATAGAATTAATAATCAATATGAAATAGCATCTCAATATCCATCGGATCCCTGCAAACACAACATGTAGGATTACAAATAGATGATCTTGATCATGAACAGAGCTCACAAGATCTAAACATGATAGCACAAAGGAGAAGAACCATCCATCTAGCTACTACATGGACCCGTAGTCCAAGGATGAACTACTCACGCATCACATCGGAGGCTTGCATGGTGATGAAGAAGGCCTCCAGGGTGAATTCCCCTCTCCAGCAGGGTGTCGGGAAGAGCTTCAGATCCCTCCCGATCTAGGGACGGAGACGACGGCGGCTACAGACTCTTTCATAGAATTTTGATCAGGTACTTAGTGTTTCTATATCAGAGGCATCTTATAGTCGAAAGGGGAGGCCGAGGGGCTGCCCTGGGTGGCCGCACCACCCCTTGGCGCTAGCCAGGTGGTGTGGCCGCCCCCTGGCCCCTCTTCGTCTCGTATTCTGGCTCCGTGTCCCCGTCGGTGAAAAACTGACTTTGGCTTTTGTCCCATCCAATTCCGAGAATATTGATTTTCTGACTCCCTGGAACCAAAAACAGCAGAAAACAGGCAGCTGGCGCTGTGGCATCTTGTTAATACGTTAGTCCAAGAAAGTATATGAAAAGTACTCCAAAGTTGGAACAAAACATAAGAAAGTAGATAAAAACCAAGCATGGAACATAAAAAATTATAGATACGTTAGCAATGTATCATCGGTCGCCCACCATATATACCTCTATACCCCCCGACCTGCACCACAACCCAATCTCCGGAGGCCTGCGAGCACCACTACCCTAACCCTAAGTCCGGTCGCTCGCGAGCACCACCACCCTAACCCTATCTCCGGGGTGCCCACGAGCACCACCACCCTAACCGTAAGTCCAGTCGCCCGCGAGCACCACCACCCTAACCCAAAGTCCGGGGCCCCGCGAGCACCACCACCCTAACCCAAAGTCCGGGGCATGCGAGCACCACCACATTACCCTAAGTCCGGTTTCCCGCGAGCACCATCACCCTAACCTTAAGTCCTGGGGCCCGCGAGCACCACCACCCTAACCCTAGGTCCGAGGGCCCGCGAGCACCACCACCCTAACCCTAAGTCCCGGGGCTCGCGAGCACCACCGCCCTAACTCTAAGTCCGGGGCCCATGAGCACAACCACCCTAACCCTAAGTTTGGTCACCCGCGAGCACCACCTCCCTAAACCTAAGTCCGATCGCCCACGAGCACCACCACCCTAACCCTAAGTCCGGGGCCCGCGAGCACCACCACCCTATAGTGGAATATATAGTGTTGAATATATAGTATAGGGAAAACTAATAGTAATAATAACTAATATATTCAACACTATATAGGGAAACTATATATTACACTATATATAATAACTAATGCAATAGGGAAAACTAATATATTCAACACTATATATTTTTATTCACTATATATTACACTATATAGTAATAATAACATATTAGAAAAACAATACTAAAAGAAAAATAATAACATACTAGTAATAAAAATAACATACTATATATTACATTATATAGCTAGTAATAATAACATACTAGAAAATAATAACAATAGTGTATATATTAGAAAATACTAGAAAAAATACTAGAAAAGTACTAGAAACAAATACTAGAAATTACTACAAAAAATACTAGAAAAAAGGCCCTCTCTCTGCCGTCCGTGGCCAGCGCCGCGCCCTAGTGGTTTCTGGACGCGTGGCGGCGGTGACGCGCGCGAGGCTGTCGGAGATGATGCACGGCAGCGCGACGATGCGTTGGCTGCCGGCCGGAGATGAGACACGCAGGCTGCGGAGGAGTATACATGTAGGCGCGGGGCAGCGGCGCGGTGGCGGCTAGAGGTAGGGCGGCCGAAGAGGGAGGACGAGGTGGTGGCGCGGCTGGGACTGGAAATGGCCAACGCGGGCGGGGCAACGCGCGGCAGCGGCAGCGGCTGGAGGTGGGGCGGCCGGAGAGGAGGACGAGGCGTGGCACGGATGAAGACACGGTACGGCGGTGCGGACAGCGACGCAGACGGCGACTCGGAATCGGGCAGCCTGCCGGCATCGTCGTCGTCGAGGGGCTCCTGCGCAAAGTGTAGAATTAGATTGGGGGAGAAGCTGCGCGCGAATTTAAGGGGATAGACCTTAGTACTGGCTCGTGACATGCACCGGGACTAAAGGATTTAGTCCCGCTGCATGCCACGAGCCGGTACTAAAGGTCACCCCCTTTAGTCCCAGTTCGTGCCACGAACCGGGACTAAAGGGTTTTCCGCACCGCCCAAGGGGCACGCGCCAACGACATCCCTTTAGTCCCGGTGCGTGCCACGAACCAGGACTAAAGGTTATTGTTTCAAATATTTGACCAAAATAAGGGGCACGCCTGATTTAAAAAATTTCAATTTGCATACTATTATATTTTTAAACATTTGAATTATACAGTTTTTGCATACTTATGAATTTGAGAAAATTTTCAACATGAAAAGTTCTTGAATTTGAATAAGTAATCCAAATCTTTTTTCTATTTTATAAAATAATTATTCTAACTAGTCAAACTATTAACCATTTTGCCATTTTCAATTTAAAAATAGATTAACTATTATGTTTTGCATATTTTTGAATCTCACTAAACTTTTAACATAAAAAATGCTTTAATTTGAATAAGTAATACAAATCCATTTTAGGTTTTATAAAATAATTATTATAACTAGTCAAACTATTAACCATTTTTCCATTTTCAATTTAAAAATGCATTAACTATTATATTTGACTGAAATCTCTATTTCGGGTTTAGGGTTTAGTGTTTCAGGTTTAGGGTTTAGGTTTAGGGTTTAGGTTTAGGGTTTCGGGTTTAGGGTTTAGCGTTTAGGTTTCGGGTTCAGGTTTAGGGTTTTGGGGGCTTTTAATCTCGGTTGGAGCCAATAACCGGGACATAAGATATTTCCCGCCTTTCTCAGAGCCATCAAGCCACGCGCATGCTTTCCCGCCATTTCCCTCCGCTTCCCACCATATTTTCCCGCATTTTCCCTCTATATCTAGGCCGGCCGCCATGGCCATCCACATATCCACATCTTCCCCTCTCACAACAATGGACACCACATACTGGGCCATTCTGACCCTCGAGGAGACTGGGACGCTGTGGGCCTCCAGCTACCCATGCTTGCTAGGCTATCGGCTGCCCGCTGACTGGATGGTGAGCACTAGAGGAGTTCCTGTCCCTCCTGTGCCTCAGGGTTCCGCCCGCCAGGCGGCCATCACAAACCACTTCTACCTCGAGCTCACGCCGGAGAAGCGGATGGATCCCCATTGGGTTCCCAACACCTACGACACCTGGAATGCCTTCTTCGCTAACCGACAGGAAAGGGAGCTTGCTAGGTACGAGGTTGATGGCCTGCCCCCGTTGAACCACAATGAGGCTGGTCGCCTCCTATGGTGAGCAAAACGGACTATCGTCGGTGTGATGCGATACATCGCCTAGGGAGACCATCCTCTCCTGCGGTACCCACACTTTGACCCTTCACAGAGCCACAAGAAGGGTGGGGATGGTGAAGGCCGCGGGCTACATGGCGTTGTCATCCAGGAGCCCCCTCCCATGCGCATCGTGAATCCGAGGCCGGAGTGGCAGGTACCCCTGGAATATGCCATGGCTGGGCTTAGGATCCAGCCGCGTGCACCTAGCAACGATGAAGACGACAAAGACGAAGATGACCCTACAGCTATGTACTATAGGGCTAGATATGAGTATGAAAAAGGGGGCCTTTAGTCCCAATTCCTTACTCCCAGTTTTTTAATAATAATAAATGTCTTGAGTGTTAGTCCCGGTTTGTGGCTGGACCGGCGGGACTAAAGGGGGGACTTTAGTCCCGATTCTGTAGTCCTAGTTAGGAAACCAGGACTAATAGATTGTTTCCTACTAGTGTTGGTATCTCGACAACTTTCCTGAACTATATATGAAGATGTTGTTCTATTCTAACTAATTCAACATATTAGGGAGTGCCTCTATGGCCAGCTTCAGAGAGATGCCTAAGGACCGGATCCTTAGGCATCTCCCTAAAGCTGGCCAATATGTTGTCCCTGCTCTCGCACTCCATCTTGTAGTTCTTAACTTCTCTAGCTAGATCAATATGCCAGGGAGCTAACTAATTTCACATATTCGGGAGTGCCTCTATGGCCATCTTTAGAGAGATGCCTGAGGATTGGATCCTTAGGCATCACCCTGAAGTTGGCCATAGTGTTGTCCTTGCTCTCGCACACCATCGTGTTTCACATATTAGGGAGTACATCTATGGCTAGTTTATTGGAGATGTCAGAGGACTGGGATCGTCCGGCATCTCCCTCAAACTGGTCATAGTGTTGTCCCCGCTCTTTCACACCATCTTGTTTGTAGTTCATAACTTCATAGGGATGCCTATTTATATATTAAGCAGCACAACATAGTGTCGACACTCACGACATAATGTCGATCTTCACCCCTGTCATAGTGTCAACACTCACCCCTTAAGTCCTGGTTGGTTTCTTCAACCGGGACTAAACATGCTCCAGCCTGCCGCAACCCCTTAAGTCCCGGTTGGTTTCTTCAACCGGGACTAAAGATATTATGTGACATAGTTGCAAGGAAAAATACCAAACTTGGCTCATCCTCTATCTTCAGAACAATGTTGCATAGCTTTATTACATAAAAGGTTTAATACATTATTACACATCACCAACATCTATTGTTGTGGTTTTCTTCTGCACCGTAGCCATGGAGAATCTTCATCATTTAATAGGATCCTTGGGTCAGTTTTGACTTTGAATGGTAGAATTTCATGAAACTTATTGTAATCTTCTGACATGTTTATCTTGTCATCCACTCCCACGATGTTTCTTTTCCCTGAAAGAACTATGTGGCGCTTTGGATCATCATATTATGTATTCTTTTGCTTATCTTTCCTTTTTCTCGGTTTGGTAGACATTTCCTTCACATAGAAAACCTGATCAACATCGTTGGCTAGGATGAATGGTTCATCCATGTATGCAAGATTGTTGAGATCCACTATTGTCATGCCGTACTTTTGGTCTACATGTACCCCTCCTCCTGTCAGCTTGACCCATTTGCACTGAAACAAAGGGACCTTAAAAGTAGGTCCATAGTCAACTTCCCATATCTCCTCTATGTACCCATAATATGTGTCCTTCTGCCCATTGTCATCTGTTGCATCAAAGCGGACACCACTATTTTGGTTGGTGCTCTTTTTATCTTGGGTTATGGTGTAAAATGTATTCCCATTTATCTCGTACCCTTGGAAAGTACAACTAATCTCCAACAATGGTGTTATTCATGAGATGTGTCTGCAACCAACTGCCAAAATTCTTCTCATGTTCCCCATTAATCAAGGAGTCAGCCTTCCCCGGGTTTCGGAGCGTAGAATATTCTTGTGTTTCTCGATATACGGAGCCACCACAGTGGAATTGTGTAGAACTGTGTAGTGTGCTTGAGTGAAAGAATGCACATCCCTCCATACCATTGATTTCCTTCCTAGTGTGCCTTATCTAGTCAGCCACCCCTCATACCGAGATTCAGGAAGACCAATCGGTTTAAGGTAAGGAAGAAAGTCAACACAAAACTCAATGACCTCCTCCATTCCATAGCCCTTGGTGATGCTTCCTTCTGGCCTAGCATGGTTATGAACATATTTCTTTAAGACTCCCATGAACCTCTCGAAGGGGAACATATTGTGTTGAAACACAGGACCAAGAGTTCTAATCTCTTCGACTAGGTGAACTAGGAGGTGCGTCATAATATTGAAGAAGGATGGCGGGAACAACAACTCGACACTGACCATACATTGGACCACATCAATTTGTAACCCTAATAGACTTTGTTGATCGATTACCTTCTGACAAATTGCATTGAGGAATGCACATACTTCACAATGGCTAGTCGAACATTTTCTGGTAGAATTCCCCTCAATGCAACCAGAAGCAATTGCATCATAAGCACGTGGCAGTCATGAGACTTTAGGTTTTGAAATTTTTGCTCTTTCATATTTACTATTCCCTTTATATTCGACGAGAAGCCAGACATGATCTTGATACTGAAAAGGACTTCAAAAAAGATTTCCTTCTCTTCTTTGGTAAGAGGGTAGCTGGCAAGCCCTTGAAACTGCCCTAGATGGTTGCCACCTCATCCTTTATTATGTTGCTAGTCCTCCCTAGCTACCTGGGTATCTTTTGAATTCCCATACAAGACCAGGAAGCCTAGAATATTCACACAAAGATTCTTTGTTAGGTGCATCACGTCGATTGCAGAGCGGACCTCATGCACTTTCCAATAGGGTAGCTCCCAAAATATAGATTTCTTCTTCCACATGGGTGCGTGTCCATCGGCGTTTTTCGGAATAGGTTGTCCTCGAGGACCCTTTCCAAAGATTACATCCAAATCCCAACCATACCAAATACATCAGCACCAGTACGGGGGACATGCTTTGTCTGAGTTTCTACCTTGCCATTAAAATGCTTGCCTTTCTTCCTTAAGGGATGTCTGGGCGAAAGAAAACAACTATTGTACGGGTACACATTCTTCCTACATTTATCTAGATATATACTTTCAGTCTCATCTAAACAGTGCGTGCATGCATTTTATCCTTTGTTCGTATGTCCTAAAATGTTACTAAGAGTAGGCCAATCATTGATGGTTACGAATAGCAACGCTTGGAGGTCAAATTCCTACTGTTTGTGCTCATCCCACACACGTACACCTGGTTTGGCCCACAACTATAAATGTTCATCAACTAATGCCCTTAGGTACACATCAATGTTATTGACGAGTTTCTTCAGGCCTTGGATGACCACTGGCATCATAATGAACTTCCGCTTCATGCACAACCAAGGAGGAAGGTTGTAGATACATAGAGTCATGAGCCAGGTGCCGTGACTGCAGTTCTGCTGCCCAAAAGGATTCATGCCATCGGTACTTAGACCAAACCATAAGTTCCTTGTGTCACCAGCAAAGTCCGAGAAGTCTCTCTCGATTTTTCTCCACTACTGACTAATGGATGTGATATACAACACTTTTTAGCAATATAAATTGTGTCATTTTCTTATCATATCATGTTCCATCTAACTATTGCTATGCCTGATATGCATGATTACTTGTTTTTGTTAAATTCAATATGAGCATTGGACATTTAGTAGTCAATAGAATTTCATCCCTCTTCCTTGTCTTTGACATGTGTGTAGGTGTTGATGATGATTATGGACAAGACAAAGGCAAAAGGAAAAAAGAGAGCATAGTATGGAGGAGCTGAAGGGACCAAACTTAGCCATTTGAGAGGTTGGAAAAGTCAATTTTTCCAACTTCTTAAAGTAAAGATCCAAGACCACAGGGTTGTATTCCTCGATGATACTAACTCAACGAGCCCAAGAACACCCAGAACGGAGTTGTATGAAGAAATGGCGTCCAAAATACTAAAGGGGACAGACGTTTTGACGATCAACTATACGGCTAGAGCTATATTTTTGGTCGTATAGCTCCGCCCGTATAGTTGCCAAAAAGGTCGGAAACAACGGGATTCTGCCCTAGAAAAGCTCCACAACCTTCCTAAGTCAAATGACGGTATTGGGGGAACCGTAGGGCACTCCAAGCCTATATAAAGGAGCGAGGACCCAAGGAAGCAAAAATCAACCATATACATGATCTAGATCCCATCTACCGCCTCCACAGCAGCACCCTGCCGCCATGCCGCCTCCATAGCCTCTACAACTCCACCAAGATCTAGATCTCCATCAACACCATCAAGTCATCTAAGCAAGAAGAGGAGGAGAAGGAGGACACCGCCATCACCACGCCGATGCCACCATCACCGCGCCATCATCACCATCTCCATCGCCACTACTCCTTCATCCTTCCCCATCATGATCTTCGTGATGGGTTGTAACATGACTTGCACCCCCTTTTATTAATTTTATGATTTGAGTAATTGAAGTGTGGTGTGTTCTTGTTAATTAATATGTTTGTGCTTTCTCTTTACATTGTTCTATTCATCATATTATTCTAGTGATTGGAGATGTCCAATCCATTGTTGAGGAATTTACTAGGGATTCACAGAGTGTCACTGACGAGGGTTTAACTCATCAATGCCCATTGTTATGGACTTGGGTTTTGGAGAAGGAGGGAGCGCTGGAGACATATATCGGCTAGCAAACAAGCACACAGGGGACAAAGATTTACCCAGGTTTAGGCCTCATAGAGGTCCCTACTCCTGTTTGTCTGCTCATGGAATTATCGAAAGAGTCGAAAGTTACAATGGTGCGTGATGGAATCTAGCGAGGGTTGTGGAAACTAGGGTTGCGTGTGTCCTTCTCGCCGCCCCCTCCTAGCCTTTATATAGATAGGCTAGGTCTCGGGTAGCAGGTCGAGTCGGTTACAAGTTAGGGTTTTCCCCTTCAAACTTTCTATCTTTAGCTTCTTCTTGTTCTTCAAGCAATCGATAGTCCGCAGGTTACTCGAGTCCTTTCATACGGGCCTTGGCGACACCGTGGGCCTGTACGTATTTGGACCATATATACCAAGCTCGAGTACCTATAGGGTGTACCCATGTAATTAGCCCCCGAGTGTCCAGTGGAATCACAGATTCGACTGGGGACTTTTTGAAGTCTTCGAGTGCCTGAATGAGTACATTTTGACTGCTTTATTTGTGTCATAGGGATTGTTGATGTACGTGCCTGATATAACCGAAGTATCGGTATCAGTTAACCACCTTAGGGTGAAACAATGCAATCTACTCAAACTCGAGTCCCTGGACTCGAATCCGGAAAAGTGCTGGTGTAATTCGACTCAGGCCGCGGAGGTCTTATAGGAGTCGAATTCCAGTTATATGGGTGTGAGCACTCAACGCGTCCATCAAGGCATGTTCATCGTGACTGTAGGCACGGATATATTTATGGTAGTGCGTAGCTAAATGCGTTGCCAGACCTTATTCAGGTCTTACCTTCACGCTGTAAGCGCGACATCCGAAATTTTATCATCGCGGAGACGATTCGGATGACCCAGGAGACACTGTCTCTTTGTAGGGAAATTATGAGGCGGTGTCGCCATAAGCTTCGAGTGCGGATGTTATAAACACACAGTTTTCTGTATAAACAATTATAGGGTGCGCGACCAGCGCTCCCTATGGGAGTAGCCCCCGAGTGCCTGGTTGAGTCGAAGACTCAGGCAGGGACTAAATAACTTTTGCGACTGCTATCGTCTTTTGTTTTCTTGTTTCAGTCGGATTTTTCCAGCGCTCCCTTTGGGAGTAACCCATGTCCATAGTCGAATCGTATTTCGAATGGTTTGGGTTTTTGCTTTTGATTGTCCTTGTTTCTGCAAAAATAAAAGAAAAATCATAGGGTGCGCGGCCAGCACTCCCTATGGGAGTAGCCCCCGAGTGCTTGGTGGAGTCGAAGACTCTAGCAAGGACTAAAGTAGTCGAATTTTTCCGCTGCGTAGCTTTGATGACGTCAGTGCTGACGCTTGTATGACCTCAGTTGCCCGCGTGAGCGAGTTTGACGGGACGTAACGAGCAGTGGGTCCCACATCCTGACTTTGATTTGACTGGGCGTGCGTAATCTTTATTTTAACTGCGCCTCCTCAATTTCTGTGCGTAATGGGAGTAGTGGAGGGACTATTCGTGCTTCCCCTTCTCCACGGTCCAACACGATGTGTGCCACGCGTCTAGTATGGTTTTTCTAAGCTGTTGGATTGCATCTTCCAGGGGTTAAGTAGCAGCGCTACGGCGGTAATTTCCCATATGTGCTCTTTCTTCCTTGCTGCCATCGCCATTGCTTCTGCTCCTCTGCTTTTTTCTGCGCACGTTTCCTCCACGACGCTGGACCAGCTCCGCTCGTTCCCGAGGTTTTTCCTTCGCTCACATCACCGTCGTGCAATAGGGAAGAAGAAGGGAGGCGCTGCCGCTGATTCCGTGGCCACTGTTGCCGCGACAAAGAAGAAGGGCGGCTCCACCGCTGCAGGTGCCAGCACCGCTGCCGGCGGGAAGAAGAAGGTCGCGGGCACCCGCGTCACGAATGGTGTGTGGCGCCCTTCCATCATCAAGGCGTCTGGTCTCCGTCTTATGCGCCAAGATGGAGTGCTCTCCGCAGCAGTCGCCGATGCGCGCGTCCCTAGCGGTGAGACCATTCCTGCTCCTCCCACTGGTTTTCGAGTGATGTTTCTTGCATTCATCATTCGTGGTCTTTCCTTGCCTCTTCACCCCTTTCTTAGGGGTCTACTTTGTTTCTACGGGATCCAGCTCCATCAACTGTCCCCAAATTCGATCCTCCACATCTCTTGCTTCATCACACTTTGCGAGTGTTGGCTCGGAATCGAGCCACACTTTGTCCTTTTCAAGCGCATCTTCAAATTGAAGCGCCAGTCCGCATCTGGCTCTTTAGTTTACGACGTAGGTGGCTGCAGAATCCACGTCGACCCATCCGCCACCTACTTCGACATCAAGCTCACGAAGTCCGTCCAAGGGTGGAGGGAAAAATGGTTCTATGTCCGTGATCAGAAGGCCAAAGATGAGCACTTTGGACTCGCGCCCTTCGATCCCGCGACTCCATGCAAGAAGATGCGCTCCTGGAAGAACGTAGTTATGCCTGGCGAACTCGCGGAGACAGACGTGCTGTATCAACGCGTCTGCAACCTCGAGAGTCGCATAGGCAAAGAAGAGGGAGGTTGCGCCCTCATCCGAACTTGGCTGCGTCGTCGCGTCCAGCCCCTGCAAGCAAAAGTCCACCCCATGTTTCAATGGGCTGGCGCTGATGATGCCACCCCCGTGTCTGCTGATGGCATGTCCGCGAGTGAGGTGGACAAGAGGGTTCGACTGGTCACGAAGTACACTGGCAAGGATGTGCTTCCTAGTGAGCCAGTTGTTCCTCCCTTTGATGCGTCGAATCCTCCTCCTGAGGTATATTGTGCTACGTAGTAGCTTATTTTTTTCGATTGCTTTTCTGTTGCTTACTTGCTTTTTTTCCCGATCTTTGTTATCTGTATGCAGGATTGGGCGATGTCACCTTGTATGCCCCCTCTCCCTGAGGGGATTATTCCTCACAAAGCTTTGGAAGAGGATGAGTCTGTGTCGACTTTCCCTTCTGATGTGGAAGAGGAAGCCCCCGAGTCCGAGAGTCCGGATACTCGTAAGCGTTCGCGCAGCGAGGATTCTGACGCGTCGTCTCCTTCGACTCCAGAAGGTATGGTCGTTGGCGCGGAGTCGCCAATTCCTGCCGTTCGTGTGAGGGCTGTGGAACCGTCTTCTCGCAAGAAGATGCGATTGCCTAAGGAGTCTTCTTCGGAGTCGGTGGAGGCCACATTTGATTTTGACAAGTTTGACTGGGAAGTTCTCGAGTTCATTTGTTCTTCTCTGTTTTCTTCTTGTTGGCTTTGCCCTGGAGTTTGCCCTTGGTCAAGGTGGGTTTTGTCTTGTAGTCAAGAGGCGTCGTCATCTTCTGGCGACGTCGAATTTTTGAAGGAATTTGGAATCGCGACCTCAACGTCCAAGAAAGAGGTCAAGCGCGCTCCTTCCCCTCTAGTGGCGGCCCACTCCAGGCACAATTGTTCCAACTCTCCTCACGTAGGGGAGCATCGAATGGTTGCTCGGATGACGGTACAACAAACATCTTCGGAGTCATTGGAGGACCATGTAAGTATAGCTTTTCTTTTTTTTAGTGTTGGAGTCGACGTTATCTGTTGCCTCCGCTGATTCCTTGTTTGTGCGACAACTCCTTGTAAAGGAAGTTGTGCACTTGGCAGAGCAAGTGATGGCGATGCGCCGCCAGCATGCAATGCTCGAGATGCGTCACCACATGGTTGAAAGTGAGTGTTGTACACTTATTCTTCGTCGTCTTCTATTTTTGGTATAGTCGACTGATCATCAACTTTTGATTGCCGTGTAGCTGAACATAACGCCTTATTGCGTAACGTCGCCACCTTGGAGAAGACACTTGCCGTGGCTGTGAAGGGTCGCGACGAGGCACAGAAGCGTGAAGAGGATCTGCGTGCCTCCTTTGCAGCCAGGGAAAAGTTGTTCGAAGAACAACTGTTCTCAATCGCCAAGGCTCTCTTAGGTACCTTTGCTTGTGGATATTGTTGTCCTTCTCTGCATCTAATGTTTTTGCTGGTGGCGCTGAAGTTTTGATCCATGTGTGGGTTCATGTACAAATGCTGGCGATTTGAGCTTTGACCCGTAGGCCCTTTGTTGCGATGACGCTCTGGCAGGTGCGGTGTCTGCAGTCGAGGACCGTAGCGCCGCCGTCCAAGATACACTTTCCAAGGCCAAGGTTGCCCTCAGTCGCCTCCGGGAGGAGTTGATGCCGAAGGCGGAGCTGATCGATAATATGGACGAGCTGGTGGAGTCACTCGCCGGGGGTGTGCCTTCCACCTACAAGAACTCCCTCCTCGCGGCTGGCGCGTCCATGTCACTCGCCATGGTGCAGGCCCACGGAGTCGAGATTGATCCTTCTGCGGTATCGAAGGCGATGCCTGTTGGCGCGGATGGTCAGCAGGTAGTCTTCGCTCCTTTCGCGACTACCTGTGGCAAATATGGGCATCACTTGATAAATACTATTGCGAAGTACTCGGAGGAGCTCCAACGAGCCAAGAAGGCGGCGAAAGCTTTGGCCTCAGGGGCCGGCAAAAAGTCAATGGCGTCTGACACTGCCACGGACTTGATGAACCCCCGAAGCTGTCGAAGTCGAAGAAGCTAGCTGCTCCGTAGTTAGCTTTTGTAATAGTTGATTAAGTGTCCTTTTTGTTTAAGAACATGCCTGATGGCGAGTGTGTCTATTGATACTTATGCTGGTCTTGAATGCATTTGTTCCTTTTGTCTTTGTGTTGATTTGGTCGTCTTATTTGCTTCTATCTTGACTTGTGGTAGGGTACATCAAGTGATCCTGTGAGGGGAACCTAGGACTCGCCATCTCTTGATGATACCGCGGCACCGCCGCGCTCCAGGGTAGAGGAGCTATCCTTGCTTTCGCGACTTCGTGATCGCATGAAGCAGCTAGAGCGTGAGTTGCCCATGCTCCACGGTAGCGCAGATGTGTGGAAGTCGAAGGCGGAAAAAGCCGCCGCCCGTGAGCAATATCTGCTTGGCGAGGTGACGCAGCTGGGCGACCAGATCAAGTGTTAGTTTGCTTATTCTCATCTTTTCCTTTGTAGTCACTCACAGTGGTACGTTGTACTCATGCTATTGGTGCTGCTTCGTGTAGTTGTTAGTGCGTGCCATCCGTAGGAGGCGAAGGATAGAATTGCCATTCGCTTGCATGATCTCACCCAGGAGCAAATTCAAGAGAGTGGATACTTCTGGGTAGATCATGATCGTGCGACTGTGCTGGCGACCCTACAGGATCGTGCATCGCGAGTGCTGCTCTTTCTGAAGAAGTCACAGTCGTGCTTGAAGAACATTTATCAGGCGATGTTCCCGCTGGATGATACTCCATCAAGCCTGCTAGCTCTCCTTGCCAAATTTCAAGATTTGTCTGCGGTTCGCGAGTGCGTGAGGCAATAGTTGGTGGCTGGTGCCTAGGCTGCTCTCTCAATGGTGCGATTGCACAGGCCTGACGTAGATGTTGCCGCCATTGCGTCTGGGCCGCCAGCACCGCCAGCAGGATCTTCTTGGAATATGGTGCTGCACTATCAGGCGGTGGACCGCCCAGTAGAAGAGATCGTCGACTTCTTCGAGGAACAAACTAACGTTCTTCTGCTGCAATAGTAGCCTAGTTTGTATCCTGCACATAAGTGTACTTGTGTTGTAATGTTCGTATAAACGCTGTAGATAATTTATTATCGAATATGCACAAAGAGCTTTGCTAGCACGGGGTGCGTTGCACTATGCGAGTCCTTTTTCGTTAGCGTGGCCATGTCTTATCTTAGTCCCTTATCAACCTGTCAGGTGCGTTCCAGCTGGGTTGAGGTTGTGTTAAGGGGCTCGATTGATGTGCTAGCTACTCAGGATATCGCGTTTTGGTTGGAAGAACAAGGGTGTACAGGGTGGCGCAGCCCCCGAGTACGAAAATTGACAAAGTAAAGGAAAACGCAAAGTTGTGGGGCACTTAGCTTTTATTTATTCGGAGAACAATGCGAGGTACAATGTGCGGCTAAGTAGCCTTATTTGCGATGTAAAAGTAAAAAACGACTAGGGGTAGAAGCGTCGCAGCTGTGCGACGTTCTAAGGGTTGGAGTATGCGACTCCTGTCTCTAAATCTTGAAGGTGATAGGCGCCACCTAGGATTACTTCTGTAATCAAGTACGGTCCTTCCCAGGGGGACTCGAGCTTGAGATGCCCCTGCTGCTTCAGTCGCAAGACCAGGTCACCTTCGACGAAGGATCTGGAGCGAAGCCTCCTACTGTGGTAATTGCGCAGGTTCTACTGGTAGATCGTGGATCTTTCTGCGGCGATTCCTCTTGCTTCGTCAAGGAGGTCGACGGAGTTTTCGAGTGCAAGGGATGACTCCTGCTCGCTGTAGGCGACCATGCGTGGCGCCTTATATCGTAGTTCGGCGGGTAGCACTGCCTCTGCTCCGTGCACCATAAAGAATGGCGTGTAGCCCGTGGCACTGTTTGGAGTTGTATGTAGGCTCCAGAGTACAGATTGCAGTTCATCCGACCAGCAACCTGCGGCTTGTTCGAGTGGTTGGAGGAGTCGCTTCTTGATGCCGCTGCAGACGAGCCCGTTTGCTTTTTCTACCTGACCATTGGTCTGTGGATGCGCCACTGAGGCGTAGCTGATGTTGATCCCCAGGTTCTCGCAGAATTCTTGGAACTCCTTGGATGTGAAGTTCGTCCCGTTGTCGGTGATGATGCTGTGCGGCACTCCAAAGCGGTAGACGATGGACTCAAAGAACTTGACTGCGCTGCGCCCTGATTGGTTGGTCACTGGCATGGCCTCAATCCACTTGGTGAATTTGTCGACTGCGACTAAGAGGTAGATGTAACCTCCTCGTGATGACCTTGGTAGATTTCCGACCATGTCAAGCCCCCATTGTGCGAAGGGCCAGGCCAATGGGATTGGTCGTAGCTCTGCGCCCGGTGCGTGCGGCTTGTCCGTGAATCGCTGGCAAGCGTTGCATTTTTGGACGATGTCCTTCGCGTCGCGCATGGCCGTAGGCCAGTAGAATCCAGCTCGTAGAGCTTTGGCAACGAGGGCGCGACTGTCGGCGTGGTGCCCGCAGGTCCCTTCATGGAGATCAAGGAGAACTTCTTTTCCATCAGCCAGGGAGACGCATCGCTGGAGTACTCCTGTGATGCTGCGTTTATACAGTTCACCGTTGATAACGGCGAATGCCTTGGATCGCCGCACGATGTGTCGTGCATCTGTCGGATCATCCGGTAGTCTCTTGCTGAGGAGGTACGTAATATACGGTTGTGTCCAGGATTGCTCTATCATCATGACGCTCATTGGTCCCTTGAGTCCTGTTTCCATCTCCACATCATCGAGTGCCATTGGCTCATTGGGTGGCGTAGCCCCCGAGTCCATTGCTGCAATTGTTTTCTTCCCTGCGGCCTTTGGCTTGATGGAGCGTTCGCATATGCGCTCGAGAAATACCCCAGGTGGTATGGGGCGCAAGTAGAGCCAATGTTGGCGAGTGCATCCGCCTCTTCGTTGCTTTCGCGACCTACGTGTCGTAGCTCGCAACCGTCGGAGTCTCCTTCGAGTGTATCGTAGAGGTCGCGGTACGCGATCATGTTGTCGTTCAGTGCGTCACACTCATGAATTGTTTTGGTTGACGACCAACTTGGAGTCGCCATATATGATGAGCCTCTTGGCGCCGCAAGCTTTTGCCATCCTCATCCCGTGCAACAGGGCCTCGTATTCAGCCTCGTTGTTTGAGGCTGTAAACTGCATTCGCAGGATATACTTCAGTTTGTCCCCTTGGGGTGATGTCAGTATGACACCTGCGCCTACTCCGTCTTTCCTCTTGGACCCATCGAAGTGCATTGTCCAGAGGTAGGACATATCTGGCTTGTCCGGGAGTTGGTTCTCCATCCAGTGCACGAGGAAGTCAGGGAGAACTTGCGACTTGATTGCGTCGCGCTTTTCGTATGTGATGTCTCGTGGAGACAGCTCTATTCCCCAAAGCGCGACTCACCCCATGGCGTCGGGGTTATTAAGGATATGTCCCAACGGGGCGTCGTTGACTACCATGATCGGGTGTTCCTGGAAGTAGTGGCGCAGTCGCTGGGCGGTCATAAAGACGCCGTACGCCAGCTTCTGGTAGTGCGGGTACCGCTGTTTTGTTGGCGTGAGGACCTCGCTGAGGTAGTACACCGGGCGTTGTACGCCATGGACCTTGTTTTCCTCAGCTCGCTCGACGACGAGCACTGTGCTGACCACCTGGTTGGTGGCGGAGATGTACAGCAACTGTGGTTCCCTTTCTCGCGGAGTCACCAACACTGGCGAGGTGGATAGCAGGCGCTTGAGATCTTCGAATGCTCCTTGCGCTTCATTGGTCCACTCGAATTTTTCAGCTTTGCGAAGGAGCTGGTAGAAGGGCAGTGCCTTTTCACCCATCCGACTGATAAATCGACTGAGGGCCGCGATTCGTCTGGCTAGTTGCTGGACGCCTCTTATGTTCTTCGGCTTTTCCATGGCCTGTATGGCTTTTATCTTTTTCGGGTTTGCCTCGATCCCCCTCGCGGATATGAGATACCCGAGTAGCTACCTAGATGGTACGCCGAAGGCGCATTTGTCCGGATTGAGCTTAATACGGTAGCAATCGAGGTTGGCGAAGGTTTTGCGCAAATCATCAATTAGAGAGGCTTCCTCCTTGGTCTTGATTAGTATGTCGTCGACATAGACTTGGATGTTGCGACCCAGTTGTTCCTTGAGGCAAGCCTGCATGCACCGCTGGTAGGTGGCTCCCGCATTTTTTAGCCTGAAGGGCATTGTGTTGTAGCAGAACACACTGAAGGGCGTTGTAAACGCTATTTTTTCTTGATCTTCCTCCTTCATTCGAATTTGATTATAGCCTGAGTAGGCGTCGAGGAAGCAGAGGCGCTCACATCCCGCGGTGGAGTCGATGATCTGGTCGATCCGTGGCAGCGGGAAGTGATCTTTTGGGCAGTGCTTGTTTAAAGAAGTGAAGTCCACGCACATCCGTAGGATATCCGTGTCCTTTTTTGGTACAAGCACCGTATTGGTGAGCCAAGTGCTTTCCTTGATCTCGCGTATGAACTTGGCCTCTAGGAGTCTGTTGATCTCCATTCCAACTGCCTGCGCCCGTGGCTCAGACAGTCGCCTGATTGTTTGCTTGACTGGCCTTGCGTCGAGGTTGACGTTGAGTGCATGCTCGGCGAACCCTAGGAACTCCTGGCATGTCCGTAGGACACCAGGCAAAAATTTCCCAGTGCTCATGGAGAAATTCGACGAGCGCGAGTTCCTATTGGGGACTCAAGTTGTTGGCAATGAGGGCCGTTTTAGCGAGATCCGATGGGTGGACCTGCACTTTCTTTGTGTGCACCGATGATTCGAAAGAGAGATCAGGTGAGCTTGGCCTACTCAGGGGGGCAGACTATTGTATGTCGTCTCTTTCAATCTTGCGAGTTCCTCCTGCATGCCGAAGGACTGGGAGATTCTGTTGAATTTCCTATCACAACTGTCAGATCGCTCAAAGCTCCCGTTGATCGTTATGACGCCGTTGGGACCTGGCATTTTCATCTGCAGGTAGGCGTAGTGGGGTACTGCCATGAACCTAGCAAACGCGACGCGCCCAAGGATGCAGTGGTATTATGAGGGCCAGTCAACGACCTCAAAGTCGATGCGTTCGCGCCGGAAGTTCTTCAGCGTGCCGAATATGACGTCGAGGTTGATTTTGCCCAGGGGTATACGCCTTTCCCTGGGACGATGTCGTGGAACGTTGTGTCCGATGCCTCCAGGCAGGTTAGTGGGATCCTCATCGCTCGCAAGGTACTCCCGAATATGAGGTTGATGCCGCTTCCGCCATCCATGAAGACGCGACTCATGTCGAAGCCTCCAATTTGCGCCTCGAGTACGAGGGGGCAATGACCTGGACGAGGTATCTGAGGTGGGTGGTCGCATTTGTCGAAGGTGATGCACGACTCGCTTCCACTGAGGTACTCAATGGTGGATGGTGGCGAGTGCGTGGCCAAGTTGACTTGGCGAGTGATGGCCTTCTGCACCCGGTTGGAGGGGCGTCCCTTTTGAATCATCATGGTACCCATGGCCGTGGGTACAGTTCGCCCCCATGGTGCTGGTCCGGTGCGGCTCCGTTCGGGGGAGGCCCAGGTGGTGGTGGTGGTGGTGCGCCATGTGCCATGGCGCCTGGAGCGGCTCCGTAGCCTCTTTCGACTGCATTGCGGTTCATCTGAACCAATCCCTCATGTAGCTTGAGGAACTCGCGACAGTCTTTGAGGAGGTGGCTGGACTTTCTCTTGCCGTCATGCTTGTCGATGTAGAAGTGTACCGTGCATGGCCCGGACAGTTTGTCCTCGATGGAGGTCACGGGTGCCTCATCGCGAGTGCGGCGTTGCCATACTTGCGTGGTTTTCCCGGAGTCGCGGTATCCGTCGCTACGGTATCCATTGTTGCGGTTATCATCGCATCTACCGGCGTAGCCGGCAGCGACCATGTTGACGTCGTCGCGGTCATCGTAGATGCGCATGCGGCGTTTTCCTCGGCGGTCGCGTCTGCGTTCGAGTTCTGCCTCCTCGTCGGAGTGAGCGCGATTCTTCACCGAATCTTCTCCATCGGCCCACCGATTCGTGATCTCCATCAGGTGGTCGATGGTCTGGGGCTTTGAGCGGCCCAGCTCCTCCCTGAGCTCTAGGCGGCGGACACCACCGTTGAATGCATCAATCGCGCGGTCTGGCGAGATGTTTTCCGCGGAGTTCTTGATGATGGACCACCTTTGGATGTAGGAGCGCAGCGATTCGCCAGATCTTTGCTGGCAACATCTCAGCTCTTCGATTGATGCGGGTCGTTTGTACATGCCCTTAAAGTTGCGCACAAAGCTGTAAACCAGCTCATCCCAACTGCGAATGGATCCGCGTGGGAGGTTATTCAGCCATGCCCGAGCGGCGCCCTGCAGCTGTAGCTGCAAGCATTGCATGGCAGTGCTTCGACTGCCTCCGTGGAGTCTAACAGAGGAGATGTGTTCCTCCAGCTAGATCTTGGGGTCCTGTAAACCGTCAAATTTCGGGTTCTCCGATGGGAGTTTAAACCCTTTAGGCATTCACTTTTGCCTAATTGATCTGCTAAAGCATATTGCGCCGTAGAGCTCCCCATCTTCTTATTCTGTGTCAGTCGACCGAGCATGTCGTGCCCTTGATTTGTCGATCTTGCGCGGCGTGAGGTCGTCGCGCGCATCGTAGCCACGGTCGTGTCGCCGTGAGCGGCGGCGCCGAGACAGGTCGTGACTGTCATCGCTGGATGAGGGCGAGGAGTGGTGCTTTGCTTGCGCTTTGCTTTTTTTTGGGTCTGGTGTTGGCTCCTTGTCGAGGGTGGCCTTGATTAATCCTAAACCTGCGATCGTAGATCGGTGCATGGCAGTTCAGGGATCTCCAGCTGGCGGCTAGTTATTGAGGAGGTACATGGTGGCTGCTGTCACCGCAGCCTGCGGCGTCCTGGGGACCATGTTGCCTCTCGTGTCGATTGTCATAGAGCCAAAGTCGAGGACTTTCGCGGCTTCTATGCGCACTTGTTCGGTAACATGAGCCATCCGTGATTGCCTCTTCTTGGCAAGGTACTTGTTGCCTCTTGAGGAGGATCCTCCATAGGAGGAGAGCCCGGCGCGACGGAGGCTCGATTCGTCCGCTGCCTTTTTACGCGCCTCAAGTTGCGCGATTGTTTGCAGTTGGCGCTTGAATTCTTCTTTCATGAGCCAGTGATAGCCCATCAGCAGTTCCTGCAAGGACCCAAAGGGTAAAGGTGTACCCCGTAAGGCCGTGCGGCAGCGATCCCACTCTTGCTTGTTGAGCTTGATAACGACGCGTTCGCCGGTTTGCTCATTGATTATGCTGGGAGGTTCGACTGCTCCTCCATTGTTGACGGGAGCGCGATTGCCGCTGTTGCCACCGTTGCCGGCATTGGCTGGATCGGTGCCATTACCAGTGTTGCCACCATTGTCGCGATAGGCGGAGGTGTCGCCTACGTTGATGATGGCGCACATGAAGTGATTGGGAAAGCTGTTGCTTCCACAACTTTCAGATCCGGAACCGTAGGTTCCATCTTCAGTGGCGAGATCACTCAGATTGGAGTCGGGATTGTTGTCGCTGACTGTGTTTTCGACTGCTGTCAGGGCGTTGAGCTCACTGAGGGTGCCGATCGATGGAGGGAACCATAATGCTGGGGCAATCGCCGGTGCTGTCGGCTGATCGGGCATGCGAAGCGTGCCCATCTGACCAACTTGGAAGCGGAAGCTCCCAATCGCCAGGCTGATTCCGTCACCCATGGACTCGAAGGCCGGGCGGGTGGCTGGCGTGTGGAAGGTGAAGTCGAAGGCGCCGAAGAGCTGGCGAATCTCCGTTGTTGTGGAGTTGTAGATCGCATTTGATGGGGCCGAAGAAACCACAACATCAGCACTCCCAATTCCCATAGACGGCGCCAATTGACGAGGGTTTAACTCATCAATGCCCATTGTTATGGACTTGGGTTTTGGAGAAGGAGGGAGCATTGGAGACATCTATCGGCTAGCAAACAAGCACACAGGGGACAAAGATTTACCCAGGTTCAGGCCTCGTAGAGGTCCCTACTCCTGCTTGTCTGCTCGTGGAATTATCGAAGGAGTCGAAAGTTACAATGGTGCACAGATGCAATCTGGCGAGGGTTGTGGAAACTAGGGTTGCGTGTGTCCTCCTCGCCGCCCCCTCCTAGCCTTTATATAGATAGGCTAGGTCTTGGGTAGCAGGTCGAGTCGATTACAAGTTAGGATTTTCCCCTTCAAACTTTCTATCTTTAGCTTCTTCTTATTCTTCAAGCAATCGAGAGTCCGCAGGTTACTCGAGTCCTTTCATCCGGGCCTTGGCGACACCGTGGGCTTGTACGTATTTGGACCGTATATACCAAGCTCGAGAACTTATCATTAGTCTCTACTCGTTCCATGGTACCTAACAACACCGTGGGTAGAACTAATAGGCTATTTGTTATATGTGATTTGCGGAGGCAATAGCAGCTTAGTATGCACCGCCCATTAAGATTAAATTTCCTCAAGATCACTCATGATATATATAGGTATAGTGTTGCGAATTGCTTGACCCCAAAGTAACATATGGGATATCTTGTGACTAGCACACTTGCTTAGGACTACGGTTGTCCATAGAACTTAATGCCTTGCTCTGATTTACCTTGATTGGTCTTGTTACCTTAATACACTCTTCTTTTACGGATCACCCGTGTTCGGAGAGGGTGTGGACAATTGAGTTGTCTAGTTGCCACTTACCAACGGTGGGAGACAATGTTATATGAGGGACCGCCACAATTAAAGTTAACAGCTATTCCATAAGCACTTATCATGCACACCGGTACACAATATTACTTGAGGAATCATAGCATTAATATTTCATCTCATTGCATTCACCCTCTTTTCAGTTTTACTTTTGTTCTATTTTTCTCCTAGTTCTAGTAGTAGTTATTACAAAACATCTTAAATTCATCTATCCTAGCAACTTATATAATAGGCTATTTCCAAACCACGGTTTGGGTGCGTACGTGGTCGCATTGACAACACGGCTGCGAGGGTCGTGTTCACCGAGCTCCCATTGGGACAAACTCTTAAATATTTGCTGCTGCAAGTACTACAATAACCCTGTTTGGGTGCAGGAACTCAGTCACATCACCGACCATCAGCATGGTGCCTCACTTCCCGCCAGGGTCATCTTCTATGATCTTATACCGCCATGTAGTGCATATCGGGCATTTATTTATATTCTCGTACTTCTCACCGCGGTAGAGGATACAGTCATTAGGGCATGCATGTATCTTCTGCACGTCTAATCCTAGAGGGCAGAAAAGCTTCTTTGTTTTGTACGTACTGGAGGGAAATTTGTTATTTCTTGGAAATAGCTTCTTCATTATTACCAACAACTTTTCAAATCCTGAGTCAGACACACTGGTCTCTACCTTCCACTCCATCAATTCCAGTGTGCTACCATCTTCTTCTGGCCATCTATCCTGGATTTAAGTTCATCAAGCCTGGTTGCTAGATATGAGTTGATAATGAAATTGGTAGACCAATTGGAAATGCATTCATTATGGTTGCGTGATAATGATGGATCTTATTGCACAATTTGTATAATAGATGACCACCTTAATTTTCAATGTAAGTATTCCAACAATCCTACTCTAGCAAATTACAATAGAGATAAATCCTATGCTAGTTTGGAAGTACTAGAATACATTATGCTCAAAGGTGCATATGAAATGGTATTTAGACTAGGAAGTATTAATGTTGAAAGTGAAGCACTAGATGAAGTTTTTAATTTAGTATACCTCATATTCCTCTTTTGCGAAAATAATTTAAGTGGAGAGGAAAAGGAGCACAAGGAAGAGGAGGAAGAACGGATTGATCACCCGCTCACAACTTCGACTCCTACTTTTGATTCTATCATGGCTATTAAAACACTAGTCGGTGAAAAGGAGGAGCAAAAAGGTGAGGTTGACAAAGAGAGTCACATACCAACTTTTGTTTGTGATGCCTCTCACTCTAGTAGTGATTTTTATGATGCTAAAATTGTTGATAATTGTTATGTGGATGCCTTGTGCCTAGACACTCATATGGAGAGCATCAATAATAATGAACTAGATATAGAACCTTGTTATACTTACATGGAGGGTCCTGAACTCCCTGCTATGAAGGAACAATACTATGAAGTGTTCCCCTACACAGGTAACCAAGGTAAAAATTTAAGAATTTTATATGAATCTCAAATCCTCTCATTGCAGCTATACACGGAGGCATGTTCAACAAGCTTGGTGGATCAACACTCGCTTGAAAGTGAGAACTTGTTCATCTACATGATGTCGATGCACCGTAAGCGGATACGACTCCGACCGAACTCTACTTCGAGATGCTCCAAGCCGGTATCTACAACCTCACCTCGAGTCGATATCCCTTGGGATCCAGGTGGGTAATGTATGGAACATCCTAGCCTGGCTTTATGGATTTAAAGAGAGCGCTTCCCGGGAGGCAACCCGGAAGTCATTAGGCGTCTTTCTTGGTTTTGTGTCTTGAGTCTAGTTGCATTCATGTTGCATTGGCACTTTTATTCTTCACATGTCTTGCTATTAGAGTAATCTTGTTGAAGTTTTCAAAAGGTAGAATTTATTGTCACTATATTATGTGTTGCAAAAAGGAAGAGAAAATCAGTTTCAGGTGAATCCTTCAATTATATGTATATGTTGGTCAAAAATTTAATATGTCATTTTTCTGTCAAAACAAGATACTTCACTAAGTTACAAGATAAGAAAGAATTCACGAAGAAATAGAATTTTTTTGATGTATACAGAAGGTTTAACGACCAACTATACGGCGAGAATAAAAATTCCAGTTGTATAGTTCCGGTCATATAGATATCTTTGCCATCGAAATTTTTCTTTCATATGTAATAAAAGTTTAACGACCAACTATACTGCGGGAATAAAAAGTTCCGGCCGTATAGCTCCGGTCATATAGATATCGGTGCCTCCATACAAATTCTTTTCTAATATACAGAAAGTTTAACGACCAACTATACGGCGGGAATAAAAATTATGGCCGTATAGTTCCGTTCGTATATATATCTATGCCTTTGTATATTATATTTCCTAGGGACAAACAGTTTGACGACCAACTATACGGAGGGAACATTTTGTTCCAGCCGTATAGTTGCGCCCGTATAGTTAGAAAAACCCCTCAAACGCCAACTGGAAGGTAACCATTGCACAAATTTTTTTTTTCATTTTCCTTCTTCTTCTAAAATCCTCGAAGCACCACCTGGGAGTTTCTCCCATGTTTTAGAGAAGCCAAGCATATGTAAACAATAAAGTTCTATCTCAAAATTTTCTTAAGTTGTAATTCTCTTTAGTAGTCATATTTTCTTTTCGTTTTCTTTCATTAGTTGGGTGAACAAACTTTGTCCATACACCAAACCGTTGTCTTTTATTTTGTGTGTTATTTTTGTAGGAACTTGAACCTTGTGTGACGAGATGTACAGTAGTAACAATCATGCAAACACTCGCATGAGCCACTTGGTTGCTTCAGTTCAACGTTTCAACAATCAGTTTTTGGTAAAACCTTCCAACTCGAACCTCTTTTTTTTAAAGCACATAGGGGTTACACACTCGTGTCTTGTATCCTGTTTCACTTGCATCTCATCACAATATAGGAGAGGCCTCTTCTAGAACTAGTTTGTTGACTTAAGCGTGGTGCTTAGGTTGATGAACCGACTCAGTGGGACTTGTATTTTTATCACTTGTGAGCTAAACCCGTGTCTTCAAAAACAAAAACAAAATGTTTTTCTTCTTTCTAGTCTTGTTCCTACCAGGTTCTTAAGGAAGGCATACACCGGATCGTGAAGCATTCATTGAAGCAAAGGTTCTTTGTCCATCAAAGTAGAGGTTAAAAGCACATCAACAATAAAGTGTGTCACCCTTGCTTCAACTTAAGCTTGGGGAGGTAACCACTTCTTATACTCTGTTTTGATAACTGCATTTTCTCTTTTGTTTTCATGATCTTCTCAAAGTTCTTAGCTTGGGGAGGTTGTTTTGCATGTGTAGAGTCTTGTGCAAAGTTATTTATCTTAAAAAGTTTTCATGATATTGTGTATCTCTCTGTTTTTGAATGCTTGCTTAGGTGAGATTTTGTTCATATTTATATAAGGGATATACTTTCTCATGTTAGGCCCCATAAGAGACAAGCCATAGCTTTGATGCACCTTGTTCAACCTTTATCTAGCTTGTGAAAAATATTGCGATCCTGTAAATATACATTGCCACGTTCTCTACATCTTGAAAAAAAAAAGTTCTTCGAAACTTGCTAGTTGAAACTGTTTAGAATTTTCTTAAGTGAATGGTTATGGAGTAGCACGACCCCATAGTGCTGGAAATGATGGTCTTAATAGATTCTTACTGAGTGAGTTGTCAAATAAGAAATGACGTTTCAAAGTTTCGAGATTACATATGCTAAAATTTTGTCTTGGAAATCAAAGTCTGATATTGCTTTATGCGTGTCTTGCGCCACTGTCGCACAACATTGGATGCTAATAAGTCCGCTAGCCTTTAAACAGTCCAAAAAGAGGAAACTCTTGGAGTTTGGCTATGAGTTGTCCAACATATGTAGCAAAAATGCTATATTTTGGTATCCATTGGTATTCTCATTGGCCTGCGTTAAAAGCAAAAATCGGAATACTCCTCTGACCGTAATGATAAATCATTATACCGAAAAGAAAAACCTTGGTAATGGTCACGAGTGTCCTTCCTAGCCTGCACAGTCACGATTGAACATACACCACTCTTTTGGCATGGTCTCGTTACTAAGAAATATATTTTCTATGAGCTCAACAATCGAAGTTTGCACTTGAGAGACTTTAATAGATGGCATGAGTGGGCAGCATTGGAAAACTATATTTCTATTTATGATTGACAACTCCATATTATTGCCTTATACAAATAAAAATACAATAAAGTGCATATAGAAGGATCACAAGTTTACTTGCAAGCTAGATTTAACTTTGACATGGGGCATAGAAGTTTTTGACTAATCTATAGTGGTTTGGAATAATATAACTGAGCTTATATCGCCTGTATGATTATGTGCTCTCTTACTTTGAGCTTGCAGGAAAAACAAGGATACGGTGCATTGATTCCCAATGATAACCAAGATCACATCCATTAAGTTATCGATCGTTTTTGCTCAGGACTAGCAAGATCTAGCTTGGGGAAGTTGATGGTTGTGATATACAACACTTTTTAGCAATATAAATTGTGTCATTTGCTTATCATATCATGCTCCATCTAACTATTGCTATGCCTGATATGCATGATTACTTGTTTTTGTTAAATTCAATATGAGCATTGCACATTTAGTAGTTTAGGTAGAATTTTATCCATCTTCCTTGTCTTTGACATGTTTGTAGGTGTTGATGATGATTATGGACAAAACAAAGGCAAAAGGAACAAAAAGAGCATAGTATAGAGGAGCTGTAGGGACTAGACTTAGCCATTTGAGAGGTTGGAAAAGTTAATTTTTACAACTTCTCAAAATAAATATTCAAGACCACAGGCTTTTATCCCTCGACGATACGAACTCAACGAGCCCAAGAACACTCAAAACGGAGTTCGTATGAAGAAATGGCGGACAAAATACTAAAAGGGACAGACGTTTTCACGAGAAACTATACGACCAGAGCTATATTTTTAGTTGTATAGTTCCGTCCATATAGTTGCCAAAAAGGTCGGAAACAAGAGGATTTCATTCCAGAAAAGCTCCAGAACCTTTCCTAAGTCATATGACGGTATTGGGGAACCCTAGGGCACCCCCAAGGCCTATATAAAGAGGGAGGACCCAAGGAAGCAAAAATCAACCATTACAAGATCTAGATCCCATCTACCGCCTCCACAGTGGCGTCCTGCCGCCGTGCCGCCTCCATAGCCTCTACAACTCCATCAAGATCTAGATCTCCATCAACACCATTAATCCATCCAAGCAAGAAGACGAGGAGAAGGAGGACGCCGCCATCACCACGCCGACACCACCATTACCATGCCATCATCACCATCTCCATAGCCGCTACTCCTTCATCCTTCCCTATCATGATCTTCGTGATAGGTTGTAACATGGCTTGGACCCCCTTTTATTAATGTTATGATTTGAGTAATTGAAGTGTGGTGTGTTCTTGTTAATTAATATCTTTGCGCTTTCTCTTTACATTGTTCTATTCATGATATTATTCTAGTGATTGGAGACGTCCAATCCATTATTGAGGAATTTACTAGGGATTCACGGAGTGTCATAGAACTTATCATTAGTCTCTACTCGTTCCATGGTACCTGACAACACCGTGGGTAGAACTAATAGTCTATTTTCTATAAGTGATTTGTGGAGGCAATAGCAACTTAGGATGCACTGCCCATTAAGATTAAATTTCCTCAAGATCACTCATGATATAGATAGGTATAGTGTTGCGAATTGCTTGACCCCAAAGTGACATATGGGATATCTTGTGACTAGCACACTTTCTTAGGAGTACGGTTGTCCATAGAACTTAATGCCTTGCTCTGGTTTACCTTGATTGGTCTTGTTACCTTAATACACTCTTCTTTTACGTATCACCCGTGTCCGGAGAGGGTGTGGACAATTGAGTTGTCTAGTTGCCACTTACCAATGGTGGGAGACAACGTTATATGAGGGACCACCACAATTAAAGTTAACAGTTATTCCATAAGCACTTATCATGCACACCGATATACACAAAATTATTTGAGGATTCATAGCATTAATATTTTATCTCATTGCATTCACCCTCTTTTCAGTTTTACTTTTGTTCTATTTTTCTCCCAGTTCTAGTAGTAGTTATTACAAAACATCTTAAATTCATCTATCCTAGCAACTTCTAGAATAGGATATTTCCAAACCACGGTTTGGGCGCGTACATGGTCGCATTGACAACACAGATGCGAGGGTCATTTTCGCCGAGCTCCTACCGGGATAAACTCTTAAATATTTGCTGCTGCAATAACCATGTTTTAGTGCAAGAACTCAGTCACATCACCGACCATCAGCAGGGTGCCACAACTTCCCGTCTTTCTTACGGTCTTCCATGTGCCATCACAACAACTTGGCATGCCCTTTGTTTCTGAAGAAACATTTCGACCGTGGTATTATAGGAGCATACCACATCACCTTGGCAGGAACCCTCTTCCTCGCTGGCTCGCCCTTAACATTGCCAGGGTCATCTTCTCTAATCTTATACCGCAATGCAGTGCATATCTAGCATCTATCCATATTCTCGTACTTCTCACCGTGGTAGAGGATGCAGTCATTAGGGCATGCATGTATCTTCTGCATGTCTAATCCTAGAGGGCAGACAAGCTTCTTCACTTCGTACGTACTGGAGGGCAATTCGTTATTTCTTGGAAGCAACTTCTTTATTATTACCAGCAACTTTTCAAATCCCGTGTCAGACACACCGGTCTCTACCTTTCACTTCAGCAATTCCAGTATGCTACCTAGCTTCTTTTGGCCATCTTCACAAGTTGGGTACAATAATTTGTTGTGGTCCTGTAACATCTACTCGAACTGCAACCTCTCCTTTTTTGTGTCGTAGTATTGCTTTGCATTAGAAATGACCCGACCAAGATCATCAGCAGGCTCATATGGTTCATGTTCTCAACCCCTTCTTCTTCATGGTCTTCCATTGCAGTATCAGTGTATTCAGGGAACATAGATCGGTAGTTGTCATCATCGTTCTCTTCTTCATCACTGTCTTCCATCATAACCCCTCGTTCTCCGTGCTTGGTCCAAATATTATAGCCGGACATGAAACCGGACTGAAGCAGGTGGCTCTGAATGACTCTTGAGGAAGTGTGAGCCTGGTCATTCCGACATTCAACACATGGACAACGCATAAAACCATCACGCCGCTTGTTCGCCTCGGCCACAAAGCGAAAAGAATGCACGCCTTCTCTGTAAGCGTCAGAGCATCGGGCACCGTACATCCATGGATGGCTCATCTGCATCATACAACCATATATATTAAACGGTGCTCAAATTAGTTCCATGAGGTCTAAACGAGAAAATAGTTGCTAACCTTTTAGGATACTTCGAAACAATGAGGAGAAACCTTAAGTGTGGTCCATCATAACCCCTCTTTCTCCATGCTTGGTCCAAACATTATAGCCGGACATGAAATCGGACCGAAGTAGGTGGCTCAAAATGACTCTTGAGGAAGTGTTTGCCTGGTCATTCCGACATTCAACACATGGACAACACATAAAACCATCCCACCGCTTGTTCGCCTCGGCGACAAGGCGAAAAGAACGCACGCCTTCTCTGTAAGCGTCAAAGCGTCGATCACCGTACATCCATGGATGGCTCATCTGCATCATACAACCATACATATTAAACGGTGCTCAAATTAGTACCGTGAGGTCTAAACGAGAAAATAGTTGCTGACCTTTTAGGATACTTCGAAACAACGAGGAGAAACCTTAAGTGTGGCTCGGGCACCTCATATCATGTTTGTCTTGTGTGAACTCAAGTGGCATCGCTCTCACAAGCATTTCATCGAGCACCTCTAGTGCATAAGAGAAAAAAACCTAGCACAAACTTTGCCACATCTCCCCCCATGAAAAAATAGAGGAGAGCATGTGCCATATATATAGGGGCAAGCCCATTGGTCCCGGTTTAAGATACAAACCAGAGCTAATGGGTGTGCCAAGGCCGCGCAGCAGGTACCAGATCCTTTAGTCCCGGTTAGGTCTGACGAGCCGGGACAAGTGATTTCAGGAATGGCCGTCCGGTTCGGCCCATTAGTCTTGGCCCCAGCCACAGCCGGGACTAATGGCTCGAACCAAAGGCCCTTTTTCTACTAGTGGGAGCATCCTAGGGATGGCCACCTCTTCCTCAACACCGACACCGACAGGTTCCTCCATCTAAATCTTCCTTGCCTCACCGACTACTACTTCGTGGTTAGCACCGGTGGCCTCCTCGTCCTGACGACCAGGAGGCCTCCACACATGGTACACGTCGTCAACCCATTCACTCCTTCCTGCATCAAGTTCAGGGCACCTATATATGCCAGATCTCCTTCTCCACACCACTGCCCATCTGCGGCTGGCTGGCAGTACTCCGACTCTAGTTTTGGAGCACCCATCAGGTGATATGGTGTACTCGGCCACGCCGGACAACGAGCTGTTTTCAGAGGTAAAGTACAACTTGCTGGACAAGGCACACAACATCTGGGGCATCACTGATGACACGGTCAATGATCTCTTGAGCAGCATCATCAAGGATCGTTCCTGGGAAAAGTACCCTTCCAACGAGCAGCATCGGAAACCGTGCTCTCTTCCTCGGAGACAGGTGTGTGTCTATTGACGCCGATAAGATCCCTTCCATTGACGGCAACTGGGGTGTTTTACTATGGTAGAGATCAGCTGCATGATGGGCGTCATGGCATCTACGAGTATGACCTAACGACTGAAAATGAGGAGTTTATCACCTTGGATGTTTTTGTTTTATAAGGGGATCACCTCGGATGTTGTTGAATTATTTGGCTTTACTAGCAAACCGGTCGCTTCCTCCATGATTCAGCTACTCATGAACATCCCATGGTCTCAGCTAGCTAGAGAATGAACAGCGCTATGGACACTTGCAACCTAAGGTGCACATGGAAGAGTGATACATATATTATATTCCTCCGGAGAGCTACTGAGACTATATATACCATGGCACCAGATTCAGAACAAGTTATTTACAATTTATATTTGTAGTGGCTTTTATTTCAAATTCTAGAGTTGTCTGCTCCATCGATCTGTGTAAGCTCCCACGTTGTTGATTCGTGTGAGTTGAGAATTGTTAAACAGCTTGTTGAGTTGAAAGCTTGATCTGCCAGATATTTTTTCGAGATTGTATTCTACATGATATGAAATTTGTTGAGTTGATTTTCAAGTGGATGTTTGAAACCGTACTTCATTTGATCTCCTCCACAAGCTAGCTAGCAGGACATGAGTTTTGGATTAACTATTGATTGAAGATCGACTCTACGTACAGTAGAGATACTTTAAATATTCTACACACTTGGTTAGGACTTTCATCATGTAAGATGGCTGTTCAATGGTCGAAAAATATTAAACGATTGATGGCAACCTATTGATTTCTCTATTACTTCATGACACCGATTACACGCTAGTACAAGGCATATAAATAGTAGGACTCGTACCGATCAGCTGGCCGACTAGGTAACTTCTTCCTAATCCTATACATGCATGGACTCTACTACCTAGTCTACTCGAAACCAATGTCGTATATACCATACGTATACGATGTCCATGATGCTTTGCCGATATCGGACTCGTGATTATTCCTAACATGGAGGGAGTGACCAGTTTGCCACTAAAGTTAAATAATTCAACAACATCCGAGGTGATGAACTCCTCGTTTTCAGTCGTGACTCGTGAGGTCTTACTTGTAGATGCCATGACGTCCATCATGTTGGTCTCTACCACGGTAAAATACGCAGTTGTCATCAATTTAAGGGATCTTACCAGCGTTAACAGAGACGCTTCTGTCACATAGGAAGAGAGCACGGCTCCTAATGCTTCCTGGAATCTGCCCGGGAGATGCTGCTTGTCCTTGGTCGCAAACACCCAGGCCGTGGCATGGAGGTCAGGTGAAATTTCAGCAAACGATGGGAATGATACTTTTCTCGGTTATGTGTTAATAAGCAGGCCCAATAGCCTATATTTAGTACAGGGATCGATAGAAATAAAGGCTAATGAAAGAAGGGATCGTCTATGCTTTATATTCAGCATATTCGGTTATAATTATGGAAACCAGGATATTTTTGCAATAACTCTAATAATCTATACTATAATTTTCCTTAAGATAGGTTCGTCTGTCCAGATTTTGGTTCCGATTTTTACTTTGAACGGTTTTGCCCATGTGAGTTCAGACATATTACGGGGAGTGCCACCGCCTAGTCAAACCTGAAACGTTTATTTTCTTGTTCGTCATTTCTGTTCGCCCTCTCCTTCTCCCCGGTCGCCCAACTCCACCAACGTGCCGTCGTCATACGGCCCCACTCCCGCTCGTGACTAGCTGCTACAGACTGGTCGCCGCCGCCGTGACAAGGAGCAGCTACCTACAGGCAAGGAGGAGAGGGGAGGGGGTCGCGGTGAGAGAGAGTGCAGGGACGATATGTACAGATCGAATCAGAGGATCTAGGGCTCCTAGCGGCGCTAGGAGGGATCGAAGGGGAACGAGGGAGGCATCGTTGGTATCCCGATGCTTCGAGGTGCCCCTGCTCGGGTGGGCAGCTTCTGTTGCGGGGACGTTGCCATTGAGCCGCAGGAGAAGGGACATCGCGGGTCGTGGTCCTCTTGCTTGTAGCGATGATGGGGGGAACCAAAACCGTCTGGATGCTAAATTCTGAATCAGCAGGCCATCTCCCCAGCTTGTCCGGCGCACTGGATGGCCATCTATGCCTTAATTTTGCAGAGTCGATGTATTGTACTGCTGGTGGTTGGGTTCGGGAAGGCTTCGGGTGCTTCGATTTGGATGAGAATTCGTAGGCAGACTGCTACAATGGCGATCACTAGCAGATTCTTTCGGCCAATTTACCTCATGTCCAGTCCCCATGTTCCTGTACATCGAAAGATATTTCAATTGCAAGTACTTTTTTTATTCAAATCTTCATTTGCGTAGATAAGGTGTGTGACGGAAATCTCAGATTAAAATAAATCTATGGAATTTGTATCCACCACTAAGCCAATTTGCAATTGTAGAATTGAAAAAGGCTTAATGAGTAAACTGAAGAGGCTTAATGAGTTGCAACGTTGAGCTGAGACACTAGAGAAAATCGTAGGTGAATTTTTCAATGTGTATCAAGGATAATGGCCTACTATGTTGCGACACTTATTAACGTGGTGATATGTGCGTCTATTCTTTTTAATCCCATATGGACAAAACCTGTCATTGGAGGTGAACCAAAATCCACAAACATTCTAAAAATTCTGCAAACATTAGTACTGATACAGTATGTGGTTATGTTTGAACATGTATATTTTGGTTAGCACTTATACACCATGTGGAGATTCTGGTTACAGGACAAGCACATGGAGAAGTTCTGGAAGATGATAAATGGACAAGCAGCACACCTGCGGTACCTGTTGTTACATTTGATTGACCGAAGCAGTTCGTCTACACATGAAGTCTCATGTGTTCGAAGGTGTAGGCGACAAGGGGGACAACGATCTTCCCGTGGGTCCGATTCAACGCGTAGGAGGGCAGGATGCTAGAATGTAGACGGCGAGCACGCCGCCACTATTGGTAGGTTCAAAGGTGTGGTCAACGGTGAAATGGCGGTGGGAACTCCGTTGGGTCTGTGGACAGAGCTCACCGCAGGAATCCTCCCAGTCCATAGTGCAAGTAGATCCAAAAACTCCTGGATGGTCAAATAGGTGAGTTATTGCAGCATAGCTGTGTAATTAGGGAAATTATTAGTTTGGAATTTAGTAGTGCCTAAAAATACATTGTACTAGCAGAACAAAGCGAACGAATTTTAAGTGAAATTATAAGATTTTATTCGTTGGTCGACTTAATTTTGTTCATGTTGTTCTCGATGTCGATATTAACATTTTGTACATGTGATGTTTTTCTTGTGGTCAGGCGCGTCCTATGTTGAGGTTCAACGGATCTTTTGAGAGCCATGCTAGAAAAATTTACATGAGAGCAATGTTTGAAAAATTCAAATAGATCTTGTACGAGGCAAGGTTATTGTGAAGTGTAAGAGGTTGAAGGATAGGTGGTACATTACAACACACTGTAAACATGACAAAAGAGCAAAGTTTGAATGATACCGATCTCTAGTCGGTATTCACATTAGTTCGGAGTCAGAGTCACGTATTTGTGTCGTCAAACTGTTATGTTGTTGTACAAATTTTTATTGGATTTGTGCTGTTCAGTGTTGGACTTTGGCAGATTTCATGAGTGTACAAAACATCCGTAGTTTTCAAGAACATAAAAATGCATCTATTCAAAAGTGAGTTCTTGATAGTGTTTATTGGGTTCAATAACATAAAGCATCTAAAACTGTAGACTGATTTTACTATCGGTCGCTGTGAGATAATTGGTTAATTCGTGGTGTGTGTTTCTGGAAAAGTGGCAATCGTAGTCTAGCTTGAATCTGGAAAATGAAAGGTAAAGTGGAGTATGAATTTGAGGTTGTCGGCACTATGTGGTGGGAGACTGAATTTGAAACACTTGACTACCAAATGTGAACGGTTGAAAATTGAATGAGTGTGCAACTATAGCTCACAGATTGCAGGTTTTTCTGGACACGGTGGATAGATGAGTTTGAAATTCGAATGCATGGGCATGGTGTTCAAACTTTGGAAGGGATTGGATCTGTAATTGTCACTCGTCTATATAAGTTCAGGCAAAGGCCTCGTGGGCAAGCATTGGTAGTTTTGAGATAAACACAGTATAGAGGGGAAAATGACACCTCCCGTGAGCTCGGTGTGGACACAAGTGCGGCTGGTTCTTGAGGTAAGGATTTTATCTCCTCACACAGTGAGTTTGAGCTATCGGAATACCCCATAGGACTAATGGCTTGGCACTTCAAAAGCGACAGGCATGGAGGAGAAGCATGTCTGCTAGCAATGTGTCCATTGTAAGGGAGAAGCAACCGAAACCTGGAGCTGAGCACCGCATGAAGTCAAAAGACGAGGTAAAATCGTGAGGTTACAAATGTCTAACCACAAGAAAAGTAGAGTTCCTGATAGATGGTAACATTAAGTGTGGGAGATGGAGTGTTCGTCGTCCCTATCGGCACAACATGTTTGAGAACATGGTTGCTCCGTCTAGAAAATCAGTACCGGCTAGGCTCGAAGGACAACAAAACTATAAATACAAGGATAGAAGTGGGACCACGCACCAGATTGTCTATTGATATATTGCCATATGCTAAGAATACCTCAGAGTACCACCAATCTCTGCGCAAAGAAATGACACAAAAAAGAACACTTGAGCCCGACATCAAACAATCATTTCTGATTATTTTGTTTTTCGAGTATTACATGGCTATATTGAATCAATTATATATACAACAAGAAAAAACTCAGGGTAACCCCGTAGAAACACACGGGCATTCGACTAGTTTATACTATAATATTGCTTGAGGTAGGTTTGTCGTCCAGAACTTTCGTTCCGATATTTATTGGATGATTTTGCCCTCGACCAAACAAACATATTACCCACCACTGCCACGCACGAGTGCAAAAAACTGTTCATGTTTTTTTCACGGTTGCTCCACCTCCGCTAACCTTGTCCCTGCCGGCAAACCACCAACCCTGATCAAAGTCATCTCATCCCCACCACCGTGAGCATGCACTGCTGGCCGCGACTACACCTAGCTACCCTCCACTGGTTCCAGCATCCCCGCCCCCTAGCCTCTGCTCCAGCTCCCGACTATAGCCCGAGCAGCAGCAGCCCCGCCCCTAGCCTCTGATTCCTCCGGCTGCAGCCCAGGCATCAGCTATACAATAATTTTCTTGAGGTAGGTTCGTCTACCGAGATTTTGGTTCTGATTTTTACTTTGGACGGTTTTGCCCCTACGAGTTCAGACATATTATGGGGAGTGCCACCACCCAGTCAAACCTGAAACGTTTATTTTCTTGTTCGTCATTTCTGTTCGCCCGCTCCTTCTCCCCGGTCGCCCAACTCCACCAACGTGCCGTCGTCATACGGCCCCACTCCCGCTCGTGACTAGCTGCTACAGACTGGTCGCCGCCGCCGTGACAAGGAGCAGCTACCTACAGGCAAGGAGGAGAGGGGAGGGGGTCGGGGTGAGAGAGAGTCTAGGGACGATATGTACAGATCGAATCAGAGGATCTAGGGCTCCTAGGGGTGCTAGGAGGGATCCAAGGGGAATGAGGGAGGCATCGTTGGTACCCCGATGCTTCGAGGTGCGCCTGCTCGGGTGGGCAGCTTCCGTTGTGGGGACGTTGCCATTGAGCCGCAAAAGAAGGGACATCGCGGGTCGTGGTCCTCTTGCTTGTAGCGATGATGGGGGAACCAAAACCATCTGGATGCTAAATTCTGAATCAGCAGGCCATCTCCCTAGCTTCTCCGGCGCACTGGATAACTGTCTAAGGTGATAGATGCAGTGGCCTTAATTTTGCAGAGTCGATGTATTGTACTACTGGGTTCAGGAAGGCTTTGGGTGCTTAGATTTGGATGAGGATCTGTAGGCAGACTGCTACAATGGCAATCACTAGCAGGTTCTTTCGGCCAATTTACCTCATGTCCAGTCCCCATGTTCCTGTACATCAAAAGAGATTTCGATTGCAAGTATTTTTTATGCAAATCTTCATTTGCGTAGATAAGGTG
Organism: Avena eriantha; assembly: GCA_910589775.1. Taxonomy (NCBI): domain Eukaryota; kingdom Viridiplantae; phylum Streptophyta; class Magnoliopsida; order Poales; family Poaceae; genus Avena; species Avena eriantha. Next base: position 391,838,415 of record OU342740.1, on the reverse strand, counting down.
TTTGATGGAAATCTCAGATTAAAATAAATCTATGGAATCTGTATCCACCACTAAGCCAATTTGCAATTATAGAATTGAAGAAGGCTTAATGAGTAAACTGAAGAGGCTTAACGAGTTGCAACGTTGAGCTGAGCCACTAGACAAAATCGCAGGTGAATTTTTCAATGTGTATCAAGGATGATGGCCTACTATGTTGCGACACTTATTAACATGGTGATATGTGCGTCTATTCTTTTTCATCTCATATGAACAAAACCTGTTGTTGGAGGCAAACCTAAATCCACAAACGTTCTGAAATTTCTGCAAACAATAGTACCGATACACTATGTGGTTAATTTTGAACATCTAGATTTTGGTTAGTACTTATAAACTATGTGGTCAAGTTCGAACCTGTAGATTCTGGTTACAGGACAAGCACATGCAGAAATTCTAGAAGATGATTTTTGACTTCTGAAATGAACAAGCAGCACACCTGCGGTACATGCTGTTACATTTGATTGACCGAAGTAGTTCGTCTACACGTGCAGTCTCCTATGTTCGAAGGTGTAGGCGACAAGGGGGACAACGATACTCCTCTGGGTCCGATTCAACGTGTGGGATGGCAGGATGCTAGAATGTAGACGGCGAGCACGCCGCCGCTGTTGGTAGGTTGAAAGGTGTGGTCAATGGTGAAATGGCGGTGGGAACTGCGTTGGGTCTGTGGACAGAACTCAGCGCATGAATCCTCCCAGTCCATAGTGCAAGTAGATCCAAAAACTCCTGGATGGTCAAATAGGTGAGTTATTGTAGCATAGCTGTGTAATTAGGGAAATTGTTAGTTTGGAATTTTGTAGTGCCTGAAAATACATTATACTAGCAGAACAAAGCGATCAAACTGTAAGTGAAATTATAAGATGTTGTCCATTGGTTGACTTAATTTTGTTCATGTTGTTCTCGATGTCGATATTAACATTTTGTACATGTGATGTTTTTCTCGTGGTCAGGCTCATCCTATGTTGAGGTTCAACAGATCTTTTGAGAGGCATGCTAGCAAAATTTACATGAGAGCAATGTTTGAAAAAATCAGATAGATCTTGTACGAGGCAAGGTTATTGTGAAGTGTAAGAGGTTGAAGGATAGGTGGTACATTACAACACACTATAAACATGACAACAGAGCAAAGTTGGAATGATACCGATCTCTAGTCGGTATTCACATTAGTTCAGAGTCAGAGTGAGAGTCATGTATTTGTGTTGTAAAAATGTCATGTTATTGTACAAAATTTTGACTGGATTTGTGTTCTTCACTGTTGGACTTTGGCAGATTTTATGAGTGTACAAAATATCCGTAGTTTTCAAGAACATAATAATGCATCTAGCTGACGGTGAGTTCTTGATAGTGTTTATTGGGTTCAGTAACATAAAGCATCTGAAACTGTAGACTGATTTTACTATTGGTCGCTTTGAGATAATTGGTTAATTCGTGGTGTGTGTTTCTGGCAAAGTGGCAATCGTAGTCCAGCTCGAATCTGGAAAATGAAAGGTAAAGTGGAGTCTGAATTTGAGGTTGTTGGCACTATGAGGTGGGAGACTCAATTTGAAACACTTGACTACCAAATGTGAACGGTTGAAAATTGAATGAGTGTGCAACTGTAGCTCATAGATTGCAGGTTGTGTTGGACACGGTGCATAGATGAGTTTGAAATTTGAATGCATGGGCATGGTGTTCAAACTTTGGAAGGGATTGGTTCTATAAGTGTCACTCATCTATATAAGTTCAGGTAGAGGCCTCATGGGCAAGCATTGGCGAGCTCTGTGTGGACACAAGTGCGGCTGGTGCTTGAGGTATGGATTTTATCTCCGCACACAGTGAGTTTGAGCTATCGGAATATCCCGTAGGACTAATGGCTTGGCACTTAAAATGAGGGGGGCAAATGGAGGAGAAGCAGGTCTGCTAATAGCATGTCCATTGTAGGGAATAAGCAACCGAAACCCGGAGTTGAGCACCGCATGAAGTCAAAAACGAGGTAAATCGTGAGGTTACAAATGGCTAACCACAACCTATGTGGAGTAGAGTTCCTGACAGATGGTAACATTAAGTGTGGGAGATGGATTGTCCGTCGTTCGTATCGGCACAACATGTTTAAGAACACGGTTGTTCCGTCTAGAAAATGAGTACCGGCTAGGCTCGAAGGACAACAAAACTATAAATACAAGGACAAAAGTGGGACCGCACACCGCGCAGACGGTCTATTGATATATTGCCATATGCTAAGAATGCCTCATAGTGTTGGATAATTAGGCACAATTTTCATGATTAATTTCAGAATATTAAACATAAAAAAACTAGCTACTAGCACATGTAACTCGAATATACTAGATGTACTAAACAACAAGATGAACGAAAACAAGCAGCAGCTAATCATGCACTCGCAGAACATGGTGAATAACCAGACGGCAGCACGTCGCACGTACCGTTTGATTGCAGAAGTAGTCGTAACAGTAACCTTGGAGAAGATTGATCGAAGCAGACAGCGGCGAAGACGATGATAGGCAGCACCGCTCGACTTGGATGGAAGACGACCTGTGATGAAGAACTCGAGCAGTTGCGTAGAGCGCTTCCCAAAAACTTTATTCGCCCTCTCCCGTACAGGATTGCAAAGGCAAGTGGTTCCGGAGACCTGCTCTCCCGTCTGTTGGTGCATGCCGGCAAGCGGAATGGAGTAGGCTACGGTGATAGCACAAGCAGAGAGGTTGGCAAAACCCTAGATTGGATTCGGTGTGTTCTATGGCGGTACCCGCGCACGACTTTATATAGAGCGGCTCAGGAAACCCTACATGGGCCGAGTCCATGTTGCGCACATTTGGGTCGGTTACAGTAGCCCACGATCTAGGAGTGATACATTGCAAATGTATCTATAATTTTTGGTGTTCCATGCTTGGTTTTATCTACTTTCTTGTGTTTTGTACACACTTTGGAGTACTTTTCATATGATTTGTTGGACTAACCTATTAACAAGAGCCACAGGCCAGTTGCCTGTTTTCTGCTGTTTTTGGTTCCAGGAAGTCAGAAAATGAATATTCTCAGAATTGGACGGGACAAAAGTCAAAGTCAATATTTCACTGGGGGGGGACAAGGAGCCAGAAGACGAGACAGAGAGGGGCCAGGGGCCAGCCACACCATAGGGTGGCGCGGGTCCCCCTTGGCCGCGCCACCAGGTGGTGTGGGCCCCTCCGGCCTCCACCTACCTTGCCCTTTCGCCTATATATTCCTCCCGAGGCAAAAACCCTAAGTCGTCAATCAAAAATCCACGAAAAGTTCCACAGCGCCGCCGCCACCGAAGGGGATATTCAGGGGACAGAAAGTCTCTGTTCCGGCACCCTGCCAGGACGGGGAAGTGCCCCTGGAGCCATCTCCATTGATCTCCATCACAGTTGTTGATTCCCATGATGATGAGGGAGTAGTTCTTTCTCGAGGCTAAGGGTTCTACGGGTAGCTATGTGTTCATCTCTCTCTATGCATGATCATATTGTGATCATGAGCTTTGTAATCAAGTAGATCTACCTTGCTACTCAAGTGCTTTAATAGATCTCTGCTCTCCCCATGTGTGTGAAGTTGACAGTGTGCACACCATGGTGGCACTTAGGCTAGAGATTACAAATACTTGTTATGAGTTATATTTGGAGTTGGATGTCTTTATGAAATTGTGGTGTTTGTTGGACCCATCTAGTGCTCAAGGTGACAGTGTGGGGTTATCTAGATGGAAAAGATGAACTTTGAGGTGTGCTGTTATAGCCCTACCAACGATTAGAGTGTCCAACCGGAGAGTAGTTCAGCCTAGTATCATGAAGAGAATATATTTATATGAGAGTGTTCACTAGTAAAAGTATGATCCCTAGGCCTTGTTTCTAATCATTGAAACACCGTTTGTAATTAGATCTGTTACATGTTTGCTTGCTTCCATCTTTATTTCAGTTTGCCTTTAGTCTTTTCCCACGTCAACCACACGCCAGCAAGCTATTTTCTAGCACCGTTACCACTTATAATTATCCATACCATTTGTATTTCATTATCTCTTCGCCGAACTAGTGCACCTATACACCTGACAAGTGTATTGGGTGTGTTGGGGACACAAGAGACTTCTTGTATCTTGATTGCAGGATTGCTTGAGAGGGGATACCTTTGACCACTTCCTCCCTGAGTTCGATAAACCTTGGGTGATCCACTTAAGGGAAAACTTGCTGCTGTTCTACAAACCTCTGCACTTGGAGGCCCAACGACTGTCTACAAGAATAGAAGTGCGTAGACATCAAGCTATTTTCTAGCGCTGTTGCCGTGGAGGTAAGGTAAAAGGTACTCACATCCTCCGGTGTGAGTGCTTGAAGTTATTTCCTTTAGATTCTGCAATTTTTTCTTTTTGTTTCTTGTTTTCACTAGTTAGGCTTAATGGAAAACAACAACAAAATTAGAGAGCTTTATAGCATTTATCTTGAGTTAGGACATGATGTGTTTGAAGAGGAAATTAAAAAACCTATGGAACTTTATTTGCGTGCTAATAGCAATGTTGTTAGTATGAATTCTTTGGACACCATTATTGCTAATGATATGGAAAAGTCTAAGCTTGGGGAAGCTAGTTTCTATGAAAATGATCTTTTTAGTTCCCCAGCTTTGGAAGATAGCTATTCTATTGCTTATGATGATACTAAACCTCCAATATATGATGATTACAATGATGAATATGATATTTTCAGTCCACCTACTATTGAGGAGAAAATTAATTATGATTACAATATGCCTCCTATATTTGATGATTATGGTGATGAGAATAATAATGATAGCTATTTTGTTGAATTTGCTCCCACTACAGTTAATAAGAATAACTATGCTTATGTGGAGAGTAATAAGGATTATATGCATGTGGATCATGATAAGAATATTTTATGTGATATTTATATTGTTAATTTTTTTCATGATGCTACTGAAAGTTATTATGAAATAGAGAAACATGGTTTTATGTATCTCAACAATATTAAGTTTCCCCTCTTTATGTTGAAAGTCTTGAAGTTACACTTGTTTTGCTTTATTATGCTTGTTGCTTTGTGCTTTCATGACTTGTTTCTTTACAAGATTCCTATGCATAGGAAGTGGGTTAGACGTAAATATGTTTTGAATTTGCTTCTTGATGCTCTCTTTTACTTCAATTCATATTTTTTATGTGAGGATCTTCTCAAACTATCATGCCTAACTTAAAGGCGTTAAAGAAAAGTACTTATTGGGAGATAAACCAAAAGTTTTAGATGAGTCTTGAAAGTTATTACTTCTGTAATAACCGCTCCTTATCCTTTTTATTTGATTTTTGTGCCAAGAGTAACCTCTAATGAGAGAGAAGTAATGATCGGGAAAGTTTCTGTCCCGAAACAGATTTATGTGCTTCACCATAAAAATTCGTGTAAAATCTCTGTACGTCCTTTTGAGTCTTGAATTTTTGTGCTTCTGCCCTAGGTTGTTATCTAACTTTCGTTAGTTCAACACCTTTTGATTTGAGCAACACAAGGTCTTCAAAAAAATTCTTCTTTACCTGTTGGTCTGTTTTGACAGATTTCTGCCTTTATTTGCATTTGCTTCTTGTTGGTTCCTTTTTGGGTTCTCTTTGGAGAATTGAGCTTTTCGAGGGAAGTGATTCAGTATCTTGTGTTTTAGTGGAAGTTTTATTGGTGTTGAAACTGAACCTAATGACTTATTATCTTGAGTGCACTAATGTTGCTAATAAAGATTTTGTGAAGTTTTGTATGAAGGAAAAATTTCAGGTGTATGGAAGGAATGAGTAATGAGATGAAGAATGCACTAAAGCTCAAGCTTGGGGATGCCACGCATGTCACCCCAAGAAATATCCAAGAAGTACAAGCGTCAAAGCTTGGGGATGCCCAAGGCATCCCCTTTTGCATCAATAAAAATCTCAGGTTTCTTCCAAACACATCATTTTTATTGTTTCATGCATAGCTATGTTGTTCTTGGAGCGTCTTATTTTTCGTTTTTGTTTTGTTTTTTAGTTTTCTTGGTTTGCTTAGTTTGCTTGAATAAGTTGGTTAGACCCCCTCTTTCATGTATTGGTTTTCAAATAGTTTGGTTTGGATTGGAAAAGAGTAGGAAAGCTCATGCTTAAGTGTTAAAGTGAGCTTGTTTTTGACTGTGGCCTATGCTTTGTCATGCCATGCTTGATATTGTTTTGGCTTTATGTTGTAGCATGACTTGTTATAAATAATTGAGATTGCTTAATGTGCCTTGGATAAATCATGCGTTGTTTTAGCATATTAAAGCATAGTATAGTGGTATTCTCCTTTGATGTTTTATTTGGGTTGACTTGGCGCATGCTCACACCATGTTATGACTATATCAAGTCACCATTAGCCTTGATGATCCTTTAGTTTTCAACTTGTAGTATCACTTTATGCTTTGATCAATGGTGTTTTGTCGCTCTGCATGATTATGGCCATTATTGCTCTCTTAGTTTGCCGCTCCCAGTCTTTTGCTAGCCTCCACAACCAAGTATGAGTTCCACTCATGCATCCAACTCCTTAAGCCAAGTTATTCCAAAGAGTCCATACCTACCTACTAGCATATGCTATTCCAAGTATATTCATGTTTTTATCTACCTTCTGAATTAAACTTGTTATGAGAAAACTAGTGATTAAAGCTCTCATGAACTTGATGGCACACTTTACTTTTTTGCATCTAATAAACTTGAACCATTGGTTCCGTCTTTGTTGCGTATATGCTTGCGCTTTATAAATTGAAGTTAGCAGAACCATGTACCATGGGGAACGCTTTCAACATTGCATGTGTACCTTGTACCCCGTTGATATCATGTTCTTTTGCTTATGGATCCCGGCGGTGTGAAATAAAAGTGGAACTTGTAAGATCATGGAGTTTGTATGTGTGTTAGAGAAACGCCTAGGCCGCTAGCCTAAGCCATGCCTAATCATGGTGGAAACTTGCAACATAACCATAATGAGCACTCTATGAAGCATCCTCAATAAAAACCTATGCAAATAGCAAATAAAAAGATCGTTGAGATGCTCATTGTCTGCTTGCCTTGTCATTTTGATTATGGGATAACTCCTATATCATGTGCAAGGGGTACCCCATTGGCGATTCTTTATGATACACATGTACTTACAATGACAAGAGCTTACTTGTGACTAAAGTTGAGTAGCATGAGGTTCGGTCTTCGTAAGTAAGGGGCATGAGATTTCGGTTTATAACTTGTCAAGCATATCCTCTTAGTTATGTCACTTTAACCTTAATCACCTTAAAGATGCTTATGATAGGGGCAATGAGAGCTGAAAGCTATAAGTACCATAATTTTTGGAAGCTCTTTATGATACTTGAATCTCTATTTCCTTCTATGAAGGCCTTTCTTCCACCATTATATTGAGTCTCCACCTTCTACCTTTATGCACCTACTTTGAGAGCATAGTGGCCATTCTTAGTTCTATGTGCATTGTCCCAAGACTAGTTGATTGATGCATAACTTGATATTGCTTGTTTAAAACTATTTGTATCTAGTCACTCTTATGAATTTTGAAGGTGTCCTATGCATTTATATTTGCTACTCTATGAGGGACAAGTTGAATACTATTATGCTATGTTTTCTTTATGTGAAACAAACAAACGTCTTGCAAAGCATTGTTATTCATGAATCTTTTGTTTGTGCCTGTTCATGTTGCATCATAGTTTATTTGTCTTATTGTTAGAACTTTGTCTTTCATGTTATGATTGAAGTACTATGATCCCAGCTTTGAATGTTTTTACAAATACCTTGATGAAGTCTTTGATGGTGCATGTCACCTCAAAAATTATTCTTTCATTTTATCACTTACCTACTCGAGGGCGAGCAGGAGTACTTTTGGTGTATCTATAATTTTTTGTGTTCCATGCTTGGTTTTATCTACTTTCTTGTGTTTTGTCCACACTTTGGAGTACTTTTCATATGATTGCTTGGACTAACCTATTAACAAGAGCCACAGTGCCAGTTGCCTATTTTCTGCGGTTTTTGGTTCCAGGAAGTCAGAAAATAAATATTCTCGGAATTGGACGGGACAAAAGCCAAAGTCAATATTTCACCGGGGGGAACACGGAGCCAAAAGACGAGACGGAGAGGGGCCAGGGGCCAGCCACACCATAGGGTGGCGCGGGTCCCCCTTGGCCGCGCCACTGATGTGCTCTTCGTTCGATGTAGAGTTCGTTGGGAACCCCAAGAGGAAGGTACGATGAGCACAGCAGCAAGTTTTCCCTCAGTTATGAAACCAAGGTTTAATCGAACCAGTAGGAGCAAGGAAACACCCCAATGGTGTTACTAGCTGAGCTTTGGCAGGGTGCACTACCGGTGCTAGTAGCAACGTGGAGACCTGCACAACACAACCACAGAACTTTGTCCCCAACTTGCGATGAGGTTGTCAATCTCTCCGTGTTTTGCGGAAAACAAAGGATTAAACGTATCGAATGGAAAGAAGTAAAAGTTTGCAGAAAGGAAACACAAATCAGTAAAAGATTGTAGATTGTATGTAAAGAAAAATGATCGGGATCCATAGTTCACTAGAGGTGGCTCTCCTTAAGATAGATAACATGCTGGGTGAACAAATTACAGCGGGGAAATTGACAAACACCGAGAAAGCAATACATGCATATACTAATCATCTTGACTCCTTTGAGACTTTATTGGGCATTACAAAATAATACATAGACCGCCATCCAACTGCATCTATGACTAATAATCCACCTTCAGGTTATCATCCGAACCCCCTCTAGTATTAAGTTGCAAGCAACAGATTATTGCTTTACGAACTGTGTGTAAAGTAAACAATACGATTGTTCTATGAACAAAGGATTGTTGTTTTCTCCCTAGTAGCAACAGCACATCTAGTACCTTAGAGATTTCTATCACGTCCCCAGATTACCAGAGGCATGAACCCACTATCGAGCATAAATACTAACTCTTGGAGTTGCTAGCATCTACTTGGCCAAGATAGCCACCAACAATGAAAAGCATGCAAGATCACAAATAACAAAGACATGATAGAATCAATAATCAATCTGAAATAGCATCTCACTATCCATCGAATCCCCACAAACACAACATGCAGAATTACAAATAGATGATCTTGATCATGAACGGAGCTCACAAGATCTAAACATGAAAGCACAAAGGAGGAGAACCAGCCATCTAGCTACTACATGGATCCGTAGTCCAAGGATGAACTACTAACTCATCACACCGGAGGCTTCCATGGTGATGAAGAAGGCCTCCAGGGTGAATTCCCCTCTCCGGCAGGGTGCCAGGAAGAGCTTCAGATCCCTCCCGATCTAGGGATGGAGATGACAGCGGCTACAGACTCTTTCATGGATTTTTTATCGGGTACTTAGGGTTTTCGTCCCGAGGGAAATATATAGGCGGAAGGAGAGGCCGAGGGGGTGCCTAGGCTGGCCACACCACCCCCTAGCGCAGGCTAGGCCTGGCCGCGCGGCCAGGTGGTGTGGCCGCCCTGACCCTTCTCCGTCTCGTATTCTAGCATTTGATCCCTTCCAGAAAAATAGGCACTTTGGCTTTTGTCCAGTCCAATTCCGATATTATTCATTTTCTGACTTTCCTAGAACCAAAAACAGCAGAAAACAGGCAGCTGGCACTGTGGCTCTTGTTAATAGGTTAGTCCAAGAAATCATATGAAAAGTACTCCAAAGTGTGGACAAAACACAAGAAAGTGGATAAAACCAAGCATGGAACATTAAAAATTATAGATACATTTGCAATGTATCAACATCCCCAAGCTTAACTCCTGCTCGTCCTCGAGTAGGTAAGTGATAAAAAGAAAGAATAATTTTTGAGGTGACATGCACCATCAAATACTTGATCAAAGTATTTGCAAAACATTCAAAGCTGGGATCATAGTACTTCAATCATAACATGAAAGACAAAGTTCTAACAATAAGCAAAGAAACTATGATGCAACATGAAAAGGCACAAACAAAAGATTCATAAATAGCAATGCTTTGCAAGACGTTTGTTTGTTTCACATAAAAAAACATAGCATAGTAGTATTCAGCTTGTCCCTCAATAGAGTAGCAAATATAAATGCATAGGACACCTTCAAAGTTCATAAGAGTGACTAGATACAATAGTTTAAAACAAGCAATATCAAAGTATGCATTAATCAACTAGTCTTGGGACAATGCACATAGAACTAAGAATGGCCACTATGCTCTCAAAGTAGGTGCATAAAGGTAGAAGGTGGAGACTCAATATAATGGTGGAAGAAAAGCCTTTGTAAAAGGAAGTAGGGATTCAAGTCTCATAAAGAGCTTCCAAAAATTATGGTACTTGTAGTTTTCATCTCTCATTGCCCCTATCATAAGCATATTTAAGGTGATTAAGGTTAAAGTGACACAACTAAGAGGATATGCTTGACAAGTTATAAACCGAAATCTCATGCCCCTTACTTACGAAGACCGATCCTCATGCTACTCAACTTTAGTCACGAGTAAGCTCTTGTCATCGTAAGTATATGTGTATCATTAAGAACCGCCAACGGGGTACCCCTTTCACATGATACGGGAGCTTTCCCATAATCAAAATGACAAGGCAAGCAGACAATAAGCATCTCAGCGATCTTTTTATTTGCTATTTGCATAGGTTTTTATTGAGGATGCTTCATAGAGTGCTCATTATGGTGATGCTGCAAGTTTCCACCATGATTAGGCATGGCTTAGGCTAGCGGCCCATGCGTTTCTCTAACACGCATACAAACTCCATGATCTTACAAGTTCCACTTTTATTTCACACCGCCGGGATCCGTAAGCAAAAGAACATGATATCAACGGGGTACAAAGTACAAGTGCAATGTTGAAAGCGTTCCACATGGTACATGGTTCTGCTAATTTCAACTTATAAAGCGCAAGCATATACGCAATAAAGAAGGACCCAATGGTTCAAGTTTATTAGAGGCAAAAAAGTAAACTGTGCCATCAAGTTCGTGAGAACTTTAATCACTAGTTTTCTCATCACAAGTGGAATGTAAACAAAAGCATGAATATAATTGGAATAGCATAAGCTAGTAGGTAGGTATGGTCGACTCTTTGGAATAACTTGGTTTAGGGAGTTGGATGCATGAGTGGAACTCATACTTTGTTGTGGAGGCTAGCAAAAGACTGGGAGCGACAAACTAAGAGAGCAATAATGGCCATAATCATGCAGAGCGACAAAACATCATTGATCAAAGCATAAATTGATACTACAAGTTGAAAACTAAAGGATCATAAAGGCTATGGTGACTTTGATAGTCATAAAATGGTGTGAGCATGCGCCAAGTCAACCCAAATAAAGAATCAAAGGAGAATACCACTATACTATGCTTTAATATGCTAAAACAACGCATGATTCATCCAAGGCACATTAAGCAATCTCAATTGTTTATAACAAGTCATGCTACAGCAAAGAATACTAAGCATAAAGCTAAAACAATATCAAGCATGGCATGACAAAGCATAAACCACAGTCAAAAACGAGCTCTTTTTACCACATAAGTATGAACTTTCCTACTCTTTCCAAACCAAACCAAACTATTTGCAAACCAATGTATGAAAGAGGAGGTCCAAACAATTTATTCAGCAAACTAAGCAAACCAGGGCAAACGAAAACCAAAACAAAAACGGAAAAAAAAGACGCTCCAAGAAAAACACAACTGTGCATGAAACAATAAAAATGAAGCGTTTGGAAGAAACCTGGAATTTTTATTGATGAAGAAGGGGATGCCTTGGGCATCCCCAAGCTTTGACGCTTGTACTTCTTAGATATTTCTTGGGTTGACACGCGTGGCATCCCCAAGCTTGAGCTTTAGTCCATCCTTCATCTCATTACTCATTCCTTCCATACACCTGAAATTTTTCCTTTATACAAAACTTCACACAATTTCATTAGCAACATTAGTGCACTCAAGATAAATAAGTCTCAAGGTTCAGTTCTAACACCAAATAAACTTCCATTAGAACACTAGCTATTGTAGCACTTCCCTCAAAAATCTCAATTCCCCAAAAGAACTCAAGAAGGAACCAACAAGAAGCAAATGCAGAAAATGGCAGAAATCTGTCAAAACAGACCAGCAGGTAAAGACGATTTTTTTCTAAAACCTTCTGTTGCTCAAATCAAAAAGTGTTGAACTACCGAAAGTTAGATAAAAACCTAGGGCAGAAGCACAAAAAATTACAGCTCAATCCGACATACAGAGCTCTTCTGACGAATTTTTACGGTGAAGCACAAAAATCTGTTTCGGGACAGCAACTTTCCCAATCATTACTTCACTCTTATTAGAGGTTACTCTTGGCACAAAAAGCAAATAAAAAGGATAAGGAGCGGTTATTACAGAGGTAATAACTTTCAACACTCATCTAAAACTTTTGGATTATCTCCCAATAAGTACTTTTCTTTAACGCCTTTAAGTTAGGCATAAGAAGCAAAGAAAGAATCAAGTGTTCCCAAATGAAGAAGCATTAGGACCAAATTTTGTTTTCATAGGAGAAGCAAAAGAAATATTTTCTATATTTTTAGGGAAGTGTTCTATACCTTTCTTGAGTGGGAGTTGATATTGAATGGTGCTTTCTTTCATATCAATGATGGCACCAACAGTTCTAAGAAAAAGTCTTCCCAAAGTAATAGGACAAGAAGCATTGTATTCAACATCCAAAACATAGAAATCAACGGGGACATAGGAATTGTTAACCATAATAAGGAAATCATTAAGACTCCCCATGAGTTTCTTTTTAGCATTAGCATCAAGTGGGACATTCAAATAACAATCTTCAAGAGGAGGCAAATCAAGCATATCATAAATCCTTCTAGGCATAATAGAAACACTACTATCAAGATCACACAAAGCTTTGAAATCAAAGTCATTCACTTTCATATTAATGATGGGTTCCCAACCATCCTCTTATTTTACAGGAATATAAGCTTTATGTTTCATCTTTTCTTCTTTAATCTTTATGAGAGCATCAGTAATGTGTTTTGTTAAAGCCATATTCATAGCAGTAGCATTAGGACTTTTAGCAAGCTTTTGTAGAAACTTAATAACTTCAGAGATATTGCAACCATCAAGATCAAAATCAACTTTATCATCTAAAGTAGTAGAACTATTACTAGCCTCAACACTAGTGGTGGTGATAGTATAAACACTAATGTTTCTAGCAATTTCATCTTCTCTTTCCCACTTAGCATGTAATTCAGCTAATAGCCTAACATTTTCATCAATTCTTATTTGTATAGCATTAGTAGCTGCAAAGGGATTATCATTAGTTTCAGGTTTAGCAGCCATTTTATTAATCAATGAAGATTGAGCTTTAGACAAAGATGATATATTTCTTTTAGCATTAGAGAGTTTCAATTGTAAACTAGGAATTTACCTATTTAGACTCTCAAGTTGATGGCTAATGTTCTTCAAAATGATAGATTGTTCCTCCATAGTTTTAGTAAATAGTTTATTTTGCTCATATTGCATTTGCATGAAGTTTTTAGTGGCTCTTTCAACTTCTAAAATTCTTCCTTCACTAGGTAATTCAGGTTTACCATTATAGCCATAAGTATTACTAGGAGGGTAGGGCCTATAATTGTTGTTACCAAAATTGTTCCTATAAGCATTATTACCATAAGCATTGTTGCCAAAGTTATTATTTCTTATTAAGTTCACATCAACTTGCTCTTCTTGAGCAACCAAAGAAGCTAGAGGAACATTATTTGGATCAATATGGGCTTTCCCATTAACAAGCATAGACATAATTATATCAATCTTATCACTCAAGGAGGAGGTTTCCTCAACAGAATTTACCTTCTTACCTTGTGGAGCTCTCTCAGTATGCCATTCAGAATAATTAACCATCATATTGTCCAGAAGTTTTGTTGCAGCACCCAAAGTGATGGTCATAAAGGTACCTCCAGCAGCAGAATCCAATAGGTTCCTTGAAGAATAGTTCAATCCTGCATAAAAAGTTTGGATAATCATCCAAGCAGTCAGTCCATGAGTGGGACAATTCTTTACCAAAGATTTCATTCTTTCCCAAGCTTGAGCAACATGCTCATTATCAAGTTGTTTAAACTTCATTATTTCACTTCTCATGGATATAATCTTAGCAGGAGGATAGTATTTTCCAATAAAAGCATCTTTGCACTTAGTCCAAGAATCAATACTATTCCTAGTTAAGGAATTCAACCATTCTTTAGCTTTTCCTCTCAAAGACAAAGTAAACAATTTCAGCTTAATAATACACCATCTATATCCCTATGCTTTTGCATCTCACAAAGTTCAACAAAGTTATTTAGATGGGAAGAAGCATCTTCATTACCAATACCATAAAATTGCTCTCTCATAACAAGATTGAGTAAAGCAGGTTTTATCTCAAAGAAAGTATTTTCAGCCACAGGTGGAGCAATAGGTGTGCTCATAAAATCATTGTTGTTGGTGCTAGTGAAGTCACACAACTTAGTGTTTTCAAGAGTAGTCATTTTTTGGGGTTTTCAAATAAGAAAGCAAACTTGCAACACTAATTTTGTGTGTGTTTTTGATAAAGAAACAAGCAAACAAAGCAAAAAGAAAACTAAGCAAAACAAAAACAACAAAGTAAAGAGATTGGTTATGAGGGACTCCCCTTGTAAAGATGTCCTTGACTCCCTGGCAACAGCGCCAGAGAATCTTGATGTGCTCGTCGTTCGACGTAGAGCTGGTTGGGAACCCCAAGAGGAAGGTACGATGAGCACAGCAGCAAGTTTTCCCTCAGTTATGAAACCAAGGTTTAATCTAACCAGTAGGAGCAAGGAAACACCCCAAAGGTGTTACTAGCTGAGCTTTGGCAGGGTGCACTACCGGTGCTAGTAGCAACGTGGAGACCTTCACAACACAACCACAGAACTTTGTCCCCAACTTGTGATGAGGTTGTCAATCTCACCGTGTTTTGCGGAAAACAAAGGATTAAACGTATCGAATGGAAAGAAGTAAAAGTTTGCAGAAAGGAAACACAAATCAGTAAAAGATTATAGATTGTATGTAAAGAAAAATGATCGGGATCCATAGTTCACTAGAGATGGCTCTCCTTAAGATAGATAACATGCTGGGTGAACAAATTACAGCGGGGCAATTGACAAACACCGAGAAAGCAATACATGCATATACTAATCATCTTGACTCCTTTGAGACTTGATTGGGCATTACAACATAATACATAGACCGCCATCCAACTGCATCTATGACTAATAATCCACCTTCAGGTTATCATCAGAACCCCCTCCAGTATTAAGTTGCAAGCAACAGATTATTGCTTTACGAACTGTGTGTAAAGTAAACAATACGATTGTTCTATGAACAAAGGATTGTTGTTTTCTCCCTAGTAGCAACAGCACATCTAGTACCTTAGAGATTTCTATCACGTCCCCAGATTACCAGAGGCATGAACCCACTATCGAGCATAAATACTAACTCTTGGAGTTGCTAGCATCTACTTGGCCAAGATAGCCACCAACAATGAAAAGCATGCAAGATCACAAATAACAAAGACATGATAGAATCAATAATCAATCTGAAATAGCATCTCACTATCCATCGAATCCCCACAAACACAACATGCAGAATTACAAATAGATGATCTTGATCATGAACGGAGCTCACAAGATCTAAACATGAAAGCACAAAGGAGGAGAACCAGCCATCTAGCTACTACATGGATCCGTAGTCCAAGGATGAACTACTAACTCATCACACCGGAGGCTTCCATGGTGATGAAGAAGGCCTCCAGGGTGAATTCCCCTCTCCGGCAGGGTGCCAGGAAGAGCTTCAGATCCCTCCCGATCTAGGGATGGAGATGACAGCGGCTACAGACTCTTTCGTGGATTTTTTATCGGGTACTTAGGGTTTTCGTCCCGAGGGAAATATATAGGCGGAAGGAGAGGCCGAGGGGGTGCCTAGGCTGGCCACACCACCCCCTAGCGCAGGCCAGGCCTGGCCGCGCGGCCAGGTGGTGTGGCCGCCCTCTGGCCCTTCTCCGTCTCGTATTCTAGCACTTGATCCCTTCCAGAAAAATAGGCACTTTGGCTTTTGTCCAGTCCAATTCCGATATTATTCATTTTCTGACTTTCCTAGAACCAAGAACAGCAGAAAACATGTAGCTGGCACTGTGGCTCTTGTTAATAGGTTAGTCCAAGAAATCATATGAAAAGTACTCCAAAGTTGGAACAAAACACAAGAAAGTAGATAAAACCAAGCATGGAACATCAAAAATTATAGATACATTTGCAATGTATCAGCCACCAGGTGGTGTGGGCCCGTCCGGCCTCCACCGACCTTGCAAAAACCCTAATTCGTCAATCAGAAATCCACGAAAAGTTCCACAGTGCCGCCGCCACCAAAGGGGAGATTCGGGGGACAGAAAGTGACGAGGGTTTAACTCATCAATGCCCATTGTTATGGACTTAGGTTCAAGGAATTTGGATGCGCTGGAAGTCTCGATCGGCTAGAAAACAAGCACACTGGGACTCAAGGTTTACCCAGGTTCAGTCCTCGTAGAGGACCCTACTCCTGCTTGTCTGCTCTTGATTGATGATGATCCGAAGGATTACAATGTCGCCAATGGCGGTGTCGTGCAGATTGGATCTGGCGTATGAGAGATCGTAGATCTATCTATTGTCTATTGTGGGAGTCGCGATGTCTAGATCTATTGTGGCGTAGCGTGTCTTAGGTCGTGTCCTCCTCGTTGGACCCTCCTAGCCTTTATATATGGGGAGGCTAGGTCTCAGGTACCAATACGAGTTGGTTACAAGTTGTATTCAAACTCTAGTATTGAGACTTCCTTGTCTTGTGCGTTCGGGAGTCCGTGTCCATATGGGCTTCATACCAATCGAACCATCATAGGCGGCATGGACCTTGGCAATTTGTCGAGTGGGCCTTCCGTCGAGCCGCACCAGGTAGGTTGTAGTCGAGTGCCTATTGGGCATACCCATGTCAGTAGCCCCCGAGTGTCCATGTGAATCGTAGATTCGGATAGAGACTCAGAAGTCTTGATCTTTTCATTATGATGTCGGAGTCGACAATTGTGTCGAGTGCGAAGCACTTCACCCGGAAGTTCATCGGGTTAGTCAAATCTGTAGTAGTTTCATAGGGATGATGGTAAACGTGCCTGGTGCGCTCGATGGATCGGGAACAGTTAATTGCTCTAGGGCAAAAACAACGCTACCTACTCAAACTCGAGTCCCCGAACTCGAATCCGGAAATTGCTGGCGTAATTCGACTCATGCCGCGGAGGCCTTATAGAGTCGAATTCCAGTGTATAAATGTGAGCACTCGACGCGTCCGTCAAGGCATGTTCATCGTACCTGCAGGCACAGATATATCTCTGGTAGTGCGCAGCAGATGCGTTGTCAGGCCTTATTCAGGTCTTATCTTCACGCTGTAAGCGCGGCATCCGAATTTTATCATCCAGAGATGATTCGGGTGGCCCAGGAGACGTAATCTCTTTGTAGGGAAAATATGAGGCGGAGTCGCCATATCATTCGAGTGTGGATGTTATCGACACACAGTATGATGTACAAGGAAAAATAATCATAGGGTGTGCGACCAGCGCTCCCTATGGGAGTAGCCCCCGAGTGTCTATTCGAGTCGTAGACTCGAGTGGGGACTAAAAGTACTTTGCGACTGTTGTCGTCTTTTGTTTGTTTCAGTCGAATATGTTTCCAGCACTCCCTATGGGAGTAACCCGAAGTCCACAATCGAATCGTAGATTCGAGTGGAGGGTTTTCATGATGCTTGGATATCTTCACAAATTTTTTCGGGTGCGCGGCCAGCGCTCCCTATGGGAGTAGCCCCCGAGTCCTTAGTCGAATCGTGGATTTGAGTGAGGAGTCAGAGCGTGTCACTCGAGGATCTTGTATATGCGCGACTAGTGCTCCAGCTTGGAGTAGCCCCCGAGTGTCTGGCGGAGTCGTACACTCGGGCAAAGACTCGAGTCTTTTATCTTTGTAAACTTAGTTGCCAATCATGCGAGAAGAAAACATGGGTGAGTCGACGATGCAGATGGAGTCAACGCAGTCACTTTTGTCGGGTGCGTGGCCAACGTCGCATGTGTGTAGCATCAAGCGATGCGACCATCCGAGGAGGGACTCGACTCGGGTCTTGAGTGTATGTCATAGCCAGTTGTTTTGTCGACTCCTGTTGGAGGACCCGATAGAATAGCTCGACGGAGTCGACATCCTTATAAGCTGCATAAAACATTAAGAATTGTGAAGTATATGTATGTTTTAAAGAGTA
This sequence comes from Avena eriantha, assembly GCA_910589775.1. Lineage (NCBI taxonomy): Eukaryota > Viridiplantae > Streptophyta > Magnoliopsida > Poales > Poaceae > Avena > Avena eriantha. Next base: position 391,820,104 of record OU342740.1, on the reverse strand, counting down.
TTTGCTTGTTAGTTTGTAAAGTAAAATTCTGGTGCCAATCGAGTCGACACTTTTGCACTGTATGCTAGGCCTTTTCGTTAGCCTGATCACCCTTAGTCTCAGTGCCTTGCCGAGGTGCTCGGAGTTCAAGGATTCGACGATCAGGCAGAATCAGCTACTCGGGCTGTCGCGTATGAGGTGCTCGAGTGCGTGGAATCGATGACACATTAGGTTACTCGAAGAGGGCGCAGCCCCCGAGTGTTTCGAGTGCGATTAAAGTAAGAAAGAAAGTATCTCTAATAGAGGGTAACTTAGCTTTATTGGTAGTCACTGTGGACGAAGTCGATGTAATCGCGGACGTAGTCAATGCGGCAGCGGGTCACATGAAGGAGTCGAAGACACATCAGGTCGGCGAAGTCGAAGACCACAGCGCGTTACCGCAGCCGAAGACTGCATCAGGTCGCGTGCTGGAGTCGAAGATTGTAGCGGCTCGTGGTCATGGGAGTCGAGGGAGCCCCCGAGTCACCCGATATAAAGACCGCGGCCGGTCGTTTGAAGCTGAAGACCGTGGCAGGACGCCGAAGCGGAGGGAGCCCCAGAGCCCCCGAGTCGAATATCGTAGCGAATCACTAGAGTCAAAGACTAGGGTTGACGTGGCAGCGAGTCACGCGGCAGACGTAGTCAACGTGGCAGATCGAAGTCGCGTGGTGATGACGAATTGCCGTATATGAAGATTGTAACGGGCCACATCAGTCGAAGACCGTATCGGGTCACCTCACCCGAAGACCACAGCTGAAGACCGCAGTGAGTCGCGTGATGGAGTCGAAGACTCAGTAGATGGGTGGAGTCGGAGAACATAGTCAGTCACCGTAGAGGAGGGAGCCCCCGAGTCGCTATAGTCGAAGATCGTAGCAGATCGCCGGAGTCGAAGACTGCAACAATGAGGCTCTCGGTGGAGTTGAAGACCATGGCGAGTGGACGGAGATGAAGATCGTAGCGGGTCACCGGAGCCAAAGGATCCCTCGAGTCGCTAGATCTGAAGACCGCAACGGGTAGGTGGATCCGAAGGAGCCCCCAAGTGTAGCATCGAGGTGGTTGATGAAGTCGAGACGACGTTCGTGAGCCGATGCGGCGGACCGGTGTCAACGCGGCAGTGGATCGCCGAAGCCGATGTCGGTAGCATGTTGTCGCAACCAAAGATTGTAGTGGGTCGCCGCAACATATCGATGCAGCGGGTCGCCTGAGCCGAAAAAGTCCCCAAGTCGCCGGAGTCGAGGACCGAAGCGGGTCGTACGGCGGAGTCGAAGGAGTCCCCGAGTGTAGAGTCAACGCGGTCATGCAGTCGAGGTGATGGATTGTAATTGACGCGGCAAACGTGTCACGCGCAGCCCCCGAGTATCAAGCTGGCGGGGATTCGACGATGGTCGATCCGGACTTCGATAGCATAGTTGTTGGAGTTTAATCTTTCATGGTGATGATGAAGCTGGCTACGGAAAATACCTCGCTGCTGCAGGCCGTCAAGGTGCACACGTATATGAAGCTAGCTGATTTTGAGTCGCGTGTACCTTCTTGATCGTGGAAAACGAATTCTTACTCATGCTGGTTTTTAATCTGACTCCCTTACGTATACTCAAGTCCATCTATCTTCACATACACTCATAGTAGCTAATTAAATCAGCTCATGGTACTTGATCCAACGAAATTTCTGCTGCTGCCCCAGTCGCGTGTCAAAGTATCTTGGCATGACACAGTTGTTTTGCTCTTTCCTGCATGCGATAGGACTTTATTTGGCTTCGCATGATGGGCGCGTGGAGCATCGCTGCTTCCGCTGATTTCAAGGATATATATTGGATCTCACGGGGGCCAACAGAAACACCACTAAAAATTCTGATTTGATGTCGTAGCTTGGGCAGGCAAGTCGGTCTCGGCTCAGCTGCACGTCTCGCGCAAACTGACGACTAATCTCCGCATGCCTGGATGAATCAGCCAAATGCAATCTGGCGGCCGTCGATGACGAGGGATCCAGACCAGAACATGACTCCAAGCGAAATAGATCATGTCCTTAGAAGCAGATGAATCGTAGATTGCTAGCGATGGAGCCATCGAGATCGCAACATCAACGCTCCCAGTCCCCACGGACGGCGCCAATTGACGAGGGTTTAACTCATCATTGCCCATTGTTATGGACTTAGGTTCAAGGAATTGGGATGCGCTGGAAGTCTCGATCGGCTAGCAAACTAGCACACAGGGACGCAAGGTTTACCCAGGTTCAGGCCTCGTAGAGGACCCTACTCCTGCTTGTCTGCTCTTGATTGATGATGATCCGAAGGATTACAATGTCGCCGATGGCGGTGTCGCGCAAATTGGATCTGGCGTATGAGAGATCGTAGATCTATCTATTGTCTACTGTGGGAGTCGCGATGTCTAGATCTATTATGGCGTAGCGTGTCTTAGGTCGTGTCCTCCTCGTTGGACCCTCCTAGTCTTTATATATGGGGAGGCTAGGTCTCAGGTACCAATACGAGTTGGTTACAAGTTGCATTCAAACTCTAGTATTGAGACATCCTTGTCTTGTGCGTTCGGGAGTCCGTGTCCATATGGGCTTCATACCACTCGAACCATCATAGGCGACATGGACCTTGGCAAATTGTCGAGTGGGTCTTCCGTCGAGCCGCACTAGGTAGGTTGTAGTCGAGTGCCTATTGGGCATACCCATGTCAGAAAGTCTCTGTTCCGGCACCCTGCCGGGACGGGGAAGTGCCCCTGGAGCCATCTCCATTGACCTCCATCACAGTTGTTGATTCCCATGATGATGAGGGAGTAGTTCTTTCTCGAGGCTAAGGGTTCTACGGGTAGCTATGTGTTCATCTCTCTCTATGCATGATCATATTGTGATCATTAGCTTTGTAATCAAGTAGATCTACCTTGCTACTCAAGTGCTTTAATAGATCTCTGCTCTCCCCATGTGTGTGAAGTTGACAGTGTGCACACCATGGTGGCGCTTAGGCTAGATATTACAAATACTTGTTATGAGTTATATTTGGAGTTGGATGTCTTTATGAAATTGTGGTATTTGTTGGACCCATCTAGTGCTCCAGGTGATAGTGTGGGGTTATCTAGATGGAAAATATGAACTTTGAGGTGTGCTGTTATAGCCCTACCAACGATTAGAGTGTCCAACCGGAGAGTAGTTCAGCGTAGTATCATGAAGAGAATATATTTATATGAGAGTGTTCACTAGTGAAAGTATGATCCCTAGGCCTTGTTTCTAAGCATTGAAACACCATTTGCAATTAGATTTGTTACATGTTTGCTTGCTTCCATCTTTATTTCAGTTTTCCTTTAGTCTTTTCCCACGTCAACCACATGCCAGCAAGCTATTTTCTAGCACCGTTACCACTTATAATTATCCATACCACTTGTATTTCACTATCACTTCGCCTAACTAGTGCACCTATACACCTGACAAGTTTATTGGGTGTGTTGGGGACACAAGAGACTTCTTGTATCTTGATTGCAGGATTGCTTGAGAGGGGATACCTTTGACCACTTCCTCCCTGAGTTCGATAAACCTTGGGTGATCCACTTAAGGGAAAACTTGCTGTTGTTCTACAAACCTCTGCACTTGGAAGCCCAACAACTGTCTACAAGAATAGAAGTGCGTAGACATCAGGGAGCGACCCGAATAGACTGACTATTGACACGTCTGTCAAAAACTTCACAAGTTTTCCTGAGTAGCAAAAATAAAGCTCGGCTCAGCGAGATTCCCGTAACCCGCAGAGCGCGCGTCCTGATGAGACAGGCGGGCGGTGTGTGCGTGCGTTCGAGCGACGGCGTCGTCGTCAGAGGAGCGTGTGTGTAGCTCTCTTATTGTCACTCACTTACAAAGTGGTGCAACACTCCACCTTATAAGCTGGTGTAACTCTCCTCCAACTTTCCATGTGGGACTAAACTTTAGCTCCCACTCCACTCCCATGTGAGCTGCCCTAAACATGGGCCCAAACACATGTGAGCTGCCATCAAACATGGGCTTTGAGATTTAAGGGAAAATCTGAAATCTACATGGGCTTATTTGTATTGGACCATTATTTCTAACAATCCCCCACCAGATCTCAAATGCCCATTTGAAGATTTGCCAATCCTCTCTACTTGTTTATATACCAGTGTTTCAGCAGAGAATGTTAAGTTAAACTTCTGCCTAGAATCTTGAGCTATGTCTATCAGCAACTTGAACAATGGACGAACCTTGAATTGCAAGTTTGGTGCCAATAGATTTCACTCAAAATCATAACTAGTACCTGGCTGCCAGCAGCCTACCCCGCGGGTTGGAGCATATGCGTCATACTCCCTGGTCTCTTCATGAGTTTACTAGAGACCACCCAAGTCTCATAGACCGTGACGTTTATAGTCGAGCTCATATAGGTGTGTTCTTTCAAGAATGCCCTGTAGGACGACATCTTTGCTAGTTATAGCCAATAGAAACACATTAAGGCATGTTGCCAACCTGCCTTACAGATTTTGAGAGTCATGCATCTTCACATAGAGAGGGTTACAAAATACTCTCCTCAGTCAAACCACTAGCTTGTTCTTCCCAGATCCTAATTCACAGGATCTCTGATCACATAGGTTGGGTTACCACTATGATGTGACATCCATGGGTCTCAACCCCATCTCCCTCGATGCATTTTCTATCACAATTCGTGATAGTCCCTTTGTAAAGGGATCTGCCAGGTTTTTATCTGTTTGAATATATGTAACAGTTATTACTCCGGAGTTTCTCAATTTCCTGACAGATTTCAAACGTCTCTTGACGTGTCTTGATGACTTCGCGTTATCCTTAGAATTGTTCACTTTGACAATAACAGTTTGGTTGTCCAAATTCAAAAGGATTGCTGGCACAGGTTTTTCGACCATAGGCAAGTCCATCAAGAGTTCACGCAGCCATTCTAACTCAACAGTGGCTGCGTCTAAACCAGTAAGTTCTGCTTCCATAGTTGACCCCATCGAAATGGTCTGTCTACGAGATCTCCATGACACTGCGCCACCTCCAAGGGTAAACACATACCCGCTCGTGGCGTAGAGTTCATCAACGTTAGAGATCCAGTTCGAATCACTATATCCTTCAAGCACAGCAGGGTGCCCTGAATAGTGAATCCCATAGCCCATTGTACCACATATATAGCGCATGACCCTTTCAAGTGCATGCCAATGATCAATACCCGGGTTAGACATGAACCTACTCAACTTGCTTACAGCAAAAGAGATATCGGGTCTTGTAGCGCTTGCTAAGTACATGAGAGAACCAACAACTTGTGAATATTTCGACTGGTCTGTTGGTTCCTTTTTATTCTTTCGTAATGTCAAACTGGGATCATAAGGTGTTGGACAAGTCTTGCCATCAATAAAGCCAAAACAGCTCAAGACCTTCTCAACATAATGTGATTGCGTTAAAGTAATCCCATTCTCATTCTTAATAAGCTTGATGTTTAGAATCACATTAGCCTCTCCCAGATCTTTCATGCCAAAACTGTTTGACAGGAAAGCCTTAACTTCATTTATTACATTCATGTTGGTACCAAAGATCAGAATATCATCCACGTACAAACATAATATAACACTATCGCCCCCACCATGGAGATAATACACACATCTATCAGCCTCATTAATGACAAAGCCATCAGAAAGTAGAGTTCTGTCAAACTTCTCATGCCATTGCTTAGGTGCTTGTTTCAGGACATATAAAGATTTTAACAACTTGCATACCTTTGTCTCTTCACCTTTTACCACAAACCCATCCGTCTGATCCATATAGATCTCCTCTTCCAACTCTCCATTAAGGAAAGATGTCTTCACATCCATTTGATGAACAAGAAGAGCATAAGAGGCAGCCAGGGACAGTAGTACTCGAATGGTGGTCAGTCTAGCGACAGGTTAATAGGTGTCAAAGTAATCTTTGACTTCTTTCTGTGTGTAGCCCTTTGCTACAAGTTGTGCCTTGTACTTCTCAATAATACCATCAATCCTTAGCTTCTTCTTGAACACCCACTTACAACCCACAGGTTTACAACCATAGGGACGTTTTGATAATTCCCAAGTTCCATTAGAAAGAATCGAGTCGATCTCATTTTCGACAGCTTCTTTCCAATCATCTACATCAGGAGATGCATATGCCTCTATAATGGATCTGTGAGTATCGTCCACAAGGTACACGATGAAATCATTACCAAAGGATTTTGCAATCCTCTGTCTCTTACTCCTCATGGGAGGTTCATCGTCATCCTTCTCTAGGACTTCCTCATGTAGTTGTTCAAAATTCTCAATAGATGCACTAGATTCAGGAAGTATTTCAGAAGAAATTCTAGCAGTGCTATGCATATCCTTCATAGGAAACATATTCTCAAAGAATGTTGCATCACGAGATTCCATTATAGTATCAGCATGCATATAAGGAACCTCAGACTTAACCACTAGAAATCTATAGCCTATACTCTGCGGAGCATATCCTAGAAAGATGCAATCCACTGTCTTAGGTCCAAGTTTGTGTTTCTTGGGAATCGGTATGTTGACCTTAGCCAAACACCCTAATACATTGCAAATGTATCTATAATTTTTGATGTTCCATGCTTGGTTTTATCCACTTTCTTGTGTTTTTCCCACACTTTGGAGTACTTTTCATATGATTTCTTGGACTAACCTATTAACAAGAGCCACAGTGCCAGCTGCCTGTTTTCTGCTGTTTTTGGTTCCAGCAAAGTCAGAAAATGAATATTCTCGGAATTGGACGGGACAAAAGCCAAAGTGCCTATTTTTCCAGAAGCCATCAGATGCCAAAATACGAGACGGAGAAGGGCTAGGGCCGGCCACACCACCAGGCCGTGGCCAGGCCTGGCCCGCGCCAGGGGGTGGTCTGGCCGACCCCAGCACCCCCTCGGCTTCTCCTTCCGCCTATAAGATGCCCTCGGGACGAAAACCCTAAGGACCCAATCAAAAATCCACGAAAGAGTCTGTAGCCGCCGTCGTCTCTATCCCTAGATCAGGAGGGATCTGAAGCTCTTTCCAGCACCCTGCCGGAGAGGGGAATTCACCCTGGAGGCCTTCTTCATCACCATCCAAGCCTCCGGTGTGATGCGTGAGTAGTTCATCCTTGGACTACGGATCCATGTAGTAGCTAGATGGCTGGTTCTCCTCCTTTGTGCTTTCATGTCTAGATCTTGTGAGCTCCGTTCATGATCAAGATCATCTATTTGTAATTCTCCATGTTGTGTTTGTGGGGATCCGATGGATATTGAGATGCTATTTCAGATTGATTATTGATTCTATCATGTCTTTGTTATTTGTGATCTTGCGTGCTTTCCGTTGTTAGTACCTATCTTGGCCAAGTAGATGCTAGCAACTCCAAGAGTTAGTATTTATGCTCGATAGTGGGTAAAAATGCCTCTGGTAATCTGGGGAAGTGACAGAAATCTCTAAGGTACTAGATGTGATGTTGCTACTAGAGAGAAAACAACAATCCTTTGTTCATAGAACAATCGTATTGTTTACATTACACGCAATTCGTAAAGCAATAAGCTGTTGCTTGCAACTTAATACTGGAGGGGGTTCGGATGATAACCTGAAGGTGGATTATTAGTCATAGATGCAGTTGGATGGCGGTCTATGTATAATGTTGTAATGCCCAATCAAGTTCCAAAGGAGTCAAGATTATTAGTATATGCATGTATAGCTTTCTCGATGTTTGTTAATTGCCCCGCTGTAATTTGTTCACCCCGCATGTTATCTATCTTAAGGAGAGCCACCTCTAGTGAACTATGGATCCCGGTCCTTTACTTTTACATACAATCTATAAACTGTTTACTTCTTTGTGTTTACTTTCTGCAAACTATTACTTCCTTCCATTCGATACGTTTAATCCTTTGCTTTCAGCAAAACACGGTGAGATTGACAACCTCATCGCAAGTTGGGGACAAAGTTCTGTGGTTGTGTTGTGCAGGTCTCCATGTTGCTACTAGCACCCGTAGTGCGCCCTGCCAAGGCTCAGCTAGCAACACCTTTGGGGTGTTTCCTTGCTCCTACTGGTTCGATTAAACCTTGGTTTCATAACTGAGGGAAACTTGTTGTTGTGCTCATCATACCTTCCTCTTGGGGTTCCCAACAAGCTCTACATCAACACGAGCCATCAAGCACTTTTCTGGCGCCGTTGCCGGGGAGTCAAGGACATATTCACAAGGGGAGTCCCTCATAACCAATCTCTTTACTTTGTTGTTTTTGTTTTTCTTAATTTCTTTTTTCTTTGTTTGCTTGTTTCTTTATCAAAAACACACACAAAATTGTTTTACTAGTTTGCTTTCTTATTTGAAAACACACAAAAAATAGTTCCTACCTTAAGTTGCCTTTTATGTCTAGCCTTGCTCCAATCACTATGTCACCCGAGGAAATGATTTTTACTTTTAAACAAGGAATTGAGGAGAGCTTCAAGGAAGCTTGGTCTAGAATGTCTAATCTACATAAAAAACTGAGCCTAAAATGACTCAAAGCTTGTTTCTTAGCAGTTTTTACCTTGGAATTGCTCTTTGCTATAGATATGCTTTAGATGCTGTTGTGGGAAGAGATTTCCTCCAATGTAATGAGGATGATGCTGTTAATGCTATAAAGAAATTGATCCTTACTTATAACTTGCCTAGCCAAACTGATATTTCTTTCGCAAATTTTTTTGCTAGATTGAACACTCTTGAGACTAGCACTGCTAGCTTAAAAGATTGCTATAATACGCTTAGGGAGCATCACAATTATGTTCCAATAAATTTTGAACCATCAAAGTGGCTCCCCACAGTAAAGATTGAGATAAACACTGAAACTTTTCAAGCCCGCTGTGATATCATGTATGAATTTTGTCTTATACCCAAAGATATTTATGAATCTTTGAATCTTTGGGGGCTTACTGAAGGAGGAAAAGAAATATCTCTTGCTAATAATGCTACCATATTACCTACTGGAATAGCTGAAGGAGTGTTTACAAACATCCTTGGGAAAATGATTTCTACTGATTATCCTGTCATTGAATGTGCAGGAAAAGGACAAATTACGCTTGGAATGTCCCTATTAGAACTCCTTGGAGAAATAATAGATGTGGGAAAGGGGACCATGCACCTTTATTCTCCACCAAATAATCATATTTTCCCCAATGTTAAGAATAAAAGTAAGAGAAGTAAGGGCAAGAAATTTGGTCTTAATGCTTCTTCATTTGAGAACACTTGATTCTTTCTTGCTTCTTATGCCTAACTTAAAGGCGTTAAAGAAAAGTAATTATTGAGAGATAACCCAAAAGTTTTAAATGAGTCTTGGAAGTTATTACTTCAGTATTAACCGCTCCTTATCCTTTTTATTTGCTTTTTGTGCCAGGAGTAACCTCTAATGAGAGAGAAGCAATGATTGGGAAAGTTGCTGTCCCGAAACAGATTTATGTGCTTCACCGTAAAAATTCGTGTAAAATCTCTGATCGTCCTTTTGAGGTGTGAATTTTTGTGATTCTGCCCCAGGTTGTTAACTAACTTTCTTTAGTTCAACACTTTTTGATTTGAGGAACAGGAGGAATTCGAAAAAATTCGTATTTACCTGCTGGTCTGTTTTGACAGATTTCTGCCATTTTCTGCGTTTGCTTCTTGTTGGTTCCTTTTTGAGTTCTTTTGGGGAACTGAGCTTTTTGAGGGAAGTGCTACAGTAGCTAGTGTTCTAATGGAAGTTTATTTGGTGTTATAACTGAACCTTAAGACTTATTTATCTTGAGTGCACTAATGTTGCTAATAAAGATTGTGTGAAGTTTTGTATGAAGGAAAAAATTCAGGTGTATGGAAGGAATGAGTAATGAGATGAAGGATGGACTAAATCTCAAGCTTGGGGATTCCACGCGTGTCACCCCAAGAAATATACAAGAAGTACAAGCATCAAAACTTGGGGATGCGCAAGGCATCCCCCTCTTCATCAATAAGAATCCCAGGTTTCTTTCAAACGCTTCATTTTTATTGTTTCCTGCACAGTTGTGTTGTTCTTGGAGCGTCTTCTTTTTTGTTTTGGTTTTGGTTATTAGTTTGCTTGGTTTTCTTAGTTTTCTGAATAAATTGGTTGGACACCCTCTTTCATACATTGGTTTGCAAATAGTTTGGTTTGGTTTGGAAAAGAGTAGGAAAGGTCATGCTTATGTGGTAAAAAGAGCTCGTTTTTGACTGTGGCCTATACTTTGTCATGCCATGCTTGATATTGTTTTGGATTTATGCTTAGCATTCTTTTCTGTAGCATGACTTGTTATAAACAATTGAGATTGCTTAATGTGCCTTGGATGAATCATGCGTTGTTTCAGCATATTAAAGCATAGTATAGTGGTATTCTCCTTTGATGCTTTATTTCGGTTGACTTGGCGCATGCTCACACCATGTTATGACTATCCAAAGTCACCATAAGCCTTTATGATCCTTTAGTTTTCAACTTGTAGTATCACTTTATGCTTTGATCAATGATGTTTTGTCGCTCTGCATGATTATGGCCATTGTTGCTCTCTTAGTTTGTCGCTCCCAGTCTTTTGCTAGCCTCCACAACCAAGTCTGAGTTCCACTCATGCATCCAACTCCCTAACCCAAGTTATTCCAAAGAGTCCACCATACCTACCTACTATCTTATGCTATTCCAAGTATATTCATACTTTTTTTTATCTTTCAAATTAAACTTGTTATGAGAAAACTAGTGATTAAAGCTCTCACGAACTTGATGCAACACTTTACTTTTTTGCATCTAATTAACTTGAACCATTGGGTCCTTCTTTGTTGCGTATATGCTTGCGCTTTATAAGTTGAAGTTAGAATAACCATGTACCATGGGGAACGCTTTCAACATTGCACTTGTACCTTGTACCCCGTTGATATCATGTTCTTTTGCTTATGGATCCCGATGGTGTGAAATAAAAGTGGAACTTGTAAGATCATGGAGTTTGTATGTGTGTTAGAGAAACGCCTGGGCCGCTAGCCTAAGCCATGCCTAATCATGGTGGAAACTTGCAGCATCACCATAATGAGCACTCTATGAAGCATCCTCAATAAAAACCTATGCAAATAGCAAATAAAAAGATCGTTGAGATGCTCATTGTCTGCTTGCCTTATCATTTTGATTATGGGATAGCTCCTATATCATGTGCAAGGGGTACCCCGTTGGCGGTTCTTTATGATACACATGTACTTACAATGACAAGAGCTTACTTGTGACTAAAGTTGAGTAGCATGAGGTTCGGTCTTCATAAGTAAGGGGCATGAGATTTCGGTTTATAACTTGTCAAGCATATCCTCTTAGTTGTGTCACTTTAACCTTAATCACCTTAAAGATGCTTATGATAAGGGCAATAAGAGCTGAAAGCTATAAGTACCATAATTTTTGGAAGCTCTTTATGAGACTTGAATCCCTACTTCGTTCTATGAAGGCCTTTCTTCCACCATTATATTGAGTCTCCACCTTCTACCTTTATGCACCTACTTTGAGAGCATAGTGGCCATTCTTAGTTCTATGTGCATTGTCCCAAGACTAGTTGATTGATGCATAACTTGATATTGCTTGTTTAAAACTATTTGTATCTAGTCACTATTATGAACTTTGAAGGTGTCCTATGCATTTATATTTGCTACTCTATGAGGGACAAGCTAAATACTATTATGCTATGTTTTCTTTATGTGAAACAAACAAACGTCTTACAAAGCATTGTTATTCATGAATCTTTTGTTTGTGCCTTTTCATGTTGCATCATAGTTTCTTTGTCTTATTGTTAGAACTTTGTCTTTCATGTTATGATTGAAGTACTATGATCCCAACTTTGAATGTTTTTACAAATACCTTGATCAAGTCTTTGATGGTGCATGTCACCTCAAAAATTATTCTTTCTTTTTATCACTTACCTACTCAAGGGCGAGCAGGAGTTAAGCTTGGTGATGTTGATACATTTCAAATGTATCTATAATTTTCTGATGTTCCATGCTTGGTTTTATCCACTTTCTTGTGTTTTCCCCACACTTTGGAGTCCTTTTCATATGATTTCTTGGACTAACCTATTAACAAGAGCCACAGTGCCAGCTGCCTGTTTTCTGCTATTTTTTGTTCCAGGAAAGTCAGAAAATGAATATTCTCGGAATTGAACGGGACAAAAGCTAAAATGCCTATTTTTCCGGAAGTCATCAGATGCCAGAATACGAGACGGAGAAGGGCTAGGGGCCGGCCACACCACCTGGCTGGGCGGCCAGGCTTGTCCCGCGCCAGGGGGTGGTCTGGCCGACCCCAGCACCCGCTCGGCCTCTCCTTCCGCCTATAAGATACCCTCGGGGCGAAAACCCTTAGGACCCAATCAAAAATCCATGAAAGAGTCTATAGCCGCCGTCATCTTTGTCCCTAGATCGGGAGGGATCTGAAGCTCTTCCCGGCACCCTGCCGGAGAGGGAAATTCACCCTGGAGGCCCTCTTCATCACCATGCAAGCCTCCGGTGTGATGCGTGAGTAGTTCATCCTTCGACTATGGATCCATGTAGTAGCTAGATGGCTGGTTCTCCTCCTTTGTGCTTTCATGTCTAGATCTTGTGAGCTTCGTTCATGATCAAGATCATCTACTTGTAATTCTGCATGTTGTGTTTGTGGGGATCCGATGGATATTGAGATGCTATTTCAGATTGATTATTGATTCTATCATGTCTTTGTTATTTGTGATCATGCATGCTTTCCGTTGTTAGTAGCTATCTTGGCCAAGTAGATGCTAGCAACTCCAAGAGTTAGTATTTATGCTCGATAGTGGGTTCATGCCTCTGGTAATCTAGGGAAGTGACAGAAATCTCTAAGGTACTAGATGTGCTATTGCTACTAGGGAGAAAACAACAATCCTTTGCTCATAGAACAATCATATTGTTTACATTACACGCAATTCGTAAAGAAATAATATGTTACTTGCAACTTAATACTGGAGGGGGTTCGGATGATAACCTGAAGGTGGATTATTAGTCATAGATGCAGTTGGATGGCGGTCTATGTATAATGTTGTAATGCCCAATCAAGTTATAAAGGAGGCAAGATGATTAGTATATGCATGTATTGCTTTCTCGATGTTTGTCAATTACCCCGCTGTAATTTGTTCACCCAGCATGTTATCTATCTTAAGGAGAGCCACCTCTAGTGAACTATGGATCCCGGTCCTTTTACTTTTACATACAATCTATAAACTGTTTACTGCTTTGTGTTTACTTTCTGCAAACTATTACTTCCTTCCATTTGATACGTTTAATCCTTTGTTTTTAGCAAAACACGGTGAGATTGACAACCTCATCGCAAGTTGGGGACAAAGTTTTGTGGTTGTGTTGTGCAGGTCTCCACGTTGCTACTAGCACTGGTAGTGCGCCCTGCCAAGGCTCAGCTAGCAACACCTTTGGGGTGTTTCCTTGCTCCTACTGGTTCGATTAAACCTTGGTTTCATAACTGAGGGAAACTTGGTGTTGTGCTCATCATACCTTCCTATTGGGGTTCCCAACGAGCTCTATACCAACACGAGCCATCACACCCCCAAGTGCGCAAATACGCAAGTGATGGTTTTCTCCCAGCCCACTCCTCATAAGGGGTCTTTTCTTTATTCTTGTTAGGAACTCTATTCAGGACTTGACATGAAGTAAACAAAGCCTTCCCCCACCATGCCTTTGATAATCCGGAAGTGGCTAACATGGATTTCACCAAGTCAGTCAGCGTGTGGTGTTTCCTCTCGGCAACCCCGTTAGATTGGGGCAAGTAGGGAGGCGTCCTCTCATGAATAATGCCATGTTCCTCATAGAACTCGTCAAATATTTTTGGGAAAATATTCACCACCACGATCCGACCTAAGACGTTTTATCTTTCTCTCTAGTTAATTTTCAACTTCGGTTTTATAAACTTTAAAGTAGTCTAAAGCTTCATATTTAGTGCGCAACAAATAAACATAGCAGTATCTAGTCGCATCATCAATCAATGTCATGAAATGTCTCTTTTCACCTTTTGTCAACACACCATTCATCTCGCATAGATCGGAATGTATGAGTTCTAGAGGTGCCAAGTTTCTCTAGTCGGCAGCTTTGTGAGGCTTTCGAGGTTGCTTTGATTGCACACAACTATGGCACTTAGAACCTTTGGCAATAGTTAAATTAGGAATTAAACTCATGTTGGACATCCGAGACATCAAACCAAAATTAATGTGACATAAACGAGAATGCCAAACACTGGTATCATCATTAACATCACCACAAATATGATTCACGGATTTATTACAGAACTTTGAAAGAGAGAAACAGAACAAGCCTCCAAACTCATAACCTTTACCGATAAATTGTCCATGTTTTGAAACAATGACTTTATTAGACTCTAACACAACCTTGAACCCATCTCTGCACAGAAGGGAGCCACTAACGAGATTCTTGTTCATAGTAGGGACATGCTGCACGTTCCTCAGCTGCATCATTTTTCCGGAAGTAAACTTCAGATCCACCGTGCCAACACCACGAACAGAAGCATGTGATACATTCCCCATTAGGACGGAAGAATCCCGTGTGACCTGATAAGAAGTGAAAATAGAGATGTCAGCACACACATGAACATTAGCACCCGTATCAATCCACCAACATGGTGATTGAAACACTGAAAGAACAGTAAATAAATTACCATACCCATCTGTGTTGCTAGCGGTCATGATGTTGATAGTCTTTCCACTTTTCCCTCCACGATCTGCATGCTCTAGCCAGTCCTTGGGAAAGTGTCTGAGCTCTCCACAGGTAAAGCAGCCTAGCTCGGCCTTGTTTGGCTTCTTCTTCTTCTTGAAGGTTGTAGTCTTTTCAGGATTGTTGAAGGAGGGCTTATAGTTCCCTTTGTTCTTGCCGAAGGTCCTCTTCCGCACCATGTTGGCGCTAGACTGGCCCTCGCCTCCTTTCTCAACAGTGTCCTTAGCCCGAGCCTTCTCCTCAACATCAAGAGACGCTATCAGGTTTTCAACCGATATCTCTTGTCTCTTATGCTTGAGAGTTGTGGCAAAGTTCCTCCATGAAGAAGGCAACTTTGCAATGATGCACCCAGCCACAAACTTGTCGGGTAGGTTACACTTAAGGATTTCAAACTCCTTCGCAAAGCATTGTATCTCATGAGCTTGTTCGACTACAGAACGGTTGTTAACCATCCTGTAATCATAAAAGCTCTCCATGATGTATAGTTCACTGCCAGCATCTGTTACACCGAACTTAGCATTCAGTGCCTCCCAGAGCTCTTTTCCATCTTTGATGTGCATGTACACATCAAACAACTTGTTGTTAAGAACACTCAGAATGCATCCCACAAAGGCAAGATTGGTTTCCTTGAACTTGTTCTGATCTTGTTCAGATATAGTTCCTTCAAGTAAACCCTCACTAGCCTCGAATACTTTCAGATTTTGCAGCCACATAGTGGTCTTATACTTTCACCTCTTGAAATAAACACTGGTAAACTTTTCCGGCTTCATCGCATCGGCAAAGTGTCCCATGTTTATCTCAGAAAATTGCCTATAACAAGGTTTTTGGATTGTTGGATAATTAAGCACAATTTCCACGATTAATTTCAGAATATTAAACATGACAAAACTAGCTACTAGCACATGTAACTCAAACAGACTAGATGTACTAAACAACAAGATGAATGGTAACAAGCATCAGCTAATCATGTACTCGCATAACATGGTGAATAACTAGACATCAGCACGTCGCATGTACTGTTCGATTGCAGAAGTAGTCGCAGCAGTAACCTTGGGGAAGATTGATCGAAGCAGACAGCGGTGAAGACGACGATAGACAGCACCGCCGGACTTCGATGGAAGACGACCCGTGATGAAGAACTCGAGCAGTCATACAGAGCGCTTCCCAAAAACCTTATTCACCCTCTCCCGTATAGGATATTTTAGGCGAGTGATTTCGGAGACCTGCTCTCCCGTCCGCCGGTGCACGCCGACAAGAGGGATGGAGTAGGCTACGGTGGTGGCGCAAGCAGAGAGGTCGACTTTATATAAAGCGGCTCAAGCTCGGTGAGATTCCCGCAACCTGCGGCATGCGGGCGTCGTGACGAGACAGGCGGGCGGGCGGTGCGTGCAAGCGGCAGCGTCGGAGGAGGAGGAGCGCGTGTGTAGCTCTCTTATTATCACTCACTTACAAAGTGGTGCAACACTCCATCTTATAAACTGTTTTAACTCTCCTCCAACTTTCCATGTGGGACTAAACTTTAGCTCACACTCCACTCCCATGTGAACTGCCCCAAACATGGGCCCAAACACATATGAGCTGCCATCAAACATGGGCTTTCAGAATTAAGGGGAAATCTGAAATCTAAATGGGCTTATTTGTATTGGCCCATTATTTTTAAGACATAGTACCACCAATCTCTGCGCATAGAAATGACACAAAAAGGAATATTTGAGCCCGAGATCAAACAATCATTTCTGATTATTTTGTTTTCGGAGTATTACATGGCTATAATGAATCAATTATATATATAACAAGAAAAAAATCAGGGTACCCGTAGCAATGCACGGGCATTCAGCTAGTTTATCTATCTATATACTATAATATTGCTTAAGGTAGGTTTGACGTCCAGAATTTTCGTTCCAATTTTTATTGGATGATTTTGCTCTCGACCAAACAAAAATATTACCTACCACTGCGACGCATGAGTGCAAAAAAACTGTTCATTTTTTCACGGTTGTTCCGCCTCCGCTAACCTCGTCCTCGCCGGCAGACCACCAACCCCGATCAAACTCATCGCATCCCCGCCACCGTGAGTGTGCGCCTCCGGCCACGACTACACCTCGCTACCCTCCGCTGGTTCCAGCATCCCCACCTCCCTAGCCCCGACATGCCGGATTGGACAAGCGGCCAGCGTTTGGAGAAGAAGATAGGAGAGAGGCCGGAGATGGAGCACTGCATTGGCGAGGCGTCCTGCGAGAGACACGAAAAGAGAGGACATGGAGAGAGGTAGCAACAGAGGAGTGGCACCCCTGAGGGGATCGAAGGGAGGAGAATCTCACGCTTGTTGGGGACCAAAAGGGGATCAAGAGCGAGAGCGAGCAGAAAATATGCTGCGTGCGTATAATGGAGGGGAATTTGCACCAAAGTAACCAAAAGTTCAAAGAAATTCACATATTAAACTTTGGCGGAAAGAATTTTACTAAATCTAACCCTTTTTGCAGCGCCGTATAGAGTGGGGCCGCACTCTATAGTGCAACACCATGACTCATGGCATTGCACTGTGTTGTGCAACACCACGACAGGGTGGCTCCACACTTGAAAAGTGCAACACCATGAACGACGGCGCTGCACTGTGTTGTGTAACGCCATGAATGATGGTGTTGCACTGTAGAGTGCAGCACCACTCTATACGACGCTGCAAAAAAGGTTAGGTTTAGTAAAATTCTTTCTGCTAAAGTTCAGTCTGTAAATTTCTTTCAAGTTTAGGTTATGTTGATGCAAATAGCGGTGATGGAGAACGAGTGATGGTCGCGCGTGTAAGGGAGCAGAATGGCTGGTGGATGCTGGGTTAGGTGGGCTTCATATGCAACGTCGGGTTGGGTGGGCTTCTCTCTCTAAAAACTTTTTTCTTTTATTTTTCAGACTTTTGAAATTTTAGAAAAGAGAGGAGAGGAAAGAGGGTTTGGAAAAAGGGGAAAATCCTATAAATGTAAGACTTTTTTTCTTCTTGTAAAGGATGATCCGGGGCCGTGGTGATTATTCAGTATTCAGTACTATCCAACAAACTAAGTTTTGGGGCATTATTTCTTGAGATTAAATATGTTTATGTGTGATAAATTTGTTGTGATAATCATCAATTCAACTAGCTTGATACTTGAAGAAGAAAAAACTCAAAACACACAAAGGTAAAACGGGTGTATTAGAATTGAGGAAAGGAAAAAACATAAGAGCAAGCGAGACCTAAACGTGATAGAGCAACCTTGACGAGTTGGTCAAAAATTTGAATCCGTTGTAACGCACACGCACTCTGCTAGTATATACTCCCTCCGTTCCAAAATATAAGGCGTTTAAGGACTGGTCAAAAGTCAAATCTTATAAACTTTGATCAAATGTTTAGAAAAAAATATCTACATCTTTAAAATTGAATGGACATATTAAGAAAATATATTTTATGGTGAATCTATTGATATTGATTTAGTACTATAAATATTCATAATTTTTTGTATAATCTTGATCAAACTTAGAAAATGTTGATTTTTGACTAATCCTTAGACGCCTTATATTTTGGAACGAAGGGAGTACTATAATATTACTTGAGATAGGTTAGTCGTCCAGAATTTTCGTTCCGATTTTTATTGGATGATTTTGCCCTCGAACAAACAAACATATTACTCACCACTGCCACACACGAGTGCAAAAAAAGTGTTCATTTTTTCACGGTTGTTCCGCCTCCTCGTCACCGTGAGCGTGCGCCCCCGGCCACGACTGCACCTCGCTACCCTCCGCTGGTTCCAGCAGCCCCGCCTCCCTAGCCTCCGCTCCAGCTCCCGACAGTATCTCGGGCAGCAGCAGCCCCGCCCCTAGCCTCCGATTCCTTCGGCTGCAGCCCGGGCAGCAGCAACCCCGCCCCTAGCCTCCACTTCCTCGGTTGATTCGTTTGTGACCCAGGATGTCGCCAGCTCTGCATCGTGCCCCCAATTCTTCTCCGAGGATGGTGGATGAACGTGGGGGTGGGAGGGGATCAGGGATGAGTGCATGGCTCCCCAAACAAACGTCACAATAGGCCAAAGGGCAAAGATGTAGGGTGAGTGTTGAAATAAATTATCTAACCCTTTCCATCAGTTCGGATTTTTGGTTGCGTTAGCTAGTGCATGTAATTCAATATGGTATCAGAGCAGGAGGTCCTAGGATCAAATCCTGACCAATGCAAATTTTTTAAAAGAAAGTATTGCGGCTCCCCAGAAAAAACACGTCACAATAGGCCAAAGGACAGAGACGTAGGGTGAGTGTTGAGATAAATTGTCTAACTTTTCCCGTCAGTTCGTAGTATTGGTTGTGTTAGCTAGTGCATACAATTTAATAGTATGTAGTCCTTTATGTACTCGTACATCAAAGATGAAGATGATTTTTATATCGCCATTGCTGGAGCCTCAAGTCTTTGAATTTTCTACAGTAAGTGAACTTGTTCAGGGCATTGACGTTAGCCCATGAGAAGAATTCGAATTACTCAAATTTGACTTATCTTGCTTCTTAGTTTGTTAAAGAGCCATCAGATGTCCACTGTCCAGTTGTTGAAATAGCTAGCAGATCTGAACTCAGTTAGGATTGGATGTCCAGCCGGCAATGGACGGTGAGACTGACGTCAAATGAAGGTGGATGCTCTGTTCTACCAGATCGTAGAGATAGATCGATGAGTGACCGCAACGTTGCAGCCTCAGGGTACTCAGATCTGAGACACTACACGCCTTGCCGGTCCTCTGCCGGGCGCTGGACAAGCAGGAACCCCATCTGATGTCTCTTACTGTGGATGAGCTATGTACGTATACGTTCCTACTCGTGATGCCCTCAGGCCTCAGCCAACTGTGTCGAGTTCAATGACAGCAACAGACTCCCGCTGACGAGGAAAAACTTCAATGGGAGTTCACTCTCACCCGGGTAAAAGACATGCCAATAATGTCAAATTCATTAAGCTTTTACATGTGGGAATTCAGCTAATCTTCAGAGAAATTTTACCGCAAACTGTTTTCATAGTGGCCTTTACCAGTTGTCTAATTTAGTTGCATTGTCTTAAATTAGCTGCTCTGTGATAGCGTAACATGCAAAGGCATAACATATTTTTTAGGGGAAACACATGCTATGGTGTTGATAATTCTTAATTTTCGTCAGTCACAGGTAATAACAATATATCATCAAATAGTTATGTTGATGGTTAATCAAGCCAGGTTGCAAAATGCATGATTAGGCTGCCACGCTAGCAAAGACAAGACGGGGGAAGCCGCTGGGAAAAGCGACAAGCCATAGAAGTTGCTGAGGATGGTGCCACTCGTGGGCGTGACCATTGGGAGTATGGGAGGCGTCGTGGTTGCCCGAGTACGGGTGTTCTCCACAACCATGGACGCCATCGGTCTAAACCATCATCATCTGTAGTACTTCTATGTCAATTAATATTATTTGTCATCTTTAGACATGAGCAAGCATAATTTTTGAAAATAGTTGTGATGTTCATTTCATGTCAAGATTACCAGTTGAAATTGTTAGCTTTGTTATTCGGATATCCTGATCAGCTGCGTGATGGTTATTAAGAAATAAGAATGACCATATGAATGCATTTCCTCTGTTGAAGTCTACGCCTGCTTGGCTGGATGAAATTGTATTAGCTGCCACTACTACTTCCACCACACAAATGGTTAATAGTCTACTGCCCAAGGAGATAGCTGCCCCCCCTAGATGTCGTCCACCATGCGTCTTCGGGATATGAACTAAACTAGCTTAAGAGGAATAGTTCATTAACCCATATGTAATAAAGCTGATCAAGAACATCAGTCAGATCGTAATGAGTATCGAAACAAGAGCATAGACAAGTCTTCCCTGCAAACACATAGTTTTCTCAATATACGTGTACTGGTAATAGTGCAAGCAAGTGGACTATACGAGCCAATCAATGCACTAATTTGCCATCGAAAAAATCAACCCATGAAAAAACAAAACCATGGCAGACTTTTGCCATTACATAGCCATGTCAAGCAATGATAGACAAAGTCAGGTAATATCAGACAATGATAAATCAAAGTATCGCTCTAATTTCTAATTAGTACACAAGTATTTGTTTTGGTGTAACAATGATAATCAGTATGAGAGCATCTCGTAGTGTAATAAGCGCCAAGCTTCATTTGCCGCGATACGAAAGTCTTTTTTGGACAAAGGAAGTAGATATTATGATAAAGTATTTTAGTCTATCAAAACATATTCTTATATTTAGAAGAAATGGGTGTAAACACGGCCACTATATTCAGAATAGAAGGTACTAAAATAGTGCCAAGTGTTAGCTATATGTACGTATATACTAGCTAACCACAGCTACTACATACGGCCCAATGCATTTCACTACACGCCAATGAGATTGGTCAAATCATGCATAGGTAATAGAGAACACTATGCACTTTTACTTACATTACTCTTTCTCCTAAAACTACACGACAAGTAGACACTACGACACCTCAACAATGTTAGACCTAAGACACATCTAAATATCGATTAACATAATTATAATTTTATTTCAGCTAACCGCGGTCAGGTCTAGACACACATCTCTATGTACATCATACGGTTGGCAAGAGGGGGGCAGCTATCCCCCGTGGCAGCAAATACACACTCCCACACAAATATATTATTACCTTCTGCCGAGCTGGCTTACCGGATATCAGAGAACAAATATGTAATTGCAATATGTATAAACGCTTTCTAGAATAAATTGTTGATGCAAGATGTAAAAAACCTTCACAAATCGAAGGAGTGCTCCATATGTTTATCCAAGTTTGTGTACCTCTTTTCTTGTATCCATGAATGTAGAACTATCATGGTTTTTTTACAGTGTGACACTTTTGAAGCTTTCATTTACTAATTTTCATGAATACAATGCGGAACTTTTATAAAAACTAGTTAAATGCCCGTGCGTTGCTACGGTCCTCAAGAATCTCCCCAACATGGTATGGTGCTTGATAGTCACTCCACTCCAACGATACTTCCAGTGCACATCATAGTCATCTTACTCCAACATGTCACTCGCCACTCTACATCAGTGTTCTCTTCGACTTGGGTGAATCACCGTAGGCATTCTAGCCATGAATTAGAAGTTTCTACGAGATAACATAAAATATATATAAGAAACATTGATCAAAAGATCCATTACATTTATTTCCTTGGCCGTTGTGATATTATTCGACCTTTTCCCATGTACCCTTTGGAGAGGCTACCATTGCATTATTCATCTCCATCCCTAGGCGCGAACTTCTAATTCTAGACATGTGTGTTGAACATGACCGGGTGTGTTTTCCATTCATATAGAGAACCTAATTCTGCCTCCGTGTTTATTTCCTCCTCGGTTGTCATCGTGTCTTTTTACCACCCTCGCCTTGCAAAAGACAAAGTGACATCCTTCTCACTGCCCTCCTCCGCCTCCACTTTCATTCTTTCCACCCTAGCTCTAACGTTTTTTGATAAGTTCTTAATCCCGTGTTACCATCAATTGGGGAACTTCTAGAACTTACATAAGGATGGTCATGTTTTCTAGACTGTAGATAAATCTGGATGCACAAAAGGCATACTTGATTATTCAGCGCCAGAATAAAGAAAATTTCCTCCCAATATTTCTTTTAAGAGCAAAACACTTATTTTACAAAAGGCAATTATGATATATCTTTAAATGCGAAAGATGATCATTATACAATGCTAATAAAAAAATATTACTCACTCCTTTGTTTCTCGGGTCAACTCCACCATCACCCTAAGAAAACAATGGTATTGTTCTTTCTCCGCTCGCACATGAGCACCCCACCACATTTTTACCTTTGCATTGTCACCTCAAATAGCAAAAATGATTGGATTTTTTATGCTACTCCTAACTCCTAATACTAACCAAATCAAAAGATAGTACACATACTAGTTCGTATCGGGACGATGAACACCAAAACAACCAAAACATATGTATTCCACTTCCTTCCTCTAGATCGACCGCCTATCTTTGTCTCCGCTGCATCACCCTTATTACAACCATCCACCAAAACACAAGATGCTTAAAAGTGAAACCAAAGGTACAACGAAGGTGGATAGAGATGCATTCAAATTATATGACGAAAGTAACTTTTGTCATCTTCCTGTCCTTGTCACCTTGCACATGCACTTGTTAGATAGAAAAATATTTGCTGATATCAAGAACAAAATCCACGAATAGAGTCATCGAACCAACAATAGAATAGGTAATTAAAGTAGATTAGCAAAAAGAACAAAGGGGGGATCATTAAAGCCCGTGTGGGGCATGCTCAACTCCATTCTTTTTCATCACTATCTTATAATTGAACAAGATAAATACATTGCCATCCAAATGCTACCGTGATAATTATAAAATACATTGTCATCATAAAGTAACATTTGATGCATACTTCATAAGCCGCCTGTATACTAATATCATCCTTGCAATGGTTTTCGAAAAAGGTCACAATATCAGAAACTACAAGCTTACCATTGTATTAAATGTTTACAAATTTGTGGCTCTAGCTAGCGTAGCTAGGTAGCTGATGGAATGCATCAACTGCGGCACCTCGTCGACGAGATCCTCTCCGCACTTGACCCCTGTTGTTGTAATGGTGTATGGACCAGCTACTCCAAGCATGTTGAACCTATCAAGTTATTGATGAGGCAATAAAAATAGTGGTTTTTACCATAAAATTTAGAACTACCGTAAATTAGAACTACAACAGGTCTCTAAGCATTTTCAAAAATAAGTTGCATAATGAGAGGTCCAAATATATCTTGAAAATTTAAAGACAATATGTACCACAATACCGCCGAGCACAATCTGATATGGTGTAGTGCTGAAGGAGGAAGTGTCTTCCAACCAACAGCATAGGTCACTGACGAATGATCAAAATCTATAGCTGGTACCTTCACGCACAACACCGTCGGATCAAGAACCGTAAAAAGATACCATTACCATTAGGCATGATGAGAGGCAAGTAGGGTACTAACCCATTATTTAGGGAGTAGGCGATGATGAACGCATCATCTTGGTCGCCCATGACACTAGCGACGGCCATGCCAGACTTCTTTTAGAGCTTCAATATCGGCTGGCGAGCATTCAACCAGAGTTTTGCTACGATGTGTGAGTCAATTTTCTCTGCTGAAGAGGCTTTATTTATGAAGAAAACCAGCAGCAGTTTCCGATTTGACGTATTCTAGAACTGACTGTATACAAAATATGTAGGGACATTGTTACATACCTTCTACCTTGC
The DNA here is from genome assembly GCA_910589775.1 of Avena eriantha. Taxonomy (NCBI): domain Eukaryota; kingdom Viridiplantae; phylum Streptophyta; class Magnoliopsida; order Poales; family Poaceae; genus Avena; species Avena eriantha. The sequence continues at coordinate 391,796,106 of OU342740.1, read as the reverse complement.
TCCAAATATGTAGGGAGATTGTTAGAAACAGGTTCATTAACCTGCCGCTGCACATGGACCAGAAAATATAAAGAAAAACTTGCTCGGCTTACTTTCTTGCACTGTACTGAATGCTTCCTCCTTTCAAGTTTAAATCACCTCTGATTTGGAATAGATAATGCAAGTAATCTGAAGCCTTCATATGGCGTTGAGGGGAGAACAAAATAACAATAATTAAGATTACAATCTAGAGAACTATGTTGCCAAACAAAAAAAAAGACATTATTTTGTTTGGAATTCCTTGTTGTGCTGCATTTGAGAAGCTGATGTTTTGTCAGGGTGCAGCAATGACTTGAGTTTTACTTGGAAAAACAATTATTCGATGACTGGACCTCGGTGACATGCAGGCTAGAAGCTAGATGGCGTGTCCTTCCAGAGGTATCACTCTTGACTAAGAAGATGACCAGTTCCGTGTTGTCCTCGTCGGCGGATCGGCCACGACGGCCATGCCTATGGACAGAAAGCACGCCCTATTTGTGGGTGAGAGGAGCTTTGTTGCCATACGCCTATATCCAGCAGCAAAAAATTCCAGAAATAAGAAGAGAAAAGGAATAAAATGGCGTAGCTCCCAACATCCACCGGCGAGGCTGCCACCATACGCCATATCTGGTGCAAGGAGCATGGATTCGAATCATCCAAGGCCAGACCTCTCAGGTGGAGGCGAGGCGCCGCCACGCCTCCCTTCATGTTGGTGGACTCCGCGACCTTCCTTCTTGCCGGTGGACGCCGCAGCCTCCCTCAAGTTTAGATTTATATATACTCTTCTAAATATTGATAAACTAATTTGTAGTACACTTATTTTAGGATTCAATTCATACTCACGTTATTGTGCTGGTGCATCTGCTCATCCTAATGACATAGGCATCTGGCCTATTCCATGAAGAGACTCTTCCAAGAAAAATGTAATAAGATCAATCATCTACAGGAGATTTATTTGAATTAGCTTTTTTGCAAAATTGTACTCAAATTATGGAATTAGTTACTTTCATGGCACTCAAGCGCCATAAAATAGGTATTGACTAATCCTAATAAGAATACCAGTGAAGGAGACAACAAATATCAGAGAAGGTACAAGAAGAAAGACTAAAATTTGCCTTCGGAAAAGGACTGAATTATGAGTTTTTCACTCGCAAAACCACATCAAGGTGGTTGCTTCCCACGATTTACAAGCTAAATACGGCAATAACAAACTTTGCCTACGTTAAAATATAAACTCTCCGGTGAGATTATTGTGGCGATATTTACGTGGGGCAAGAAAAAGGATATTTAGTGCTACTACACGAGGGGAGAAGCCACACACAATCACCACCCCTTTAGCAGTAAATATAGACTATCATCCTAAAATCTAAAGGGTGCTTAAAAGCATGCAGATACATATTTAGTTTGATGGAAATCACAATGGAAGACTTGCAACAGATTGATGGATAAACTAATGCGCTTGTTTTTATATTATTAGTTCTCTTCTAAAACCTATAATAACCTGCCAAGAACAATTGTCGTGCTCTCTAAATCCTGTAAAGAAACCACTCATACTCAAAGAGAGGCCAAATGGAATCATTCGAAGAGAGAAACATAGCTTGCAGGGAGAAACAATTACCCAATGCAGCCTCGTAAAGCTAAAAATGACAAAAGAAATAAACCTCTTGAACAAGTGAGCAATTTTTTCATAGATTAAACAAAAACATATTTCTAGTTTACATACCTTCGAAAGTGTCAGTTAGTAGCTCCGTACCAGAAATGTAGGATGTGTAATACCGGAGGGTCTTCGAAATACGAGCTCTTGTCCTTCAGTAAGCTCGGATAAAAGAATATTGCGGGTAAGAACAATAAGCTAGAAGTTTTGCAATTGTGGAAAATAAGGGCAATTCGGCAGGGACATTCGCAGTGCTTAAACTTCTGAATATTTAAGATCTTTTTGCACTGATATACAATACCATACGTATTGCTCCTCTGATCTTGTACCTCCACTACTATAAGGTGTCTCTCCATCTCCCTCTATGTCTCTTCCCACTATTCGCCTCCATAGAACCATATAAATTTTAATGGCACAATTCAGCTCATGATACCAACATATACCAAAACAAAAGCATAAAGACAATAGAACTTTCAAAGATGAACTCAGCTCTCTCTCTCTCTCTCTAGTCCGTGGAGCAGCAGGTATATAAAAACAATACTTCATGATCTCGCGAGGATGCCGCAATGTCTGGTTCCTGCACTTGGCGTCCTCCAACTACAGCTCTAGCAAGCTCTAGAACATGAAGACGAGGATTGAAGGTTAATTTCTCTTCTTCCATCTACACACTTAAACATGCAACGATTGGACATTTCGATACGATGGTGAATATTATCAAGAAGGTGAGTATTATCGTATATCACTAATAAAATTAGGCTTTACTAAAGAATTTTTCCCTAGCAAAGACCAACTACCAACTATAAAAGGGAAGTACAAATAAGGTCAGCTAAGCTGTAGTACAGTCATTAGTTTTTGCAAGGCATATAGTACACGATAATGAATTTATGTTATGTAAAGAAAAAAATGCTTACCAGCCCGTGACATTCTATAAGTGATTGTTTCTCTTTCTTTATGCTGGTTGGTACGAGATATATGCAAACCATTTTCTCATTTTTGTATGTTGTAAAACAGTCGCCCAACCATTTAACATGTGGTATTATCCTTCCAGGCAATAGCTAATTACACATAGTAGGTCTTGCGGTTGCAGAAGGAAATTATCGCTAGCATGACCAGCTTAATTCTTCCGTGTGGATCACAGAACAACATGATCATGTACAATAATGCAATAGCAAAAAAATTCGCTAATAAAGAACATAACTCTAGGTTGGTTATCTAAAACAATTATACAAACTAACCTGAATTGAGAGCATCGGCATACTTGCTTGTATCTAGATATAGAGTGCTACACCTGAAGCACACCAATAAATACACATATTTCTTGGGCATAGCCAGATTTTGAATCCATATAACTGAACCGTAAAATTCATGATTATGCCTAAAGTTGATACATAGCTAGTTAGAAATTCGTCAAACACTTGCAGTGCATTACCTTAACTAAAAGATAGGAGCTGTCACAGGAGTAGAGAATGATTGAAGTGCGGAGAGAAAAGGAGCATCGTGTATTGGAATAGTAGTAGATAGTACCATAAGCTAGTCGTCGATCATGACTCGTCAAAGTCCATGTCTTCAGAGTGGGGGAGGACCAGGGACGGTGCTATGGCGTAGCTCCTGTGGGGGATGTTGGGGATATACTTTCCGGGTATCCTCAACATTCCTCACTGATCAGGGTGGCCCACTTCGGGTTAGAGTTTTGCTTCACGGGCGGCCCAGTTAGAAAGAAAAGACGGAGTCCCATCCGGCTACGGGAAGGCCCAGAAGACTTACCGACTTAGGCCCATAATATTACTTGTAGTTCAAGATGTACTCTGTAACCAACTCTTAGTCGTAGCCGGATTGATCTCTCCTGTAAACCCTAGGCCGGATATCTATATAAGCTATCCTAGGGAAAGCCTTTAGGGCAACACCAGAGGACCAATAGTCTACAATCTCAACTCGCACAAGCGAAACCCTTGTAACCCATATTCCGGCTTTGCCGTATTACTGGATTGATAGCAAGAGTAGGGTCCGTCCAAAGCCGGCGGATTCGAACCTGGGTAAACTTGTGCGCTCACCGTCTCGGAACACCGTACGCCTCACACCCCTCTCTTCCGCACGCCTCGAGGACCCCCTCATGGCGTACTTGTCATCAATCCGACGACAGTTGGCACCCACCGTGGGGCAAGTGAGCTTCGGATCTACGTTCCGAGCGGAATCTGCAAGAATCGGAATCGGCGAGACCATCGCCGTCGGTCGCATCCTCTATGCCAGCGACGTCCCTCTCATCGTTCTCGACGAGACTTGGATTCCGGCTAGGGAGGCCGTGACTGCTTATACAATCATGTCTTTTGGCGAGATCGATGTTTACATCGGTTTCGCTGAACCTGCCCAACCCACCCCAGCGGTGATGATAGAGGCAGAAGAAACTTCTGGGTCCCCTTTGTCCGCGGAGGCGGCAGAGTTCTGGATCTCAGAAAACCCTAATCCCACCCAGCCCGCACCAGTTGTGGAGATAGTGGAGAAATCCGAGCCTGAAGAAAACCTCGCGGACCAAGTCGAATCTGGAGTGGATCTCCCTGGAGAAGCCGGATCCCAGATCGACCCACCCGTGGAAGTCAAAATCCAGGAGGAGCATATCAACGGCACTGATTCCGGCTCTGACGATGCCGGGACAGACAGGCCTTTCCTCAGGTACCTCAGGAAGCACGCATCGCACTTCATTGGATACGTTGGATCCGGATCCGGCTCTGCCGATGCTGGAGAAAACACCGACTCGGTACTGGAGGCAATTGGAACAAACGCCGATGTTCCCGCATCCTCGGATGAGTCCATGACGTCGGTAGATTTCCGAAGGTTCTCCGCGGAATATGACGAGAAGTACAACTCCAAAGCTGCAGAAGACGGGGAAGCCATGGACGAAGGATTCGGGGAACACTCTCCCAAAGCGCAGAATGATATGGAGGTCGGAGACAATCCCGAACTCCAGATGTCCGAAAGTACCGCTCAGAGCTTGACTCCGGGAAACGGACCCAAAGCCGTCTTTGCTATCGGCGCTGCCAAAAGGGCAAAGAAGAAGAGCAAGAAGAACAAGACCCCGGCAAAAGACCCTCTGACAGAGGAAGTGATTGCCGAGGAATACGAGGAAGACTCGGATGGAGCACTTATCCCAGACGAGCCGAAAAAAGAAGCATCGGTGGATGGGCACGTGATCACTGAAGGTGCGCGTAAACTCATCGATGCCGCATTAACCACACCTATCCCTACAGTTGCAGAACTTACCGCAGATGAGCTGGACGAAAGGGCCCAAGCCCTAGAAGCGCGTCGTCAACAACTCCTTGATGAAGCCAAAAACATCGAGGTGGAGAAGAAGCGCATGTCAAACAAGGAGTACATGTCCCGTCTGCATCAGAAGACACGGAAGTGTCACGTAGATGACAACCAATTCCCACGTGTCCGTGCCGTCCTTTTTGGAGATGAGATGGGAAAGCCACGGAAGGACAGCAATGGAGATTGGGTTTACCCAACACCAGTGCAAAATACTATGGCAGCTCACAAAATTCTATCAGCTAATCCAGGACCAGAAGAGATACGTTTGGGTATCAAGCTACTCAACAAGGGACTGGAGCAGCAAAAGGTTGCCCTGTCGGGAAGCCAAAAGCTGGTCTCGGATTCCGACCAATCTCGCACAGATCCGGCATGGGCTGGCGTAAGATCCCACTATGTTCGGGCGCAGTATCATAACCCCGAACGCAGGGAAGACAATTATTCAAGAACCGGATCGACGGGGCAGCACCGCAGGGCTACACATAACTGGAGCAACGTCGCTCCAGTAGCCGAGAAAGACGCAATCGCTGCACTCAATGCAAGGAATCTTTCCCGAAAGGGAGAAGATAAAGAAAAACGTCGGGAGGAGGATCGTCAGAAAATGCCACCTCCTAGACATGAAAACCGTCCGGCTGAACCTTACCATGGTGGGAACGACGGACGAAGGAACAACGGAAACCATGCTGGTACAAGCTGGCAGGGGGCTCGTCACAGTCAAGAACCTCCCCAGAACCAGAATAATGACGCTCCGGACGGAGGCCGGCGATCAGCCGGAAACAACCCAGCTGCACCACCCTCTCCACTGCACAGTTATCACAACGGCCCCCAAGGAGGTCAAGGAGGACGACATGACGGAGGAGGTGGTGGCAGAAGCCGAAGTCCGGCTCCAAGGCACCGCAGCCACAGCCGATATTTGGGACGATCCCTATCCCCGAACGACGCAAGGCACAGGACCAACTCCAACATAGAGGCTCGGCGCTACGAAAATGATGATGTGTACGTGGGCCCAAAGTGCTTTGGACGACGCATCAGAGCTACAAAATTCCTGGAAGGATTTGCTATCTCAAGACATATTCAAGCCTACGACGATATTGCTCAGCCAGACACCTGGTTACAGGATTTCTTCCAAGCTTGCTGCATCGCTAAAGGCAGAAACAGCCTGGTCGCAACCCGATATCTCCCACTTATGTTGCGTCAGACGGCGCGATCATGGCTCAATGAACTTCCGGCAAACACCATCCACAACTGGTATGACTTACAAAGTGCGTTCTTTCGGAATTTCGAAGGCACATATCGGAGGCCCTGTACGGTTGGAGACCTACAGCGTTGCACCCAGAAAGCCGGAGAAACTTGCCGAGATTATCTCGGATGATGGATTGACACCAAGAACTCCTGCGAGGGAGTAAATGATCAAACTGCGATTGAAGCTTTGATTTCAGGTCTCCCAATTGGATTACTACGCCATCGCTTGAAGTGTGACAAGGTTACTGATCTGGGAGAGATGATAGAAACAGCGAGCAAGTATGCAGATGCTGACGACGATGCAGAGGGATTACTTAACGTCCTGGCTGTACCACAGTCGGCAAAGACAAAGCAACAGGCTCAGAAACACAAAAACACCTCGGAAGAAAAACCCAACGCGGAGACAGCAGTAGTCACTACTGTTTCTGGGACTGGAGGACGAGGAGGACGTGGTGGAGGCCGCGGGCGTGGTCGTGGGACATCAAGGGTCCAAGGCAGAGGAGAGCAACAACCAGGCAAAACCTATACTTGGGCCGACATTGCCAATAACCCATGTGTGCATCACTTAGACGCCAATGGGGGCTCGTCCCACACCAACGCTGAATGTCGTTTTAACGACGACATCAAGAGAGATGATACCACGGGCAACAAAGCTAAGCGGAAGAAGGGAAAGAAAAATCCCGAAAAAGAAAAAGAGACCAAGGAAGATTCCGACATGGAGGAAGCCGACGCTTCAAATCCCAAGCCGGAAGGGAAGAAAACGTTTCCTACTAAGAAGGACACTTACGTCACCTTCCTCGGATCTCAACCAGCAAAGGTCAAGAAAGCAGTTCTCCACGAGCTCAACGCAATAGTTCCGGCTGTCCCTCAGTATTTGGACTGGTCGGAGGTGGCAATCACATTTGACCGCGCTGATCATCTGCCTAAGTTGCATAGGCGAGGAAAATACGCCTTAATCGTCAATCCACTTATTGACGGTTATGGTTTCTCCAAGACCCTCATGGACGGTGGTAGTAGCATCAATATTCTCTATGTAGAAACGCTACGCCGGATGAAGATCTCGGAAACACAGCTTAACCATAGCTCTGTGATTTTTCACGGGGTTGTACCAGGAAGACAAGCTAATTCCCTGGGAGAGATCACTTTGGATGTTACTTTTGGAACACCAAAAAATTATCGAACGGAGGCACTTTCCTTCGAAGTGGTCCCGTTCAAGAGCGCATACCACGCTATATTCGGACGTCCGGCTTACTGGGCTTTTATGGCTCGTCCATGTTACATTTACAATATGATGAAAATTCCAGGTCCCAACGGCGTGATCACCATCAGGGGTGACCCGAAGAAAGCGCGAGAGTGCGAGGATGGAAATGCCGACTTTGCTGAAGCCATGTTGCACGCCCAGGAGTACTAGGAGATCAAGAAGAGCATAGATCCGTCCGAGATGCCCGCGACAAAGAAGGAGGTGACAAAACCAAATCCGGAGTTCAAGGCATCAGAAGAGACGAAGACGACGCCATTGAAGGATGATGACCCCTCCAAGGTGACCCAGATAGGCGCAGGCCTAAGTAGCGCATAGGAAGGCGCGCTCGTCAAGTTCCTCCGAGCAAATCAAGATATCTTCGCATGGCAGCCATCTGACATGACCGGAGTACCTAGGGAACTTGTCGAGCACTCTCTAAATGTAAACCCGAACGCTAAACCCGTCAAACAGTCCTTACGACGGTTCGGTGACGAAAAGCGTAAGGCAATAGCTAAGGAACTAGCGCGGCTCGAGTTAGCCGGATTCATAGAAGAGGTCATCCATACTGAATGGTCGGCCAACCCTGTAATGGTCCCTAAAAAGGACACTACTGATTTAAGGATGTGTGTTGATTATACTGCCTTGAACAAGGCTTGTCCAAAAGATCTGTTCGCTCTGCCTATAATTGATCAAGTTATCGATTCTACGGCAGGCTCGGAACTCCTCTGTTTTCTCGACGCATATTCCGGTTATCACCAAATCCGGATGAAGGAATCTGACAAAATCAAGACTTCATTCATAACCCCTTTCGGAACCTTCTGTTATGTTACGATGCCCTTTGGACTGAAGAACGCAGGAGCTACGTACCAGCGTACGATGCAGCGTTGCCTCCATGATCAACTCGGGTGCAATGTACATGCATACGTGGATGATATCGCGGTCATGTCCAAAAAGAAGGAAACATTGGTTTCCGACTTAGAGGAGACGTTCGCCAATTTACGAAAATACAACATCATGCTTAACCCGAAGAAATGCTTCTTAGGAATACCAGTCGGAAAATTGTTAGGTTTTATTGTGTCTCAACGAGGCATAGAGGTGAACTGTGACAAGATCAAGGCTATTCTTAATATTTCCAGGCCAACTCGCCTGAAGGATGTACAAAGACTAACTGGTTGCATCGCCGCGGTCAGTCGATTTGTAAGCCGGCTTGGTGAAAGAGCCGCACCATTATACAAACTCCTGAAGAAAACCAAGGATTTTGTCTGGAGTGACGAAGCCGAAGCTGCACTACAAGACCTGAAGAAAGTACTCTCATCTGCTCCTATCCTTGCAGCACCGGAACCTCAGGAACCGATGTTGCTTTACATTGCTGCGACAAATAGGGTTGTCAGTATAGTTATGGTGGTGGAGAGACCAGAAGAAAATCAGGAGCACCTGGTGCAGCGTCCGACGTACTTTGTCAGCGAGGTCCTAACAGAACCAAAACAGCGATATCCGCACTATCAAAAGTTGTCTTACGGTGTTTTTCTGGCATCTCGTAAGTTACGACACTATTTTCAGGAGCACCCAATTACCGTGGTGAGCAAAGCTCCCATGAGAGATATAATCAATAACAGCGATGCTATAGGACGTGTCGCCAAATGGGGCAAAGAGCTTGCAGCTTTTGATATTGAGTACAAACCCCGGACAGCAATCAAATCCCAGATCCTTGCCGACTTTGTCGCTGATTGGACAGAGACCAAGGAGAACATGGTCCTCCCGGAGTCAGAATATTGGACCCTCTTTTTTGATGGGTCCAAGGCTAGGGGGGCTCGGGGGCTGGCGTGGTGCTCAAATCACCCCAAGGAGATAAACTTTTATATGTGCTGCAGATCCACTTCACAGCGACAAACAACATTGCCGAGTATGAAGCACTGCTGCATGGAATCCGGATTGCTAAGGATATTGGCATCCGACGTTTGATGTGTTATGGAGATTCGGATCTTGTTGCTCAGCAAGTGTCGGATATTTGTAATGCAAATAAGCACATGGCAGCATATAAAGCTGTCATGGATGATCTATCTAAATCATTCGAGGGGTTTGAAGTTCAACACATCCCTCGAGCAGAAAACGAGGAAGAAAATGCACTATCTCGAATAGGTTCTGCGCGGAAAGAGGTTCCGGATGGCGCATTTTTAGAGCACCTCAAAGTTCCCTCGATAAAGGGAGTAGATGAGGAGTATCCGACCAAATCCGACTCACCTTTAATAGCAGTTCTAGCTGTAATTCCCAGCTAGACTCAACCCTACCTTGATTACTTAGTAGATGGCAAATTACCCGAAGACGAGGTGCTGAGCCGGCAGATTATCCGACGAGCAAAAGCCTATACTATTGTTAAAGGTGAGCTCCATAAACGGAGTGTTTCTGGGGTTTTTCAGCGTTGTGTATCTCTGGAAGGAGTGGAAATCTTAAGAGAAATCCACGAAGGCGAGTGTGGTCACCACGCTGCAGCCAAATCCTTAGTGGCAAAAGCTTTTCGACAAGGTTTTTTCTGGCTCACAGCTCAGGCAGATGCCGAACGATTAGTCAAGACATGCAAAGGCTGCCAAAAGTACGCCAAGCAAGCTCATGTTCCGGCTGATCAGCTGCGAACAATACCTATAACATGGCCTTTTGCGGTCTGGGGGCTTGATATGGTAGGACCTTTTAAACGATCTCCAAGTGGATTTAGTCACCTCTTAGTAATGGTGGATAAATTCACGAAATGGGTCGAGGCTAAACCTGTCACTAGTTGTGATGGAGCAACAACCAAAAGATTTGTCGAGAATGTTATAATCCGGTATGGTTATCCGCATAGCATTATCACGGACAACGGGAGTAACTTTTCAATGGGAGAGTTGGTTGAATTCTGCGACGAGAAAAATATCCAGCTTGACATTGCGTCAGTCGCACATCCACAGGCTAACGGACAAGTCGAAAGAGCAAATGGTTTAATTCTACAAGGCTTGAAACCAAGACTCGAAGCACCACTGAAACGTGCTGCGGGGGCTTGGGCAGAGGAACTACCCTCTGTAATTTGGAGTTTGCGAACAACTCCGAACAGGTCAACAGGATATACACCTTTCTTCTTGGTCTATGGCGCAGAAGCAGTTCTTCCTAGTGATTTGATTCATACTTCTCCTAGAGTGGCCGCGTATATTGAAGAGGATGCTGAGATTTCTCGACAAAATGATCTCGACTTAGTCGAAGAAGTTCGCGTCGTTGCTGAAATGAGATCTACAGCCTATCAGCAGAAGTTACGCAAGTATCATAGCCAGAGAGTCCGAACTAGATCTTTCAATAAAGGTGATTTGGTTCTCCGGCTTGTGCAACAAAGAAAGCACAAACTTTCCCCAATATGGGAAGGGCCCTTTTTGGTTAGTCGAGTATTGCACAATGGGTCGTACTACTTAACTGACATGAGGCCAGTCAAAGAAAGACCTGCTACTAAGAAGAGAAAGAGAGCTGGAGGCAGTACAAATCCGGAAGAATTAGACAGACCATGGAATATTGCTCAGCTACGTCCCTTTTATTCTTAGTTTTATCTTTCTTTGTAATTATACATATGTACATGCTCTATGAGAAATAAAAAATTTGGTTATCTCAAAGTTTTCCTGAGAAGTTTTTACCATCTTATTTCCTAAATATCATGTCATAGTCGAAAATCCCAGAATGCTTGAAAGTACTTTATGCTCATGTTCGTTCTGGTTTAGATTTCCGATTCTAAAACTGCTACCTTCGGGTATAACTCTAAAAAACTCTAGTCTTTACCTGGGTTATTTGTCTGATTGCTGGATGCGGGTATCTTCCGAGTAGTGAATTGTTGGTACTGGAAGCCGGCTTTGTTTCCGAGTTTAAACTGGTTTAGCAATTGAGCTCCGTTGCTCGCCAAAGTTTCCGGCTGAAGGTTTAGCCGGCTCACGAAAGGGACGAGGCAGAAAGCCAGATAAACGATAAGTAGAGGCGGAAAATTCCAAGTGCTTATGCAAACATTTCAGGCACACAAATAATCTAAGACAAAAGTGCTGAATAGATAAAAAAAACTTGGCACTAGCAAAAATCATAGTACTTAATATTTACAATCGCATCAGGTTTTTCCAGAATAATACATAAGTTTTCTGGTCTATGATGCAGGAGGAGATGAAGGATCTGCCGGCTTGCTGGCTACTCCACCTTGGTATCTTGCCGAGATGTCCGGATCCGAGATGGTCTGTTCATCGTCGGAAACTTCTTCGGCATCTTCTCGAGGAGGTGGCGGAGTATCCACGCGGGTGAAGAAGGGTGCCTCGTAGCTGGTCAGATCAGCTACGTGACACCCATATCCGGCGCAGGAGTGCATGATAGCTTGAAGGTCTTGCTCCTGGCCGTCTTCGTCTACTTTGCAGTACCCTCTGGTCACTTGCCATATCTCCATGTTTCCATGGTGGCTCATGACCATGGTGAGAGCGTTCTCCGCAGCGGTCCGCGCGTAGGACATGTTCTAGTCCCGAACAAGCTGCGGCATCTCTTTGGCCTTCTCCCGCACTTGGAAGTCCGACATGCTTGGCATGTTCGGAATCCTAAGAGATTCACCAATGTCCGCAAGGGACTGGCGATAGTCATGAATGAGATCACCGACTTGAGTAAGCCGGTGAGTGCGGGGTTCGGACGAGGAGGAGTCCGTCAAGTTCAGAGGACCTACACACAAAAAAAGTCAATGAAAATCTGACATTGATGAAAGTCGAAGAAATAATAAATCAGATAGATGGAACATACCAAGAATGATGCCGTTAGTCTTGGCTTTCTCTTCCCAAAGACTCTGGAGTTCAGCCCGGAGCGCCTGGGAGATATCCTTCTCTCTGCCAACCTCATTCTTGAGGTCCGAGATAACCTTATCTTGAGCGGTAATCTTGAGATCGCGCTCTTCAGTGGCCATGGAGGAGGACTTGAGAACTTGAGCTATGCTCCTTTCATGATCAGCCTTAAGCTTATCCAGCTCTTGGCGAAGTCCCTTGTTCTCCACCACTAAGGTTTTGAGGTTCTCGGCCTCTTCAATCATAGCGATGGATTGTTTCACCAACGCTGTAAGTCAAAAAGAACAACAGTTCAGAAAAATTCGATATTGGAAAAGTAAAAAGACAAGGTTTGAATCTCGAAATGTTACCTTCGGCTTCATCCTTGGCTAGCTTGAGTTCAGCATTTTTAAGACGGAGAGCTTTGATTTCTCTCCGCTTATCACAGACTTTTTTTAACAATTCATGGTTATAGGAATACACTTTCTGTAAGTCAGAATACCCAAAGTCAGAAAGCTACTTAAGACTCGGGCTAATATTTTTTGCTAAATATCAGCACGAGCCTTGGGGGCTACACTAATTCGTTCTTTGGCATCCTAATGAAAGCATAAACTCGGATTTCTATATCCTACTTCATGCTTGGGGGCTAGAGGATATGATATAACATAAGGTAAAAAACAAGAGTTGGAATTCCGACTTACATATTGCTCGCAGGTGAGTTTGTCTAAACCCGCGTTCACCTCAACTGCCACCTTCTCGGCGAGAGTAAGAGGAATTACTGGGGCTGTTGGAAGCTCTCCAGTCCTGATCCTCTCGTCGCGAAGGCGGACTTGGGCGAGAAGGTCAGAGAACTTGACGTCCTCTGCTTCTTGCGCTTCCTCTTCGGAGGATAGATGGCTTTTGTCTAGGACTTGCCTGGCCAGCCGCTGGATCTCCTGTACGGACTTCCGGGATAAGCCAAATTTGGCAAGTCCGGGGTTGCTGAGGAAGTTGTCGGCGAAGACTTCAGCCGAGGGATCATTACCCGAAGAGGGTTCACCCTTATCTTGAGCTGACGCACCCACGGTGACGTCAGTGTGCGATCCAAGGAGCACAGGCGCTGTTGGAGGAGCCGGATCTTCTGCAACAACCGGAGAAGGAGTAATCGCCGGTGTTGCAGAAGGTTGAGGGGCAGGAGTCGAAGGAGCCGTGGCAGGGGAAGCTATGGTAAGCTTCGCCTGTCGCAGGGGCTTTGCAGGAATCCCCTTCCCCTTACCCTTGATGAGAGGCTTTGCTCTAAGAGTGTAATAAAGTCGGAAACATTACATCTCAGAAAGAAATTGGAGAAAGGTACAAAGGCGGAAATTGTGAATGAAAGTTACCTCTTCACAACGGGCACTTCCTTTGTGCCTACTACCACTGTCGGAGCTTTGCGCTTCCTGAGCGCAAGGTCCGGCAATGGGACCACTTCAGCTTCCTGAGAAAACTTAGGAGGATATCCTTCGAGTGGAGCAAGCTCCGACTCGGGGAGTTCGGCAAGCTGAAAACAAGAAAACATATCAGCATTGCAATGTATGACTTAAAAGATTGAAACACGTAAAAGGTGTACTGATGGAAGCTTACCGCTACCACGGGGTTTTCCGCCGTGTGCATGTCCAGAGAGATCTCCGGAATTTTTCTCTCGATCCGCTCTTTAATCAGCCATTTGATTTGGCTTATATAGCCTTGGCTGGTGTAGGCCTTGGGGCTGATGCGGAGAGAATCTTTTTTGGAAGACGTGATGGAGTGCATCAGTCTATCCCCGTGGTACTGAAGTGGCTGGATCCGACGTGCGACCCAGCACTGAACTAAGTTGGATCCCCTCAGACCCTTGTGCTTGATAAGATATTCGATCCGCCTCTTAGCGAGGATCAGATGGTCCGTAAGAGCCGGAGTAGCCTCATCCCAGGAGCTGGAATATCCCTATGATAGAAAAAGGTGGCTGGCCATTGTTTGACCGAGTCACTGGCAGCGATTTTGGGATAGGACCGGTCTCGTCTAACAGAAAAACTAATAGTACCGGTGATATAAGGAACACCGGCGGTAATAGAATTTCTCCGGACATGGAAGTAATACCGGAAAAGGAGCAAACTCGGCCTAATGCCGAGAAAGCCCTCGCAAAGCGCAGCAAACGCGCTCATCTCTAGAAGGGAGTTGGGAGGAAGATTATGGAGTTGAACTCCATAATGGTCAATTACCTCGGAGAAGAACTCCGAGGGAGGAAAAGACAAACCTCGGTCCAGATGGGTGCCGAAGTGAACGCGCTCGCCCTCGTGCGGATTGGGGATGGTTTCGCTGGAACCGCTCCGCCAGTCACCGGCGGCGAGAAGCCCCTCCTTCTCCACGTTCTTGAGCGCCGCCTCGTCGAGGGCGCAAGGGATCCAGATTCCCCGGAAACTTTCTTTTTCTGCAGCTGCTTCTGCCGACGCTGCCGCCGCCGCCAGAGAGGAAGAAGAGGATGAAGCCATTTCTCTCCGGTGGAAAGGGGTGACCCTAAAGTGGCGGCGCTAGGAGCTCTGTGGGAGGAAAATGAAAGGGCTCTGGGCGCGCTGGAGATTTGGGAAGAAAGGAACGGCGAAAGGCAGGTGGAGAGGAGAAGAAAAAATCTAGACCCCTTATATCTACCTACCTGCGCCAAGATTCGTGCAAATGCTATAGTGTAACCGCCACGCGTCGTGGAAAGAACTGGGAAGGGCCCGCGCGATGATTGCGTCGCCTCGATCTCCACGCACGCATTGAAACGGCGCCTTGGTTCCGCGAACCGCGGACCCACCAACGGTCGTGCTGACGGAACGCATGTCAGATGACGTGACTTGACCATGCTTGTGTCAGGTGGCGTTAGAGACCAATTTCCGGCTTAGTTTAAAAGCGAGTTGGAAAATCCGAGTAACTAATTGAAAGGTCCGACTTACTTTTAAGACCCGGATCGTATTCTTTGTTATAAAGTTTCAGGAACCCTTCAAGATTCTGCAAGCCAAAGATCAAGCTAGACGATGATAAAATCCGACTTTGGATCTTGGAGGCCTCCGGGGGCTACTGTTGGGGATATACTTTCCGGGTATCCTCAACATTCCTCACTGACCAGGGTGGCCCACTTCGGGTTAGAGCTTTACTTCACGGGCGGCCCAGTTAGAGAGAAAAGACGGAGTCCCATCCGGCTATGGGAAGGCCCAGAAGACTTACCGACTTAGGCCCATAATATTAGTTGTAGTTCAAGATGTACTCTGTAACCAACTCTTAGTCGTAGCCGGATTGATCTCTCCTGTAAACCCTAGGCCGGATATCTATATAAGTCGTCCTAGGGAAAGCCTTTAGGGCAACACCAGACGACCAATAGTCTACAATGTCAACTCGCACAGGCGAAACCCTTGTAACCCATATTCCGGCTTTGCCGTATTACTGGATTGATAGCAGGAGTAGGGTCCGTCCAAAGCCGGCGGATTCGAACCTGGGTAAACTTGTGCGCTCACCGTCTCAGAACACCGTACGCCTCACACCCCTCTCTTCCGCACGCCTCGAGGACCCCCTCATGGCGTACTTGTCATCAATCCGACGACAGGGGAGGAACTCACTCATATCCTGCCACTGCCGCATCACCTACTGCTCCGCCTCTTCGGATGGACTTGCTACCCCACCCAAGTTCCTTGATCTAGCCGGCCGCCATGGACATCCCGCGTGTCCACAACTTCTCCTCTGCTCAGCGACCCTCTGCGCCCATGATGCGCATGGCAGAGCTAATACGGCGGCGAGCTTGTCCGGCCCGACGAGCACGAGGCCGAGGGCGGAGGCATCGATGTGGAACGCGATGGCACAGCCGATGTCGTGATAGCCCATAGCGGCGGCGCGGGATCCCGCGGCTCCGGATTTGTGCATGCAAAGAGTAATCAGCTGAGATATTTTTAGGGGATTAGGCACAGGGATGGAATGACGGAATTGGGAAAGGGGTGAGGCGAGCGATGGGATCACGGAGAGATTTCCTCATGTTTTTTTGCTTTGGTTTCATGGGTAACACGAGGGATTGCGAGTGGGTAGTCGGACGAAGGGACGACGGAGTGGGCTCTGGCAGAAAACAGAACACCAATGTTTCTTTTAGATAGTAGAGATTTAAGAGGCACTGGCATTCAGTAAAAGAAAAACTGTTTCTTTGGTTTGGTCCGTATGTGGACCGTTTTGCCCCTACAATTTCAAGGATATAATTGGGTGTTCCACCGCCAAGTTAAAATATCGGTTCTCTTTTGTTTTACGCGGCGAACGGAGAAAGGGTGAGGACGAACGAGGGTGCATCGACGATAGGGTCCTCCTATCCCGTACTACCTCGAGCATCGCTCGCTGGCCAGATCTCCACCGATCCAAGCCATCCTCCACCGATCACGTCCTCCCTCGAGCACCGCCTGACTGAAGTCGCCGTCGATCTGATGCATCGATGTTTCTAACCAAGGCTGCTGACTCCAGCAGATCCAAATCCCTTCTTGATTTTCTTCACGCGGACGAGAGCGACGGGCGGCCAGAGCGCTGCAGGGAACCTGGTGCAAGGGAGGAGCATCCCTTCTTGATTTGCTTCGTGTGGACGATAGCGATGGCCGGCCGGAGTGTTATGTCCTTGCGGATGGCGAACGCCGATCGGATTGGGGACGGGATCTACTTGGAGAAGAAGCAATAGAGGTAGAAGAAGACAGCGATTTGGGAATTTATTTCCTCTATTAATTTCTCGATGCCCAACATGTTTCTGTCCCCGAGCTTATATCCTGCTCTGGTTCAATACAAGACACATAAAGAATAGAGATTGGCCTAGGGCCCATACATGACTCGGCCTATGGCCCATACTTGGCCCAAAGCCCAACTGTTCTTTTCTGGCTTCAGCTCCCCTTCTTTAGTTAACGCTTCCCAGATACATCCGCCTTGGTCTTCATCGTCAGAGTGGTGACATTACCTCCCCCTGAAGAACTAGCTTGTCCCCAAGCTAGAGCGCTTGGAAAACGCTGAGGCATAGCTTCATAATCCTCCCAAGTAGCCGAGGCAGCTGGTAAAGTAGACCATTTCACCAAAACTTGTAACAGGGCAGCGTTACCTTTCTTCACCAGTCTTCTGTCCAGAATTTCCTCAGGAAAAAGATCGACTGTGTCCAACGAGAGAGGTTCTGGTATAGAAGTATACACCGGGGTGTGATCCGGGACATGTTCCTTAAGTTGAGACACATGGAACACTGGGTGTACCTGACTGTGATCAGGAAGTTTCAGCTTGTATGCTGCTGGTCCAATTTTCTCCCGGATTTCAAAAGGGCCAAAAAATTTCATGGCCAATTTTGGAAAGGGTCTGTTGACCATAGACTGCTGAGCATAAGGTTGTAATTTCAAGAACACTGATTCACCCACCCCCAAATTCTCTGTGTGCTCTGTTCTTATCTGCATCCAACTTCATCTTAGTTTGTGCCTTGAGCAAATGTTGCTTCAAGAACATATATTGACTTTCTCTTTCCTTCAACCATCCTTGCAAGTCAGGGATCCTAGACTAAATTTGCTGACAAAACTGTCCCATGTATGGTTCCTTGCCATATACCGCCTTGAATGGAGAGCATCCCAAGGATGTATGGTGAGATGTGTTGTACCAAAACTCAGCCAAAGGAAGCCAATGTGCCCATTGTTTTGGGTTATCTTGAACAGAGCATCTAAGGTACATTTCAAGACACTGATTGACCCTCTCAATCTGCCCATCAGTTTGAGGATGGTAAGCTGTAGACATGTGCAGCTCTGTACCCCATAATTTGAATAGCTCTTTCCAAAAGTTACTAGTGAAAACTTTGTCTCTATCTGAAGTGATGGATTTATGCATACTATATAACTTGACTACATTGTTGATGTAAGCTTGTGCCATTGATGAGGCTGTGTAAGGGTGTTTGAGAGGAATAAAGTGGCTGTATTTTGTATATCTATCCACCACAACCAAAATGACAGAATATCCATTTGACTTGGGTAATCCATCAATGAAATCCATAGATACATCATCCCAAGGTCCATCAGGTATAGGTAAAGGACACAAAAGACCTGGATACTTACAGTGTTCATGTTTGGCTTGTTGACAAGTCTGACACTGTTTGACAAAATTGGCGACTTCTTCCTTAATGCTAGCCCAATGAAATAATTTCTTGGTCCTATGGTATGTTGCCTGCAACCCAAAATATCCACCAATTGAAGAAGCATGAAAAGCTGCTATCAATTTGGTCTGAAGCCCTGAATTTGCTCCTATCCAAATTTTTCCTTTGTACCTGATCAACCCATTCTCCAAAGAATAATTTGGTTCTATCTTAGGAGTGACTTCCAGTTTCTGCAAAAGTGTTTGTGCAGCTGGATCTACTGCATAAGCATTCAACACTTCTTGTAGCCAAACTGGTTGGGTTGTAGAGATGGCTTGCAATGAGAAAACATGCCCTACTCTTGACAAAGCATCAGCTGCTTGATTGTCTACCCCTTTCTTGTATTGAAATTTGAACTGGAGTCCAACCAATTTGGTCATGGCTTTTCTTTGAAGGTCAGAAGTTAGTACTTGATCTTCTAAATGGCATATACTCTTGTGGTCAGTTTTGATAGTAAAGGGACCTCTCGCAATGTACTATCTCCATCTATCAACTGTCATCATAATTGCCATGAACTCCTTTTCATATATAGATAGCTTCTGATTTGGAGGTCCCAAGGCCTTGCTATAGAATGCTACTGGATGCCCTTGTTGACTGAGCACAGCTCCAATCCCTGTGGCACAAGCATCTGTCTCAATGCAAAATGGTTTAGCAAAATCAGGTAAAATGAGAACTGGTGTTGAAATCATAGCTTGTTTGAGTTCTTCAAAGGCCATAGTTGCCTCAGAAGTCCACTGAAGGGACTGTTTCTTCAGTAGAGAAGTGAGGGGTTTAGCAATGATTCCATAATTCCTGACAAACTTTCTGTAATAACCTGTGAGGCCCAAGAAGCCTCCCAGTTTAGTAATGTTGTTGGGAATAGGCCACTGAGCCATTGCTCTAGTTTTCTTAGGATCAGTTGCTACTCCCTTGTCATAAATTATATGGCCCAAGTATTCCAACTGTTTCTGGGCAAAGGAGCATTTGCTTTGTTTAGCATATAATTTGTGTTGTCTGAGAGTGTCCAACACCACTTGCAAGTGTTGAACATGAGTCTTCAGGTCCTTGCTGTACACCAGGATATCATCCATAAATACTAGGACAAAATTTTGAATATACTGAGCAAAGACAGAATTCATCAGACATTGAAAGGTGGCAGGGGCATTAGATAGTCCAAATGGCATTACTCTGAACTGAAATTGACCATGATGGGTTTTAAAAGCAGTCTTTGCTTCATCCTCTTCCACCATTCTAATCTGATGAACCCAGCCCTTAAATCTAATTTGGAAAACCATTTAGTGCCTGCCAATTCACCCAACAATTCATCTTCAATTGGTAATGGGAATTTACTCTTCATAGAGATGTTATTCAACCTTCTATAATCAACATAGAATCTCCAGGTGCCATCTTTCTTCTTAACCAATAGCATAGGAGATGCATAGGGAGACATACTTGGTGTGATGAGGCCAGCAGCTAACATCTCATTAACCTGCCTCTCTATCTCATCCTTCTGTTGTGGTGAATATCTATATGGTCTTGAATTCACAGGACTGCTAGTAGGCAACAATGATATAGCATGATCAAATGCTCTATGTGGAGGCAACCCGTTTGGCTCTTGAAATACATCCTGGAATTTGAGTAAAATGTACTGAACTTCATCAGGTACACTCTCCTCCTGGAGTTCTGCAGTAGTAGTCAGTACTACAGAGGCCCAAATGTCATTGCCCTTGTAAGCTTTCTCCAACTGTTCCACTGATATTTCCTGGAGTTGAGATAAAGGATTTTCAGTCATCCCATGTAATTTCACAGTTCGTCCAATCTTTTGGAATTGGATCCATTTATCCTGCCAGTGACAAGCCATGGCCCCCCACTGTGCAAGCCAATCCATTCCCAAAATAGCATCATACCCTCCCAAGGAGACAACTCTCATGTTAATCTGAAAGGTAGTGCCCTGAATCCACCACTCTAAATTCTTTACTTCAGATGTGCAGACCATATGTTGACCATTGGCTAATTTCACTTTGAGTGTCTGTGGTAGTGTTGAAACTGGGCACTTCAGTTTCTCTACCATTTGTTAGTCAATGAAGGTGTGAGAACTGCAAGAATCCACCAGGAGCAGCATTACTTGGTTTCCCACCAGAGCATGCAATTTAATTGACTTAGAATGTGTTGTCCTAGATATAGCATTAGCTGTAAGAAAAGCAGTAGCTTCTGCCACAATTTCTTCTCCTGAAATTGTATCAAGCATGGCATCCGACAGAATCTCCCCATCAACCTTAGTTTCTATTGCCTTTGCTTGATCTGTCTGTTTATTTGCACATGTGTGCCCAGGTACATACTTCTCTCCGCAGCTGCAGCACAAGCCATTCATGCGTATGTACTCCTTCAGCTGACGAGCCTTCCACACATCTCCAGCAGCAAACTCATGTTTATTGTGCTCATCTGTGCGTGGAAACTAAGTTTTCGCGTGCCCTTGACACTGAAACCGTCCCATAGGATTCTTCCCTCTCATGAGCAAGGCTTCCTGAACAACCGCATGATGATAAGCCACCTGAACAGTTGTTGGCAACTGAATTTCAACTGCAGCCCTGATCTCATCCTTCAGCCCCAAAATGAACTGAGTGACCAGCATTGTCTCGCTGAGTGTTCCTTCATATAACCGGACCTGATACACCAACTAATTGAATGCAGATCGATATTCCTAGATTGTGCCTATTTGTTTCAACACCAGAAGCTCCCTCATACAGTTTTGATGCACATTAGTGTCAAATTCAGTAAAAATTTCAGCACAAAAGGTTTCCCAATTCACACAGGCTTCTGTGAACTTAATTGACTGATACCAGTGAGCAGCATTATCATGAAAATGGATGGATGCTGACATGATTTTGAAATTTTCTGGAATGTTGTACAACAGAAAATACGCCTCACAGTTGTCAATCCACATGCGCACCCCCTCTCCTCCAAAACGTGGAAACTCCATTTTAGGCATCCAAGTTCGTCTGCTCTGTGGGCTACTCTCCTGTCAACACCCAGATTTTTAATCCCAGATGCCTGTTATGCCATACCACGCAATCCCAGGATTACCATTTTTGCGAGACATAACGGATTGGATATCAAAGTGCATCATCCATTACAAACCATACATAAGGTTTTACACAAATAAGGATCTCATGATCCAGTCTTTAATACAACAAGCAGCGGAAATAAACGATAGCGTAGCGGTGGGGTCCATCTTTAGGGGCACAGGCAATGCTGACGAAGGCAGATAGTCCTAGTTATCATAGCCGTCCTGCTGACCATCATCTTGATAATCTCCTTCATAGTCTGGCCATGAGAATAGCCAGGGACAAAGCCATGAGTACTCTTTAAGTACTCGCAAACTAATACTAGCAAGGAGTATAATTCAAAAATAAAGTACTGAATCTAAGTTAACTATCCAGTTAAGTTTGAAACCTAAGCTGAGTTCAGAAGCAAAGAAAGATAAAATATAGTTCTATAATCACTTAAGTTGGAAAGCTATTTTCATCAACACAACCCTGTTGTGGTCAAGTCAAAGTTCATCATTCATTTCAAGTTATTTAGAAAAAACACCTGACAACGAAACAGTATGGCCATTCCAACTGTTCATAACCGCGGACGCGGCTATTCGAATAGTTTGACACTCTGCAGAGGTGGTACACTTTTACCACAAGATTCGATACATCTGTCAGGGATAGCCCTTAATCATCATACTTGGTATGCAGATAATCAAACATAACCTTCCCTTTACACACCCTAGTAATAGCACCTCTCCTATGAGCATGGCCTCCCAACCATGACCATCAGTCATCTTGGGCACTGCATAGGTGGACATCATTGAGAAGTAGCCTCAGCTCAAACCTCTCCCGTGAGGGAACTAATACTAATGCATATAAGTCTCCAGCTAAGCCTTACCCAATTCAGGTAATGTGGTTGTACGGTAAATTTGGAATGGTATCGCATCCGAATCCAACCATCCGTTTTATAAAAGGGTTAAGGCTCATGCCTCATCATTTTCATCATCATAAACCAGTTGTGTCTCTCAACACATGTCAAAACATCTCAATAGAACGACTCATCATTCCAAGGTTTTCACAAGTCATTTTTCACCAAGTATTCCCATCTAAAGTGACTCAGGTTTTTGATCTATTCTAAAATACTAAGTTAAGAGTGTTCACTAAGGTGGAAATGATGGGTTAAATCTCATGCCATAGAATGACATCTAAAGGTTGCTAAGTAGGTCAAGTTTTATACTTTTTATGCTACCTTCAAAATTAGTAAAGAACTTTGTGTACTAAGGGAGGTGAAACTTGTCAAAAAGACTTGGGATACTAATAGTCAAAGGGGTGTGATCAAAGCATGCTTAAGGCATCTTTGCTAATCCATCTAGTTTTATTCTAGCTTACTAACCATAGCTTGCTAAAGTATGTTTTGCAAGGGTTAGCTTGCCACTACTAGCTTGCCTTGGTTGGTGCAGTGGTTGAAGTTGTCTTCTTCTT
Source organism: Avena eriantha (assembly GCA_910589775.1). Taxonomy (NCBI): domain Eukaryota; kingdom Viridiplantae; phylum Streptophyta; class Magnoliopsida; order Poales; family Poaceae; genus Avena; species Avena eriantha. Next base: position 391,773,218 of record OU342740.1, on the reverse strand, counting down.
CTTCCTGGTAGAACTCCTCCTCCTCGAAAGCTTGGTCGGTACTAGCGTCTATAAATACATAGGGAGTGCACAATCACCAAACAATACTTAACTAGGCTAAGTAGTATTCTAAACCACACAATTGATGATCCATTATCATCACAAACATTACAAGTTTTAATTCAATAGTTTTAACCTTTTTATTCTAGAAAAGTAATTTCTACTCATTGAAATATTAACTAAAATTTAATATTCACCACCAAGATATGGGATCATGTGGACACATGTCCTCACCACATATTCTAACAGGGGGAATGAGATTTAAAGGTTGGATGAATATTACTTTGGTTTAAGTTTATTATTTAATGATTTAAAGTGACTAGAAATGCCTATATAGCATTATTTTGGTACTAGTCCAAAGTCACTGCATGTAAACCTTAATATTATTATATATTTGGATATGTATGATGAAATGTGATTTTTGAGAGTTGGAATCAACTCAAAATCTAACTTGGTTGATTTTATAAAAATGTTGCAAGTTGCAAAAGCTTCTGCCTTCTTATTTTTATTAGGAGAGATCTATAACTCTAATTGAATTAAATCCAACGGGCTTGGATAGGGCATTTCAATACTTTTCAGACAAAATTGGTTTCATGCAATTTGGATTTCTAAAACTCTCTGAATTGATTTTTGAATCTAAGCACTGAAGTGGGTTTCTAACTAAATAGAAAAAATTCCTAATTTGAATTTTAAACGTGCGCGGGAACGAAATGGGCCGGCCCACTGCGCTCCGCGCAGTGTCGTGGGCTGACTTAAGCAAGGGCCCCACCCGTCAGTGAAACATGGGGGTACCGAAGGGGTATGGATGAAAGGTGGCCGTGCGATTAGCGGGTAGATCGACGGCCCACAGCTATCGTCCTCGTCAGAACAGGACACGACGGGAGCTAACCCTAGCGCGGTCGGTGAGGGTGCAGTGGGGGCATACCGGGGCTCCAGCGGGGTCGGCGAGGCGGGCAACTGGGCTGGTAGACGATGGCGGTTCTCCTGGTACAAGCGGCGCTTCCTGGGATGGCCTGGATCAACGGCGCCCTTCTCCTCCCGAGGCGGCGGCTCCGGCTGCAATTCAGGCGCTCTGGTGCTCGAGCGGCTCCGGCTGGCGGTGGGGAGTGAGAGTGAGAGGTGGGGATGAGAATGGTGTGAAGAGATCTTGCTGGGGAGGCCTCCTTATATAGGCGAGCGAAGGGTGCAGAGCGGCATGGGCAGAGCTCGACGTGGTCGACGGCACAGCGAGCTAAGGGCATGGGCGAGGTAGGCGGACGGTGGCCGGTCTCCTGGCGATCCTCTATGGCTTGATGGCGCTGCAAGGGGTTGTCTCTATTGGTCGGGAGCTTATGCGCACTGCACGGTGGCTGCAGGTGCTCGACAAGAAATGCGGCGGCTATGGGTCGAGCGGCGGCATACAGGCGTGTCTGGCGGTGGGCTGGGCCTGCTGCGAGTGCCGCCACGCAAGGCTAGGGCTTGGCGAGGCCGGTGCTGCTCTGGCGGACGTGGCGCTCCGGGGTGATCGGCATGGCGGACAGAGGCGTGTGCGCGAGCAACTAGGGCTTGTCCTCCGCTCGATTTTGGTCGGGGGCTGGTCGAGGCGGTGCGGTGTGATGGCGCCTATCTGCCAGTGGGCGAAGGAGAGCGCGAGGCGGCTTTGTGCGAGTTGTCCATGGTCGACCTGGCGCATGGCGTCGGGCGGCTTAGCACTAGAGCAGCTAGGGGAGAGGGAGAGAGAGCTAGGGCCAGGGTTGGAGATGGGGGGGACAAGGGAACCGAGTTAGGCCCAAATGGTGACAAGAATCACTGCACACTATAGTGTTTTGATTTTGGCAAGATTTGTGCCTGCCACCTGTTTGATGAAATGGCCGCAAGAGAAAAAGTTTTGAATTTTGAGTTCAAAATTTTTGAGTGATCTCCACTAGTGATAGGTAGGATCTGGTTGCAAGGGTTTTGAAAATGGAGCTCAAAAAGGTGGTTTTTGAAATAGGGGTGATCTATGCACATGCATCAGATTCAGTTTTAAACTGCCATTTAAATTAGTTTACGGAATGTTTTTAGAAGATCAAAAGGTGGGCCTTGGTACCTCATTATGTGTTCTAGCAAGGGGTGCAAAGATCAAGAATTGTTTCTGCTAAGAATTGAGTACTAGGAATAGCCAAAGTAGGCATGAGAGTTAGATTTGTCAAAATGACCATTCCTTCATTTTAATTCTTTTTGATTTGATTTTCTTTAGAAAAAGTTTGGGAATGATGTAGATGATGTTTAAATCACATAAGAAACATTTTACAAGTATTGGATCAATCAATCATGGCAATTCAAACAACTCCTATTTTAAATGCATACACATATGAATGCTTTCATTTGAATTTTGGAAAAGTTTTTGTTAACCCCATTTTTGGATGATTTGATCTTGATAACCTTGGATTAAAGTTTTGGGATGTTACATCTCCTCCTGTGTAGGGAATACCGGGTGTACCTGAGCCAATTCGGGAGGACGAGCATGTTGATGTCCAAGTGGTGGTGGTGGTGGTTCCGTTGCAGATCTCCCAAAAGCCGTCGTTCTACCGCCGCCAAAATTCGCCACCGTTCTACCGCCGCCTCCAATATTCACCGCTACTGAAGGTGATGCCACCAAACGACCTTCCTCCGCCATCCTTCATAGACTCTGCTCATGGCCGCTCGTCGTCTCCTTCAGCACTCTCGCCACCTGAACATGCTCACGGTTTATCTCTCCAATCGAACTCATGGATAGATCCACCTTTGCCTACACTTGATCGAGGCGCGCCACCTGCTCCGCGAACTTCGAATCAAGATGATCCAACCGGTTCTGGATCGTCTCAATCCCCTCCATCTTCTCCTGGATCGACCACAGCATCTCAAACTCCTTCATCACCCGCTCCTCAAACGACCCCATCTCCTGAACGATATGTCGGGTCTGCGCGCTAGCCTTGAAGGGAGCCGTCGCAACTTCCTCTGAATTCCCCCGAACGCTAACATCGGATTTATAGCCGAGCACTCAGAGAGTGTCCGACAACTAGCTAGTCGATGTTACCGGCGGAATCTCGAGTGTTTGAAGCGCGATCGGACCGACATGCTCTGATACCAGATTGTTATGTCCTTGCCGATGGCGAACGCCGATCGGATTGGGGACGGGGATCTACTTGGAGAAGAAGCAATAGAGGTAGAAGGAGACAGCGATTTGGGAATTTATTTCCTCTATTAATTTCTTGATACCCAACACATTTCTATCCCCGAGCTTATATCCTGCTCTGGTTCGATATAAGACACATAAAGAATAGAGATTGGCCTAGGGCCCATACATGACTCGGCCTATGGCCCATACTTGGCCCAAAGCCCAACTATTGTTTTCTGGCTTTAGCTCCCCTTCTTCCGTTAACGCTTCCCAGATACATCCGCCTTCGTCTTCATCGTCAGAGTGGTGACACGGAGGCGGAGGACTGTAGGGGAACCTAGTGCAAGGAGGAGCTTGAACTATGGATAGGCCGGCGGGAGGCGGATGTGCCCGTGGCCAGCAGGAAGTGGCGGAGGAAGCCTAGGGCCAGCTAGAGCGGGAGACAGTGGAGGAAGCGTGGGGCTGGCGGTCATACACACGGAGCTTCTAGGCCTTGATGCCGCCTTGCCACACACACGCTTCTCGAGCGGACAACTGACTCGCTCGCTGTATTTTATTTTGGGTAATCACTCGCTATCTCGCCCGTGTAAACCAAAGGGGATGGGTGCTCGAGATTGGAGATAAGCTAAAATAGGTTACAAATTCAGTATAATAATTTGAAATAGTGGTAATAACATATAGTCCATGGTCTATCCAAGTTAGATCAATGGCATCGGATGCTTTTTTCAGGAAAAGAACCGGAGATCTATTTCATGAGTTCAAAGCATCTCAAACATGATAAAATTTACATCGAGATCTTTGGATCACTTAACGACCACTACTGCCGCTAGAGCGAGCCGCCGACACGCCATTATCGCCGCTCCCTTACCGGAGCCGGCCTAACATTGTTGATGATAGTCGGGAAGTCTTCGTGCACATGCCCCTAAGGACCAGTGCCCCAGAGCTGAAGTCGTCCCCATTGAACCCTTGAATTAATCTGAAGCTTGTAACACCAAACCTAAAACACAAGTAGACTGGACGAGATCCAGAAGACACGTAGACTGGACCACCACTCCATAGAAGCGGTGACCAAACGGATCTCCGCCTTCCTCAATGCCTGCAGGATGATCGTCGCCGACGAGGTAGAAGAGGAGGATAGTATACATTATTCTTATCCAACACAACACCGCCATAGCCACCATAACGACGATGCTGGTTGACCAAACTCTAACTTTAGGGACCCTCTGATACATTGCAAATGTATCTATAATTTTTGATGTTCCATGCTTGGTTTTATCCACTTTCTTGTGTTTTGTCCACACTTTGGAGTACTTTTCATATGATTTCTTGGACTAACCTATTAACAAGAGCCACAGTGCCAGCTGCCTGTTTTCTGCTGTTTTTGGTTCCAAGAAAGTCAGAAAATGAATATTCTCGGAATTGGATGGGACAAAAGCTAAAGTGCCTATTTTTCCGGAAGTCATCAGATGCTAGAATACGAGACGGAGAGGGGCCAGGGGGCCACCACACCACCTGGCCGCGCGGCCCAGCCTGGCCCGCGCCAGGGGGTGGTGAGGCCAGCCTTGGCACCCCCTCGGCCTCCCCTTCCGCCTATAAGATGCCCTTGGGACGTAAACCCTAAGGGCCCGATCAAAAATCCACGAAAGAGTCTGTAGCCGCCGTCATCTCCATCCCTAGATCGAGAGGGATCTGAAGCTCTTCCCGACACTCTGCCGGAGAGGGGAATTCACCCTGGAGGCCTTCTTCATCACCATGCAAGCCTCCGGTATGATGCGTGAGTAGTTTATCCTTGGACTACAGATCCATGTAGTAGCTAGATGGCTGGTTCTCCTCCTTTGTGCTTTCATGTCTAGATCTTGTGAGCTCCGTTCATGATCAAGATCATCTATTTGTAATTCTGCATGTTATGTTTGCGGGGATCCGATGGATATTGAGATGCTATTTCAGATTGATTATTGATTCTATCATGTCTTTGTTATTTGTGATCTTGTATGCTTTCCGTTGTTAGTAGCTATCTTGGCCAAGTAGATGCTAGCAACTCTAAGAGTTAGTATTTATGCAGGATAGTAGGTTCATGCCTCTGGTAATCTGGGGAAGTGACAGAAATCTCTAAGGTACTAGATATGCTGTTGCTACTAGGGAGAAAACATAAATCATTTGTTCATAGAACAATCGTATTGTTTACTTTACACGCAGATCGTAAAGTAATAATCTGTTGCTTGCAACTTAATACTGGAGGGGGATCGGATGATAACCTGAAGGTGGATTATTAGTCATAGATGCAGTTGGATGGCGGTCTATGTATAATGTTGTAATGCCAAATCAAGTCTCAAAGGAGTCAAGATGATTAGTTTATGCATGTATTGCTTTCTCGATGTTTGTCAATTGCCCCGCTATAATTTGTTCATCCAGCATGGTATCTATCTAAGGAGAGCCACCTCTAGTGAACTATGGATCCTGGTCCTTGTCTTTTACATTCAATCTATAAACTATTTACCGCTTTGTGTTTACTTTCTGCAAACTTTTACTTCTTTCCATTCGATACGTTTAATCCTTTGTTTTCCGCAAAACACGATGAGATTGACAACCTCATCGCAAGTTGGGGACAAAGTTTTGTGGTTGTGTTGTGCAGGTCTCCATGTTGCTACTAGCACTGGTAGTGCGCCCTGCCAAGGCTCAGCTAGCAACACCTTTGGGGTGTTTCCTTGCTCCTACTGGTTCGATTAAACCTTGGTTTCATAACTGAGGGAAACTTGGTGTTGTGCTCATCATACCTTCCTATTGGGGTTCCCAACGAGCTCTACATCAACACGAGCCATCACACCCCCAAGTGCGCAAATACGCAAGTGATGGTTTTCTCCCAGCCCACTCCTCATAAGGGGTCTTTTCTTTATTCTTGTTAGGAACTCTATTCAGGACTTGACATGAAGTCAACAAAGCCTCCCCCCACCATGCCTTTGATAATCCGGCAGTGGCTAACATGGATTTCACCAAGTCAGTCAGCGTGTGGTTTTTCCTCTCGGCAACCCCGTTAGATTGGGGCGAGTAGGGAGGCGTCCTCTCATGAATAATGCCATGTTCCTCATAGAACTCGTCAAAGATTTTTGGGAAAATATTCACCACCACGATCCGACCTAAGACGTTTTATCTTTCTCTCTAGTTAATTTTCAACTTCGGTTTTATAAACTTTAAAGTAGTCTAAAGCTTCATATTTAGTGCGCAACAAATAAACATAGCAGTATCTAGTCGCATCATCAATCAATGTCATGAAATGTCTCTTTTCACCTTTTGTCAACACACCATTCATCTCGCCTAGATCGGAATGTATGAGTTTTAGAGGTGCCAAGTTTCTCTAGTCGGCAGCTTTGTGAGGCTTTCGAGGCTGCTTTGATTGCACACAACTATGGCACTTAGAACCTTTGGCAATAGTTAAATTAGAACTCATGTTGGACATCCGAGACATCAAACCAAAATTAATGTGACATAACCAATCTCTTTACTTTGTTATTTTTGTTTTGCTTAGTTTCTTTTGCTTTGTTTGCTTGTTTTGTTATCAAAAAAAAATTTAGTTTTACTAGTTTGCTTTCTTTACCAAAAACACACAAAAATTAAGTCTCCTTTAGTTGTCACCTCTTCTTTAGCTCACCATGTTGATCCCTACATTCACCCTGAAAGATCTTTCAATTGGTAGTGTTTCTATAATTGTGAAGGATAATATTGAAGAATTCTTTAATCATGTTAGTAAACATGAGGATACTGAGGATAGATCCCTTGCAGAACTTGCTCCAAACTAGGTTTGTTAACCTCAACCCCTTAATGCAAATAATGTTTCTTAAGCTTAAAGAAATTGAGGACGCTGAAAAGAGGGATTTTATTCTATAAACTTTGTTTAAGGAGTTCTATGATGTTGCCAAGGAAGCTAGGAAAGTCTTTGAACGTTTCAATATGCTAGGATCATGTGTAGATGTTGTTGGTACGCGAGAAAATATGAACAAAACTGAACCTAATGAGGAGGAACCTAAGATACCAATACCCTTCAAGCTAGTAGCAATACATGATGCCATAGAAAAGAATCTTGATTGGATTGTTCCTGCAAACCCTTTTGATGAGAATAGTGAACCTAAGAGCATTGAGAGAGGATCCTCTAGAACTTATTTGGATGATATACCTTGCCTCGTTGAAAATATTTCTGGTATTGATCTTAATGCTTCTTCATTTGAGTACACTTGATTTTTTCTTGCTTCTTATGCCTAACTTAAAGGCGTTAAAGGAAAGTACTTATTAGAAGATAACCCAAAAGTTTTAGATGAGTCTTGGAAGTTATTACCTCGGTAATAACCTCTCCTTATCCTTTTTATTTGCTTTTTGTGCCAAGAGTAACCTATAATGAGAGAGAAGTAATGATTGGGAAAGTTGTTGTCTCGAAACGGATTTCTATGCTTTACCGTAAAAATTTATGTAAAATCTCTGTACGTCTTTTTGAGGCGTCAATTTTTTTGCTTCTGCCCCAAGTTGTTATCTAACTTTCGTTAGTTCAACACTTTTTGATTTGAGCAACAGAAGGTCTTCGAAAAAATTCGTTTTTACCTGCTGGTCTGTTTTGACAAATTTCTGCCATTTTCTGCATTTGCTTCTTGTTGGTTCCTTTTTGAGTTCTTTTGGGGAATTGAGCTTTTTGAGGGAAGTGCTACAGTAGCTAGTGTTCTAATAGAAGTTTATTTGGTGTTAGAACTGAACCTTAAGACTTATTTATCTTGAGTACACTAATGTTGCTAATAAAGATTGTGTGAAGTTTTGTATGAAGGAAAATTTTCAGGTGTATGGAAGAAATGAGTAATGAGATGAAGGATGGACTAAAGCTCAAGCTTGGGGATACCACGCATGTCACCCCAAGAAATATCCAAGAAGTACATGCGTCAAAGCTTGGGGATGCCCAAGGCCTCCCCCTCTTCATCAATAAAAATCCCAGGTTTCTTCCAAACGCCTCATTTTTATTGTTTCATGCACAGTTGTGTTTTTCTTGGAGCGTCTTCTTTTTCATTTTCGTTTTGGTTTTAGTTTGCTTTGGTTTGCTTAGTTTTCTGAATAAATTGGTTGGACCCCCTCTTTCATACATTAGTTTGCAAATAGTTTGGTTTGGTTTGGAAAAGATTAGGAAAGTTCATACTTATGTGGTAAAAAGAGCTTGTTTTTTACTGTGGCCTATGCTTTGTCATGCCATGCTTGATATTGTTTTGGCATTTTGCTTAGTATTCTTTGCTGTAGCATGACTTGTTATAAACAATTGAGATTGCTTAATGTGCCTTTGATGAATCATGCGTTGTTTTAGCATATTAAAGCATAGTATAGTGGTATTCTCCTTTGATGCTTTATTTGGGTTGACTTGGTGCATGCTCACACCATGTTATGACTATCTCAAGTCACCATAGCCTTTATGATCCTTTAGTTTTCAACTTGTAGTATCACTTTATGCTTTGATCAATGATGTTTTTTCGCTCTGCATGATTATGGCCATTATTGCTCTCTTAGTTTGTCGCTCCCAGTCTTTTGCTAGCCTCCACAACCAAGTATGAGTTCCACTCATGTATCCAAATCCCTAAACCAAGTTATTCCAAAGATTCCACCATACCTACCTACTATCTTATGCTATTCCAAGTATATTCATGCTTTTGTTTACCTTCCAAATTAAACTTGTTATGAGAAAACTAGTGATTAAAGCTCTCACAAACTTGATGGCACGCTTTACTTTTTTGCATCTAATAAACTTGAACCATTGGGTCCTTCTTTGTTGTGTATAAGCTTGCGCTTTATAAGTTGAAGTTAGCAGAACCATGTATCATGGGGAACGCTTTCAACATTGCACTTGTACTTTGTACCCCATCGATATCATGTTCTTTTGCTTACGGATCCTGGCGGTGTGAAATAAAAGTGGAACTTGTAAGATCATGGAGTTTGTATGTGTGTTAGAGAAACGCCTGGGCCGCTAGCCTAAGCGATGCCTAATCATGGTGGAAACTTGCAGCATCACCATAATGAGCACTCTATGAAGCATCCTCAATAAAAAACTATGCAAATAGCAAATAAAAAGATAGTTGAGATGCTCATTGTCTGCTTGCATTGTCATTTTTATTATGGGAAAGCTCCCGTATCATGTGCAAGGGGTACCCCGTTGGCGGTTCTTAATGATACACATGTACTTACAATGACAAGAACTTACTCGTGACTGAAGTTGAGTAGCATGAGGATCGGTCTTCGTAAGTAAGGGGCATGAGATTTCGGTTTATAACTTGTCAAGCATATCCTCTTAGTTGTGTCACTTTAACCTTAATCACCTTCAAGATTCTTATGATAGGGGCAATGAGAGCTGAAAGCTATAAGTACCATAATTTTTGGAATCTCTTTATGAGACTTGAATCCCTACTTCCTTCTATGAAGGCCCTTCTTCCACAATTACATTGAGTCTCCACCTTCTACCTTTATACACCTACTTTGAGAGCATAGTGGCCATTCTTAGTTCTATGTGCATTGTCCCAAGACTAGTTGATTGATGCATAACTTGATATTGCTTGTTTTAAACTATTGTATCTAGTCACTCTTATAAACTTTGAAGGTGTCATATGCATATTGAGGGACAAGCTGAATACTATTATGCTATGTTTTATTTATATGAAACAAACAAACGTCTTGCAAAGCATTGTTATTCATGAATCTTTTGTTTGTACCTTTTCATGTTGCATCATAGTTTCTTTGCTTATTTCTAGAACTTTGTCTTTCATGTTATGATTGAAGTACTATGATCCCAGCTTTGAATGTTTTGCAAATACTTTGATCAAGTCTTTGATGGTGCATGTCACCTCAAAAATTATTCTTTCTTTTTATCACTTACCTACTCGAGGACGAGCAGGAGTTAAGCTTGGGGATGTTGATACATTGCAAATGTATCTATAATTTTTGATGTTCCATGCTTGGTTTTATCCACTTTCTTGTGTTTTGTCCACACTTTGGAGTACTTTTCATATGATTTCTTGGACTAACCTATTAACAAGAGCCACAGTGCCAATTGCCTGTTTTTTGTGTTTTTGGTTCCAGGAAAGTAAGGAAATAAATATTATCGGAATTGGACGAGACAAAAGCCGAAGTGCCTATTTTTCCGGAAGTCATTAGATGCCAGAATACGAGACGGAGAGGGGCCAGGGGGCCACCACACCACCTGGCCGCGCGGCCCAGCCTGGCCCGCGCCAGGGGGTGGTGAGGCCAGCCCTGGCACACCCTGGGCCTCCCCTTCCGCCTATAAGATGCCCTTGGGACGTAAACCCTAAGGGCCCGATCAAAAATCCACGAAAGAGTCTGTAGCCGCCGTCATCTCCATCCCTAGATCGAGAGGGATCTGAAGCTCTTCCCGACACTCTGCCGGAGAGGGGAATTCACCCTGGAGGCCTTCTTCATCACCATGCAAGCCTCCGGTATGATGCGTGAGTAGTTTATCCTTGGACTACAGATCCATGTAGTAGCTAGATGGCTGGTTCTCCTCCTTTGTGCTTTCATGTCTAGATCTTGTGAGCTCCGTTCATGATCAAGATCATCTATTTGTAATTCTGCATGTTATGTTTGCGGGGATCCGATGGATATTGAGATGCTATTTCAGATTGATTATTGATTCTATCATGTCTTTGTTATTTGTGATCTTGTATGCTTTCCGTTGTTAGTAGCTATCTTGGCCAAGTAGATGCTAGCAACTCTAAGAGTTAGTATTTATGCACGATAGTGGGTTCATGCCTCTGGTAATCTGGGGAAGTGACAGAAATCTCTAAGGTACTAGATGTGCTGTTGCTACTAGGGAGAAAACAACAATCCTTTGTTCATAGAACAATCGTATTGTTTACTTTACACGCAGATCGTAAAATAATAATCTGTTGCTTGCAACTTAATACTGGAGGGGGTTCGGATGATAACCTGAAGGTGGATTATTAGTAATAGATGCAGTTGGATGGTGGTCTATGTATAATGTTGTAATGCCAAATCAAGTCTCAAAGGAGTCAAGATGATTAGTATATGCATGTATTGCTTTCTCGATGTTTTGTCAATTGCCCTGCTGTAATTAGTTCACCCAGCATGTTATCTATCTAAGGAGAGCCACCTCTAGTGAACTATGGATCCCGGTCCTTGTCTTTTACATTCAATCTATAAATTGTTTACCGGTTTGTGTTTACTTTCTGCACACTTTTACTTCTTTCCATTCGATACGTTTAATCCTTTATTTTCCGCAAAACACGGTGAGATTGGCAACATCATCGCAAGTTGGGGATAAAGTTCTGTGGTTGTGTTGTGCAGGTCTCCACGTTGCTACTAGCACCGGTAGTGCGCCCCGCCAAAGCTCAGCTAGTAACACCTTTGTGGTGTTTCCTTGCTTCTACTGATTCGATTAAACCTTGGTTTCATAACTGAGGGAAACTTGCTGCTGTGCTTATCATACCTTCCTCTTGGGGTTCCCAACGAGCTCTACATGAACCACGCACCATAATTTTTCTGGGCGCCGTGCATTGAGCCATCACCCTCTACACCATCGAGCGCAGATCCGAGGTCCCCACCCCCTCCTGTCGCCGGAGCGGCAAGCATAGAAGGCGGGGACCCGTCGATTCTCCGTAGACGGCAAGAACAAAACAGATTGTGGCGGCTGCTAGGGTTTTCACCCTAGTCGCCGCCTCTCTCTTTCTCACGGGAGGAGAGTGTTTATTTCTCTTCATGGCATTGGATGCTAGGATACAACCTAAGGTTATGCTAAAATCCTTCAAAGTATACGTCAAACCAAAATGTCTGGTATATTTAATATCTTTATGCACTCGAGTATCCTGAAACTAGGGTTACAATGGTAGATCGACTTTGGCAAAATTTTAGTCCCACTAATGGTTTTCTTATGAAATTTGATTTTTTACTGTTGCAACGCACGGTGAGTGCTAGTCTATACTATAATTTCTGTTGAGATAGGTTTGTTTACACCAAAATTTTCGTTCCGGTTTTTTACTTTCCCATTTTGCCCCTGGCTGTTTGACAGAATTACTTGAACTGCTTCCGCTAACTAAAATACTGAATGGTTCGGCTTGCTTCTGTCTTTGGCCCGTGGCTTTCAGTAGGCGACCATGCCGGCCGGCATCCGATTTACCAGGGAAGCCCACGACTTCCTGCCACACACCCTGGTCAGCTCGTGGGCACCCGATACCGAGTGGAGTGGTGGTGGCGGCGGGGTAACGTGTGGCGACAGGCAGGAGCACGGGGCCGCGGCCGTAGTGTCTGCCTCCGGTGAGGCGCGAGAGTTCATCATGTATAGCTAGCCGCTCCTTGCCGACGCCGCTGCTAGAGAGGAAGGGGACACCGCCGTGGAGGAGAGGAAGGGGCCGACGTGGACAGGAGGAAGGGGTCTCCCACTGCTGCCGCGAAGAGGGAGGCAGGCCGCGCCGTCCGGCAGGCAGAGAACCGCCCACGCCGGAAGGGACAACGACCGCGCCATGTCGCCGAGAGCAGGGAGCCGCGCCTTGAACCTGCTGGCGGCCACCTACAAGCAGCGAGACACGCGGGTGGTCGTGGACTGGTGGGGGTCGCACGATGCAGGGATTTGTTCTTTTTTATTTTGTGTTATTTTCACTACAAGGGGGAGCGCCTGATTTAGCTGCTTCCATCTTCCAAACCGAGATTTCGCTATCATGATCCTCATCGATGATCTAAGTATACTTTGCGCCTTGTAACCTTCTCCATGATCGCCCGCGCCCGCACTCTCCGTTGCGGCGAGAGGTGCGGCTTGCTCTGCTCTTCTCTGCTCTCCTGAAGGGATCTGCCTGCTTCTTATTTCTGTTCCAGTGCTTGGACCAGTAATTTCCTGTACACGAATTTAGAGTTCATGCACTGACCTCAAACTGCTGCTCTATTATGATGAATTTTCCGTCTGTTGTTTGTTTCCAGGGCATAGTTGAGGCGCTGGCGCGACCTAGATGCTGAATGCGGCGGGAGCTAGCACAACGGGAAAAACTAGTTTCTCCTCTGTGCTGGCACTACATGAGACCTGATGAACTACTCGGTTCTGAGAGGCCTCACGCGTTGGTTGGCCAACGATGCCATTGGGAAAAAAAAGATGCTGCGTGGTTATCGGGGCGCACTGGGGGGGTGTCCTAGGCCCACTGGCAGTATCTGGGTGCAGACATCGGGTAAAGAGTAAGAGTGGGTAAGAAATGATGCCGCCATGCCCCATGCAAATCCTTGCTAGTTGCAAGGCATTTCCTCTAGTCTGGCCAAGAAGATGTGCCAAGCACGAAGGACAGGCATATGAGGTTTCCTGAGATTTATACGGGACTTTTCAAAATTGATTTGTTGAACTTAGGGGTTAAGATATATTTTAATATTGAATTCAGATTGTAGTATTTTGAACCGGGCCTTACGAGGTTTTGCGTACAATGAGACAACCTTGGGGAAATTTTCCAAGATTTTTAGCTAAAAAAGAAATCATGAAATCATGTTTTCCTTTACAATCTAAAATAACATAGGGTTTCTAAACTCTTCTTTTCAAAATATTTTTAAGTAAAATAAGTGAATAGCTCCAAAGATTATTTAGTTATTATATATTTTGATAGAAAATATACTTGCTTCACATGGCAATGATTTTAGGGTTTTAGGAAACTATTTTTATCCCTTTGAAATACTTTTGAAAAATATTTCAAAAGTCCTCATCCTATGGCAAGGTCAACCTACTCAAACTTGATCTGCAGTTCTAAAAAAATTGGAGAGTTTTAAAATATATTTTTGTCTGTTTTTTCCACGAAACACGATTTCTTGCATAGACCCCTAAAATCTGGTTCGTGACAGACACACACAACGTTATTATCTCTGTGTGTTTCTGAATTGCTGTCAACCTTATTTCAAACGAATGGAATATTTTCGCTCGCTTTCACACGGTAGGAAACACTACACACACTTGTAAAGTAGTAGTGGATACCAATCAAATATGGCAGGAAACACCGATCGACGAGTGCGCGCAAAACCGTGTCTCACTTTCAAAACAAGAAAAAACACCACGCGAAAATACACATAGCCGTTGCACGAGAAGCCAGGTTAAATACCCTGATGCACATACCTTGCTAGCATATATGATCTCAGCACGAGAGAGAATGGATCGAAGCAGGAAAAGGTGATCGAGCTAGTGAGCAGCATTAGAAGTCGTGCTCTCTTCCTCGGTGATAGGTGCGTGTCCGTTGACACCGATAAGATCTCTTCCATTGACGGCAACTGCGTGTTTTACCATGGCAGAGGCCAGCATGATGGGCGCCATGGCATCTACACTGATAAGATCCCTTCCATGGTCGTCTCTACCACGGTAAAATATGCAGTTGTCATCAATGGAAGGAATCTTACCAGTATCAACAGAGGCGCTCCTGTCAACGAGGAAGAGATAGCACGACTCCCAATGCTTCTCGTCGGCTCGATCACCTTTTGCTGAAAGTTCACCTTGAAGACCTCCATGCCGCATCTCCACAGCAGATTGGAGCAAGTAGTAGCAAGGGTACTTTTCCCAGAAACAATCATTGATGCTGCTGCTCAGGAGATCATTGGCCATGCCATTGGTGCTGCCCCAGATGATCTGCTGAGCAATATCATCCGTGATCGTCCCTAGGAACCCTCGTTTCTACTTCCTGGAATCTGCCAGGGAGAGGCTTCTTGTCCTTGGTTGCAAACACCCAGGCTGCGGCATGGAGGTGAACTTTGAACAAAAGATGGGAATGATACTTTTCTCTCAGTATCGGTTACGTGTTAATAAGCATGCCCAATAGCCTATATTTAGTAAAAAGTGATTACAGTAATCGAGAGAAATAAAAGCTAATCAATGGAGGGATCCGTCCATGCTTTATATTCAGCATATTCAGTTACAGTTAATTATGGAAACCAGGATATTTGCAATAATTCTAATAATATTTTTTACTATTAAAAGTCTTATGGCTTCGATGGTCTGGACCTACCCCAACTTTTTTGAATAATTACTTCATATGTCACCCCTAAGTGGAATTACTGGATTAATTTGCTTTGCTTGGCTCGATCGCAAGACCGAGTCGCATAAACCGGAGATATTTATAATTTGGTACGATTTCTGGGTGCAAACTTCTTGTCGTCTTGAGTAACCAAATCCAATCGTGCTACTATGTGGTTGGAGTGCCATGCCGACGTCGTACATACCTGTGCATGCACTGGACGGTGAGCGCTTCGAGACCGAGTCGCAGTAGCGGCTTTCTACAGTCACCAGAGGCCGATGACCAAGACCCTTCCGGCGCCCATGGAACGGCTGGTGGAGGTGCAAGAGGAGCACAACGTCGGCGATACGTCCAGGGAAGAGCACGGCAGGCACGGGCGTTGTTCGATCGACCTTCGATGGCATCCCAAAGGGATTGAGGATGCATGGGACATGTTCGATCCCTCCTCGTCGGCAGACTGGGGACAACGTTAGTCGTCGAGTCGACGAGCACGTTGGGGAACCACCGAACCAGCACGCGGTGGTGGGGGGCGGGCTCAACATGACGGTGCTCGACGGCATGCATGAATAGCAACATGATGACAGCGAACATGTCTGTCTTGTCCAACAGAGCAAGCTGCGTGGCTCTGCGATCTCCGGAGCATACACCCATGCTCGCACAATCCGTCACCTCCTGTGTATGCAACACAGCTCCAAGAGCTGACCCCTTTGTAGCGTCAATCCTAGTGTCGCTCCAGACATACCTTCATATGTCCAAGATGCAGATGAAGCGCAACAAGTTCTGACGTAAGAATGGCATGCAAGTGTCAGGGCCCTGTCAACGCTACTGTCACTTGGATTGCAAATGATTCAGTTAACGAACAGTTTCTATTCTACGAGGTGGGTAGTCCATGGATTTACAGATTCAGCTAGAGCAAAGCGCCGGATAAAAAAGGCATAAGGAGAAGTGCGGACTGATCAGCTAGCTCCGATTTGTTTGGATATAAACTAACCCAAACTTCTGTAGACACTACGTTCCGCGGCTTGATGAATTTTTATATTTTTTAGTAAATTCTGTTTATATCTATTCCCTCCGACCTAAATCAGTTGACTCAAATTTGTCAAGATACGGATGTATCTAATACTAAATCATGTCAAGATACAGATGTATCTAATATTAAATCATGTCTAGATACAACTGAATCTAGACAAATTTAAGTCAACTAATAATTTGGCCAGAGGGAGTATTAGTTTGTGTTCCGTCAGAAGCGAGTTCTCTACAAACTGTTTGCAAAATTCATAGAAGAGACCAGAGTTGTTATCTTAGATTTATTCCAGTCTTCGTTAGAGCAGATTATTTTATGTATCCAAAATAAACTGTTAAAACTACTGTTTGGTGATATCCTTTTCTTTTCCAAATAATGCTTATGTACTATATAATTTGGCCAACATGAACCTATGAGAAATATAAATCAGTCTAATTCTTGGCTAATTTTATAGCTAGATATTTGAAATTCCTGACCCATGTTAAAATTTAAGCCAAACATGAAAACATTTAAATAATTTGGAGAATTCTTTTGGGTTTAAAAATAAAGAAAGAAAAGGGAAGAAGAGTTTTAAACACTAGGAATAATTTACCAAAAACAAATTATGCACTATCAAGATTATGATGTGCTTATGATGATGATGTCATTTCCATCAAGCAAGCACGTATTTTACCTTTAGACTTATGCAAAAATCTAAAAGCAAACCAGCGTGTATTCAAATTTTATTTTTTCAAATATACATTATTGTCATTTTATATACATATTTAAAAAAAATATCAACAATATAAAATATTTAAAAACCATGGCAATGCACGGACATTCAGCTAGTTCTAATAGTGCCCTCTCTTCCTTGGTACAGGTGCCAATAAGATCTCTACCATTGACGGCAACTGTGTATTTTACCTTGATAGAGGCCAGCAAGATGCAGTGGCGGACCTACAGGGTATGCCGGGTATGCCGCGGCGTACCCTGCGGTCCAGCGGGGCTAGCTTATGTACATGTAGGTATTCTCGTTCTAATGAACTGGCGACTAATCAAGCTTTGGTAATGCATGCATGCAGCCAGCGGCCGGCCATGCATGTTCCGTTCCCGGCCATAGGTTATTAGGTTTGGTTATTTATTTTTTTGAGATTATTAGGTTTGGTAGTTACTTGACCATTCTTCAGTTACTGCATTAGTATTGGTCACTAATCTAGCTACTTGTATGTATAGCCATGCGCCATGCACCTAGCTACTTTTGGTACTAATGAATTCTTCATTAGTTAAGATGACTAAGTAAAGGAAATATCTAGCTGTTTATATCGTTGGAGCGACTCTATCCTGTGTTATAAGGGCTAACTGCGTAGCATGAGCTGAAAAAATTAGTCAACTGAATAATTAGTCTTCAGTAGTCAAGTATCTAATTAAATTTTATATGTTCCGTTCTACCTTTTTTAACATCTTTTTTACATACTCCCTCCGATCCAAATTAGTTGACTTGATTTTGTCTAGATTCAAAGGTATCTAGCACTAAAATAAGTCTAGATACATTTAAATCTATACAAATCTAAGTCAACTAATTTGGGTCGGAGGGAGTACCTTTTTCTGTTTTGTTATAGTACAATCTAAGTGCATTTTGTACTGTTGATGGAATAATTATGGTCGAATACCATAGAAATTTAGGGTCTCCTCCTTTTTTTTGTTATAGTACTCCCTCTCTTCAGAAATATAAGACGTTTTAGCTTTGTGAAATGAATGTATCTAGACGCTTTTTAGTGTATAGGTTTACTCCAAACCTCTATGAATCTATATACTAAAAGACGTCTAGATACATTCGATTCACAAAGCTAAAGCGTCTTATATTTCCGAACGGAGGGAGTACAATCTAAGTACAGTACAATATTAGAACGGCCCATCCATGGTGCTTGTGTCCAACAATTTATCTTTCTGATTATAAGGGAAAATTCTTTTTATTTAACTATTTTTTCACATTTCATAATCATAATTTTTTTTATATTCTAAGACAAACACGCCACAAATTTGATGTGGCATACCCTGTGATAAAATCCTAGGTTCGCCACTGGCAAGATGGATCACCGGATGGCATCTACATGTATGACCTCACGACTGAAAAGGAGGAGCGGGTCGCCTCTGATCTCATTCAGTTTTTCGGTTTGTATGGTAAACCGCGGCCACCCCATCCATGACTCAGCAACTAATGAAATACTGCGCACAAACATCCCATGCAGCTAGAGAATGCACGGCGTTATTAGGGATGCATGAGTGAGACAAGTGGGACAAGTGGGATGCCATTTTTAAACCACTAGGCCAACTCTAAATTAAGTGGGACACATGGGATAAGTCAGATTTGTCAAATTCCACTTATCCCACTTGTCCCACTTAGTTTAGAGTTAGACTAGGAGTCTAAAAGTGACATCCCACCTATCCCACTTGTCGGATAAGGGGCGGATGTAGCCAAGTGGATCAAGGCAGTGGATTGTGAATCCACCATGCGCAGGTTCAATTCTCGTCGTTCGCCCATCGCATTATTGCAAATTCTAAAAATGCAATTTTCCATATTTCTAATTACGTATTTACTTACGTCGACGAAGAATAAAACTATCGCTATATTTTTTCCTTTTCCTAGTTCTTCTCCCAAGCGCAGGGTAACCCCAAGGGGTTGTGGGTTTTTTTCTACCAATGGGGGCTTTCCCTTCACCGCCCCCATGGGGTTGGTCCACAGGGTTCATAACTACCCCTCTTACTACGGGTCGTTTGCCTAGCCAACACTTAGATCCGGCTCTACCCCCACCTCTACATCCCTAGGCGTTATGGATTCTTGGATGAGGTATACACGCGGAAGAATAACTATATTTCATATGCCATGACACCAGCTGATCGATCAGCCTCTAAATGTTTCGTTTGTTGATGTTTTTTAATTCATTTCAAATTCGTGAGTTGTTTACTCCACCATCTATGTCAGTTCTAACGTTGTTGATTCATGTGAGCTGAAGGTTGTTAATTAATTAGCTTGTTCATCAGTTAAAGTTGGATTCCTCTAGGAAAACCCTGAAAAAAAAGGTTCAAATTTCGATCTACGTGATATAAAATTGGGGTTATTTTTCACTTGGAAGTTTAAACTCGTTCAAATGTTTGAGTGGTTGGAGGCAAAAAAAATGATAATGCATATGCTACACTCCACTGTCGATGATCGGTTTTATTTCGCTGGAAAGATCGGTCAGCAGCACGTGTACGTGAGTTCTGGATTACGATGGATATGGCAATGGACAGCTAACGGCCAGTACTGCTCACGATCCTGCTATGATAAGTTAATATGGAAGGCTTGGGCCCCTCCGAGGGTGAATTTTTTCATCCGGCTGACTTGCTAGGATAGATCTTGGACGGGTGAGGGGCTCACACGACATCATCTTCCACATAGACGCTGCATGTTGTTCGACCAGTTAGAGGAGACTGCGGCACAAATCCTTACCGGTTGCCCCTTTTAAGACAATTTGGTATCAGTTGTTGTCATGGATCCAATCTACCACAGCCCCTCCGGATGTTGAAGATGACTTCATGGAGTGGTGGTCACAGGTGTTACGTATCATCCCTCGTGATGCGCAAAGGAACCTCTTCGCTGACAGCCCTAATGACTTGGTGATTAGGAATCATAGGAACACATACGTATGCAACAATGAGAGCCCCTCGATGACTTCTTGTACGACATCATTAAGACTGATGCGAGATCGTGGGCAAGTGCAGGGAGCCAGGGATTTCGCTAGCTCCTCCCCTAGATTATTTTTTGTGGGTTGAGTTGTATGGCACGGGGTGTTCCATTCTTGCACATGTACATAAAACCTTCTTTTCAATCAATGCATTGAAACACAGATTTTTGAGTACTCGGTAAGCGGCGAGTATCAAAGGATCCAACACATCTAATGGTATATGTTTTGCTTGTTCTTCACAGTAGTAGTTTAGAGTGCGAGCCTCTTACTATGCAGGCGAATTCCATGAAGCATAGCTTGGACAATTTTTTTCTTTAAAAGGGTCGTGTTAGGAAAACTGTGGCTGGATTGAATCCTTCGTGATGGACGCCTACTTAACTAAACTAAGGACCTCAACAGATGCTTATGTAGATTTTCTACCTTTCCATTTTTCTTCTTGTGTACTGCCTATTTCCTTCGAAGTTTGCCTCCGAGGCTGTCCTCCAACTTTCCACTACCTCTCGGATTCCTCCATCTCAACATGCAAACATCATTTTGAGGAGCCCCCCCCCCCCCTCGCCGCCATCCAGCCGGCGGCTACTCTGGTGCATGATGGTAAAATTTGTTATCACGTGTATGATCTACAGATTCAGCTGTGATATATTATGGCATCTATTGATTTTTTAACTTCTAGATCCATATGGAGTCGAGGATAGACAACTTTTAATCACATGTAAGTTTGAAGAACAAAATTGAATTTAAAATGATCTAGCATCGCCATTGTGATGACCATTTGGCTAGATACTACATGAAATTCCGTAGGTTGGAAAATCAAATTGTTGAATTATTAATGCACTTGTACTTCTAAATATTTTCATTCTCTAACAGGTCGTGTGTATCGGCTCTATTTAAATTTAGGATTGCCTACCTAGATAGAACTCTGAAAAAGCAATGGAATGGTTCTAAATAAATGGTCAGTTCCAAATGAAAGAATTAATCTTTTTTGGCCTAATTGTGAGTTTGGTATAGATAGACTATGATGCAAGATCATATAGGTTTCGGAACACTGATCTATGACACAATAATGTCTACTAAGAATGCAATTCTAAGGTAAATACTATCTCTCGGGGTCCGATGGGAAGCCAAACATCGGAACTCGTAGACACCATCCATAGCATGTTGAATCGAATGCTTGGCCTTGCACCAATTTTTTTACAATTGGTACGCTCGTTGACCTACGATCCCTCGAGCGATAGGCATTAGTTGACGAACATAAACCGTTGACGCCTCACCTAATCAACGCACCGCCTCCATGCCCTCCCCCGCACCTCACCATTGGGCACCTCCATGTTGCCATCCTCTCTCGAGCCTAGGTTTGCCCCGCCGGCCCCGTGTACACTGCTCTCCTTCCTCGCATTGGATCTCGCACATCGTTGCGCCCCTCCTCATCGTTCCACTACTGTGCCGCATGACTACCAGATTCTGCCACCGACCCGCATTCCTTATTCTCAGCCACCCAACGACATGTTGTCGCCTCGTGCGCGAGCGTATACCGCACCGATGGCAGCAGGAGCTGCAGGCTCCAACAACCAGGCCCACATTCCTAATTTTCCCGAGATTTTATATACTCTCTCCGTTCAGCAATAATTGACTTGAATTTATCTAGTACATTCGAATGTATCTGTATACTAAAATAAGTCACTTATTTCTGAACGGAGAGAGATTATATTAAATTGCTCGCTTTGCAACAACCAGGCATTCAACAATCAGCAGGTGGGACGGGCTCCAGCAATCGGCAACAAGTACGGCATATGATCCAACAATCTCCCAAGTACCATGATACAAATATTAAATTGCTAATGAGTACTACCTCTGTTTGGGATTATTAGTCATAAGGGCCAAGTTGCAAATACACCAAAACACTCCATAACTCTCTCTCATTAATCTATACATGCACCAATAGTTTTACATGCATGAGAGAAGTGGAAGAAAAAGAAGAACATGCATTGAACGAGGGAAACTAATAAATAAGATAACATTTATAATCTCAAACTATACTATAAAAAAGAACTCTGAAATTATAATCCCAAACAGAGATAGTATATGCAATATGTGCTTCTTACGTCTAGCTTCACTAGAGCTACACACGCTTGTTGAGCTTGTTGAGTTTGCATTCATGCTTTGAGTATGTCGCGAACGTATTTGGATCAAAGACTACGGACCGTCAATGGAATGGGTTTACAGAGGTATCAACGGTGTAATGGAGAAATGTCGTTTTTGTTTGGTTTCACGAAGCAAAGGTATCTATACCACAACCGCAAAGCCTGAAATCCAAGATCCACCCGCTAATCTTATCAAGAACAAATCAGAGACCATGGGACTAAACTGGAAAAAGGAGAACATCGGATTGGAGATCTGGGAAGGTTCGATTCTACAGAATCGATGACGGATATTGGGGCGGAAGCTACTCGTCGTCGACCTGGATGCTCCTGACATAGTAGGCAGAGTTGAAAGTGACATGTACCGCGTCGGTGGCGGCGCCTGGCTCGGCGGAGGGGAGACGGGGGCCGCAATCGACGGAGCCATGGACGACCGACGGGAACGGAGTGGATGGTCGCAAGCGAGCGGCCTCTCTCCTCCGATAATGGGATTTGTTTCCGCTGGGGGCAGAGCGGTATCAGTGTTACACTACCGTGAGGACTTTACATGGTACTCTCTTTGTTTTAAAATATAAGATGTTTTAGCTTTGTGAAAGGAATGTACCTAGACCTTTTTAGTACGTAGGTTCATTTAGATTTGGAGTGAATCTACATACTAAAAATAGTTTAAATACACTTTTTTCAGAAAGTTACAACATCTTATATTTTAAAACAAAAGTACCTGTTTATACGAAACAAACACGTTTAACGCTATCAGATTACGCTGTGATCAGGTACCGGAGTAAAACGAACGAACCAAACGCGTAGATGCCACCCGGTGGCGGTGATCCATCTTGCTGGCCTCTACCAAGGTAAAATACACAGTTGCCGTTAATGGAAAGGATCTTGGCATCGACAGGTGTCACCAAGGAGGAGGGCGCTATTAGAATCATTATTAGAGTTATTGCAAACATCTTGGTTTCCATAATTGTAACCGAATATGCTGAATATAAAGCATAGACGGGTCCCTCCTTTCATTAGCCTTTATTTCTCTCGATCCCTGTAATCACGTGGTACTTCCTCCGTCTCAAAATAAGTGACGTGGGTTTGTCTAGATTCGGATGTATCTAGATATGTTTTAGTATATAGATACTCCCTCCGTTTAGAAATATAAGATGTTTTAGCTTTGTGAATCAAATGTATCTAGACATCTTTTTGTGTATAGGTTCGTAGAGGTTCGAAGTGAACCTATACATTAAAACGTGTCTAGATACATTCATTTCACAAAGCTAAAACATCTTATATTTCTAAACGGAGGGAGTACATACGAATCTAGATAAACTCACATCACTTATTTTGAGACGGAGGGAGTACTAAATATAGGTTTATTGGGCTGCTTATTAACACGCGCAACCGATATTGAGAGAAAAGTATTGTTCCCATCTTTTGCTGAAAGTTCACCTTGAATACCTCCATGTCGTGGTGGCTTGGGTGTTTGCGACCAGGGACAAGCAGCATCTACCCGGCAGATTCCAAAACATAGAAACGAGGGTTCCCACGGACGATCACGAATGATATTGCTCAGCAGATCATCTGGGGCATCACCAACTGCACGGTCAATGATCTCCTGAGCAACAGCATCAAGAATCTTTCCTGGAAAAAGTACCCTTGCTACTACTTCCTCCAATCTGCTGGAGAGATGCGGCATGGAGGTCTTCAAGGTAAACTTTCAGCAAAAAGTTGATCGAACCGACGAGAAGCATTAGGAGCCGTGCTCTCTTCCTCAGTGACAGAAGCGTCTCTGTTGATGCTTGTAAGATCCCTTCCATTGATGACAACTGCGTATTTTACCGTGGTAGAGACCAACATGATGGGCGTCATGGCATCTACAAGTAAGACCTCACGAGTCACGACACTGAAAACGAGGAGTTCATCACCTCGGATGTTGTTGAATTATTTAGCTTTACTGGCAAACTGGTCACTCCCTCCATCTTAGGAATAATCACGAGTCCGATGCTGGCAAGGCATCATGGACATTGTATACGTATGGTATACGACATTGGTTTCGAGTAGACTAGCTAGTAGAGTCCATGCACGTATAGAATTAGGAGAAGTACCGAGTTGGCCAGCTGATCGGTACGAGTCCTACTATTTGACGTTGATTCAGTTTATCCATCCTGGGAGGGCCCTAACCCGCTCCCCACCCGCTCCCGCGAGCGGACGGGAGCCCTAACGCCCGCCGCCGTGCCGTACCTCCTCCCGCTGCCCCCCTCCTTGCCGCCGCTAGAGGCACGCCCGAGCAAAGCCTGGCCAGCGCCGGTGGCGGCGGGGAGCTCTCACCCCCTTGCATGACAGGGGCTGGCGCGGGCCGGCACCGCCGTTTAGGGGCGCTACGAAGCATGGGTTGCAGCAGTGCGGCCGGGACTGGCCGTGGTGACACGGTAGGTGGCTGGCGACACGCTGGTGGTGCGCACCCGTCTTGGTTGGCGGCGGCGGCTAACCATGGATGGCAGCGAGGGCCGGGAGTAGCAGGTACTGCGGGCGGCTATCTCTGCATCGCAGGTGGAGGTGGCGGCGCGGTAGTGGTGGCTCGGGCAGACGAGCTCAGCCTGGCGGCGGTAGCCGGACACGGCGGCGGCCTAACGACGGTGAAGGAGAGTGGTCATGGTGACGCGGCGCTAGGTGGCGACGGGTGGCGGTGCGCACTGTGGTGGTCGGGCGACGTGCCAGATCTGGGCCGGTAAGGGCCCGATCTGGGTCTTGTGGGCCGGATCTAGGCAAGTGAGGGCCTGATCTCGGCCTTGCAGGGCCCTAGCTACCATGTCCTGGCTCTGGCTAGGAGGCTTTTGCGCACCACCCCTGGCCGTGTGGCTGGGGGCCAGATCCGAGCCAGGTGGGCCTAGATCTAGTGGTTGTCTATGGGTTCTGACTTGCAAGCAGTCCGGAGATGCCGTGATTGCCTTGCTCGATGTCCTTGTGCTAGTTCGTGTGGACGCCCTCGTCCCTGCCATTGGGCCCGGTTCGGTGATTGGTTCTGCCCCGTAGGTGCGATATCGTGGTTTTCCTCATGGCGGCGGCCTAGTTGGCCCAGGTGACCACAGTGGCGATGGCACGGCTGCTTGGTGGCGGGGATCTGCGGTCGCGGTGGACCCACTAGTGGATGGAGGAGTAGGCACTAGCGCTAGGGTTAGCAGCGACGGTGAAACCCTTGCTGTAGTGTGGGGGCGGGGCTTCACGAGTCCTTCTGGGCTCGGCCGGGCTAGGAGGGCCTGGTTTGCCTTTCCTGTTACATCAGGTCGGCCATCGCCCTCCGGCGGTGGAGGTAGTTCCCTCCCGCGTGTCATTGTACCGTCGACCTTCGCCGAAGTTGCCTCTTTTCGGTCATACCAGTCTCCCTCTATGGGTCATGATGAGATGACGGTGGTGACTGCAAGACCGTGGTGGCGTGTGCTGGTGGGCGCTGAGCTTGGTGGAGCAATTCGAAGTGTCCAAGAGTGTGGTTTTTGAGGGGTCAGGAGAAATCCTTGTCATCTTGACACCGACGTGGAGTCGCCTGCGGGTGTCGCCGTGAAGGGAGTATGCCCTAAGAGGCAATAATAAAGTTGTTATTATATGTATTCCAAATATATGATAGATGTTTATTTTGCATGCCATAATTGTATTAATATGGAAATGTTAATACATATGTGTTTATTAAACAAATAGAAATTTTCTAGTTATGCCTCTTATAAACTAGCTCGTTGATTAACAAGATGATCAAAGTTTCCTGATCATGGACATTGGATGTCGTTAATAATGAGGTTACAACATTTGTGGAATGATGTGATGAACATTTATCCGAAGTATAGCATTACGATCAAAGTCATTGTGTTTATATTGCTATAACATCATACGAAGTAATCCTAGTCCTTAGACCATGAGATCATGTTAATCACTAATACTAGAAGAGTATTTTGATAACATCAAACGTCACACTGTGAAAGGATGACTAAAAAGGTGGTTTCAGTGCCACGAAGGTGTTATGTAGAGGCTCATGGATCAAGTGTGAGATTTGTCCATCCTGATGACGGATAGATATACTACGGGCTCTTTCGGTGATATCACATTAAGAATAGCTTGCAAGCAAGTGATATGATCATTAGAATGTTATATCACAGGAACGAGAAAAAGAGTGCATGTCGGTAATGAGATCAAACTGGGTTTAAAGATAGCAATGATCGAATCTCGGACATGTAATATATCACGAGACAAGGGGATTAAGTTACTAGCGTCAAATGTTCTCACGATCACAGAAGTCATCGTTGAATGTGTGGGAGTCGGTATGAATCTCCAGGTCCTGCTTTAGATTATTGATCTAAGAGGGGTCTCGATCATGTCTGCATTATTCGTGAACCGTAGGGTGACACACTTAAGGAATACCAACACCATTTGGAGAAAATATATTTCAGACGAAAGAATTGCAAAGCGCTGGAATTATTTCAATGGACACCGGAATTGTTTCGGGTGAAATTGGTGAAATTGGCTCTGCATGTGATATTAAAAATATTGTAGGGGTTTTATGTGAATGTTTGTTAATTAAAGTAATTAACAAAATTCTGAATAAATAAAAGAGTTTTATTAAATGAGAGTTGTATTAAATTTGGTGGAAATTTAATGCATTTGAGTGAGATTTTTGAGTGGAGAAAATGGAGGGACAATTTATGTGAGTGGAGCTCCCTCCACATGAATGAGGAAGAGGTGGGGGACCTCCCCCCCATGGTGCGCCGGCCATGGGGAGGGGGTGCCCCCCCTCTCCTATATAAAGCCCCCCTCTCACTCCTTCTCACTCACATCTCCTCGTAAAAGATCTCTCTCCCTCTCTAGAATTATTCCCACATGGTTTCAGATTAGCGAGATACATGTTTTCGGTGGCATTTCGTCTAGAATGAGTTGCTGCTTCCGCTGCTTCGCTGGAGCAGGGAGGGGAGGTTGTTCGGTGACCTGAACGTGTGTGCGATCACTGATGCGCTGCTGAGTTGTGGTGCTAGACTTCTTCTCGATCCTGAGATCGGCAAGCGTTTGACTACATCATCCACGAGTTCAACCTCGTTACACTTTGTCGGTCTGCAAGGGTATGTTCTCTATGGATGTATATCCACCCGTAGCTAGTATCTAGTAGATAGATCTTGGTGCTTAGTAGTTCCTATCGTAGGAAAAAAATTGTGTTATATGCTACGAACCCAACACGCCGTCCGTCCTGAAGGGCGTCGGGTATATCTCTTCCCCACCTCCCGTAGCGTATCAGGGGAAACCCTAGGACCAGTCCGGACAGCAGCGTCGTTGTCGTCGCTTTCCTTTTTGGAGGTGTTGCTTGGTACGCGACGCTTCGGAGCTCTAGGAGCGTGGTGGAAATTCTCCGGAGGGCGCAGCGGTTGTGGGTCATCCTCGTTTTCGTCGAGTCACTATTGTCGGATTTGTTTTCTTTTCTTCGTTTTCTTTGTTTTTTCTTTTTAAACGTTGTGCTGTCTGGTCCAACAGTGGTCTCAAATGGTTGTTATATTAATATAGTTGGGCGAAAGCCTGATTGGAGGAGTCCTACTATTTATATGCCTTGTACTAGCTTAATAGAGAAATCAACGGGTGCGACACGCACATGTCGCCATCAATCGTTTAATATTTTTCAACCATTGAACAGCCATCAGGATGAAAGTTAACAATTCGTGGAATTTATATTTAAGTTTCTAACCCCATGCATAATGACTAGCATACTGAACCGCAATTGAAGTTTGTACAATATTTAAAGTATCTCTATTGTAGGTAGAGTCTTCAGTCAATAGTTAATCCAAAACTCATGTCCTGCTAGCTAGCTTGTGGAGGAGATCAAATCAAGTGCGGTTTCAAACATCCACGTGAAAATCAACTCAATAAATTTCATATCATGAAGAATACAAATTACACAATCTTGAAAAAAATATCCGGTAGATCAAGCTTTCAATGATCAACAACCTGTTTAACAATTCTCAACTCACACGAAGCAACAACGTGGGAGCTTACACAGACCGATGGAGCAAACAACTCAAGAATTTGAAATAAAAGCCACTACAAATATAAATTGTAAATAACTTGATCTGAATCTGGTGCCATGGTATATATAGTCTCGGTAGCTCTCCGGAGGCATAGCATATCTGACATTCTTTCATGTGCACCTCAGATTGCAAGTGTCCATAGAGCCATTCACTCTCTAGCTAGCTGAAACCATGGGATGTTGGTGCAGTAGTTGATGAGTAGCTGAATCATGGAGGAAGCGACCGGTTTGCCAGTAAAGCCAAATAATTCAACAACATCCGAGGTGATAAACTCCTCGTTTTCAGTCGTGAGGTCGTACTTGTAGATGCCATGGCGCCCATCATGCAGGTGATCTCTACCACGGTAAAACACCCAGTTGCCGTCAATGGAAGGGATCTTATCCGCGTCAACAGACACGCACCTGTCCCCGAGGAAGAGAGCACGGGTTCCGATCAATGGCGAAGGACGGACAAAATTCGAGGTAGGCGAAGTCTACAAAAATGACTCAAAGATGAAAATATCCGGGGACATCAATACTAGATATGGTTCTAATGTAATCACATAGTAATAGAAGTATAACCTAAAAAGATACTCATAAAGAAATTTTAATAACATAAAGAGGTCATAGGCAATGGCAAAGCTCTACAATTTTTTAAAAATCGTCCATAATTTTATCGATTAGGGCTTCTGAATAT
Organism: Avena eriantha; assembly: GCA_910589775.1. Taxonomy (NCBI): domain Eukaryota; kingdom Viridiplantae; phylum Streptophyta; class Magnoliopsida; order Poales; family Poaceae; genus Avena; species Avena eriantha. The sequence continues at coordinate 391,744,468 of OU342740.1, read as the reverse complement.
ATTGATGTAGCACATTATCAAGTCCTCAAGAAGCCATTGCACAACTCAGCCTTGATGCATGATTTTTTGTTGCTGAAAAACTTTTTAACTGTTCTCGTCACCACCATAGAACCAATGTCAACTCAATGAGGGGATAAACCATAGGAAAGACGATGTGTCTTTAAAATATCAAGAAACTCTCTAAATATTCATTTCTCAGTATATGGATAATGAATAGTTTCATCGTGCTCATAATAAGAGAAATTTCCATGATATAATTACGTAAGACGAGCAATCTTATTCATATGGAACCTAAAAAATGAGTCTCTTGAGTCAAGACAAAAAAATTGAAACAGTTCTAAAGATATCTTATCAAAGCAATATGGTCGAAATCAATGGTAATAGAGCGTATGGCAACATAAGAAGTGTCCACGCCATAAACATAATAAACAGTGATATGTTATCTTCCCATTTTCTTGATTTCCGTGTTATCTTATCATTTTATCCGTACTTAGGATTGCGATGTTATTTTATGCGCAAATTGACATTTTTCAAGAGGGGGTCTCAACCATCAATTCTCCAATTGAACAAGCAGTACTCACATCCTTAAGGGGAGACATTGACTGAAGAAATAGAGTTAGAATTCTCAATATCTAAAATATATAAAGCCAAACTAGGATCATAAAACACAATCCATCACATACCTAGGGTTCAGCCACACACCATATCCCAACAAAAATACACTTAAGTCCTATTTGAATACCCCCATGACAACATTTAGAGTTCGATTTTGTTAAATTGAGAATTAAATATTGCAAATAGAAAGAATTGGTTTTGGACGACACTAGATCAAGTCCTTGTTTTTGTTTCATAAAATCAGTTTGTGCAGTTTTCACTAAAACAAGTGTAACTTTCACGTACAGAGTCCAATTTTAATGTATAACCACTCAAAATTCTCAGAATAAACATGTGCATATGAAATGTTTCGCAAAAAATTAAGGTAGGGTGGCTGACCTACCTTGCCCTACTGGGAGCTTCGCCCCTGGTTCCGATGCTGCTCGTTGGCTCGATCACCTTTTGCTGAAAGTTCACGTTAAATACCTCCATGTCGTGGCCTAGGTGTTTGCGCCCAAGGACAAGAAACGTCTCCCCAACAGATTGGAGGAACTAGTAGCAAGGGTAATTTTCCCAGGAACGGTCCTTGAGGATGCTGCTCAGGAGATCATTGATGGTGCCATCGACGATACCCCAGATGTTGTGTGCCTTGTCCAACAGGTTGTACTTTACCCCTGAAAACAACTCGTCGTCCGGCGTGGCCAAGTGCGCCATATCACCTGATGGGTGCTCCAGAACCAGAGCCAGAGTACTGCCAGCCAGCCGCAGATGTGCAGTGGTGTGGAGAAGGAGATGTGGCATGGGTTCCCTGAACTTGATCCAGGAAGGAGTGAATGGGTCGACGATGCGTACCATGTGTGGAGGCCTCCTAGTCGTTAGGACGAGGAGGCCACCGGTGCTGGCCACGAAGTAGTAGTCGGTGAGGCCAGGAAGATTTAGATGGAGGAACCTACCAGTGTCGGTGTTGAGGAAGAGTCGGCCATCCCTAGGATGCTCCTCGTCCAGCATGATCCATTGTGGGAGGAGGGAGCGGGGGTCGGTAGGCTTCTCCTCTAGGTCAGCCATGGCGGCTCGCCAGCTGGAGAAGGCGGTACGCATGTCGACGTAGTGGTCGATGTTGCCGCTGGCCAAGGCACGGCCACCAATTTCCATGACGGGCCCTCGGAAAGGGAAGACCAGATGCCCTCCGCCACCGCGGTGGTTCCTGGTTTGATGCTTCGATCCATTCTCTCTCGTGCTGAGATCATGGATGCTAGCTAGGTATGTGCATTGGTGTAACATACCAGCATTAGAGCTTAGAAATAAGCTGAGATCAGGTGTGTACATTGCATTCATGCATAGAAAATCTAGACAATTTTCACGCTTTTAAATAAAACATGTCAAAGTGATTGAAGCTTCTCTTAACTTGGTGGAACGGAAGTAGATCATCAAGTTGACTGTGATAAGTTTTAATACGACCTTTGCTAAAACCCTATTTTTGGGTAGTATGATTTGATCTATGGGTAGATCAAATGTTATAGAGCTAAACCCCTAACACACTACTCAATTAAGGAGTACTAGATCTTCTAGAGATCATGACATGGTATTCCATACAATAACTCAAGGATGAATACTTAATCTTCTAAATATTATATCAAGGTACCATTTATAACAACTCTTGAATACCCAATCAAGAATATAATGCCAAGAAAAGAAACTCAATAACTAAAATTCTTACCACAGTTACTTATACCATGAACATCATTGTAGTTCCCAAGCATTAACATTTGTCAAAAATAGAGAAGAAAGGGAGGTAAAGCCAAGACCATTCACCACATATCTTTGTTGTCATTTTAATAGATGGCATTCCTATTTATAAAAAAATGAAACAGTGTTAGGAGGATGGGATTGAACTCCGGTCGCTGGGATGCGCCAACTGCGACCCAACCACTAGGCTACTATCCCGTTCTCGACATTCCTATTTAATCAAGTCTTAGTATTAACTGATCATCAATGTTGAGTGATCCAATTTGACCTATTATCACTAGTGGAGAACATGCCTTTATTCATGTCCCGTAAGGGGCTTTAGTCCCGGTTCTGGAACCGGGACTGGAGAGGCGGGACTAAAGGCCCACCCACTAGTCCCGTCCCGGTTACCAGCCGGGACCAATGGGCATCCATGTGGCCGCCTATGCGCGAGCGGGGTGGCCCCCCATTAGTCTCGGTTCCTATTACGGACCGGGACAAATGGTTCTCTGTCACGACAGTATTATAGGCACGCAGAGAATTTATTTTGTATCCTTTTATTTATTTCTTTTTTTGTTTCAAAATAGTTTTCGAATACCGTACATGTTCGTGCATATATAAGATAACTTGTCTTAAAATCGATCATACAAATATATACATGATAGTTACATGGAGATCACAATTACCGGGACTACAACCCATCTATTCGATTACATGGTCGGGATCATCGGTAGCGCCTATTCACACTAAATTCTCTAGCATCATCTATCATCTCGTTCATCAAGAATCCTGCCAGTTCTTCAGCAATTCCTAGTATGCGTTGCTCTGGTAGGAGCTGATCCCGCATGCTCTCGAAATATATAAGAAAAGTAGATCAATATGAATATCATGATAACAAAAAGTGATGGTAGTAAAATAATATTTTGAATGTATTGCTTACATCGACTCTGTAATCTTTGTGCTCAGTGGTAAACGTGCAAATGAACTCGCAAATGTAGAATCCACATATATTCGTCCTTGGTGTCTGTCTCGCGCACTTTACGAGAATAGAATTCAATCAGAATAATAATCTAGCATCATAATTGTATTCAAACTAGAAGTAAAGAGATGTGTGGACATATCACATACTACTTATCGAGACTGGCTTAAAGGTCAGATTCTTACTAAAGTCGCCCGTAACCGCACTCTTGAACCGGTTCCAAACCCTGCCCGGTAAATAAAATGAACGAGTTATTTATTACATGATATCTCAGGAAATCAACGAAAGAGACTAATGTAGCACGAAAATTACCTCTGGAGCATGTCCTACATGTCCCTAAACTGTTCCAGGGGTCTCTTTAATGGGTCCATGACTTCAACTCTTCCCTTATCAAGTTGAATGTTTAGTAGGATCCAGTGAAAACTGCACATGTTTATATATACATCAGTAACTCATCAATTACACTTACCATCGAGTAAGCAAAAGTGAATGTGTACAACAGAGTAAGACCCTCACTTGAAATTATAAGGAAACAGTATGTGGTCACAAAATTTTTGCTCCATTAGAAACCTTAGAAGGTTTTCCTCCGTCTCATCGGGTTTATCCGTTAGCGTCTTTACATGTATTTTATCTGGGTCAATGAACCCAACACTAAAGAGTGACCTTCTTTTACATTCCTGGATCATCATTCTGCATAATAATAGAGTACAAAAGGATATAATAAGGATAATTATATGCAATGAACTGAACAACTAAAAACCTGAACAACTTATATGTAGACAATGAATTCAACAACTTACAGACAATAGCAACTCATGATAGATTTGTCGAGGGCGTCGAAGTTGTATAACTAGAAGAGTTTTGGAAACTCAACATGGACCTCGTTGGCTCGGAAGTAGTAGTCATGTGGGACTTTCGCCACGATCATTATTCTCTCCTCCTTTACGACATTCAAGTACCATTTATGTAAACTCCACATTTATGTTGGCATTTGTTGCAACCTCTCTATGCTGACCAAAGGCATCACTGGGACATATTTTGGGACTACATCAGCCTTGGGTAACTTTTTCTCTTGGGAACCTAGCAATTCCTCAACAGTCACATTCATAGCGGCCGCAAGCTTCACAACTTCTTCCATATCCTCCTGGGAATGTCATAGGATACCACCTTGAGGGGTGGGATCGATTTTTTGGCCTATTTCCCAAGCTGGGGAACGTCCATTCTTTTCCCGGTTGCACTTTGACTTGATGATTTACTCTTGCTTGCACTTCTAGTTGATTTGCTCTTCTTCACTTCCTTTTGAAGTGTGCGTAGATAGTCATTTGTCTTATGGTGCAAGTTATATTGCGGTTTTGTGTTCAGAAAACCAAGTGCATACACTTTTTTACTTCTTAGTGTATACCGGGACAGGCTCAGGTTTCTTCTTTTGAAGCTGCGCAACACATTCGGCCTTTGCGATCGCTGCATTTTTTTTATGTCTACGCACTTCTATTCTTGTAGATAGTTGTTGGTCCTCCAAGTGCAGAGGTTTGTAGGACAGCAACAAGTTTTCCCTTAAGTGGATCACCCAAGGTTTATCGAACTCAGGGAGGAAGTGGTCAAAGGTATTCCCTCTCAAGCAATCCTGCAATCAAGATACAAGAAGTCTCTTGTGTCCCCAACACACCCAATACACTTGTCAGGTGTATAGGTGCACTAGTTCGGTGAAGAGATAGTGAAATACAAGTGGTATGGATAATTATAAGTGGTAACGGTGCTAGAAAATAACTTGATGGCGTGGAAAAGACTAAAGGCAAACTGAAATAAAGATGGAAGCAAGCAAACATGTAACAGATCTAATTGTAAATGGTGTATCAATGCTTAGAAACAAGGCTTAGGGATCATACTTTCACTAGTGAACACTCTCATATAAATATATTCTCTTTATGATACTACTCTTAACTACTCTCCGGTTGGACACTCTAATCCATGGTAGGGCTATAACAGCACACCTCAAAGTAAGCCTTTCCCATCTAGATAACCCCACACTGTCACCTTGAGCTCTAGATGAGTCCAACAAACACCACAATTTCATAAAGACATCCAACTCCAAATATAACTCATAACAAGTATTTGTAATCTCTAGCCTAAGTGCCACCATGGTGTGCACGCTGTCACTTTCACACACATGGGGAGAGCAGAGATTCATTAAAGCATTTGAGTACCAGAATAGATCTATAGATTACAAGCTCATGATATCAATAAGATCATGCATAGAGACAGAGATGAACACATAGCTACCGGTAGAACCCTTAGCCTCGAGAGAGAACTACTCCCTCCTCATCATGGGAATCAGCAACGGTGATGGAGATGGCGGTGGAGATCAATGGAGATGGCTCCAGGGGCACTTTCCCATCCCAGCAGGGTGCCGGAACAGAGACTTTCTGTCCCCCGAATCTCCCCTTCGGTGGCGGCGGCGCTGCGGAACTTTTCGTGGCCGGATGCTTGATGATTTAGGGTTTATGCCTCGGGAGGCTTCTTATAGGCCAGAGGGCAAGGTCGGTGGGCGGCCAGGGGGCCCACACCATGCCCTAGCGCGGCCTGGGGGACTCGCACCATGGGGTGGTGTGGCCACCCTGTGGCCCCTCTCCGACTCTCCGACTCTCCTTCTGGCTCCGTGAGTCTTCCGGGAAAATATCAATTTTGGCTTTTGTCCGGTCCAATTCCGAGAATATTGATTTTCTGACTTTCCTGGAACCAAAAACAGCAGAAAACAGGCAACTGTCACTGTGGCTCTTGGTAATAGGTTAGTCCAAGAAATCATATGAAAAGTACTCCAAAGTTGGAACAAAACACAAGAAAGTGGATAAAACCAAGCATGGAACATCAAAAATTATAGATACATTTGCAATGTATCAGTTTTCCTCTTCACTACGATCGTAAGGTCTGATGGGAAGATTCTTATGAGGTACTCTTGGTAGGGGCGTCATTTGTCGTTTTGGGCTGATGCGTCATTTAGTACTCATTGACAGAGCACGCTTCTGCTTATTGTCCTTAGCGGGCGGCAAAGACGGCTGACCCTGCGGCGAAGATCGAGATGGACTCGCGCTGTGGTGGTTGTAGTCATGGGGCGGGGTTCTTGGAGGTGAAGGTGACATGCGACGACTCGGAGGCGGTGTTGGCCTCGGCGCTGAGCCTAGAAGCTTGATGTTGTTCTTGTCCCATAGAATGATACCACCCAATACTTCTTCGAGTGTCCTATTGCGATTTCATCCACCCTATTGATGTCAAGCTCCATTGAGTCCCACCCTATTGCGATTTCATCCACCCCGACTTTAGCATAGTCAGCTAGAATCTCACGGCCATGCTAGTGCGCGTCAGGTGGACAAGGTAAAGCACATCCAACTACCACCTTGATGGATAGGTTCTTCACCTTCTGATGGAGCTCAAAAGATGTCAGCTCCTTGATTCCATCCACGGGGTAGACGAGACCGCCATCTACCATCCGCGCATCATTAGATGGGACCTCCGATTCAGCCATGTTGCTTCTCCGCTAAGATGGGACGGTGGTAACATCGAGTGCAGGATCTTGCAGGCACACCACTCCTCGAATTTTGTCAATCTGTTGTTGATGTTGGGTCCGCCAAGATCTATCTACTAGGTACAAAGCAACGGGTGGACATACATCCAACGAGAACTTACCCTCGAAGACAACGAGTTTTGTTAACGAGTAGGAACTCGTGGTTGATGTAGTCGTACATTTGCCGATCTCAAGATCGTGAGGAAGTCCGAGTGCCGCAACTCAGCAGCGCATCCGCACTCGCACACACGTTCAAGCCACCGGACAACCTCCACCTCCTCGCTCTAGCGATCCAGCGGAAGCAGCAACTCCTTCCAGACGAAATGCCACCGGGAACATGTATCTCGCTAATCTGAGACCATGGGAGAATAATTCTAGAGGGGGAGAGAGATCCTTCTCAAGGAGGTGTGAGGATGAAGGAGGGAATGGTTGGCCTTTTATAGGAGGAGGGGGGTGCCCCCTCTCTCCATGGCCGGCGCATGGGGGGTGACCCCTCACCTCCCCCATTCATGTGGTGGTAACCCCTCCACATTAAAATGCCTCTTCACATTCCCTTTTTATGTCCACTTTAAATGCATTAAATTTCTCCAAATTTAATGCTCTCTCATTTAATAAAACTCTTTTTTATTAAATTTATTCAGAATTTTGTTAATTACTTTAATTAACAAACACTCACATATAGCCCCTTGCAATATTTTAATATCACATGCAGAACCACTTTCTGCAATTTCACCCGAAACAATTTCCGGTTTCTATTGAAACAATTCCTGCGCTTTGCAATTCTTTCGTCTGAAACATATGTGCTCCAAAATGGTGTCCGGTAACTCTTAAGTGTGCCACCCTATGGTTCGCGAATAATGCAGACATGATCGAGACCCTTCTCCAATCAATAATCAGCAACGGGACCTGGAGATCCGTACTGACTCCACATTCAACGATGACTTCTGTGATCGTGAGAACCTTTACCGCTTGTAACTAAATCCCTTTGTCTCTCGATATATTACATGTCCGAGATTCGATCATCGGTATCTCCATACCTAGTTTGATCTCGTTACGACATGCACTCTTTTCTCGTTCCCGTGATATAACATTCTAGTGATCACATCACTTTCTTGCAAGCTATCTTAATGTGATTTCGTCATCTGGATTGACAAATTCCACTCTTGATCCATGAGCCTCAACATAACACCTTCGTAGTACTGAACCTATCTTATAGTCACCCTGTTACGGTGTGACGTTTGATGTTATCAAGATACTCTTCCGGTGTTAGCAATTAACATGATCTCGTGGTCTAAGGATAAAGATTACTTCGTATGATGTTATAGCAATATAAACATAATGACTTGATCGTAATGCTATACTTCGGATGAATGTTCATCACATCATTCCACCAATGGTGTGACCTTGTTATTAACAACATCCAATGTCCATGATCAGGAAACCTTGATCATCTTGTTAATCAACAAGCTAGTCTATAAGAGAGGCATAACTAGGAACCCTTTTTGTTTATTAAACACACATGTATTGATGTTTCCGATCAATACAATTCTAGCATGTAAAATAAACATCTATCATATATAAGGAATATATAATAACAACTTTATTATTGCCTCTCAGGGCATATTTCCTTTAGTCTCCCACTTGCACTAGAGACAATAATCTAGTTCACATAGTGATAAATCTAACACCCATGGAGTTCTGGTGTTGATCATGTTTTTCCCTAGGGAGAACTTTAGTCAACGGATCTGCTACATTTAGGTCCGTGTGTACTTTACAAATCTTTATATCTCCATCCTTGACATGCTCGCAGATGGAGTGAAACCGGCGCTTAATATGCTTGGAATTCTTGTGAGACCTCGGTTCCTTTGCGTTGGCTATGGCTCCATTATTGTCACAATAGATCACCATTGGGTCCAACGCACTGGGAACCACACCTAGTTCCGTAATGAACTCTTTCATCCAAACCGCCTCCTGTGCCGCTTCTGAAGCATCAACATATTCCGCCTCTGTCGTTGATCCAGCCACCAGAGGTTGTTTGGAACTCCTCCAACTAACTGTTGCTCCGTTCAAGAGAAATACGTATCCGGATTGATACTTAGAGTCATCCGGATCGGTGTCAAAGCTAGCATCGACACAACACTTAGCGACTAGCTCTTCTTCACCTCCATATATAAGAAACATATCCTTAGTTCTTCTCAAGTACTTGAGGATGTTCTTTACCGCTATGTAGTGTTCCGAACCTGGATCAGATTGGTACCTACTAGTCAAACTAATAGCATGTGCCACATCCGGTCTTGTACATAGCATGGCATACATAATAGAGCCTATGGCTGAGGCATAGGGGATCTTATCCATCATCTCTCTTTCTTCCGCCGTAGCCGGACTTTGAGTCTTACTCAATGTCTTGCCTTGCAACATAGGTAAGAACCCCTTCTTACTTTCGTCCATATTAAACTTCTTTAATATCTTATCAAGGTACGTACTCTGCGATAGCCCAATTAGGCGCCTTGATCTATCTCTATAGATTTTAATGCCTAATATATATGATGCTTCACCAAGGTCTTTCATCGAAAATTTGCTGTTTAGATAACTTTTAACACTGTTTAAAAGATCTATATCATTTCCAATAAATAATATGTCATCCACATATAATATCAGAAATGCCACATTGCTCCCACTCACCTTCTTGTAAATACAAGCCTCTCCATAAGTTTGGACAAATCCAAACTCTTTGATCACCTCATCAAAGCGGAGATTCCAACTCCGGGATGCTTGCTTCAGTCCATAGATGGATCGCTGAAGTTTGCATACCTTATTAGCATCCTTAGGATCGACAAAACCCTTAGGTTGTATCATATACAACTCTTCTTCAATATTACCATTGAGGAACACAGTTTTGACATCCATCTGCCATATTTCATAATCGAAATATGCAGCAATTGCTAACATAATCCTAACCGACTTAAGCATCACTACGGGAGAGAACGTCTCATCGTAGTCAAATCCTTGAATTTGTCGAAACCCCTTTGCGAAAAGTCGAGCCTTATAGATGGTCACATTACCATCAGCATCAGTTTTTCTTTTGAAAATCCATTTATTCTCAACGGCCTTTCGGTCGTGAGGTAAGTCCACCAAGTTCCAAACTTGGTTCTCGTACATGGATTCCATCTCGGATTTCATGGCTTCTAGCCATTTGTTGGAATCCGGGCTCATCATCGCTTCTTCATACGTTACAGGGTCATCCATTTCATCAACCATGAAATTCACAACACGATTGCCTTACAGTTCAGGAGTTGCACGTGTCCTGCTTGACCCGCGAGGTTCGGTAGTGTCCTCTTTCGGAGTTTCATGATCATTATCATTAGCTCTCTCTTCATCAGGTGAAGTCAACTCCGAAACAACTTCCGGTGTTGCACCACTCGCCATTACATGAAGAGAAGGTTCAATAACCTCTTCGAGTTCTACCTTCCGACTACTCACACCTTTCGCAAGAAACTCCTTCTCAAGAAAGGATCCATTCTTGGCAACAAAAACCTTGCCCTCGGATCTATGATAGAAGGTATACCCAATTGTTTCCTTAGGGTATCCTATGAAGACGCATTTTTCCGCTTTGGGTTCGAGTTTATCCGGTTGAAGTTTCTTCACATAAACATCGCATCCCCAAACTTTAAGAAATGACAGCTTAGGTTTGTTTCCAAACCATAATTCATACGGTGTCATTTCAACGGATTTAGATGGTGCCCGATTTAAAGTGAATGCAGCTGTTTCCAGTGCATAACCCAAAAATGACAGTGGCAAGTCAGTCAAAGACATCATAGATCGGACCATATCCAATAAGTTACGATTACGACGTTCCGACACACCATTACGTTGTGGTGTTCCGGCAGGCGTGAGTTGTGAAACTATTCCACACTCTTTCATGTGTGTGCTAAACTCGTAACTTAGATACTCTCCTCCACGGTTAGACCGTAGACATTTGATCTTTCTATTACGATGATTTTCCACTTCATTCTGAAATTCCTTGAACTTTTCAAAAGTTTCAGACTTGTGTTTCATCAGATAGATATACCCATATCTACTCAAATCATCCGTGAAAGTAACAAAATAACGATATCCACCTTGCGCCAACACACTCATTGGTCCACACACATTAGTATGTATGATTTCCAATAGATCTGTCGCTCGTTCCATTGAACTGGAAAATGGCGTTCTAGTCATCTTGCCCATAAGGCATGGCTCACATGTATCAAATGATTCAAAATCAAGTGATTCCAAAAGTCCATCAGAATGGAGTTTCTTCATGCGTTTAATGCCAATATGACCTAGACGGCGGTGCCACATATATGTAGACATATCATCATCAAGTTTAATCTTTGTAGCATTAAGATTATGAACGTGTGTAATATTACTATCGAGATCCAACAGAAATAAACCATTCAACATAGGTGCATGACCATAAAAGATATCATTCTTATAAATCAAACAACCATTGTTTTCAGATTTAAAGGAATGACCACTTTGCATCAAACACGATCCAGATACAATGTTCATGCTTAGTGCAGACACTAAATAACAATTATTTAGGTTTATAACTAATCCTGATGGCAAATGGAGAGGTAGCGTCCCGACGGCGATCACATCAACTTTTGATCCATTGCCGACCCGCATTCTGACCTCATCCCTTGCTAGTTGTCGCTTGTTCCGTAGCCCCTGAACCGAGTTACATATATTAGCAACCGATCCCGTATCAAATACCCAGGTGCTACTGCGAGTACTAGTCAAGTAGACATCAATAACATGTATATCACATATACCTTTGTTTGCCTTGCCGGACTTCTTGTCCGCCAAATACTTGGGGTAGTTGCGCTTCCAATGGCCAGTCCCCTTACAATAGTAGCACTCGGTGTCAGACTTAGGGCCAGCTCGGGGTTTCTTTTCTGGCGTGGCAATAGACTTGCCACCCTTCTTTCCCTTGTGCTTGCCTTTCTTGTCTTTCTTGAAACCGGTGGTCCTATTGATCATTAACACTTGATGTTCTTTCCTAATCTCCACTTCTGCAGTCTTAAGCATTGACAGAAGCTCGGGAAGAGACTTCTTCATGCCCTGCATATTATAGTTCATCACGAAGCTCTTGTAGCTAGGTGGCAGAGATTGGAGAACACGATGTATGCCTAAGTCAATGGGAATCGTTATTCCCAAGGACACAAGCTTATCGGCGTACCTAGAAATTTTGAGTACGTGCTCACTAACGGAGCTGTTTTCCTCCATCATGCAGCTAAAGAACTTTTCTGTAGCATTATAACTCTCTACGGCATCATGGGTATCGAAAATCATTTTCAATTCTCCCATGGTATCAAAGGCATTGCCATTTTCGAAACGCTTTCGAAGTTCTGGCTCTAGCCCATACAGTATGCCGCAATGAACTAAGTTGTGGTCCTCCTCACGAGTCACATAGACATTCTTTTCCTCGTCAGGGGCATCAGGAGCTGGTGGGGGGCCTAGCGGCGCATCTAGCACATATTCCTTGTGTGCAGTAGTGAGGAGGATCCTCAAATTCATAGCCCAGTTGGTGAAGTTGCTACCATTCGCAGCAAGTTTCTCTTTCTCCATAAACACATTGAAATTAAAAGCAGGTGGTGCCATCTACAACATAATTTGTAAAGTTTATTTAGACTAAGTTTATGATAGATTGAGTTTAACTAATCCAAATTACTAATGAACTCCCACTCAAAAACGACATCCCTCGTGTCTTTTTGGTGATTACATGAACCAAATCCACTACACCAAGTCCGATCATCACGTGAGTTGATGTAGCTTCAAAGGCGAGCATCTATATGGGCATCATATCAACTATATGACTGATGCTTAACCTTTCGGTCCGTGTTCCGAGGCCATGTATGTACATGCTAGGCTCGCCAAGTAAGAACCTTAGTATTAGCGTGTGTAAAACTGTCTTACACCCGTTCCTATGAAAGCGTAGATTCGAGTACACCCGATCATCACATGATGTCTCGAAACACGATCCATAGAACGGTGCATACTTAAGGAAGAACACATTTTTATCTCTATATCTAAATGAGGGATCATCTTATAATGCTACCAAAAGCACCAAACTAGTAGTATAAGATGCTAGCATCTAATGTGTAAAGTGAGATGATATGGTCCATGCATTTGATCTCTATCACTTGCATCGTGGTATGATCTCTATCATTCCTTTGTGTGTAAGGCCAAGGTATATGGAACTTACACGTTGAGTGTGTTGTAAGAGTATCTATCATACATCTACTTACAACAATACCATATCAATACACTAGCCCAGCAACGATCTAAACTAGACGCCTCTAATTTATCAATTGCAAGTTTTACGTGGCTTAGAGCTTTCGAAGATAGAACCGTTCTCACCTACGAACATGAACCACAACGAGGATAACTAAGTTATTAGCAACTCGTTGTAAATCAGATATTGACTATAGTAGGAGAGACAGACACCCGCCAGCCACTTATGCAAAACAAGTTGCATGTCAGTCGTGGAACCGGTCTCATGTACGATGACACGTAAGGTTGGTTCGGGCCGCTTCATCCCACTATGCCACCAATATCCAAAATACATAGAAGATGCAATAACATGATCATCATCGCCCACATATAAACATATGTGTACTACCCGTGCAAAGCACCTACGCATAGATCAGGCCTGATACCACTGTTGGGTCCGCAGCATAGAAAACAAAAAAATTCCTACGGTGTGAACTACATGCCAAGATCTATCTACTAGGTACAAAGCAACGGGTGGACATACATCCAATGAGAACTTACCCTCGAAAAGACAAAGAGTTTTGTTAACGAGTAGGAACTCGTGGTTGATGTAGTCGTACACTTGCCGATCTCAAGATCATGAGGAAGTCCGAGCGCCGCAACTCAGCAGCGCATCCGCACTCACACACACGTTCAAGCCACCGGACAACCTCCACCTCCTCGCTCCAACGATCCAGCGGAAGCAGCAACTCCTTCCAGACGAAATGCCACCGGGAACATGTATCTCGCTAATCCGAGACCATGGGGGAATAAGTCTAGAGGGGGAGAGAGATCCTTCACAAGGAGGTGTGAGGATGAAGGAGGGAATGGGTGGCCTTTTATAGGAGGAGGGAGGGTGCCCCCTCTCTCCATGGCCGGCGCATGGGGGGTGACCCCTCACCTCCCCCATTCATGTGGTGGTAACCCCTCCACATTAAAATTCCTCTTCACATTCCCTTTTAAAGTCTCCACTTTAAATGCATTAAATTTCCCCAAATTTAATGCTCTCTCATTTAATAAAACTCTTTTTTATTAAATTTATTCAGAATTTTGTTAATTACTTTAATTAACAAACATTCACATATAGCCCCTTGCAATATTTCAATATCACATGCAGAACCACTTTCTGCAATTTCACCCGAAACAATTTCCGGTTTCTATTGAAACAATTCCTGCGCTTTGCAATTCTTTCGTCTGAAACATATGTGCTCCAAAATGGTGTCCGGTAACTCTTAAGTGTGCGACCCTACGGTTCGCGAATAATTCAGACAGGATCGAGACCCTTCTTCGATCAATAACCAGCAGCGGGACCTGGAGATCCGTACTGACTCCTACACATTCAACGATGACTTCTGTGATCGTGAGAACCTTTAATGCTTGTAACTAAATCCCTTTGTCTCTCGATATATTACATGTCCGAGATTCGATCATCGGTATCTCCATACCTAGTTTGATCTCGTTACCGACATGCACTCTTTTCTCGTTCCCGTGATATAACATTCTAGTTATCACATCACTTGCTTGCAAGCTATCTTAATGTGATATCACCGAGAGGGCCCAGAGTATATCTATCCGTCATCTGGATTGACAAATTCCACTCTTGATCCATGAGCCTCAACATAACACCTTCGTAGTACTGCACCCATCTTTATAGTCACCATGTTACGATGTGACATTTGATGTTATCAAGATACTCTTCTGGTGTTAGCAATTAACATGATCTCATGGTCTAAGGGTAAAGATTACTTCGTATGATGTTATAGCAATATAAACATAATGACTTGATCGTAATGCTATACTTCGGATGAATGTTCATCACATCATTCCACCAATGGTGTGACCTTGTTATTAACAACATCCAATGTCCATGATCAGGAAACCTTGATCATCTTGTTAATCAACAAGCTAGTCTATAAGAGAGGCATAACTAGGAACCCTTTTTGTTTATTAAACACACATGTATTGATGTTTCCGATCAATAAAATTCTAGCATGTAAAATAAACATCTATCATATATAAGGAATATATAATAACAACTTTATTATTGCCTCTCAGGGCATATTTCCTTCAGTTGATGCTTTTCAAGTCTTCCTAGCAACTCGTTGAATCCATCTCCCTCCTCCTATTGTCATCGCCTCTTTTCTCTCTCTCGGCTCCTATAAGTATCTCTGTCTTTGGGAAACCCCATCTCCCACGTATAACTAGGGCCAAGGCCTCGCACTCATCCTCCGTGTTCGTCATTCCCGAGGACCTTTGTCAACAAGTCTTTCTCTCTATCAGGACAGAACTTTGTTTTCCCCTCTTTAATTTCCTTCACCACTCTCTACCATGTCTCCCAGGGTATCCTAATCCCGTCACTGCAAAAAAGGCCCCCTGTATTATCATCATACTCACTCCCATGCCCAAGGAACCAATTTCTTGCCCTCAAATCCCATTCTTCACGTATTGGTTCTGGAGTGATCCCTTTAGCAAGCAGCTCATTCTCTTTAGCATCCCACTTTCCCATGGCAGTCGCGTAGCCCCTGGCCCCAGGTGATGGTGATATTTCTTCTTTGCGGAATTTATCTTGTTTTTTCAACTTTTTCTTAGCAGGTTCTGACTCCTTGTACTTCACAAATGCATCCCAGTTAGCCTACTGCTTCGTTAGATAGCCTTTTGCCATAATGATTTCTTCCAGCTCTTGAATAGTTCGGCCATCTTCGTAAGAGTCCACTGCTTGACTTTCTTACTCAATGCAGTTGTGTCGGCATCATCCTCATATTCTGGCAGGGTGAAATGTGTCATGAGGTCATTCCAAACACCCTCTTTGTACATGTTAGCGACATACTCACTCTCTTCCACCCCTTTGGTCTTATTTCACTCTCGAATGGTGATCAGGATGTGATCCCTAACATAACTCCGCATTGTTGTACAAATACACTTTTAGCCTTTTTGGGTTCCAACGGTTCACCCCATGGTGATACCACCGTAATTGTATAACACGTAGATGCGTCCAACTTTTTGGCTGGGCCTCGTTTGGAATATTTTTTGCTTGATGTGGAGGCCTAAAAGAAGAAACATTGGTCAATTTATATATATACATCTCAATTAATGCATCTACTGATCACCGGACTTCATATATATACCTTGTCGGACTTCGTTAAGGGTCCACCGGAGCCGTCGGCTTCTCCATCATCGGAGCCGTCGGCTTCTGTGTCATCGGAGCCGTCGGCTTCTCCCTGATCATTTTGGTCGACCTCCTCACCCTCACCGGAGGGGTTCAGATACATCGACGAAGAGTCGGGTGGATAAACATGGGGGCGCCGTTGATCATATTCTTAAGAACTTCTTATTCTAGGTCTCTATGGATTGGACTAGGTGGATCCATAGTTTCTGCAAAATGCGAGATGCACACAATATTATTTTAAAATACACATAATATTTGAACATAACAAAAAAATGCGAGATCCATATTTCTATACAATATTTCTATTCAATATTTCAGTTGCAACATAATATTTCTATACAAATATTTCCCATAGAAATATTTCCTATACAAATATTTCCTATATATAAAATATTTCCTATACAAATATTTCATATACAAATATATATTTCCTAACATATTTCCTATACAAAAATATATTTCCTATATACAAAAAATTTCCTATATACAAATATTTCCTATATACAAAAATATATTTCCTATACAAAAATATATTTCCTATATACAAAAAATTTCCTATATACAAATATTTCCTATATACAAAAATATATTTCCTATACAAAAATATATTTCCTATATACAAACAAATTCCTATATACAAATATTCTTATATACAAATATTTTCTATATACAAAAATATATTTCCTATACAAAAATATATTTCCGATATACAAATATTTCCTATATATAAAAATATATTTCCTATATACAAATATTTTCTAAAACATTTCCTATATACAAAAAAATAGAAAAAATTACCGGTTCTGGCAGTGGCGGGCAGCGAGGGGAGGGGCACGACCAAGGCGGTTGCGGAGGCGGAGCTCGTGGCGGTGGCGGCCGCGGCGACGGAGCTCATGGCGGTGGCGGTGGCGGCCGGCGAGGGGACGGGCACAGAGAGGCGCGGCCGGGGAGGGTGGCGGTGGAGGCCGACGCGGTGGGGCAGCTGGGCGATGGCAGCCGGGGAGGGGCATGGTGGCGGCCGACAAAAATTTTGGCAGCCTGGCGACGCTGTGGCGCTCCTCACGATGCTCCAAGTCCCTGTCGATCGATTCGACCTGGGATGAAGCAGCCTATAAAATACACCCCCCTAGTCTCGGTGCGTGGCACCAACCGAGACAAAAGGGGGTCTTTAGTCTCGGTTGGTGCAACGCACCGGGACTAAAGGGGTTGGGCTGGATTTTCGGCTACAGAGCCTTTAGTCCCGGCTGGTGTTTTGGGCCGGGACTAAAGGCCCAAATTTGCGCACGCTGGGCCAAAGTTAGCGCATGTTTTTCCAAAAAAATCAATTTGCATACTATTATATTTTTTAAAGATTTGAATTATACAGCTTTTGCATACTTGTGAATTTGAAAAAAAATCAACATGAAAAGTTCTTGAATTTGAATAAGTAATCCAAATCTATTTTCTCCTTTATAAAATAATTATTCTAACTAGTAAAACTATTAACCATTTTCCATTTTCAATTTAAAAATGCATTAACTATTATATTTTGCATATTTTTGAATGTCACTAAACTTTCAACATAAAAAAATGCTTGAATTGTAATAAATAATCCAAATCTATTTTATGTTTTATAAAATAATTATTCTAACTAGTCAAACTATTAACTATTTTGGCATTTTCAATTTAAAAATGCATTAACTATTATATTTTGCACATTTTTGAATCTCACTAAACTTTCAACATAAAAAATGCTTGAATTTGAATAAGAAATCCAAATACATTTTCTATTTTATAAAATAATTATTGTAACTAGTCAAACTATTAACCATTTTGCCATTTTCAATTTAAAAATGCATTAACTATTATATTTTTCATATTTTTGAATCTCACTAAATTCCCACAGCTTCCCGCCATGTTTTTCCGCCCTTTCCCTCTAACTGGGGCTTTTAGTCCCGGTTGGAGCCACTAACCGGGACTAAAGATATTTCCTGCCATTTTTTTCTGCTTCCCGCCATATTTTCCCGCCTTTTCCCTCTATATCTAGGCTGGCCGCCATGGCCATCCACACATCCACATCTTCCCCTCTCACAACAATGGACACCGCATACTGGGTCATTCTGACCCTCGAGGAGACCGAGGTGCTATGGGCTTCCAGCTACCCATGCCCGCCAGGCTACCGGCTGCCCGCCGACTGGATGTTGAGTGCTAGAGGAGCTCCTATCCCTCCTGTGCCTCAAGGTTCCGCCCACTAGATGGCCATCACGAACCACTTCTACCTCGAGCTCACACCGGAGCAATGGATAGATCCCCATTCGGATCGCGACAACTACGACATCTGGAATGCCTTCTTCGCTAACCGGTGGGAAAGGGAGCTAGCCAGGTACAAGGGTGATGGCTCACCCTCGGTGAACCACAAGGAAGCGGTCGACGCCTATGGTGGGCAACCGGACTATCATTGGTGTGATGTGCTACATCGCCCAGGGAGATCATCCTCTCCTGCGTGCCCGCACTTTGACCCTCTATAGATCCACAAGAAGGGTGATAGTGGTGAAGGCCGTGGATGTAGTGGCGTCATCATCCAGGAGCCCCTCCCCCGCGCATCGTGAATCCGAGGACGGAGTGGTAGGTGCGCTCGTAATATGCCCTTGCTGGGCTTATGATCCAGCCGCGTGCGCCTAGCGACGACGATGATGAAGACGAAGACGACCCTGAAGCTGTGTACTATAGGGCTAGACATGAGTATGACTAATGGGGGGGTATTTAGTCCCAATTCCATAGTCCCAGTTAGGAAACCGGGACTAATGGATTGTCTCCTACTAGTGTTGATCTCTCTACAACTTTCTCGGACTATGAAGATGTTGCTCTATTCTTGTGCCGAGGAGCAAACTAATTTCACATATTAGGGAGTACATCTATGGCTAACTTGTTGGAGATACCAGAGGACTGGTTCAAGATGAACCTTTAGTCCCGATTGGAAACACCAATCGGGGCTAAACATATTTCCCGCCCTTTCCCTCCGTTTCCCGCCACCCATGTTTAGTCCTGGTTGGTGTCTTTAACCGGAACTAAAGATGGAGACACCATCCGAGGCTAAACATATTTCCCTCTATATAGGTCGGCGACCCTCATGGCCACCACATATCCACACATCCACACATTCCCCACCACACATTCACACATTCCCTGCCGCCTACTTTAGGATGCCCCCACGTCCTCGTCCATGACTCGGTAGCAACGACGGAGTACTGGGCTCCGTCGGGCATGTCCAAGACTAGGCTCCGCCGGGCTGGCACTAGGAGGTTCTACCTTCCGGGACGCGTAGCTTTGTGAGGAATCCGGGTCTCATCATCGACCCGGAGCTTCTTTGGTGGCGGTCGCATGGTCCAGGAGCAATGTAGAGGGAGCCAACCCCCGAGGAGGTGGTATGGTGGCGTGTCAGGGAGGAGGACAAGCACGTGCGCCACTATATGGCTATTTTGGAGGTCAGGTTTTCCAATACCTAGCAGCTTCTTCAGGGACCTCACCCGAGCTATGCTCATGTGATGGTTCCTTCTCTTTGGGTGACCACCTCCCGTGACTCAAAACCCGGCCGTCGATGTCCAGTTTGATTAAGATAGATGTATTACATGAAAGGGGGCCTTTATGTCTCAAATAAAAGGGTTAATACATTACATAGATTTATGTCTCAAATAAAATATTTAATACATTATTACACATCACCAACATCCCTATCTAGTGTTGTGGTTTTCTTCTACACCGTAGCCATGGAGAATCTTCATCATTTAACAGGATGCTTGGGTAAGTTTTCACTTTGAAGGTTGGAATTCATGAAACTTATTGTAATCTTCTGACATGTTTGCCTTGTCATCCACTCCCATGAAATTTCTTTTCCCTGAAAGAGCTATGTGGCGCTTTGTCTCATCGTATTCTATATTATTTTGCTTATCTTTCCTTTTTCTCGGTTTGGTAGACATGTCCTTCACATAGAAAACCTGTGCCACATCATTGGCTAGGACGAATGGTTCGTCCATGTACGCAAGATTGTTGAGATGCACTGTTGCCATGCCGTACTTTTGGTCTACATGTACCCCGCCTACTGTCAGCTTGACCCATTTGCACCGAAATAAAGGGACCTTAAAAGTAGGTCCATAGTCAAGTTCCCATATCTCCTCTATGTACCTATAATATGTGTCCTGCTGCCCATTGTCATATGTTGCATCAAAGCGGACACCACTATTTTGGTTGGTGCTCTTTTTATCTTGGGCGATCGTGCAAAAGGTATTCCCATTTATCTCGTACCCTTGGAAAGTACATATAGTTCAAGATGGTAACCTAGCCAACGAGTACAACTGATCTCCAACAGTGGTGTTATTCATGAGATGTGTCTGCAACCAACTGCCAAAATTCTTCTCGTGTTCCCCTGTAACCAAGGAGTCAGGCTTCCCCTGGTTTTTGGAGCATAGAATATTCTTGTGTTTCTCAATATACGGAGCCACCACGGCGGAATTGTGTAGAACTGTGTAGTGTGCTTGAGTGAAAGGATGCCCGTCCCTACATACCATTGATTTCTTTCCTAGTGTGCCTTATCTAGTCAGCCTCCCCTCATACCAAGATTCAGGAACACCAATCGGCTTAAGGTCAGGAAGAAAGTTAATACAGAACTCAATGACCTCATCTGTTCCATAGCCCTTAGAGATGCTTCCTTCTGGACTAGCACGGTTATGAACATATTTCTTTAAGACTCCCATGAACCTCCGAAAGGGAACATATTGTGTAGAAACACAGGACCGATAATTCTAATCTCTTCGACTAGGTGAACTAGGAGGTGCGTCATAATATTGAAGAAGGATGGCAGGAACAACAACTCGAAGCTGACCAGACATTGGAACACATCAATTTGTAACCCTGATAGACTTTCTTGATCGATTACCTTCTGAGAAATTGCATTGAGGAATGCACATACCTTCACAATGGCTAGTCGAACATTTTCTGGTAGAATTCCCCTCAATGCAACCGGAAGCAATTGTGTCATAAGCACGTGGCAGTCATGAGACTTTAGATTTTGAAATTTTTTCTCTTTCATATTTACTATTCCCTTTATATTCGAAAAGAATCCAAACGGGACCTTGATACTGAAAAGGACTTCAAAAAAGATTTCCTTCTCTTCTTTGGTAAGAGCATAGCTGGCAAGCCCTTGAAACTGCCCTAGATGCTTGTCGTCTCGTCCTTTATGATGTTGCTGGTCCTCAAGTGCTGTCGGGGTATCTTTTGACTTCCCATACAAGCTCAGGAATCCTAGAATATTCATTCAAAGATTCTTCGTCAGGTGCATCCGGTCGATTGCAGAGCGGACCTCAGGCACTTTCTAATAGGGTAGCTCACAAAATATAGGTTTCTTCTTCCACATGGGTGCGTGTCCGTCGGCATCTTTCGGAACAGGTTGTCCTCTAGGACCCTTCCCAAAGATTACATCTAAATCCTTAACCATACTAAATACATCAGCACCAGTTCGGGGGGACGGGCTTCATCTGGGTTTCTAACTTTCCATTGAAATGCTTGCCTTTCTTCCTTAAGGGATGACTGGGTGGAAGAAAACAATGATTGTACGGGTACACATTCTTCCTACATTTAAGGAGATATATAATTTCAGTCTCATCTAAACAGTGTGTGCATGCATTGTATCCGTTGTTCGTCTGTCCTGAAATGTTACTAAGAGTAGGCCAATCATTGATGGTTACGAACAACAACGTTTGTAGGTCAAATTCCTGCTATTTGTGCTCATCCCACACACGTACACCTGGTTTGGCCCACAACTGTAAAAGTTCATCAACTAATGGCCTTAGTGTAGCATCCCATCTGTCTAACATATGTAATGCTACTTGGTCTAGTAATATAATTGCTACTTCCTACATATAATTGTTGCATCATAATTATTTCATGCTCATGTCATCATGCCACATTGCATTTGAGCATCATATAAAACCCTTTTCTTTTGGTTCTTAACTCATATGCATTATTAATTGTATTTGCCTCTTGATATATTGTATTTGGTTCTTGATAAATGCTTGATGCCCAAGTTGAGTTGGGGGCATATATTTTATTCCCCTTCACCACCTTTTCCTTGTCACCACCTTATAATTCCACCATCCTAATTATCCATGAGCTTTTACACTTTTCCTTTGGCATTTAAATCTAGCTCATGTGGGTTGGGATGGATCCACTTCTATTTTCCTCATGCCCTCACACTAGCATCATATTGTTTTCACATTATTGATATGTGGAGCCACCTTTGCATGCTTTGTGAGTGTAACCCCTTTTTATAGCTTCCATATGGATTATTATGAATGTATGCTTATGTTGGAATATTTTTGAGACTATTAAACATCTAGTGGAACATACACACTAGCAAGTCCAAATTATATTCAAATATGATCATCTCCATCTACTCCCCATGGAACCTCCTTCTATTTTTCCTTTAGCTTGGCCTTACTCCATATTTTGTAATGCATGTGTATAAATGCCATGATTATTATTTTGTTTTCACAAGAGTAGACATGGCATTTAATGCTCATGCATGGGCCATGCAACAAGCATCCCCATCTTTTCTCCTTTGGTTTTCTTTGGTTTGGAGTGAATCCTTTCTTTTGGGAGTTCTCCTTTATCTCTTACTCAATCCTACTCATCTTGATCTTTGATCCTTGCCATGTGCATCACTTACCTCATCACTCACTTCCATCTCACCCTCACCACATCTCCTTTCACCTTTTTGCTTGATCTTGCCTTTGATCATGTTAAAACCCTCACCACCTCTTCTCTGATCTCACTCTCCTTGCCTTCACACACCCTTGCTTGATCTTGTCTTGTCCTTGCTCAAACTCTAATCACCATCACATCCCACCTTAACCTAAACCCTAACCCTCTCTCTCTAATCTCTCTCTCAAAACCCTAAGCCCCATCTCCCTTTCTCTCTAACCCGAGCCACCACCCCAGCCCTAATCTACCCCTGGCTCAATATCTAACCTAGCTAACCACCCCATGCCGAGCCCCATGCCCCTTTTAACCTAAACCCTACCCGACCCCTTTTCCTCTCGGTATCCTCCTCTCTCTTTCTCTCTGCCAGCCGGTCCCGTACCTGAGCCACCCTGCGCCCTGGCCCAGTTGCAGCCGCCCATGCCCCTGCCTGGCCCTTCCATGACGAGCAAGTGAGGAGGAGGAGAAGAAAAGTGGCCGAAGCCACCTTTTCCACCCCGAGCCTCCCCACGGCATTCCCCTCTCTCATCTCGTCCCTATCTACTCCCTCTTTGCTGCCTGGCTTCGCCCAGATCCACCCAGGGCCCTGCCTTCCTCCTCACCTTCTCCACCTACCACGGCACCACCTCTCTCTTCCAGCCCTGGCGAACCACGTCGGCCTCCACCCTACCTCAACAAAACACGGCGGCGGGCGGGTGTGTTGGTGTCGAGGAAGAACGAGGCGAGCCTTTGCGTCGCTCCCGTGCCCGCAGACGAGGAGGAGACAGCCCTTGCAACCCGTTGCACGCCGACGACGCCGAAATCCTAGCTCCGGCAGGACGTTTGCATCGCCGGCGAACCGCTGAGTCCCCAGCCGATCAAACCCCTCCGGCAGCCCCGCGGTGAGCCACCCTTCCTCCTAGACATCCCCTTTCTCGCTGTTGTTTCCTGGCCTCGCCGGACCACGGGCCGAACGCTCTCTGTGCACGCACGTGCATGTGCATCTTCCTGCTGCGCGCCGCGCTAGCTTACCTAGCCACGTTCCCCTTTTCCTCCAACAACACTAGCCAGCTCCAGTGGTCACCGCCGCCTGCGCGCGCGCACCGCGTCGCGGGTTCGATCCCCCACCGCGCCGCTCGCGTTCTCTTTCGTTCCGTCAGATTCGGCAGAGAAAAGAAACAGTACCGCGTGGAACTTTTCCAAAAAAGCCCCCACCCTTTTTGCCAGCTAAACCCGCGCTCCTTCCGGCCCCGCCTGTCATCCGCAGTGGAAGTTTTATAGAAAGGCTCCCGAAAGACCTAGCCCTCATCCCGCAGTCCCCCGGATCCGCCACGTGTCCAGCCCCGGCTGGCGCACACGCGCGGTGGACCCGTGTGCCGTTGGCCCCACCTGTCAGTCGCCTTGGCTAGCTAAGCTCGCGGTGAAAAAGGGTTTTCGCCACGCAGTTCGCCCAGCTCAGCTTGGTCCCACCCGTCAGCGTCTAAGGCTAGTTGTGGCTAAGTAGAAAAAGTCTGGCAGTTTTCTATTTTAATTAAAACATTTTCAGAAATGATTTAAATATGATTTCAAATCTGTTTTTAATAACTTTTGAATTATAATTCCAAATAATACATATAATATATGTTTTTGAATCAGAAAAATGTGAGGAATTCAAATATGCCATTCAAAATATTATTTGAGTACTTTAAATTTTCGAGCTAATTAAAATTACAATAAAATGCCCTTTGTCTTAATTAATTAATAACTTTAAATCTACAACTCCAAATTCGACAAAAAATATGTCTAAATCGATCAGCGCGATGAGCCTGTTCTAACTATGCGTTCGATGTTATGAATTGAAGCATGCATAATGTCATTATTAAAAATCAGAATTGTTTATGGCAATAAAACTTGACCACATAAATAATAAAATGCTTTATTCTTGTACCCCACACCTCACCATGCCATGCTACATTATTGCCATGTAAATTGTGTATCATTCATCATGGCATGCTTGTTTGCTTGTCGCACTTTAATTCGTATGATTGTGCACTTTATTTATGTTGGCCCTTGTTTGTTTGGTTCTTCTTCGAATAGACGCCCAGCAGGAGAATTATCAGGAATCACAGGAGTTCTACCCAGATCCATCTCTCGCTTCAACTGAGTAACCAGGCGAGCACTACCACATGCTTGCATACATATAGTACCTATTGCCTCTATCTTATTCTTGCATCATTGAGTTGCGGTTGCATTAATTTGAATCCCAAGTACTGCATAGCCTTTACTTTTAAACCCCACCGAAGCTTGTTCCTCCATCCCATGAGCCATTACTACAGGAGTTGTTTGAGCCATGCGAGTCATAGAACAACATGTGTAGGGTATGTGAGTGTCTGACGGAAAACAAGGTACCTAAACAACTTAACCTGAGTAGTAATGGGATAACTAATGAAAGAGGCACCGGTGGGCAATATCTGCTATTTGGTTTTTCATGCTCACTTGTGTCCCATAGGACCCTGAGTACTTGATTCTTGTTCCTCGACTATTCGCACTATCCACATCCGGGAGGCCTTATGGACCCCCCTGAGCCAGAGCTTGATTCATTTCTATTTCTTGGGGCCACAAAGTAGTTTGGGGCTTTGTTACTATTCTGTACTTATGCCATGCTTATTGTTTTATTTAAGATTGTGTGTGGAGCACCTGTACTATTTTCGATCGCGCCACGTTTTCGCGGTATCGACAAGCCCAGTCATATTTTCGGGTTCCTAGTCGTTTACAGCCGCCGTCGCAAACCCTGGGTCCGTTCCAGAGCCGGCCAACTTCGTTGCGGGTAGCTTAGTGGGGTGGGCCCGTGAAATATTTCTGAATCCTGTGATCGCTTTGTCGTGAATGCCTCGTTGGGTTTTGAGTTGGTTTTTCCGAGGTTGATTGAGTGTGTGTTGCTATTTGTGCACCCCTGCAGGGTAAATCTTTTTGAAAGCCGTGTCCGCGGTTATGGACGACTTGGAGCACAGTTTCTCGATCATAGACAAGTATAACTAAAGTACCGCTTTTAATCTGACCAAATACCTGACTAGTAAATAGTGCAATACTCATGGAATGGTTAATAAAACTGCCAACGGATGGGTTGTTCGTCCGCTTTCTCGTTGGTAAGCGAGGAGGAGGATGGATCTGTTATTTATACTGTTATAACTGTTGTTACTAATTCACGGACATCCGTCTATCATTGGTTAGGCGGATGGTTAGCGCGTATCTATAGACTTGTTAGTTATTATCTTTTGCTACAATTGCGTCACCCCAGGTATATGTACCATTTAGAGGCATAAAGACTTGTTGACTACCCCTAGGGTCTCACACGATAAATTGTTTGATTCAGATGAACAGGTGTATTCACAAGATGGATACTGGGTGGAGGAGACAGATGATGTTGGCAATGATCACTCGGTGTAGAGATTCCGGGGATAGGGATCCGCGAGATCTGTGGGCGGGATGTGTTTATTTATGTGGCATCTTATGCCGATTTGCTTCTTATCCGTACTCGGATCTTGACTTCCGCTTCCGCCTGATACTCTGTTGATTGATGTATGAGGATCTATCCTAAAATATTATCTCTATCTAGGATATTTGGATCTTGCCGTATGGCATTGCAATATATTTCTATTTCTTTTAGATGGTATGGCTTTGAGAACAGTTGTATGGTGGCTTGCATACATACTCACTTGTGTATGTAGTTGATCCCTTCGCCTGCCGACTATGCCGCTCGTTCTTGTCCCGATGTTCTGGAAGTGGTTAGGACGGCCGACGGGTCTACCTGTGGGTGGCCCCTGGGCCCCCACCGTACTATTTTAACCACTTTCGCTCATCCAGGCATGCAACTTAGAGCGTAGTTTACCAAGGTAGTTACACTTAGGTACACATCAATGTCGTTGCCGGGTTGCTTCAGGCCTTGGATGAGCACTGGCATCATAATGAACTTCCACTTCATGCACAACCAAGGAGGCAGGTTGTAGATACATAGAGTCATGGGCCAGGTGTTGTGACTGCAGTTCTACTCCCCAAAAGGATTCATGCCATTGGTACTTAGACCAAACCATAAGTTCCTTGCGTCACCAGCAAAGTCTGGGAAGTCTCTCTTGATTTTTCTCCACTGCCGACCATTAGTAGGGTCATACGCCCATTTTGCATCACTATTCTATATCATTATTTACTGTTATTTATTGATATATTTCATATTAAGAGATGATACTTATGTTATTTCATATGTTTTTGCATGGTTGATGACTTTTGGATCATGGACCATGGTAGTCAGGATTCTGATGGAAAAGGGGCTGTTTGGAGGCAAAATTCGTGAAGATCAGAAAATCCGGGAAAATGCATGGAAAATTATATTTTTCCAGAAGATGAAGATTGCCAGAAGGGGGAGTGGAGATGGGCCACAGGGGGCCCACACCACCCCCTGGCGTGGGCAACCCTGGGCCGCGCCAACAGGTGGTGTGGCCACCCTTGCCCACTCCAGGCTCTCCCCTCTGGCGTATATTATCCCCACGGAACCCTAATACCTGGGGAGCGACCATACAAAGATTCCCCCGCCTCTGCAGGGCGGAAAACTATAGAGAGAGAAAGATCTCTCCTGCAGATAGAATTCTGCCGGGGAAATTCCTTCCTGGAGAGGGGAGATCGTCGCCATCAACACCACCATCAAGCTGGACTTCATCGGGATCATCATCATCATCACCACCATCATCACCACTCCATACCTGACGAGGGTTTAACTCATCAATGCCCATTGTTATGGACTTAGGTTTTGGAGAAGGAGGGAGCGCTAGAAGCATCTATCGGCTAGCAAACAAGCACACAGGGGACTCGAAGATTTGCCCAGGTTCATGCCTCGTAGAGTTCCCTACTCCTGCTTGTCTGCTCGTGGAATTATCAGAGGAATCAAAAATTACAATGGTGCGTAGATGCAATCTGGCAAAGGTTGTGGAAACTAGGGTTGCATGTGTTGTCCTCGCTGCCCCTCCTAGCCTTTATATAGATAGGCTAGGTCTCGGGTAGCAGGTCGAGTCGTTTACAAGTTAGGGTTTTCCCTTTAAACTTTCTATCTTCAGCTTCTTCTTGTTCCGCAAGAAACTGAGAGTCCGTAGGTTACTCGAGTTCTCCATTTGGGCCTTGGCGAAACCGTGGGCTTCCGCTGTATTCAGGCCGTATATACCAAATTCGAGTACCTGTAGGGTATACCCATGTCAGTAGCCCCCGAGTGTCCAGTGGAATCACATATTCGAC
Organism: Avena eriantha; assembly: GCA_910589775.1. NCBI lineage: Eukaryota > Viridiplantae > Streptophyta > Magnoliopsida > Poales > Poaceae > Avena > Avena eriantha. The sequence continues at coordinate 391,716,181 of OU342740.1, read as the reverse complement.
TGGGACTTTATGAGTATATTTTCGACTGCTCGTTTTATGTCATAGGGATTGTTGATGTGCGTGCCTGATTAAACCGATGTATCGGCATTAGTTAACTACCTTAGGGTAAAACAACGCAATCTACTTGAACTCGAGTCCCCGGACTCGAATTTAGAAAAGTGCTGGTGTAATTTGACTCAAGCTGCAGAGGTCTTATAGGAGTCGAATTCCAGTATATGGGTGTGAGCACTTCATACATTGCAAATGTATCTATAATTTTTGATGTTCCATGTTTGGTTTTATCTACTTTCTTATGTTTTGTTCCAACTTTGGAGTACTTTTCATAGACTTTCTTGGACTAACCTATTAACAGGATGCCACAGTGCCAGTTGCCTATTTTCTGTTGTTTTTTGGTTTCAGGAAAGTCAGAAAATCAATATTCTCGGAATTGGACCGGACAAAAGCCAAAGTCGATATTTTACCGGAAGACTCATGGAGCCAGAGGACGAGACGGAGAGGGGCCAAGGGCTGGCCACACCACCTGGTGGCGCGGGCTAGGCCAGGCCGTGCCAGGGGGTGGTGTGGGCTCCTCCGGCACCCCCTCGGTCTCCTCTCTCGCCTATAAGAGCCTCCCGATGCATAAACCCTAAGTACTCAAGCCTCCAGACACGAACAGTTCTGCAGCACCGCCGCCACCGAAGCGGAGATTCGGGGGACAGAAAGTCTCTGTTCCGGCACCCTGTCGGGACGGGGAAGTGCCCCCGGAGCCATCTCCATCGATTTCCACCACCATCTCCATCGCCGTTGCTGATTCCCATGATGAGGAGGGAGTAGTTCTCTCTCGAGGCTAAGGGTTCTACTGGTAGCTATGTGTTCATCTCTCTCTCTATGCATGATCATATTGTGATCATGAGCTTTGTAATCAAGTAGATCTACCTTGCTACAGAAGTGCTTTAATAGATCTCTGCTCTCCCCATGTGTGTGAAAGTGATAGCGTGCACACCATGGTGGCACTTAGGCTAGAGATTACAAATACTTGTTATGAGTTATATTTGGAGTTGGATGTATTTATGAAATTGTGGTGTTTGTTGGAATCATCTAGTACTCAAGGTGAGAGTGTGGGGTTTTCTAGATGGGAAAGGCTTACTTTGAGGTGTGTTGTTATAGCCCTACCATCGATTAGAGTGTTCAACCGGAGAGTAGTATCATAAGAGAAGATATTTATATGAGAGTGTTCACTAGTGAAAGTATTATCCCTAGGCCTTGTTCTTAGCATTGATACACCGTTTGCAATTAGATCTGTTACATGTTTGCTTTCTTCCATCTTTATTTCAGTTTGCCTTTAGTCTCTTCCACGCCAGCAAGCTATTTTCTATCACCGTTACCACTTATAATTATCCATAACACTTGTATTTCACTATCTCTTCGCCGAACTAGTGCACCTATACACCTGACAAGTGTATTGGGTGTGTTGGGGACACAAGAGACTTCTTGTATCTTGATTGCAGGGTTGCTTGAGAGGGAATACCTTTGACCACTTCCTCCCTGAGTTCGATAAACCTTGGGTGATCCACTTAAGGGAAAACCTGTTGTTGTTCTACAAACCACTGCACTTGGAGGCCCAACAACTTTCTACAAGAATAGAAGTGCGTAGACATCAAGCTATTTTCTGGAGCCGTTGCCGGGGAGGTAAGGTAAAAGGTATTCACATCGGAGGATTAAAGAAGAAGAACCTCCCACGGAAAACGCATATTTTCTGGCGTCGTTGCCGGGGAGATAAGGTAAAAGGTACTCACATCCTCCGGTGTGAGTGCTCGAAGTTATTTCCTTTAGAATCTGCAATTTTTTCTTTTTGTTTCTTGTTTTCACTAGTTAGGCTTAATGGAAAACAACAACAAAAATAGAGAGCTTTATAGTATATATCTTGAGTTAGGACATGAAGTGTTTGAAGAGAAAATTAAAAAACCTATGGAACTTTATTTGCATGCTAATAGCAATGTTGTTAGTATGAATTCTCTGGACACCATTATTGCTAATGCTATGGAAAAGTCTAAGCTTGGGGAAGCTAGTTTTTATGAAAATGATCTTTTTATTTCCCCAGCTTTGGAAGATAGCTATTCTATTGCTTATGATGATACCAAACCTCCAATATATGATGATTACAATGATGAATATGATATTTTCAGTCCACCTACTATTGAGGAGAAAATTAATGATTACAATATGCCTCCTATATTTGATGATTATGGTGATGAGAATAATAATGATAGCTATTGTTGAATTTGCTCCCACCACAATTAATAAGCATGACTATGCTTATGTGGAGTGTAATAATTATTATATGCATGAGGCTCATGATAAGAATGTTTTATGTGATAGTTATATTGTTAATTTTATTCATGATGCTACTGAAATTTATTATGAGATAGGTAAACATGGTCTTATGTATCTCAATAATATTAAGTTTACCCTCTTTATGTTGAAAGTCTTGAAGTTGCACTTGTTTTTCTTTACTATGCTTGTTGCTTTGTGCTTCGATGACTTGTTTCTTTACAAGATTACTATGCATAGGAAGTGGGTTAGACTTAAATGTGCTTTGAATTTGCTTCTTGATGCTCTCTTTTACTTCAATTCATATGTCTTACGTGAGCATCTTCTCAAACTATCATGCCTAACTTAAAGGCATTAAACAAAAGTACTTATTGGGAGATAACCCAAAAGTTTTAGATGAGTCTTGGAAGTTATTACCTCTGTAATAACCGCTCCTTATCCTTTTTATTTCCTTTTTGTGCCAAGAGTAACCTCGAATGAGAGAGAAGTAATGCTTGGGAAAGTTGTTGTCCCGAAACAGATTTTTGTTCTTCACCGTAAAAATTCGTGTAAAATCTCTGTATGTCCTTTTGAGGCATGAATTTATTTGCTTCTGCCCCAGGTTGTTATATAACTTTCTTTAGTTCAACACTTTTTGATTTGAGAAATAGAAGGTCTTCGAAAAAATTCGTCTTTACCTGCTGGTCTGTTTTGACAGATTTCTGCCATTTTCTGCATTTGCTTCTTGTTGGTTCCTTCTTGAGTTCTTTTGGGGAATTGAGATTTTTGAGGGAAGTGCTACAGTAGCTAGTGTTCTAATGGAAGTTTATTTGCTGTTATAACTGAACCTTAAGACTTATTTATCTTGAGTGCACTAATGTTGCTAATAAAGCTTGTGTGAAGTTTTGTATGAAGAAAAAATTTCAAGTGTATGGAAGGAATGAGTAATGAGATGAAGGATGGACTAAAGCTAAAGCTTGGGGATGCCACGCGTATCGCCCCAAGAAATATCCAAGAAGTACAAGCGTCAAAGCTTGGGGATGCCCAAGGCATCCCCTTCTTCATCAATAAAAATCCCAGGTTTCTTCCAAACGCTTCATGCACAGTTGTGTTGTTCTTGGAGCGTCTTCTTTTTCGTTTTTGTTTTTGTTTTTTCGTTTGCTTGGTTTGCTTAGTTTGTTGAATAAATTGGTTAGACCCCCTCTTTCATACATTGGTTTTCAAATAGTTTGGTTTGGATTGGAAAAGAGTAGGAAAGTTCATGCTTAAGTGGTAAAGAGAGCTTGTTTTTGACCGTGGCCTATGCTTTGTCATGCCATGCTTGATATTGATTTGGCTTTATGCTTAGTATTATTTTCTGTAGCATGACTTGTTATAAACAACTGAGTTTTCTTAATGTGCCTTGGAAGGATCATGCGTTGTTTTAGCATATGAAAGCATAGTATAGTGGTATTCTCCTTTGATGCTTTATTTGGGTTGACCCTGCGCATGCTCACACCATGTTATGACTATCCCAAGTCACCACAGCCTTTATGATCCTTTAGTTTTCAACTTGTAGTATCACTTTATGCTTTGATTAATGATGTTTTGTCGCTCTGCATGATTATGGCCATTATTGCTCTCTTAGTTTGTCTCTCCCAGTCTTTTGCTAGCCTCCACAACAAAGTATAAGTTCCACTCATGCATCCAACTCCCTAAACCAAGTTATTCCAAAGATTCCACCATACCTACCTACTAGCTTATGCTATTCCAAGTATATTTATGCTTTTGTTTACCTTCCAAATTAAACTTGTTATGAGAAAACTAGTGATTAAAGCTCTCACGAACTTGATGGCACACTTTACTTTTCTTGCCCTTAATAAACTTGAACCATTGTCTCGTCTATGTTGTATATGTTTGTTGGGAATTAGCAGAACCATGCTTTCATGGGGAACGCTTTCAACATTGCACTTGGTACTTGTACCTAGTTGATATCATGCTCTTTTGTATATGGACGTCGTCGGTGTGAAATGAAAGGGGAGCTTGTAAGTCCATGGAGTTATGTATATGTGTTAGAGAAACGCCTGGGCCGCTGGTCTAATCCATGCTGACATGGTGGAAACCTGCAGTGTAACCATAATAAGCTGTCTATGAAGCATTCTTCTTAAAAAAAGAGTCCTATATTGAGAAAAAAAGAGAGAAAAAAAGATTATGAAAAGAGGAAAGAGAGAAAAAGGCACCATATTCCCATTGTAAATAAGAAGATTGCTGAGACGCTCGTTGTCTGCTTGCCTTGTCATTTTGATATGGGGATTCTTCCGTATCATCGCGCAAGGGGTACCCCGTTGGCGGTTCTCTATGATACACATGTACTTACGATGACAAGAACTTACCGGTGACTAAACTTGAGTAGCATGAGGAGCGGCCCTCATATACAAGGGACATGAGATTTCTGACTTATACTTCGTCAAGCATGTACACCATAGTTTGTTCACTTTAACCATAATCACTTTAAGATGCTTATGATAGGGGCAATGAGAGCTGAAAGCTATAAGTACCATAATTTTTGGAAGCTCTTTATGAAACTTGAATCTCTGCTTCCTTCTATGAAGGCCTTTCTTCCACCATTATATTGAGTCTCCACCTTCTACCTTTATGCACCTACTTTGAGAGCATAGTGGCCATTCTTAGTTTCTATGTGCATTGTCCCAAGACTAGTTGATTAATGCATAACTTGATATTGCTTGTTTTAAACTATTTGTATCTAGTCACTCTTGTGAACTTTGAAGGTGTCATATGCATTTATATTTGCTACTCTATGAGGGACAAGCTGAATACTATTATGCTATGTTTTCTATATGTGAAACAAACAAACGTCTTGCAAAGCATTGTTATTCATGAATCTTTTGTTTGTGCCTTTTCATGTTGCATCATAGTTTCTTTGTCCTATTGCTTGAACTTCGTCTTTCATGCTATGTTGAAGTACTATGATCCCAGCTTTGAATGTTTTACAAATACTTTGATCAAGTCTTTGATGGTGCATGTCACCTCAAAAATTATTCTTTCTTTTTATCACTTACCTAGTCGAGGACAAGCAGGAGTTAAGCTTGGGGATGTTGATACATTGCAAATGTATCTATAATTTTTGATGTTCCATGCTTGGTTTTATCTACTTTCTTATGTTTTGTTCCAACTTTGGAGTACTTTTCATAGACTTTCTTGGACTAACCTATTAATAAGATGCCATAGTGCCGGTTGCCTGTTTTCTGCTATTTTTGGTTCCAGGAAAGTCAGAAAATCAATATTCTCGGAATTAGACCGGACAAAAGCCAAAGTCGATATTTTACCGAAAGACTCGTGGAGCCAGAAGATGAGACGGAGAGGGGCCAGGGGCTGGCCACACCACCTGGTGGCGCGGGTCAGGCCAGGCCACGCCAGGGGGTGGTGTGGGCCCCTCCGTCACCCCCTCGGTCTCCCTCTCGCCTATAAGAACCTCCCGATGCATAAACCCTAAGTAGTCAAGCCTCCAGCCATGAAAAGTTCCGCAGCGCTGCCGCCACCGAAGCGGAGATTCGAGGGACAGAAAGTCTCTCTTCCGGCACCCTGCCGGGACGGGGAAGTGCCCCCGGAGCCATCTCCATCGATCTCCACCACCATCTCCATCGCCATTGATGATTCCCATGATGAGGAGGGAGTAGTTCTCTCTCGAGGCTAAGGGTTCTACCCGCAGCTATGTGTTCATCTCTCTCTCTATGCATGATCATATTGTGATCATGAGCTTTGTAATCAAGTAAATCTACCTTGCTACTCAAGTGCTTCCATAGATCTCTGCTATCCCCATGTGTGTGAAAGTGACAGCGTGCACACCATGGTAGCACTTAGGCTAGAGATTACAAATACTTGTTATGAGTTATATTTGGAGTTGGATGTCTTTATGAAATTGTGGTGTTTGTTGGACTCATCTAGTCCTCAAGGTGACAGTGTGGGGTTTTCTAGATGGGAAAGGCTTACTTTGAGGTGTGCTGTTATAGCCCTACCATCGATTAGAGTGTTCAACCGGAGAGTAGTTAAGAGTAGTATCATAAGAGAAGATATTTATATGAGAGTGTTCACTAGTGAAAGTATGATCCCTAGGCCTTGTTCTTAGCATTGATACACCGTTTGCAATTAGATCTGTTACATGTTTGCTTTCTTCCATCTTTATTTCAGTGTGCCTTTAGTCTCTTCCACGCCAGCAAGCTATTTTCTATCACCGTTACCACTTATAATTATCCATACCACTTGTATTTCACTATCTCTTCTCCGAACTAGTGCACCTATACACCTGACAAGTGTATTGGGTGTGTTGGGGACACAAGAGACTTCTTGTATCTTGATTGCAGGGTTGCTTGAGAGGGAATACCTTTGACCACTTCCTCCCTGAGTTCGATAAACCTTGGGTGATCCACTGAAGGGAAAACTTGCTGTTTTTCTACAAACCTCTGCACTTGGAGGCCCAACAACTGTCTACAAGAATAGAAGTGCGTAGACACAAGTGACTTCTTGTATCTTGATTGCAGGGTTGCTTGAGAGGGAATACCTTTGACCACTTCCTCCCTGAGTTTGATAAACCTTGGGTGATCCACTTAAGGGAAAACTTGCTGCTGTTCTACAAACATCTGCACTTGGAGCCCCAACAACTGTCTACAAGAATAGAAGTGTGTAGACAAACCTCTTTGCAGGGAAAAATCTTGAGGCGGTGTCGCCATAAGCTTTGAGTGTGGATGTTATCGACACACAGTACAATGTACAAATAATCATAGGGTGCATGACCAGTGCTTCCTATGGGAGTAGCCCCTGAGTGCCTGGTTGAGTCGCAGACTCAGGCAGGGACTAAAGAATTTTTGCGACTGCTGTCATCTTTTGTTTGCTTGTTTCAGTCGAATTTATTTCCAGCGCTCCCTATGGGAGTAACCCATGTCCATAATCAAATCGTGGATTCGAGTGATTGGGTATGCTTGAATGTCCATGTTTCTGCAGAAGAGAAAAAGGAAAAATCGTAGGGTACCCCCGAGTGCTTGGTGGAGTCGAAGACTCGAGCAAGGACTAAAGTAGTCGAAGTCTTCTGCTTCTCAATGTTGGATGACATCAGTGCTGATGATGTGGTGACCTCAGTTGCCCGCGTGAGCGAGTTTGACGGGACATGACGAGCGGTGAGTCCCATTTTCTAACTCTGATTTGACTGGGTGTGCGCAATCTTTATTTTAACTGCGCCTCCTCGATTTCCGCACGTAATGGGGTAGTGGGGGACGGTTCACGCTTCGGTTTCTCCACGTGTCGATCACAATGGTTGCCACGCGTCTGATAGGGTTTTTGATGGCCGTTGGATTTCATCTTCCAGGGGGTTAAGTAGCAGTGCTGCGATGGTAATTTTTCACATCTGCTTCTTTCTCTGCCTTTGTCGTTGTCGCCATTGCTGTTGCTCCTTTGTGTTCATCTTTCTCGTGGCGCTGGACCAGCTCCGCGTATTCCCTAGTTATTTTCTCCGGTCACACCGCCACCGTCTGATGGGAAAGAAGAAAGGAGGTGTCATGGCTGATTCCATCGCCGCCACCGTTGCTGCCAAGAAGAAGGGCGGCGCCGCTGCTGTGGGCACCAGCACCACCGTCGCCAGGAAAAAGAAGGGCACGGCACTCACGTCACTAATGGCGTGTGCCGCGCATCCGTGATCAAGTCTTCTGAGCTCCGTCTCCTATGCCAAGACGGAGTTCTATCTTCCGTAGCCGCGGACGCGCGTGTCCCCGGCAACGAGGTAATCCCTTCTCCTCCTGCCGGTTTTCAGGTGATGTTCTTAGCGTTCATCATCCGCGGTCTCTCGTTGCCCCTGCACCCTTTCTTCAGGGGTCTTCTCTGTTTTTATGGGCTCCAACTGCATCAGCTGTCCCCCAACTCCATCCTCCATGTAGACAGTTTTTATGGTCTTCTCTGTTTTTATGGGCTCCCTTTCTACATTACTCTTTGCGAGTGCTGGCTTGGAATCGAGCCGCACATCGGTCTCTTTAAACGTCTCTTCCAGCTGAAGCGCCAGTCGGCGTCTGGCTCCGTAGTCTACGATGTATGAGGTTGTGGTATCCATGTCGACTCCTCCGCCACGTACATCGACATCAAACCCGTAGCGTCCGTCCAAGGGTGGAGGGACAAGTGGTTCTACATCTGTGACCTGAAGGCCGACGGAGACCACTTCGGACTCGCGCCCTTCGATCCTGCGACGTCGTGCAAGAGGAGGCGCTCCTGGAAGTACGTGGTGATGCCCGGCGAATCCACGGAGACAAATGTATTGTACGAGCGCGTCTGCGACCTCGAGAGTCGCATGGGGAAAGAGGAGGGAGGTTGCGCCCTCATTCGCACGTGGCTGCGCCGTCTCGTCCAGCCCCTGCAAGCCAGAGTCCACCCTATGTTCCAGTGGGCTGGCGCGGATGATGTCACTCGCGTATCTGCCGATGGCATTTCCATGAGTGAGGTAGAAAAATGGTGCCACTGGTCACCAATTACACCGCCAAGGATGTGCTCCCCAATGATCCAGTCGTACCTCCATTCGATGCTTCCAATCCTCCTCCTGGGGTACAATTGTGCTACGTAGTAGCTTTGTTTGTCGACTGCTTCTTTTCTGTTTTTCTTGACTTGCGCTAAATTGTTTTCTTGTATGCAGGATTGGGGGTGTCGCCCTGTATGCCCCCTCTTTCTGAGGGGGTTATCCCTCATGAAGCTTTGGAAGAGGACGAGTCGGAGTCGACCGTCCCATCTAATGTGGAGGAGGAAGCTCCCGAGTCGAGTAGTCCGGACACTCGCAAGCGTTCGCGCAACGAGGATTCGGATGCATCATCCCCTTCGACTCTGGAAGGTGCAGCTATTGGTGCGGAGTCGCCGATACCTGCCGTCCCCGTGAGTACTATGGCGCCATCTTCTCGCAAGAAGATGCGGCTGCCAAAGGAATTGTCGTCGGAGTCGGGGGAGAAAACCTTCGATTTTGACAAGTTTGATTGATAAGTATACGAATCTTCTTTTTGGTTCTTCTTTGGAGTTGCATTCCCTTGATGTTGGTTTTGCTCTGCAGTCAGCCGGCGACGTCATCTTATGGCGACGTCGAATTGTTGAAGGAATCTAGAGTCGCAACCTCCAAAGCCAAGAAAGTGACGGAGCGCACTCCTTCTCCTCCATTGCCGGCCCACTCCAGCCATAATTCATCAAGTTCTCCACACGATGTGGAGCACTAGATGGTTATCTAGACGATTGCGCGTCAATCAACTTCGGAGTCATTGGAGGATCACGTATGTGTAGCGTTGTTTCTTCTAATTTTTTGCAGTCGAATGTATCATCTCCTATCATCTGCTTATCCTTTGCTTTTTCTTCTGTCGCAGCTTATTGTGAAGGAAGTCGCTCGCTTGGCGGAGCAAGTTCTTTCGATGGGTCGCCAGCATGCAATGCTGGATAATCTCCATCGCGTAGTTGAAAGTAAGTGTTTTTTCTTCTTCTTCCTCCTTGTGATATATTCGACTAATAGTCTATCTTTGTTTGTTTCACAGCTGAGCATAATGCACTCCTTCGAGACGCCGCTTCCCTCGAAAAGGCGCTTGCCACGGCGGAGAAGAGTCATGATGAGGCAGTCGCAGCACGTGACGAATCGCGGAAATGTGAAGAGGATCTGCGTGCCTCCATTGTAGCTAGGGAGAAGTTGTTCAAAGAACAGCTTTTCTCGATTGCCAAGGCTCTCTCAGGTATTCCCTTGTCTAGATTTTCGCCGTTTCTCTTCTTTCGAATTTGTTGTTGGTGCTGACTTTTGTGCCCATGCTTGGGTCTTGTGTAGATGCCAGTGGTCTGAGCTTCGACCCCCAGGAACTCCGTCGTGATGATGCTCTGGTGGGTGCCATTTCGGCAGTCGAAGATCGTGGCGTTGCCGTTCAGGGGACGCTCACCAAGGCCAAGGGCGTGCTCAATCGCCTCCGGGAGGAGCTGGCGCCCAAGACTGAGTTAATCGAGAATATGGATGAGCTGGTGGAGTCCCTTGCCGGGGGCATTCCTGTGAGCTTCAAGAACTCACTCCGTGCGGTTGGCGCTTCAATGTCACTCGAGATGGTTCAAGCCCACAGAGTCGAGGTTGATCCTGCAGCGGTCGCCAAGGCGATGCCTATCAGCGCGGATGGCCAATAGGTAGTCTTTGCTCCCTTCGCAACTGCTTGTGGCAAGTACGGGCCACAACTGATCAACACAGTTGCGAAGTACTCTAAGGAGCTGCAGCAAGCCAAGAAGGTGGCGAAGGCTGTGGCGTCAGGGGCCGGCGGAAAGTTTGTGGCATCTGATACCGCTACGGACTCAATGAGGCCCCCAAAACCAAAGTCCAAGTCGAAGAAAATAGTTGCTCCTCAGTAGTTGTGTCTGTAATAGTTAGATGGCCTATTTCTTTTGTCTGGATCATGCCTTTTTGCGAGTGTATCTGCTGATACTTTTATTATGCTTGAATGCACTCGAGTCTTTTGTCTATGCATCGCCTTAGTCTTCTTATTGTCTCTAGAGCATATCTCCTTCACTTTCAAATTTGCTACTATAGGTTCAGCAGCTATTTGTTCATCAGGTTCAACAACTTCATTTGTACTTTCATTAACCATAGTAGCTATCATAGAATGTTCCTTTATCTTAACTGGGAAAGGCATTTTCTCAATATAAGGTTTAGGTAAAATATGATTAGCAATATAAACTTCGGTATTTCTTGCAGGAACACAATTAGCAATATCTTTATATGGCTCATGATACTTATTTCATTTCTTTTTAGGAATTTCAATATAAGAAGCAAAAGCCTTAAAATAATTTGCAATACTTTGAGATTCAAGACCATAAGCATTACTAATATTATGAAAGTCATCAGTTCCCATAAAAGATTTAATGCATTCATAATCATGATTTATACCTGACTTTCTTCCTTTATCATTCTCCCATGCTTCAGCATTGTCTTGAATACGGTCTAGAAGATCCCATTCAGCTTCTTCTTCCATGCGTGTAAATGATCCAGCACAAGAAGCATCCAATAGATCCTTATCATGAAGAGAAAGTCTTGCACAAAAGTTATTAATAATAATATTGTTGGGGAGCTCATGAATAGGACATTTGAGCATTAGTAACTTCAATCTCCCCCAAGATTGAGTTGTACTCTCTCCATCAAGGGGCCAAAAGTTGTATATTTGATTCCGATCTTTATGAATCTCACTAGGAGGATAAAATTTTGAATAAAAGAAGGGTACTACTTCCTCCCATTCAAGAGCTTGACCATTCTTCAGCAGCTTGTACCATTCCTCAACTGTTCCTTTCAGTGATAATGAGAATAACTTCTTCTTGACTTGATCTGTTGTAATACCTGCACACTTGAACAACCCGCATAATTCGTGTATAAAGAGCAAATGATCACCGGGATGGACAGTTCCATCTCCAAAATAGTAGTTATCCATAACACGATCAACAATTCTTGTAGGTATTAAAAGTATCATTTTCAGTAGGTGGTGGTTCATCTACTACCTTAACAGTGCTAGTAGCATTACGAAATAAGAAACTAAGTGAATTATCCATATTGAGAATAAAGTAACTAACAGAAATAAACAATACTCACAGTAAAAGTTTTCTTTACCAGTTCCACTCTCCAATAGCGCTTCACTCCCCGGCAATGGCGCCAAAAAATAGTCTTGATGACCCACAAGTATAGGGGTGTATCGCAGTATTTTCGATAAGTAAGAGTGTCGAACCCAACGAGGAGCAGAAGGTTTTGACGAGTGGCTTGGAACAGGAATTCTCTGTAAATACTTAGCAAACGAATTTTAGGGGTTTTTGACAATGTAGATAAATAAAGTACGAGTAAATAAAAGAGAATAAGAATAATTGCAGCAAGTGGCCAAATCCTTTCTTTAGCAAAGGACAAGCCGATTGTATTACTTAAGATGACCAAATGTTCTCGAGGACACATGGGAATATCGTCACGTGCTTTCGTTTCATATAGTTAATTAATCTTCTTTCGTTTGATAAGTGTTGTGTGGGTGAACCTGTGCTAATGTACTGACCTTCCTAGGACTAATACATACTTGTTATTATACCCCTTGCAAGCATCCGCAAGTATAAGAAAGTAATTAAGATAAAAACCTAACCACAGCTTTAAACTCTGAGATCCTACACTCCCTTGTGCAAAGGTTTCCTAACGGGGGTTTAGGTTGTTGTCACTCCGGCAACCCCTACGATAAGTAGCCAAATACACAATGCATTCCCCTAGGCCCATAAAGGTGAAGTGTCATGTAGTCGACGTTCACATGACACCACCAGAAGAATAACACCACAACTTAAATAACAAACTATTAAATCTTTTTCAACACAATTCCACTACTAACAACATGACTTCTCCCATGTCCTCAAGAACTAAACAAACTACTCACAAGACATCATATGGATCAAGATCAGAGATGAAATAATGATAAGTAACAATCTGAACATGAACGATAATTCAATGGTTCCACTCAATAGCATCAACTACAACAAGTAATCAACACCGGGAAAGTTTCCCCTAAGAACTATGCAAGATTCAACACAATTGTTACTGCGGTATGGAGTGGTGATGATGGTGCTGGTGGAGATGGTGATGATGATGATCCCGATGAAGTCCAGCTTGATGATGGTGTTGATGGCGACGATCTCCCCTCTCTAGGAAGGAATTTCCCCGACAGATTTCTGCCTGCCGGAGAGCTCTTTCTCTCTCTGCAGTTTTCCGCCCCGAAGAGGCGATGAAATCTTTCTGTGGTCGCTCCCTGAGTCTTAGGGTTTCGTTGGAAATATATACGCTAAAGAGCAGAGCCAGAGGTGGGCCAGGGTGGCCACACCACCTGGTGGCGTGGCCAAGGGTGGCCCACGCCAGGGGGTGGTGTGGGCCCCTTGTGGCCCATCTCCGCTCCCCCTTTTGGCATCCTTCGTCTTCTGGAAAAATAGGATTTTCCATATATTTTCTGAGATTTTCTGATCTTCGTGAATTTTGCCTCCATACAGTGCCTTTTCCATCAGAATCCTGACTTCAGCGGTCCATCCTCCAAAAGTCATCAATCATGCAAAAATAGATGAAATAATATAAGTATCATCTCTTAATATGAAATATATCAATGAATAACAGAAATTATGATATAGAATAGTGATGCAAAATGGACGTATCATTCGCCTCGGCCACAAGGTGAAAAGAACTCACGCCTTCTCTGTAAGCATCAGAGCGTCGGTCACCGTACATCCATGGATGACTCATCTGTATCATACAACCATATATATAAAACGCAATTATGATGCTCAAATTAGTACCGCGCGGTCTAAAAGAGAAAATAGTTGCTAACCTTTTAGGACACTTGGAAACAAAGAGGAGAAACTTTAAGTGTGGCTCGGGCACCTCATATCATGTTTGTCTTGTGTGAACTCAAGTGACATCGCTCTCACAGGCATTTCATCGAGCACCTCTAGTGCATATAAAGAGAAAAATCTAACACAAACTATGCCACACATTTCCTCAATGAAAAAATAGAGGAGGGTTGTGCCATATATATAGGGCCAGCCCATTTGTCCTGGTTTGAGATATAAACCGGGACTAATGGGGGTGCCCGCAGCGCGCAGCATGCCCAAGACACATTAGTCCTAGTTTGTATCTCAAACCGGGACAAATGCCTCCAATAGGACCGGGACTAATGGTTTCTTACTAGTGGGCGGCTAGGGTCCAGACCATTAGTCCCGGCCGGGACTAATGTCTCGGACGAAAGGCCCGCTTTCTACTAGTGTATATTGACCTTCCAAAGACCTCAAGTATATTAATGAGAAGGATAAACTAGTTAAGGTAGAGTGTGCCATCATCAATGGAATGAGATCCTTAGTGGAGATCAAACCATCTAATGTTGGAGGAGTTAACTCACTCATCTCTATCTCTACTACTAATAAAGAGGCAAACATTTTCTTTCTTAAGCCCACCCCGCTTGGTGTACCTAACCTAAATTGTACCATCAGATCTCCAAACTAATTAGATCTAATGGGCTGAATTAATCTAATCTGTAGCCATGGGTGCACTTAGCGATTATTAACGATGGACTGTGCTCTGCCAGCGGAGGAAAACTTCCGCCCTCATAGTCCACCGTGGAGTAGAAAAAAACAACTGCCTGGTACGTTCGCCCCTTCATGTCCGCACAACGTCTCCTATATCCAAATCAGATCGCCCATGGCGCCGCCTCGCACCGCCACCATCCTGCTGCCTCAAGAGCCTCCTCGATGACCGATGCAAAGCCGTCTGGAGGAGAGGACCATGGCCTCCTCTCTAGGGTTTTAAAGGTCGGGAGGGAGGCCAGCAAGAAGAGGCAGCCCGAGGGCTCTCCGGAAGGGGAGGCGCGATGTGAGACCAGACACATGGCTTAATAGGATTGATAGAATACTCATACCAACAAGTTACAACTTTTTTTCCGGAAACTCATTCGAAAAAACTCTAAGGCTAAGCGTGCTTGGCCTAGAGCAATTCTAGGATGGGTGACCGACCGGGAAGTGGGTAACCGGGTGCGCACGAGTGAGGACAAAGTGCGCAGAAAAGACTAGTGTTGGTCTGTGGGGACAGTCTAGATATCCTATTAAGCTACCAGGAGTGACACCCCCCGGACCCAGGAGTGGATGGGGTGTTACACGCAAGACGACCCGGAAGACATCGGCTTGCACGCTCCCAGTGTCTTGACTCTGCCTAATGGTGATGGATGGCCAAACGGTGATGGCTCCTGGTTGCTGGGCAACCTCAAGTGACTTCTCCGGGCCGGAGATCATAATCCATGTCGCCCTCGCCGCCACCGCAGAAGTGACCACTTTGATGGATGAGCTGACGGTCGCTGACACCCCGCTCTTCCTCTCTTTGGTTTGGTGGCTGTATGCCTCTATCTCTTTAAGTATTAGGCTTAATTTCTGCAAGGATCTTTGCTTTGGGCACTTATTACGTATACAATTGTCCGTTCAAAGATATCTGCAGTTGTTTATAGTGTGATTGGTATCATATACGATTGAATTCCTTGTTTGATCCCATTTGCATGTTTGCCCGGGTTTATACGGACAAGGTAGACGTACTTGCTGTTGGTCACGAAGCCTGTTAAGGTCTGGGCCACTGTGCATCCCACGGCACTATTATAGAAGAACAGTAGCCTGACAAATAGTCGGTTCAGTCGGATTCAGGTACCAATTCAGGTGCCTAATCAAATGGAACCCTTATGGATTTGCTAGTTCATATGATTTGATCCAATACCATGTGTTTAATATTAACTTTTTTTTTCGAGAACCCGCAACGGAAAGTTGACAAGAACGCCATAGAATAGCTACAACAACACACTTGCTTTCGGCAGACAACACACTCCTATAACAACTGATGACAAGCCCACACTCCAACCAAGAATGGTTAGAGGCAGGACAAAGAACCCCCAACCGCGTCAAAACCAGCGCCAAACACCGCCAAGGACGACTAACACGCCAAGGTTGCCAAGGCCAATGCACCACTACATACGCCTAGAAGATGAAGCGAGCGAGTGGTAGAGACTAGCCACACTTGGAAAGGAGTCGACAAGATAGTGTCGGCGACGATGTGCATAGCGCCCCAAAGACTCACACCTGCAGGAGCAGCCAACACCGGCGAGTTCACCATCAGCGAGTGCCACCTTAGGGACACCCCTTGGAGCCTAAGCAGCGCCTTCATGAAGAGAGAAGACGTAGGAGCGCCGCCGCTGCTCGGTCCGATGAAGCGGACCTAGGGTTTCCCTGGCACCGAGAGGAGGGGACGATCGGACCCATGAACACGCCTCCACAGAGGAAGTGGCACCCGCAGGTGTCACCATGGTCAGCATCGAGAACACCGAGCTGGGTTTTCACCCAGGCCATAGACCGTTCCCAGGCAGAACGAAGATGAGAAGTGGGCAGATGCCGGCCAGAGCCACAACCGCGGATGCAGCTCATCGCAGAAGAAGAAGCACGTCGACCACCGATACCGCAGCACCCGGGCTCGCCAAAGCAGGGATCGAGAAGGTCACGCGGAGGCAGAGTAGGTACCTCACGGCTACCGGAGAGACTCCGACCACCACCTCCACCAAAAAGACGGCACAATCTGGGAGCAGGGCTCACCCAGGCGCATCTGGCCAGCAACCGCACGGGCGCCGCCGGCCGGAGCCGCGACCTGGGAGCCTCCACGACGTTGGGGACGGGAGATGAGGTTGTGAGCAGCGGGCTACGCCCGCGGCCCTCAGAGCCCAGATCGGGCCCGCGCCGCCGCCGCAGCGCGCGACAGAGCCGTCGCCGCACCGCGTCGAGCGCCTCCATAGACGCCACCTCCGCCGGCTCGACCATCTCGCCTGCTCCCTCGCAGCTGCCGCCTCCAGCCGCTGACATGGCGGCCCACCTCCTAACCGCCGCGCGGGGCCGAGAGGCACTAAGACCCCGCCGCCCCCTTCATCAGCGACGCCCGGCTTAGCCGGCGACGTCCTCAGGGGGCGACGAAGGGTAGGGGGCAGGGGGACGCGGCCGGCGGCGGACGGGATTTAGGGTTTCGCCCCCCACGCCGCCTGGAAGGGGGCGACGCGAGGACGAGGTCTCGTTCAACCTTTGTGTTTCATTAACTATTTCAATACGCCTAATTAGAAGAGTTGCAGACTTAGGTTGATTTGATGTTTAAAATTCCAAGGATTGAAGGTTAGAATAGCACCTACTGTTTTTGCATCCTTTCCGGTGCATGTTTTTTGGGCAAAATAAATTGTATTTTGTAGCCTTCGGTTGGAATGGTTATCTCTTGCTATCTGGTTTAGGATCTCTAAGCTAAAACTTTTTTTGTTCACTAGAAGCTGGTCGAGAGAAGGTGTAAAGGACAATTACCATGGTTATTACTTTGATGTTGCCCCCTTTTGTTGGCAGTCGGTTGTCATAACAATTCTATTGAAAAAAGACAAGTTGCGATCTACCAATGAGGGTTGTTTAAGTTGTTGTTTACTCAAGTTGTTGAAAATTGATCGTTTTCCTTATTACATTATAAAATTGTACGGGACAAATGTACAATTTGGGTCTTGTTGGTGAGTGATTAGGAATCTGCTTTCTGCTTCAGCCGAGTGTCCTGATGATGCTTGAATGTCGCGCAACAGCGGCGGGTGTACGGCGCCTCGGTAGTAGTTGAACAGCGCCCTCCCTCTCCTCTTTGTGTCCTCTGTTTTTCACCTCTATCAGACTTATGACATGTACATGATGTGTGCCCTTACAGACTATGGAAACGGATGCCTCTTATAACCTCTGTCAGACCGATGACAGGTTCACTGATCAGTAAAAACAAATTAGTCAATTTGATCACCGTGTGCTTGTTATGCTTCAAGGAGATGCATAGTGATTTCTCGAGGAACTACTTGTAAAAATAATTATTATAATTTTCCATTAACCTCGATAATTACTTGTGTTTGATGAGTCGAGAAATCAAGTGAGATTTGTTTAAGAGTACCATTTGCTATAAGTGTGGTCTGGTGTCAAGTGTATCTGCCTTCAGATAATCTCTAGTTGCGTGTTCATTTTCTTTAATCTAATGAAGTGTTCATTTCCGTATTGAGTTTATATGATTAATGGGTGTAACATGACACTTCTTCGAATGATCTTCAGACATGCAGAATACGAAATGAGAAGGCACTACTTCGGGCTGGGTGAACCATGGAGTTGCACGGAACCAGACCGAACCACTTGCTGCAGCACGGATTGATACCCTCTTATACAGTTTGGTCTTCGGTGAAGGTGTGTTCTCGACAATTCAACATCAGTTTTGTTGTTCAATGCAATACAACACTTTTATCTTGGAAATTTCATTAGATATGTTATTAACTCAAATAATTTGGATATTATAACATTCTTATAGACATGTGCATTATTCTTTGCATCTTAAGAAATGTTTATCACATCTCCTAATTTTTTGTATTATTTGGAAGTTATGCATGCTAACAATTTTATTATATCTCTTGAAGGCTCATTTTATATTTTATTTTCAGGACTGGACCAAGAATTGAAGACAAATACACGTGTATCTTTGAAGGTAGGGACGATTGATTTAAAATCCTCTAACGACTAGATAAGAGTGAGGAGGCAGTGGATTGTATTTTTGGTAGTTTGGTGTGTATATGTTAGTCCATGACTTTGTACAAATGTTATTCTTTTGTTACCGTCGATATATGTGATATATTCTCACATGTATCTTGTTTTGCTTCTTTACACTGTCAGAAATTTATTATGATATATTGATCTCCACATTCTGGGTATTTATTTGTGGGTGTTATTAATTTTCCACACCATTTTCTAATTGTTTCCTATCTTTTGTTGAAGTACAAATATTGCATGGTAGTTCGATCAATTTAAAATTACATAGGTGGTCTAGACTGATTTTTTAGCTGAAATTGCAACTCTGTAAAAAAGGAATCAAATATTGTATTTATGATGACATTGAAACGAGAAATTTTTTGAGAGCTCAGATGCGTGCATGAGTCTGGAAGCGGGTAGGATGCCTTAGAACTGATATGGTATTTGTCATAGTAATATTCTGAATTAAATATGGGTATTTTTTGGCCCATCAAGGGAGAAATCTTATTGTTGTATATCAATATGCCCGATTGTTGGTTTTTGGCGATGGATTTGATCTTGATACACTTTAGTGAATTTTGTGAAGTAGTGCATCACATTACAAGTAGGATGCAAGTAGCCATATTTAGATTTAAATCATACTCTCTCGTTTTTGCGGGGAAGATTGAAATCATAGACTCCATGCATTCATAGTTTTGAAACAAGACGTGCGGTTGCACGTGCACACTAACTAGTGAGTTAACTAGAAGAAGTATCTAAATCTAAGAATTAACTGGTACTTATGAAGTTAGAAGAAAGCTAGTAATGTTAGAGTATCAAGTAATAAACTTGTTAAGCCAAGTTGGTATAAGCTTAGAGTAAGCTTCCTTAACAAGATAAACCCTATAAAGAGACCAGGTGTAGTACAAGCCTACTGCTTAGGGAATGATAAATCTTGACTGGACATTTAGAAGCCTAAGCCTAGTGAGATCAAAGGTTGGTGGTCATTACTCTCAAGTCACTTGAGAATGGATGACTAGATGATGAAGAAGTGTTGTGAGAATACCAAATTAGGCAAAACCTTAGTAAGTTGAATCGTCTAGCTTGATCATGAGAAGTCAAGCTAGGTTTGATGAAGTATATGATATGAGTTGTATGGAGTAGTTGGAGGCATAGTAGTTTAACGAAGCTTATGCAAGGACAAATTTGTATTATGGGGAATAGTACCATACCTCTTCTTCAGGATTGGTATCACTTGTGATATAGTGAGGATTGTAATCTTGCAAGCCTTGGAAGTAGATGCAAGGTGAATATAAAAGGAGTTAAGTGATGGAGTTAGAAATAGCTACATTGATGATTCATCAGAGGTAGTTTAGAAATGGAAGTCATATATACTAGGAGAAGAATGAAGGATTAATGTTGAAGTGGGATGACCATGTCATCATATGATGATGGATATGGTGGAGTCAGATGAATGACTTATTCAGGAAGATGGGATCTTTGTGAATAAGATAAGAGAGATATATAGAGTATACTTAGGAAAGGAATTCCTTATCTAAAGATAAGCTTAGTGAAGTATTTAGGATAGGAATTCTTGAGAAACCTTTAACCAAGTTCATATCAAGCATGAACAGGATCATATTTATCTCATTGTTCAAAACCTTAGAATTAAGTTGGTAGTGGAACCATTTCCTGTTCCTAGGTAACCATTGTATAATATCTCTTAGTTAAGTAGAGTTTCTAAGGGATAATTAGAATACCAGTTGAGAGTGTTTATGGATGAAAGCCTTTTCTACCTTATCATCTTAAACCCTAATAAAAACCCTAGTCTCATGGAATCATCAAGACCACATTAAGAAGTAATCTTTATAGCTCACTCTAAGTTGAGATATCATTCAGGATTGTAATTCAGGATCAATCTTTAAACTTGATCCCTAGCAACATTCACTAATAAACTTGAGGGTAGTGTATCCTCTAGGGTCCATAGTAAGTGTGGTATTAAAAAACCCTAAGTAAAGGTTGTTGGGAATTGAGATCACTTGTTCCACATGAATGATAATGGTTGTTCACCATTATAAACTTCTATCAACACATTAACCACACTTAAGAAAGTAGTGAACAACTAGTTTAAGAAACGATACATGCCTATTTTGAAAGTGGTAGGATGGTTATGAATAACATTTTACGGGACCTTGATTAAAGGAAATTCCAAACTTAGAGAACCCTAAAATTTAAACCATTAAATATAATGGTTGTTATATGATGCTAAGTATGAATATATTTCATGGAAAACACTAACTATCTTAAATCTTTACCATCACAATTTTTATGGTCAAAAGAAAATCATTTTATAAGGTTTATATATAGTAAACTAAAACACCTTAAAACCCTAATCTCAATTAATATTTTATAATAAAACAATCCTTTATATATGATTAGTGTAAATACTAAAAAGATAATGCCAAACCAATTAGTACATTAACCCATGAAGAACCTTGTGGATTCACTGAATTTTGGATATTTGAAATATTATAAGAATTCAAATTGAAAAAGAAAACAGAAAAATAGAAATAGAAAAAGAGAGAAAAGGAAAAAACAGCAAAACCAGGCCGCATCCTGATGGCCCAAAATATATCGAGCTCATTGGGGAACCCCAAGAGGAAGGTATGATGAGCACCTCAGTAAGTTTTCAATCAGTTATGAAACCAAGGTTAAATCGAACCAATAGGAGCAAGGAAACACCCCAAAGGTATAGCTAGCTGAACTTTGGCAGGGCGCACTACCGGTGCCAGCAACAACGTGGAGACCTGCACAACACAACCACAGAACTTTGCCCCCAACTTGCGATGAGGTTGTCAACCTCACCGGTTTTGCTGAAAACAAAGGATTAAACGTATCGAGTGGAAGAAAGTAATAGTTTGCAGAAAGTAAACACAAAGTAGTAAACAGTTGATTGTAGATTGATAGTAAAAGAAAGGACCGGGGTCCATAGTTCACTAGAGGTGGCTCTCCTTAAGATAGATGACATGTTGGGTGAACAAATTACAGCGGGGCAATTGACAAACATCGAGAAAGCATACAAGCATATACTACTCATCTTGAATCCTTTGAGATTCGATTGGGCATTACAACATTATACATAGACCACCATCCAACTGCATCTATGACTAATAATCCACCTTACGAGAGGCATGAACCCACTATCGAGCATAAATACTAACTCCTGGAGTTGCTAGCATCTACTTGGCCAAGATAGCTACTAACAACGGAAAGCATGCAAGATCACAAATAACAAAGACATGATAGAATCAATAATCAATATGAAATAGCATCTCAATATCCATCAGATCCCCGCAAACACAACATGCAGAATTACAAATAGATGATCTTGATCATGAACGGAGCTCACAAGATCTAGACATGATAGCACAAAGGAGGAGAACCAGCCATCTAGCTACTACATGGACACGTAGTCCAGAGATGAACTACTCACGCATCACACCGGAGGCTTGCATGATGATGAAGAAGGCCTCCAGGGTGAATTCCCCTCTCCGGCAGGGTGCCGGGAAGAGCTTCAGATCCCTCCCGATCTAGGGATGGAGATGACAGCGGCTATAGACTCTTTCGTGGAATTTTGATCGGGTACTTAGGGTTTCTGTATCGGGGGCATCTTATAAGCGGAAGGAGAGACCGAGGGGGTGCCTGGCCTAGCCACACCACACCTTGGCGCGGGCCAGGCCCGGCCGCGCGGCCAGGTGGTGTGGCCACCCTCTGGCCCTTCTCCGTCTCGTATTCTGGCTCCAGGTGTCCCTCGGTGAAAAACTGACTTTGGCTTTTGTCCTGTCCAATTCCGAGAATATTCATTTTTTGACTTTCCTGGAACCAAAAACAGCAGAAAACAGACAGCTAGCACTGCGGCTCTTGTTAATAGGTTAGTCCAAGAAATCATATAAAAAGTACTCCAAAGTGTGGACAAACATAAGAAAGTGGATAAAACCAAGCACGGAACATCAAAAATTATGGATACGTTAGCAACGTATCAACATCCCCAAGCTTAACTCCTACTCGTCCTCGAGTAGGTAAGTGATAAAAAGAAAGAATAATTTTTTTAGGTGGCATGCACCATCATAAACTTGATCAAAGTATTTATAAAACATTCAAAGCTGGGATCATAGTACTTCAATCATAACATGAAAGACAAGGTTCTAGCAATAAGACAAAAAACCATGTTGTAACATGAAAATGCACAAACAAAAGATCAATGAATAACAATGCTTTGCAAGACGTTTGTTTGTTTCACATAAAGAAAAACATAACATAGTGGCATTCAGCTTGTCCCTCATAGAGTAGTAAACATAAATGCATAGGACACCTTCAAAGTTCATAAGAGTGACTAGATGCAAATAGTTTAAAACAAGCAATATCAAAGTTATGCATCAATCAACAAGTCTTGGGACAATGCACATAGAACTAAGAATGGCCACTGTGCTCTCAAAGTAGGTGCATAAAGGTAGAAGGTGGAGACTCAACAAAAAAAGTAAAAGAAAGGCCTTCATAGAAGGAAGTAGGGATTCAAGTTTCATAAAGAGCTTCCAAAAATTATGGTACTTAATAGCTTTCAGCTCTCATTGCCCCTATCACAAGCATCTTGAAGTGATTAAGGTTAAAGTGAACAAACTATGGTGTATATGCTTGACCAAGTATAAGTTGGAAATCTCATGTCCCTTGAATACGAGGGCCGCTCCTCATGCTACTCAAGTTTAGTCACCGCTAAGTTCTTGTCATCGTAAGTACATGTGTATCACAGAGAACCGCCAACGGGGTACCCCTTGCCCGATGATACGGAAGAATCCCCATATCAAAATGACAAGGCAAGAAGACAACGAGCTTCTCAGCAATCTTCTTATTTACCATGGGAATATGGTGCTTTTTTCTCTCTTTCCTCTTTTCTCATATCTCTTGTTTTTTTCTCCTTTTTCTCAATATCTGACTCTTTTTTTATAAGAAGAATGCTTCATAGACAGCTCATTATGATTACGCTACAGGTTTCCACCATGACAACATGGATTAGCCCAGCGGCCTAGGCGTTTCTCTAACACATATACATAACTCCATGGACTTACAAGCTCCCCTTTCATTTCACACTAACGAAATCCATAGACAAAAGAGCATGATATCAACTAGGTACCAAGTACACGTGCAATGTTGAAAGTGTTCCCCATGACAGCATGGTTCTGCTAATCCCCAACAAATAAGTGCAAGCATATACAACATAGACGACACGGTGGTTCAAGTTTATTAAGGGCAAGAAAAGTAAAGTGTGCCATCAAGTTTGTGAGAGCTTTAATCACTAGTTTTCTCAGAACAAGTTTAATTCGGAAAGTAGATAAAAACATGAATATACTTGGAATATGTATGGTGGAATCTTTTGGAATAACTTGGTTTTAGGAGTTGGATGCATGAGTGGAACTCATACTTAGTTATGGAGGCTAGCAAAAGACTGGGAGCGACCAACACAGAGGGCAATAATGGCCATAATCATGGAGCGCGAGAAAACATCATTGATCAAAGCATAACGTTGTACTACAAGTTGAAAACTAAAGGATCATAAAGGCTATGGTGACTTGGGATAGTCATAACATGGTGTGAGCATGTGCCAAGTCAACCCAAATAATGAATCAAAGGAGAATACCACAATACTATGCTTTAATATGCTAAAACAACGCATGATCCTTCCAAGGCACATTAAGCAAACTCAATTGTTTATAACAAGTCATGCTACAGCAAATAATACTAAGCATAAATCCAAATCAATATCAAGCATGGCATGACAAAGCATAGGTCACGGTCAAAAACAAGCTCTCTTTACCACTTAAGCATGAACTTTCCTACTCTTTTCCAATCCAAACCAAACTATTTGAAAACCAATGTATGAAAGAGGGGGTCTAAGCAATTTATTCAAGAAACTAAGCAAACCAAGAAAACTAAAAATAAAAAAGAAGACACTCCAAAAACAACACAACTATGCATGAAACAATAAAAATGAAGTGTTTGGAAGAAACCTGGGATTTTTATTGATGAAGAGGGGGATGCCTTGGGAATCTCCAAGCTTTGACGCTTATACTTCTTGGATATTTCTTGGGGTGACACACGTGGCATCCCTGAGATTGAGCTTTAGTCCATCCTTCATCTCATTACTCATTCCTTCCATACACCTGAAATTTTTCCTTCATACAAAACTTCACACAATCTTTATTAGCAACATTAGTGCACTCAAGATAATAAGTATTTAGGTTCAGTTCTAACACCAATAAAACTTCCATTAAAACACAAGCTACTATGGCACTTCCCTCAAAAATCTCAATTCCCCAAAAGAACTTTAAAAGGAACCAACAAGAAACAAATGCAAAAAATGGCAGAAATCTGTTAAAACAGACCAGCAGGTAAAGACGAATTTTTTCGAAGACCATCTGTTTCTCAAATCAAAAAGTGTTAAACTAACAAAAGTTAGATAACAACCTGGGGCAGAAGAAAAAAAATTCATGCCTCAAAACGACGTACAGAGATTTTACACGAATTGTTGCGGTGAAGCACAGAAATCTGTTTCGGGACAACAACTTTCCCAATCATTACTTCTCTCTCATTAGAGGTTACTCTTATCACAAAAAAGCAAATAAATGATAAGGAGTGGTTATTACTGAATTAATAACTTCCAAGACTCATCTAAAACTTTTGGGTTATCTCCCAATAAGTACTTTTCTTTAACGCCTTTAAGTTAGGCATGATAGTTTGAGAAGATGCTCACATAAGAAATATGAATTGAAGTAAAAGAGAGCATCAAGAAGCAAATTCAAAACACATTTAAGTCAAACCCACTTCCTATGCATAGGAATATTGTAAGAAAATAAATCAAAGAAGCACATAGTAGAAAGAATGGGTAGATAAAACAAGAGCAACTTCAAAACTTTTAGCACATAAAGAGGTGTTTCAGTACCATGAAAACTTTTACAACCATATTTTCCTCTCTCATAATAATTTCTAGTAGCCTCATGAATAAACTCAACAATATAACTATCACATAAAGTATGCTTTTCCTGATCTACTAACACATAATTTTTATTAAGCTCAAAAATAGTGGGATTAAAACCAAGCCCACTTTTAACAATTCTATAACAAGATGACTGATCATTCAATATAGGACCATCGTCTAGAAATTTATCATAAACATTTTCTAAGCAAAACTCTTTAGTACAATGCATTTCGAAGTTAGGCACAAATAAAGGATTATCACAGATAACATGAGCATAACATTCATCCTCCTTTCGTAAGCATGGGGGACAATAAAATAATGTAAGGGATAAAGAGTTACTCTCATTAGAAGGTAGGCATGGGTAGCTAATCCATTCTTCCTCCTTTTGTTCATCACTCTCCTCTTCTTTTTCATCTAATGAGCTTCCCATTTCAGCAATTTCTTCTTCCATAAACTCCTACAAGGCATTAGTCTCTTCCGCTGGTGGAGAGCATCTATTAAGATATTCAAGAATATAGCCATTTTCTTCCTTGTAATTATCAAAGCAAAATTGAAATATATCATAAACCTCATATTTATAAGGTGAATCATCAGTATTTTCAAGCAAATTAGCAAGTTCAAATGCACCCTTCCAAGCCATAAATTCTTCAATTTTCTCCACATCATAAAAGTCATAATTTCCTTTAACATAAGAAGATATGGTAACATTATCATTATACTCACATTGAAAAGGGAGGTGTTTATACCTCCTACAACAACAAGATTTATCAACGCAATAAGTAATATTATAAGTAGAGCACGCGTTTCTAGCACTGGTATTCAATTTATTAATTTGTTCCCATAAGAATTTCCCTTTTTGTGACAAGCGGTGTTCCTTATAATAATATTTGTGTTCTTCCGTGAACCCACCTTGCCAATTAGATTCAGTTTCAAAGAAACCAACCATTGATAGACATCATGATAAAGCAAGACAATAACAGACCAACAAAAATAACAACTATAGTAGGAACTAATTTTTTTGTATTTTTGATAAAAGAAACAAGCAAACAAAGTAAAAGTAAACTAAGCAAAACAAAAATAACAAAGTAAAGAGATTGGTTATGAGGGACTCCCCTTGTGAAGATGTCCTTGCCTCCCCGGCAACGGCGCCAGAAAAATAGCTTGATGGCCCAAAATATATCGAGCTCGTTGGGGAACCCCAATAGAAAGGTCTGATGAGCACAGTAGCAAGTTTTCCCTCATTTATGAAACCAAGGTTTAATCGAACCTGTAGGAGCAAGGAAACACCCCAAAGGTGAAGCTGGCTGTACTTTGGCAGGGCGCACTACCGGTGCCAGTAGCAACGTGGAGACCTGCACAACACAACCACTGAACTTTGCCCCCAACTTGCAATGAGGTTGTCAATCTCACCGGTTTTGCTGAAAACAAAGGATTAAATGTATCGAGTGGAAGAAAGTAATAGTTTACAGAAAGTAAACACAAAGCAGTAAACAGTTGATTGTAGATTGATAGTAAAAGAAAGGACCGAGGTCCATAGTTCACTAGAGGTGGCTCTCCTTAAGATAGATGACATGTTGGGTGAACAAATTACAGCAGGGTAATTGACAAACATTGAGAAAGCATACAAGCATATACTACTCATCTTGACTCCTTTGAGATTCGATTGGGCATTACGACATTATACATAGACTGCCATCCAACTGCATCTATGACTAATAATCCACCTTTAGGTTATCATCTGAACCCCCTCCAGTATTAAGTTGCAAGCAACGGATAATTGCATTATGAATTGCGTGTAAAGTAAACAATACAATTGTTCTATGAACAAAGGATTGTTGTTTTCTCCCTAGTAGCAACATCACATGTAGTACCTTAGAGATTTCTGTCACTTCCCCAGATTACCAGAGGCATGAACCCACTATCGAGCATAAATACTAACTCTTGGAGTTGCTAGCATCTACTTGGCCAAGATAGCTAATAACAACGGAAAGCATGCAAGATCACAAATAACAAAGACATGATAGAATCAATAATCAATCTGAAATAGCATCTCAATATCCATCGGATCCCCACAAACCGAACATGCAGAATTACAAATAGATGATCTTGATCATGAACGAAGCTCACAACATCTAGACATGATAGCACAAAGGAGGAGAACCAGCCATCTAGCTACTACATGGACCCATAGTCCAGAGATGAACTATTGATGTCTACGCACTTCTATTCTTGTAGACAGTTGTTGGCCTCCAAGTGCAGAGGTTTGTAGAACAGCAGCAAGTTTTCCCTTAAGTGGATTACCCAAGGTTTATCGAACTCAGGGAGGAAGTGGTCAAAGGTATTCCCTCTCAAGCAACCCTGCAATCAAGATACAAGAAGTCTCTTGTGTCCCCAACACACCCAATACACTTGTCAGGTGTATAGGTGCACTAGTTCAGCGAAGAGATAGTGAAATACAAGTGGTATGGATAATTATAAGTGGTAATGGTGATAGAAAATAACTCGATGGCATGGAAAATACTAAAGGCAAACTAAAATAAAGATGGCAACAAGAAAACATGTAATAGATCTAGTAGCAAACGGTGTTTCAGTGCTTACAAACAAGGCCTAGGGATCATACTTTCACTAGCGAACACTCTCATATAAATATCTTCTCTTTATGATACTACTCTTAACTACTCTCCGGTTGGACACTCTAATCCATGGTAGGGCTATAATAGCACACCTCAAAGTAAGCCTTTCCCATCTAGAAAACCCCAGACTGTCACCTTGAGCACTAGATGGTTCCAACAAACACCACAATTTCATAAAGACATCCAACTCCAAGTATAACTCATAACAAGTATTTGTAATCTCTAGCCTAAGTGCCACCATGGTGTGCACGCTGTCACTTTCACACACATGGGGAGAGCAGAGATCTATTAAAGCACTTGAGTAGTAAGGTAGATCTATTTGATTACAAAGCTCACGATCACAATATGATCATGCATAGAGAGAGAGAGATGAACACAAAGCTACTGGTAGAACCCTTAGCCTCGAGAGACATCTACTCCCTCCTCATCATGGGAATCAGCAATAGCGATGGAGATGGTGGTGGAGATCGATGGATATGGCTCTAGGGGCATTTCCCCGTCCCGGCAGGGTGCCGGAACAGAGACTTTCTGTCCCCCAAATCTCCCCTTCGGTGGCGGCGGTGCTGTGGAACTTTTCGTGCCTGGAGGCTTGACTATCTAGGGTTTATGCCTCGGGAGGCTTCTTATAGGCCAGAGGGCAAGGTCGGTGGGCGGCCAGGGGGCCCACACCATGCCCTGGCGCGGCCTAGGGGGACCTGCGCCATGGGGTGGTGTGGCCACACTGTGGCCCCTCTCCGACTCTCCTTCTGGCTCCGTGAGTCTTCCGGGAAAATATCAACTTTGGCTTTTGTCCGGTCCAATTCCGAGAATATTTATTTTTTGACTTTCTTGGAACCAAAAACAGCAGAAAACAGGCAACTGGCACTATGGCACTTTGTTAATAGGTTAGTCCAAGAGATCATATGAAAAGTTCTCCAAAGTGTGGACAAAACATAAGAAAGTAGATAAAACCAAGCATGGAACATCAAAAATTATAGATACATTTGCAAGGTATCAACTACTCACGCATCACACTGGAGGGTTGCATGATGATGAAGAAGCCCTCCAGGGTGAATTCCCCTCTCTAGCAGGGTGCCGGGAAGAGCTTCCGATCCCTCCCGATCTAGGGATGGAGATGATGGTGGCTACAGACTCTTTCGTAGAATTTTGATCGGGTACTTAGGGTTTCTGTATCGGGGGCATCTTATAGGCGTAAGGAGACGCCGAGGGGGGGTGCCTGGGCTGGCCACACCACCCCCTGGCGCGGGCCAGGCCTGGCCACGTGGCCAGGTGTTGTGTCCACCCTCTGGCCCTTTTCCGTCTCGTATTATGGCTCCGGGTGTCCCTCGGTGAAAAACTGACTTTGGCTTTTGTCCCATCCAATTCAGAGAATATTCATTTTCTGACTCTCCTAGAACCAAAAACAGCAGAAAACAGGCAGCTGGCACTATGGCTCTTGTTAATAGGTTAGTCCAAGAAATCATATGAAAAGTACTCCAAAGTGTGGACAAAACATAAGAAAGTGGATAAAACCAAGCATGGAACATCAAATTTTTTGGATACTTTAGCAACATATCACATCCCAGTTCCTATTCAAAGCCCGTGTGCAGTAGTAGCAAATCTTGTTCACTCTGATACAGCCCACAACGGCCCAACAACAGCCCAAGTCATCTCTCTCTCTCTCACTGACAAGTGGGACACCTCCAGGGACCACGGGTTGAGATGTAAAGTAATACAGGGGGTTTTCCGCAAAATGTCCGTGTCGTTGTCTTCCCGTGCGTCACAAGCAGCTCGCTAGAGCACCGCGCTGCCGCTCGATGCGCTCATCGATGTCAGTTGTGCGCCATGATACTCACCACCATGCTAGGAGGGGATAAGAAGGCCACTGTGACGCTCCTGCTCATCCTCATCCTCTTACTCTCTCTCGTGCTCTCTCTCTTCCTCTCTGTGCCGTGAGGGGCCGGTAACCCTAGCCACAACTCATCATCAATTGCGACCGTTCTCGCCTTCCCTGTGGCTGTCCAGGCATGCCACGAGCACCGCCGTTCTCTCCGGCGTCTCCTTGTCTGAGGAATCAAGCTAGGGTTCCCGAAATCAAGCTCTGCAACGTCATCTCCATCATCTCCGACAAGGTCCGTCGTTGTCCGTGTTATCGTCTCCGACCTTCTCCGGTCTCCTCGTCCTCACAAACATCACCAGGGTGAGCTTCTGCATCCTCCCGTACCCCTCTCACTCCCTGTAGTGGTCTAGGTAGCCCTACCACTGCGTACCACCGTCTGCCGCCGTCGGCTGTTGTCGATGCCGATGCTCCGATGACCTTTAGCAGGCGGTGCGACCTGGATTAGCATCCACATGCTCTACTGGTTCGAACGCATAGTATACCTTGCCCGTGCGCGCTCAAAATCGTCGCCGGTGACAACCAACCGGCAGTGGTGGCCGTTCTAGCATCAGATCGTGCCTTGTCAGCAGATTTGACTAGGTCTTCATCCCGCGTTGCTGCCGACGTGGTCCTGACCCCACTAGTCAGTGACCCTGCCTAGATTAGGTCTGAGTGTAAAAAGTATGACCATGTTTAGTAAATAGATAAAACATTATAAATTCAAATATAAATATTTTCTAGAAATTTAATAAAATTATTAATTCTTGTCAATTCAATAACTTTTGTTTTATAATTCAGAAAAATATATATTATATATCAAAATGTTCACAAAAATAAACTCTATAATTTAAACTTATTATCATATCTTATTTTCGAACTGAAATGAAATAGCTATTATTAGCAAATATTCTATTAAGGATAAATCTTTAAAAAGCATATACTATTATTTAAAATTCAGAAAATTAAGTATAACATATCAAAATTCTTAGAAAAACGAAATATACATTTATAAACTTGTTTTGTACATTTTTGTGTCACTCAACTAAGTATTATTATTTATTAAGTCTTTATAAAGTGATAAAGCTTATAAAAAGCATATCTTATTATTTATAAATCATAAAAATATTTATAATATAACAAAATGTTCACAAAAATAATAACTACAAGTTAATAATATAATATTACACTTTTGAAGTAAATGCCAACCTAATCCTCTAATAACTTGAATTAAAAATATTTCCTTAGTTGGTAATTTATAAAAGTATGTATAAAATTGCTAATACCTCTAATATTGTCCATGAAAGGTCTAAAAAATAGTATTTGTCTTAAAGTATTGATAATATGAAGTCAAAAAAGTCCAAAACATTTTAAATACAATTTTGTTAAATTACCATTCACCAATAAGTGTATATTATTTTCCAAAAGGTTTCTTATCAAATATAAAATCTTCAAGAATGATATTTTGGACTTAATAAAACCTTTCACCATTACTTCAACCACAAGTTTATAAACCTACTAAAAATCCAAAGATAATTCATAAGTAGTTAAGTAATTTTGTTTCCATATTATGAATTATAACCACTCATTTGTAAGGAAACAAATGGTTCTATTCAAATATAATGTTAAGAAAACATGACTCAAATAGAAGTGTTACCACTCTTAATTAAGCTTAAAGAAACATTATGAAGTGAACAAATTATAATACCATCTAATGACCAAGATAGATAAGTCTGAAATACTAGTGTGGTCATTATTCAAATGAAGTAATTCTTTCTTCCTAGAGAACTATAGCTAGTAAGAAACCCTAAGAGTGTTAATTTAAAGTTTAAATGTTTTTGTTTACTTAAGTAAGATTTCCCTCAAAAGTTATTATTTTAAGATACATCATAAAGCAAGACATAAGCATTTCCATAAAATCTCTGATTGGTTACTAATCTCTATATAAAAAGTCTTTAGATAGCATTCCACATTTGTGTGCTTTAATATTGTATGCTACTTGTTGTATTTACATATTGTTTCACATACTCTCACAAGACTTAATAAGAAGCACAAGTGTGAAGCTGGTATAAAAGTGAAACACATTCTAAAGAAACCATCCCCAGTTTCCGAACCCTAGATTAGATACGGTTATTCCGAGTATTCGCGTTTATCAAACAGCATTACATTACTTATGCATAATTGAATATTGCTTCTTTAAACATTAGTCCTTACCAGACCAATGATGCTAATTTCATATTTTGGATATTCTATTGTCTTGAAGATCATGAGTGCATAATCTTGCAATCACAAAAGGTAAGTTCACACTTGCTCATGTCCTTTGGTTATTTTCTATCAAATGGTTGTAACTCGAATGTTGTCATCACCTGCATTTCAAAAGGGTTAGAAAATACTATTTTCATTATAATATGATTATGGATTATTTACCAAGTGGTAATAATCTACTGATATAGTTCAAGTGGTAAAGGAACATAATATCTAGGACTTAACAACCAATGTCGCTAGTGATTCTAGCATCATATATTACGCGTTATCCATGAGATCTAGAATGGGACGGAGAAGTCAACTAGATCTTCTTCCTTTCACATGGACGGATGACCTTATCGTGAGGTTGCAGATTTCTCGGGGAGAATCCAGCACATGGGTGGGACCCCTCAGTGCCTCGCGATATTGGTGTCTAGATTATCTGTGCGTAGCTGTCTTGGTGGAGGTTCACCATAGCTAATGGTGGCTGCCAAGAAAAGCTGCTTATAGAGTCTTCGAGAGGCTACCTGGACTGTACCCGTGGTAAACCTTCTCGGGGGATTGTGTATTCATGCAGGGTCACGGAGAAGGGCAGTGATTGGCTTGGATCATCTACTGGGCCCGACATCATGAAATTGTGGACAGGAAAGATTCGCTAGCTTGTGCAAAAAGGATTTGGTTTCTCATGGGTAAAGCAACTCTCCTCTTCAGAATGTAAGAACTGTGACATGTTACTCCCTGTTCCAGGAAGGAGCTACGAACGCGGCAGTAAAGGAACTCCATGAAAGTTCTGGTAAACCTATGAAGGCTGACGGACATAGTTTTCAGAATAAAAGTGTAACACCCCAGCATTAGAGCTTAGAAATAAGCTAAGGTGAGGTGTGTGCATTGCATTCATGCATAGAAAATCTGGATAATTTTCACGCTTTTAAATAAAACTTTTCAAAGTGATTGAAGCTTCTCTTAACTTGGTGGAACTGAAGTAGATCATCAAGTTTACTGCGATAAGTTTCAATATGACCTTTGCTAAAACCTTACCTTTGGGTAATATAATTTGATCTAAGGGTAGATCAAATGTAATAAAACTAAGTCACAACACATTACTTAATAAGGAGTACTAGATCTTTTAGAGATCATGACATGGTATTCCATACAACAACTCAAGAATGAATAATTAATATTTTAAAGGTTATATATGGGTATTATCTACAACAAACCCTGAATACCAAGTTAAGTATATAACTCAAGTAAAGAAACTATATAACTAAATCTTGATACACTTGCTTGCCATAGTTATTCCTACCATGGGTATCATGGTAGTTCTTAAATATGAACTCTTATCACAAATAGAGTAGAAAATGGAAGACAAGCCAAGACCATCCAGCACATAGCCTTAATATGATATTAAGAGATGATATTCCCATTTAACCAAGTCCTGGTGTCAAGTTGACCATCAATGTTCAGTGATCAATTCTTGACCCTAGAACTTATTAGCCTTTAGCTTTGACCTATTATGTTGACCTTCTAAAGACCTTAAGTAAATTGATAAGAAGAAGGAACTAGATATGGTAGAGTGTGCCATCATCAATGGAATGTGATCCTTAGTAGAGATCAAACCATCTGATGTTGGAGGAGATAGCTCACTCAGGAGTAAAATAGGAAAAACACCTAAACCCAAGAGTTAAGCTAGTGATCATGAAGCTATGAGAAAGCTAGTAGTATTAGATAATCTAGTGATTTAGTTAAGCCAAGTAGGTATAAACCTAAAGAAAGTTTCCTTAACAAGATAAGCCTATAGAGAGACTTGTACAAGTCTACTACTTAGTGTTAATAGATCTTGATCAGATAATTAGAAGCCTAAGCTAAGCAAGATCAAGGGTAGTTAAATAATGGAAGTTATATACTAGAGTAATAATGGAGAATGAGTATTGCTGAAGTGACATGACCATGTCATCACATGATGATGGATATGGTGGAGTCATATGATTGACTTATTCAGGAAGATGTGATCTTTGTGAATAAGATAAGAGAGATTGATAGAGTATATTTAGGAAAGGAATTCCTTATCTAAAGATAAGCTTAGTGAGGTATTAAGGTAGGAGTGCTTGAGAAACCTTTAATCAATAGTATATCAAGCCATGACAGAACCATGTCTACCTCTTTGTCCAGAACCCTAGAATTAAGTTAGTAGTTAAACCAATCCCTATTTTTAGGCAGCGAATGGGTAGTATCTCTTAGTCAAATGAAGTGTCTAAGAGATAAGTAGAATACCAGTTGAGAGTTTATGGATGAAAGCCTTGTATATTTTGTTATCTTAGATCCTAATAGAAACCTAGATCCATGAACCATCAAGACCACATTAAGAAGTAATATTTATAGCTCACCCTAAGTGGAGATGTCATTCAGGATTGTATGTTCTGGAGCAATCCTTAAACCTTGATTCCTAGCAAAAT
The DNA here is from genome assembly GCA_910589775.1 of Avena eriantha. Lineage (NCBI taxonomy): Eukaryota > Viridiplantae > Streptophyta > Magnoliopsida > Poales > Poaceae > Avena > Avena eriantha. Next base: position 391,681,576 of record OU342740.1, on the reverse strand, counting down.
TCACTAATAAACTTGAGGGTAATGTATCCTTTAGGGTCCATAGTAAGTATGGTATTAGAAAACCTAAGTAGATGTTGCTGGGCATTGAGATCACCTATGCCATATGAATGATAATGTTTGTTCACCATTATATAATAAGCTTCTATCAAAACATTAATCACACTTAACAAAGTAGTGAACAACTAGTTCAATAAGTGATCCATGCCTACTTTGAAAAAGAGTAGAATGGTATGAAGAAAATGTAATGGAATTGGAATAAAAGAAATTCCAAACTTTAAGAACCATAAAACTCAACCTTCTACAAACTAAAGATAGTTAATTGTAAATGAATATTTCCGTTTCTTTATAAATGATTTTTATTCATGCTTAATAACTTAAACAAGATTGTTCTGTAGTAATTCTAAACACTACAATACAAATAGAATTTGAATAGGAAAAGTCACCAACTTTAAAGAACCTTGGAATTTAAATCACTACATTTTAACCCAGGGTTTAATACCTTGTAATATATTTGCATAGTTCCTTTATGTGAGGCTAAGTATGAATATATTTCATGGAAAACATTAACTATCTTAAATCTTTACCATCACATTTTTTATGGTGAAAAGAAAAATCATTTTATAGGGTTTATATATATAGTAAACCAAAACACCCTAAAACCCTAATCTCGATTAATATTTTCTAACAAAAGAATCCTTTATATAATCATAAATAGTAAACAAATACTAAAAAGCAATACCAAACCAGTTAGTTACATTAATCCAGGCAGAATCCTTGTTGATTCACTAAATTTTGAATATTGGACTCATTAAGGAAATTCAAATTGAAATAGAAAAGAGAAAAACAGAAATATAAACAGAATAAGAAAAGAAGAACAGGCAGCTGATACGTTGCAAACGTATCCATAATTTTTGATGTCCCATGCTTCATTTTATCTACTTTCTTATGTTTTGTCCACACTTTGGAGTAATTTTCATATAATTTCTTGGACTAACCTATTAACAAGAGCCATAGTGCCAGCTGCATGTTTTCTGCTGTTTTTGGTTCCAGGAAAGTCAGAAAATGAATATTCTTGGAATTGGACGGGACAAAAGCCAAAGTCAGTTTTTCACCGAGGGACACCCGGAGCCAGAATACGAGACGGAGAGGGGCTGGGGCCCGGCCACACCACCTGGCCGCGCGGCCAGGCTTGGCCCGTGCCAGGGGGTGGTCTGGCCGCCCCGGGCACCCCCTCGGCCTCTCCTTCCGCCTATATATTGCCTCTGATACGGAAACCCTAAGTACCCGATCAAAAATCGAAAGAGTCTATAGCCGCTGTCATCTCCATCCCTAGATCGAGAGGGATCTGAAGCTCTTCACAGCACCCTGTCGGAGAGGGGAATTCACCCTGGAGGCCTTCTTCATCATCATGCAAGCCTCTAGTGTGATGCGTGAGTAGTTCATCTCTGGACTACGGGTCCATGTAGTAGCTAGATGGTTGGTTCTCCTCCTTTGTGCTATCATGTTTAGATCTTGTGAGCTCCGTTCATGATCAAGATCATCTATTTGTAATTCTGCATGTTGTGTTTTCGGGGATCCGATGGATATTGAGATGCTATTTCAGATTGATTATTGATTCTATCGTGTCTTTGTTATTTGTGATCTTGCATGCTTTCTGTTGTTAGTAGCTATCTTGGCCAAGTAGATGCTAGCAACTCCAAGAGTTAGTATTTATGCTCGATAGTGGGTTCATGCCTCTGGTAATATGGGGAAGTGACAGAAATCTCTAAGGTACTAGATGTGTTGTTGCTACTAGGGAGAAAACAACAATCCTTTGTTCATAGAACAATTGTATTGTTTACTTTATACGCAATTTGTAATGCAATTATTCGTTGCTTGCAACTTAATACTGGAGGGGGTTCGGATGATAACCTGAAGGTGGATTATTAGTCATAGATGTAGTTGGATGGCGGTTTATGTATAATGTTGTAATGCCCAATTGAATCTCAAAGGAGTCAAGATGATTAGTATATGCTTGTATGCTTTCTCGATGTTTGTCAATTGCCCTGCTGTAATTTGTTCACCCAACATGTCATCTATCTTAAGGAGATCCACCTCTAGTGAACTATGGACCCGGTCTTTTATTTTACTATCAATCTACGATCAACTATTTACTTCTTTGTGTTTACTTTCTTCAAACTATTACTCCCTCCGATCCATATTACTTGTCACTGAAATGGGTGTATCTAGACATGATTTAGTGCTAGATACATCCATTTCAACGACAAGTAATATGGATCGAAGGGAGTACTTTCTTCCACTCGATACGTTTAACCCTTTGTTTTCAGCAAAACCAGTGAGATTGACAACCTCATCGTAAGTTGGGGACAGAGTTCTGTGGTTGTGTTGTGCAGGTCTCCACCTTGCTGCTGGCACCGATAGTGCGCCCTGCCAAAGTTCAGCTAGCTACACCTTTGGGGTGTTTCCTTGCTCCTACTGGATTGATAACCTTTGTTTCATAACTGGGGGAAAACTTACTGATGTGCTCATCATACCTTCCTCTTGGGGTTCCCCAACGAGCTCGTTAATACACAAGTCAGCAACAGCCAGTAGTTCCAGCCCACGGCCCATTTCCTCCTCGCTACCCGTCACTCGTGTGCGTGTCGCGCCATCTTCCGCTCGCTTCGCCATGGCCCAGCAGCAACCCAGGCCACGTACTAATTCGCGTCGTCTTCTTTAACGTCACAAGCTGCTCGGTGGAGATGGCGTCGCCACTGGATGCCAATCACCGGTGTTAGCAGGAACCAACCACCAGGATTCTCGCCGTCGTCGCTAGGATGGATAAGAACGCCATGGCGACCCTCTTCCCATCCTCATCCCTTCACTCCCTCCCTCGCATCTGCTCTCTTCCTCTCTATGCGCAAGGTCACGGAAATAGCGACGTCGTCGTTGCCTCGCGCCGCCGATAGAGACCACACCAAGGCCAGTCGTGGATGCTACAAGCTCTGCCATGATGTGCTTCGTCTCCGCGAGGAAGGAATTGAGTCGGGGAGACCGCATCGCGCGCATTGACCAATTCTTCCCGAACTCCGACTGAGCACCGCCGAGACCGTGTCGTCGTCTCCATCCTCCACTACTTCATCTGAGGCTACCAACGCATCACGGGTAAGTTTGCGAGTCTTTCTGTGCCCTCCAATCGCTCTCTCGCCCCGCATCGCTCTGCCGCCGTGCTCCCCTGTGCGCCGTCATAGAAGCTCGTCATAGTTGATGCTCCGTCGACCAATAAGTAGCGGCGCCACCATATTTAGAATCCCTGCGTTGCGCCCTTTCCAACCACACCAACCGCGCTTGCCAAAACCTGCCAGATCGTTGCCGTCGTTCGCCGTCTGTGCATCACTGGTGAGGTGACGTCATCATGACGTCTGATGCCTACGCACTTCTATTCTTGTAGACAGTTGTTGGGCCTCCAAGTGCAGAGGTTTGTAGAATAGCAGCAAGTTTTCCCTTAAGTGGATCACCCAAGGTTTATCGAACTCAGGGAGGAAGTGGTCAAAGGTATTCCCTCTCAAGCAACCCTGCAATCAAGATACAAGAAGTCTCTTGTGTCCCCAACACACCGAATAAACTTGTCAGGTGTATAGGTGCACTAGTTCGGCGAAGAGATAGTGAAATACAAGTGGTATGGATAATTATAAGTGGTAACGGTGATTGAAGATAACTTGATGGCGTGAAAGAGACTAAAGGCAAACTGAAATAAAGATAGAAGCAAGCAAACATGTAACAGATCTAGTTGCAAACGGTGTATCGGTGCTTAGAAACAAGGCCTAGGGATCATACTTTCACTAGTGAACACTCTCATATAAATATATTCTCTTCATGATACTACTCTTAACTACTCTCCGGTTGAACACTCTAATCGATGGTAGGGCTATAACAGCACACCTCAAAGTAAGCCTTTCCCATCTAGATAACCCCACACTGTCACCTTGAGTACTAGATGAGTCCAACAAACACCACAATTTCATAAAGCCATCCAACTCCAAATATAACTCATAATAAGTATTTGTAATCGCTAGCCTAAGTGCCACCATGGTGAGCATGCTGTCACTTTCACACACATGGGGAGAGCAGAGATCTATTAAAGCACTTGAGTAGCAAGGTAGATCTACAGATTACAAGCTCATGATCATAATATGATCATGCATAGAGAGATAGATGAACATATAGCTACCGGTAGAACCCTTAGCATTGAGAGAGAACCACTCCCTCATCATCATGGGAATCAGCAACAACGATCAAGATGGTGGTGGAGATCGATGGAGATGGCTCCGGGGGCACTTCCCCGTCCCGGCAGGGTACCGAAATAGAGACTTTCTGTCCCCCGAATCTCCCCTTCGGTGGCGGCGGCACTGCGGAACTTTTCGTGCCTGGAGGCTGGACTATTTAGGGTTTATGCATCGGGAGGCTTCTTATAGGCCAGAGGGCAAGGTCGGTGGGCGGCCAGGGGGCCCACACCATGCCCTGGCACGGCCTGGGGGGACCCGCGCCATGGGGTGGTGTGGCCACCCTGTGGCCCCTCTCTGACTCTCCTTCTGGCTCCGTGAGTCTTCCGGGAAAATATCAACTTTGGCTATTGTCCGGTCTAATTCTGAGAATATTGATTTTCTGAGTTTCTAGGAACCAAAAACAGTAGAAAACAGGCAACTGGCACTGTGGCACTTGTTAATAGGTTAGTCCAAGAAATCATATGAAAAGTACTCCAAAGTGTGGACAAAACACAAGAAAGTAGATAAAACCAAGCATGGAACATCAAAAATTATAGATACATTTGCAATGTATCAACATCCCCAAGCTTAACTCATGCTCGTCCTCGAGTAGGTAAGTGATAAAAGAAAGAATAATTTTTTAGGTGACATGCACCATCATAAACTTGATCAAAGTATTTGTAAAATATTCATAGCTGGGATCATAGTACTTCAATCATAATCATGAAAGACAAAGTTCTAACAATAAGACAAAGAAACTATGATGCAACATGAAAAGGCACAAACAAAAGATTCATGAATAACAATGCTTTGCAAGACGTTTGTTTGTTTCACATAAAGAAAACATAGCATAATAGTATTCAACTTGTCCCTCATAGAGTAGCAAACATAAATGCATAGGACACCTTCAAAGTTCATAAGAGTGACTAGATACAGATAGTTTAAAACAAGCAATATGAAAGCTATGCATCAATCAACAAGTCTTGGGACAATGCACATAGAACTAAGAATGGCCACTATGCTCTCAAAGTAGGTGCATAAAGGTAGAAGGTGGAGACTCAATATAATGGTGGAAGAAAGGCCTTTCTAAAAGGAAGTAGGGATTCAAGTCTCATAAAGAGCTTCCAAAAATTATGGTACTTATAGCTTTCAGCTCTCATTGCCCCTATCATAAGAATCTTGAAGTGGTTAAGGTTAAAGTGACACAACTAAGAGGATATGCTTGACAAGTTATAAACCGAAATCTCATGCCCCTTACTTACGAAGACCGATCCTCATGCTACTTAACTTCAGTCACGAGTAAGGTCTTGTCATTGTAAGTACATGTGTATCATTAAGAACTGCCAATGGGGTACCCCTTGCACATGATACGGGAGCTTTCCCATAATCAAAATGACAAGGCAAGCAGACAATGAGCATATCAACGATCTTTTTATTTGCTATTTGCATAGGTTTTTATTGAGGATGCTTCATAGAGTGCTCATTATGGTGATGCTGCAAGTTTCCACCATGATTAGGCATGGCTTAGGCTAGCGGCCCAAGCGTTTCTCTAACACACATACAAACTCCATGATCTTACAAGTTCCACTTTTATTTCACACCGCCGGGATCCGTAAGCAAAAGAACATGATATCAACGGGGTACAAAGTACAAGTGCAATGTTGAAAGCGTTCCCCATGAAACATGGTTCTGCTAATTTCAACTTATAAAGCGCAAGCATATACGCAACAAAGAAGGACCCAATGGTTCAAGTTTATTAGATGCAAAAAAAAGTAAAGTGTGCCATCAAGTTCGTGAGAGCTTTAATTACTAGTTTTATCATAACAAGTTTAATTTGGAAGGTAAACAAAAACATGAATATACTTGGAATAACATATGCTAGTAGGTAGGTATGGTGGACTCTTTGGAATAACTTGTTTTAGGGAGTTGGATGCATGAGTGGAACTCATACTTTGTTACGCAGGCTAGCAAAAGACTGGGAGTGACAAACTAAGAGAGCAATAGTGGCCATAATCATGCAGAGCGACAAAACATCATTGATCAAAGCATAAAGTGATATTACAAGTTTAAAACTAAAGGATCATAAAGGCTATGGTGACTTGAGATAGTCATAACATGGTGTGAGCATGTGCCAAGTCAACCCAAATAAAGCATCAAAGGAGAATACCACTATACTATGCTTTAATATGCTAAAACAACGCATGATTCATCCAAGGCACATTAAGCAATCTCAATTGTTTATAACAAGTCATGATACTGAAAATAATACTAAGCATAAATCCAAAACAATATCAAGCATGGTGTGACAAAGCATAGGCCACAGTCAAAAACAAGCTCTCTTTACCACTGAAGCATCAACTTTCCTACTCTTTTCCAATCCAAACCAAACTATTTGAAAATCAATGTATGAAAGAGGGGGTCCAACCAATTTATTCAGCAAACTAAGCAAACAAAGAAAACGAAAAAACGAAAACGAAAACGAAGTGTTTGGAAAAAACTTGGGATTTTTATTGATGAAGAGGGGGATGCCTTGGGCATCCCCAAGATTTGACGCTTATACTTCTTGGATATTTCTTGGGGTGACACGCATGGCATCCCCAAGCTTGAGCTTTAGTCCATCCTTCATCTCATTACTCATTTCTTCCATACACCTGAAATTTTTCCTTCATATAAAACTTCACACAATCTTTATTAGCAACATTAGTGCACTCAAGATAAATAAGTCTTAAGGTTAAGTTATAACACGAAATAAACTTCCATTAGAACACTAGATACTGTAGCACTTCCCTCAAAAAGCTCAATTCCCCAAAAGAACTCAAAAAGGAACCAACAAGAAGCAAATGCAGAAAATGGCAGAAATCTGTCAAAACAGACCAACAGGTAAAGACGATTTTTTTCGAAGACCTTCTATTGCTCAAATAAAAACGTGTTGAACTAACGGAAGTTAGATAACAACCTGGGACAGAAGCAAAAAAATTCACACCTCAAAACGACGTACAGAGAATTTACACGAATTTTTACAGTGAAGCACAAAAATCTGTTTCGGGACAGCAACTTTCCCAATCATTACTTCTCTCTCATTCGAGGTTACTCTTGGCACAAAAAGCAAATAAAAAGGATAAGGAGAGGTTATTACAGAGGTAATAACTTCCAAGAATCATCTAAAACTTTTGGGTTATCTCCCAATAAGTACTTTTCTTTAACGCCTTTAAGTTAGGCATGATAGTTTGAGAAGATGCTCACATAAGAATATGACTTGAAGTAAAAGAGAGCATCGAGAAGCAAATTCAAAACACATTTAAGTCTAACCCACTTCCTATGCATAGGAATCTTGTAAAGAAACAAGTCATTAAAGCTCAAAGCAACAAGCATAGGAAAGCAAAACAAGTGCAACTTCAAGACTTTCAACATAAAGAGGGGAAACTTAACATTGTTGAGACACATAAAACCATGTTTCCCTCACTCATAATAACTTCCAGTAGCATCATGAATAAAATTAACAACATAACTATCACACGAAACATTGTTATCATGAGCCACATGCATAAAATGATTATTACTCTCCACATAAACACAGTCATTCTTATTAATTACTGTGGGAGCAAATTCAACAAAATAGCTATCATTATTATTCTCATCACCATAATCATCAAATATAGGAGGCATATTGTAATCATAATTAATTTTCTCCTCAATAGTAGGTGGACTGAAAATATCATATTCATCATTGTAATCATCATATATTGGAGGTTTGGTATCATCATAAGCAATAGAATAGCTATATCTTCCAAAGCCGGGGAACTAAAAAGATCATTTTCATAAAAACTAGCTTCCCCAAGCTTAGACTTTTCCATAGCATTAGCAATAATGATGTCCAAAGAATTCATACTAACAACATTGCTATTAGCATGCAAATAAAGTTCCATAGGTTTTTTAATTTTCTCTTCAAACACTTCATGTCCTAACTCAACATAAATACTATAAAGCTCTCTAATTTTGTTGTTGTTTTCCATTAAGCCTAACTAGTGAAAACAAGAAACAAAAAGACAAAATTGTAGAATCTAAAGGAACTAACTTCGAGTACTCACACCAGAAAAATAGGCGTTTACCGTGGGAGGTTCTTCTTCTTTAATCCTCCGGTGTGAATACCTTTTACCTTACCTCCCCGGCAACGGCGCCAGAAAATAGGCGTTTGTCGTGGGAGGTTCTTTTCTTTAATCTTCCGATGTGAATACCTTTTACCTGACCTCCCCGGCAAAGGCGCCAGAAAATAGCTTGATGTGTACGCACTTCTATTCTTGTAGACAGTTGTTGGGTCTCCAAGTGCAGAGGTTTGTAGAACAGCAGCAAGTTTTCCCTTAAGTGGATCACCCAAGGTTTATCGAACTCAGGGAGGAAGTGGTCAAAGGTATTCCCTCTCAAGCAACCCTGCAATCAAGATACAAGAAGTCTCTTGTGTCCCCAACACACCGAATAAACTTGTCAGGTGTATAGGTGCACTAGTTCGGCGAAGAGATAGTGAAATACAAGTGGTATGGATAATTATAAGTGGCAACGGTGATTGAAGATAACTTGATGGCGTGAAAGAGACTAAAGGCAAACTGAAATAAAGATAGAAGCAAGCAAACATGTAACAGATCTAGTTGCAAACGGTGTATCGGTGCTTAGAAACAAGGCCTAGGGATCATACTTTCACTAGTGAACACTCTCATATAAATATATTCTCTTCATGATACTACTCTTAACTACTCTCCGGTTGAACACTCTAATCGATGGTAGGGCTATAACAGCACACCTCAAAGTAAGCCTTTCCCATCTAGATAACCCCACACTGTCACCTTGAGTACTAGATGAGTCCAACAAACACCACAATTTCATAAATCCATCCAACTCCAAATATAACTCATAATAAGTATTTGTAATCGCTAGCCTAAGTGCCACCATGGTGAGCATGCTGTCACTTTCACACACATGGGGAGAGCAGAGATTCATTAAAGCAATTCAGTAGCAAGGTAGATCTATAGATTACAAGCTCATGATAACAATATGATCATGCATAGAGAGAGAGATGAACACATAGCTACCAGTAGAACCCTTAGCCTCGAGAGAGAACTACTCCCTCCTCATCATCGGAATCAGCAACAACGATCAAGATGGTGGTGGAGATCGATGGAGATGGCTCCGGGGGCACTTCCCCGTCCCGGCAGGGTACCGAAATAGAGACTTTTTGTCCCCCGAATCTCCCCTTCGGTGGCGGCGGCACTGCGGAACTTTTCGTGCCTGGAGGCTGGACTATTTAGGGTTTATGCATCGGGAGGCTTCTTATAGGCCAGAGGGCAAGGTCGGTGGGCGGCCAGGGGGCCCACACCATGCCCTGACATGGCCTGGGGGGACCCGCGCCATGGGGTGGTGTGGCCACCCTATGGCCCTCTCCGACTCTCCTTGTGGCTCCGTGAGTCTTCCGGGAAAATATCAACTTTGGCTTTTGTCTGGTCCAATTCCGAGAATATTGATTTTTTGACTTTCCTGGAACGAAAAACAGCAGAAAACATGCAACTGGCACTTTGGCACTTGTTAATAGGTTAGTCCAAGAAATCATATGAAAAGTACTCCAAAGTGTGGACAAAACACAAGAAAGTAGATAAAACCAAGCATGGAACATCAAAAATTATAGATACATTTGCAATGTATCAATGTCACACTTGCGTCACCCTGGCCACATCAGTGCTCTTTAACTACTCTTTGCTCGTGTGGCATCCAACGTGGCCACTAGCCCACGGGTCGGTGACTTAGGGTATGTATAGGCTCGGTATAAAAAGTATTACCGGTATAGTAAGTAGTTAAAAATAGTCTAAATTCAAATATAAATAATTCGAGAAAATAATTAAATCTTGTTAAATCAATATCTTTTGTTTTATTTCAGAACAACATATATTCTATATCAAAATGTTCAAAAAAATAAGTTCTATATTCTAAACCCTTATCATATTTTATTTTCCAACTTAAATAAGATAATAATAATTATTAGTAAATAATCTATTAGGGATAAATCTTTAATAAATATATTCTATTATTTAAAATTCATAAAAAAATAAGTATAATATATCAAAATTCTTAGAAAAACTAAATATACATTTATAAACTTATTTTGTAAATTTTTGTGACACTTATCTAAATATTTATTATTTACTTAGTATTTATAAAGTGTTAAAACTTATAAAAATCATATTTTATTATTTAAAAATCACACAAATATTTATAATATACCAAAATGATCAAAAAATAATATCTACATGTTAAAAATATAATATTCACTTTTGAATTATATAAATGTTTAGTACTGCAATAAGCTTAAATTAAACTTATTTCCTTATTTGATAATTCATAAGTATATGTATAAAATTGCTAATACCTCTAATATTGTTCCTTAAAGGTCTAAAAATAGTATTAGTCTTAAAGTATTAATAATATGAAGACAAAATAATTCAAAACATTTTAAATACAACTTTGTTCAATTACCACTCACCAATAAGTGTATATTATTTTCAAAACAAATTCTTATCAAATTTAAAATCTTCAAGGATGATATTTTTTGACTTAATAAAACCTTTTACCATTGCTTCAACCACAAGTTTATAAACATTTTAAAAATATCCAAAGGTAATTCATAAGTAATATTGTTCCTTGTTTACAAATCATAATCACTCGTTTATAAGGAGACAAATGATTCTATTCAATCATAAAGTTAAGAAACTACTACTCAAATAAAAGTAATACCACTTTTAATTAACCCTAAAGAAGCATTATGAAGTGAACAAATTATAATACCATATAATGACCAAGATAGATAAGTCTCAACTACTAGTGTCGTCCTTATTCAAATGAAATAATTCTTTCTTCTTTGAGAATTATAACTAGAAAGAAGAACTAAGAGTGTTAATCTATAGTTTAAATGCTGTTGAGTAGTTAAGTAAGATTTTCTTCAAAAGTTATTCTTTTAAGAAACATTACAAGTAATCCTTGAACACTTCTTTGAAAGTTCTAATTGATTGATAATCTTGCTTAATAAATCTTTTAGATACCATGCTCAGTTGTGTGATTTACTATTGTATGCTACTTATTGTACTTGCATGTTATTTCACACACACTCACAAGCCTTAATAAGAAGCACAAGTTTGAAACTGGTATAAAAGTGGAACACATTCCTAAGAACTCATCACCAGTTTCAAAACCTAGATCAGATACGATTAGTCCGGGGATTTGCATTTATCAAATTGCATTACATTACTTATGCATAATTGCTTCTTGCTTCTTTAAACATTAGTCCTTACCGAACCAATGATGATGTTTATAGAATTTGGATCTTCTAGTATCTTGAAGACCGCGAGTGCATAATCTTGTAATCACAAAAGGCAAGTTCACACTTGCTCATGTCCTTTGATTATTTTCTATCAAATGCTTGTAACTCAAATGTTGTCGTCACCTGCATTTCAAAAAGGTCAGAAAACACTATTTTCATAATAATATGATTATGGATTATTTACCAGATGGTAATAATCTACTGATATAGTTCCAGTGGTAAAGGAACATAATATCTAGGACTTAATCAACCAATGTCGTCAGTGATTCTAGCGCCGTATATTACGTGTTAACCATGGAATGGGATAGAGAAGTCAGTTGGATCTTCTTCCTTCCGCATGGACGAATGACCTTATCGTGAAGCTGCAGATTTCTCGTGGAGAGTCCAGAGAATCCAGCACATGGGTGGGACCCCTTAGTGCCCCATGATTTAGGTGTCTAGATTATCTGTGCATAGATGTCTTGGTGGAGGTTCACCATAGCTGTTGGTGGCTGCCAGGCAGAGCTACTTACAGAGTCTTTGAGGGGCTACCCATATTGTACTCTTGGTAGTGCTCTTGGGGGATCGTGTCTTCATGCGGGGTCGCGGAGAGGGCATCGATCGGCTTGGATCTTAGACTGGGCCCCATACCAAGGAAGTGTGGACAAGCTCATGACTTGGTTGTGCAACAAAGCTAAGGTCTCTCATGGGTAAAGTAACGCACCTCTGCAGATTGTAAGAACTGTGACATGTTACTCCATGTTCCGGGAAGGAGCTACGAACACGGCAGGAATGGAACCCCATCAAGGTTCTAGTCACCCTCTGAAGGCTGTCGGACATAGTTTTTAGAATAAAAGCAACCTTTGAAGAAATGTTTACGAAAACATGCATTGCCTATGACCTTTGGACTGTGGCTATAGAGATAGCGCATCATACACTCCTTTTTAGTGAACTTGCTAAGTACGCTCGTACTCAACCGTACCTTCTTAACCCTTGCTAGGTTCTAAGCCGTTGAAGATGACGTCAACACCAACTTATGCTCAGGAAACCATCTGCGGCAGCTCAAGTTCTTCAATAAAGTCAATGAAGTCAACATATACATCAACCGAAGCAAAGGCGGAGATCTTGATTAGTGATGGCTCAAGATACGTGGCGCTCGTTGGGAACCCCAAGAGGAAGCTATGATGAGCATAGCAGCAAGTTTCCCTCAGTTATGAAACCAGGTTATCGAACCAGTAGGAGCAAGGAAACAACTCCAAGGTTTTGCTAGCAACTTGGAATCCTGCACAACACAACCACCGAACTTTGCCCCAACTTACAGTGAGGTTGTCAATCTCACTGGTTTTGCTGAAAACAAAGGATTAAACATCTAGTGTGGAAGATAGTAATTGCTTGCAGAAAGTAAACAGTAAACGATAACAGTAGATGGTATATTAATGGTAAAAGAATGGACTGGGGTCCACAGTTCACAAAAGGTATTTCTCCTTAAGATAAATAGCATGTTGTGTGAAGAAATTACAACGGGGCAATTGACAGATTGAGAAAGCATAACAATGCATATACTAGACATCTTGACTCCTATGATATTTGATTGGGCATTACAACATTATACATAGACCGTAATCCAACTTCATCTATGACTAATAATCCACCTTCAGGTTATCATCTGAACCGCTTCTAGTATTAAGTTGCAAGCAACAGATAATTGCATTAAGAAAAGTGTGTAAAGTAAACAATACGATTTCCCCATGGACAAAGGATTGCTATTTTCTCCCTAGTAGCAACATCACATCTACAACCTTAGAGATTTCTATCACTTCCCCAGATTACTAAAGGCATGAACCCACTATCGAGCATAAATACTCCCTCTTGGAGTTACAAGCATTACTTGGCCAAGGTAACTACTAGTAACGGAGAGCATGCAAGATCACAAATAACATAGACATGATAGAATCAATAATCAATCCGAAATAGTATCTCAATATCTATTGGATCCTCGCAAACACAACATGTAGGATTACAAATAGATGATCTTGATCATGAACGGAGCTCACAAGATCTAAACATGATAGCACAAAGGAGGAGAACCAACCATCTAGCTACTGCATGGACCCATAGTCCAGGGGTGAACTACCCACGCATCACTCCAGAGGCAGGCATGGTGATGAAGAAGGCCTCCAGGGTGATCTCTCCCCTCTGGCAGGGTGTCGGGAAGAGCTTCAGATACCCCCGATCTAGGGATGGAGATGGTGGTGGCTACAGTCTCTTTCGTGGATTTTTGATTGGGTACCTAGGGTTTTCGTCCCGGGAGGCTTTTATAGGCGAAGGCGCAAGGTCGGTGGAGCTCCATGGGCCCACACCCCCTGGTGGCGTGCCCCTTGACCGCGCGGCCACCAGGTGTGGCGGCCCTGGTGCGCCACTTTGTCTGCCCTCCGGACTCTGTGTTGCTTCGGGTAAAATATTGACTTTGGCTTTTGTCATGTCCAATTCCGAGAATATTCCTTTACTAGCTTTTCTGAAACCAAAAACAGCAGAAAACAGGCAACTGGCACTATGGCATCTTGTTAATAGGTTAGTTCCAGAAAATTTATAAAAATACCTCGAAGTGTGAACAAAGCATAAGAAAATTGATATAAAACTAGCATGGAGCATCAAAAATTATAGATACGTTTACGACGTATTGATACGTCCATTTTGCATCACTATTCTATATCATAATTTACTGTTATTCATTGATATATTTCATATTAAGAGATGATACTTATGTTATTTCATATGTTTTTGCATGGTTGATGACTTTTGGAGCATGGACCGCTTCAGTTAGGATTCTGATGGAACAGGGGTTGTTTGGAGGCGAAGATCAGAAAATCCGGAAAATACATGGAAAATTCTATTTCTCGAGAAGATGAAGGATACCAGAAGGGGGAGTGGAGATGGGCCACAGGGGGCCCACACCACCCCTAGCGCGGGCCACCCTTGGCCGCGCCACCAGGTGGTGTGGCCACCCTGGCCCACTCCTGGCTCTCCCCTTTGGCGTATATTATCCCTACGAAACCCTAAGCCTAGGGGAGCGACCACAGAAAGATTCCGCCGCCTCTGCAGGGCGGAAAATTATAGAGAGAGAAAGATCTCTCCGGCAAACATAATTCTGTCGGGGGAATTCCTTCCCGGAGAGGGGAGATCGTCACCATCAACACCACCATCAAGATGGACTTCATCGGGATCATCATCATCATCTCCACCAGCACCATCATCACCACTTCATACCGTTGTAACAATTGGGTTGAATCTTGCATAGTTCTTAGGGTTAACTTTCACGATGTTGATCACTCCTTGTAGTTGATGCTATTGAGTTAACCATTGCATTATCGTTCATGTTCAGATTGTTACTTATCATTATTTAATCTCTGATCTTGATCCATATGATGTCCTGTGAGTAGTTTGTTTAGTTCTTGAGTACATGTGAGAAGTCATGTTGTTAGTAGTGGAGTTGTGTTGAGAAAGATTCAATAGTTTGTTATTTAAGTTGTGGTGTTATTCTTCTAGTGGTGTCATGTGAACGTCGACTACATGACACTTCACCTTTATGGGCCTAGGGGAATGTATTGTGTATTTGGCTACTAATCGTAGGGGTTGCCGGAGTGATAGAAACCTAAACCCCCGTTAGGAAACCTTTGCACAAGGGATGTCAGGATCTTAGAGTTTAAAGATGTGGTTAGGTTTCTATCTTAATTACTTTCTTTTACTTGCGGATGCTTGCAAGGGGTATAATCACAAGTATGTATTAGTCCTAGGAAGGTCGGTACATTAGCACAGGTTCACCCACACAACACTTGTCAAACTAAAGAAGATTAATCAACTATTTGAAGCGAAAGCACTTGACGATATTCCCGTCTGTCCTCGAGAATGTTTGGTCATCTTAAGTAATACAACCGGCTTATCCTTTGCTAAAGAAAGGATTGGGCCACTCGCTGCATTTATTATTATTGTATTTTATTTACCCGCACTTTATTTATCTACATTATCAAAAAACCCTAAAAATCCGTTTGCTAAGTATTTATAGAGAATTCCTGCTCCAAGCCACTCGTCAACACCTTCTTCTCCTCATTGGGTTCGACACTCTTACTTATTGAATATACTGAGATACATCCCCTATACTTGTGGGTCATCGCGTATCAACATCCCCAAGCTTAACTCCTTCTTGTCCTCGAGTAGGTAAGTGATAAAAAGAATAATTTTTTAGGTGGCATGCACCATCACAATCTTGATCAAGATATTTGTAAAGCATTGATAGATGGGATCAAAGTACTCTAATCATAAGCATGAAAGATAGAGTTCTAACAATAAGACATAACAACTATGTTGTAACATGAAAAGGTACAAACAAAAGATCATGAATAACAATGCATTCAAAGACGTTTGTTTGTTTAACATATAGAAAACATAATAAGAGTGGTGTTTAGTTTGTCCATCATGGTATAGCAAAACATAAATGCATAGGACACCTTCAAAGTTCATAAGGGTGACTAGATACGAATAATTTAAGAGCAAGCAATATCAAAGTTATGAATCAATCAACAAGTTTTGGGACTATGCACATTAAACTAAGAATGACCATGATGACCCACAAGTATAGGGGGTGTATTGCAGTATTTTCGAGGGAAGTGAAACCAAATTTATTGATTCAACACAAGGGGAGCCAAAGAAAATTTATAAGCCTTAACAACTGAGTTGTCAATTCAGCTGCACCTGGAAACAATCTTGCTCACAGCAATTTATCAGTAGCAACAGTTTTGTAGTAGGAATAGTAAAGTAATAGCAGTAGTAAAAGTAAAGACGATAGTAACAATTGCAGTAAACAGTAGGATTGGAGCGCGGTAGGCATAGGGATGGATGGACGGGCGTTGCATGGACAAGACAATTCACATAGCAATCAGAACATAGGGCAATTGCAGGCAAATAAGATAAAGCATCCAAGTACTAGATAATCATAGGCATGTGTTCCATATATAGTCATACGTGCTCGCAATGCACAACATCTTTTTTCCTGCCAGCCCATTTGCAGCGGGGCCTCAAGGGAACTACTGGCAATGAAGGTGCTCCTTTTAATAGAGCACCGGAGCAAAGCATTAACACTCTGTGAACACATGTGATCCTCACATCAAAGCCATTCCCTCCGGTTATCCTGATTTCTGTCACTTCGGGGCCATTGGTTCCGGACAACAACGTGTGTATACAACTTGTAGGTAAGACCATAAACAATACTATCATAATGAATCAATAACATGTTCAGATCTGAAATCATGGCACTCGGGCCCTAGTGACAAGCATTAAGCATAACAAGTCTCAATAAAGTCAAAAAGCACTAATAGAAGATACTAGGCACCATGCCCTAACAATCTGATGCCATTACATGAATGATCTCATCCAATCCCTACCAGCCCCATAGCCTACAGCGGGGGATTACTCACTCATAGATGGGGGAAACATGGATGGTCGATGGTGATGATGATGGCGATGATCTCCTCCAATTCCCCGTCCCGGCAGGGTGCCAGAACGGAGTTTCTGGTTCCAAATCACGAAATCTGGTGGTGGCGGCGGAGCGGAACTCTTTCTAGAAAAACGTCGACCCCCTGAGTTTTTAGGTCAGAAGGCAACTTATAGGCGAAGAGGGAGACCGAGGGGGTGTCTGGGGCGGCCAGACCACCCCCTGGCGCGGCCAGGCCTAGCCCGCGCAGCCAGGTGGTGTGGCCAGGGCCTAGCCCCACTCCGTCTCGTATTCTGGCTCTATGAGTCTTCTGGCAAAATAGGAGTTTTGGCATATTTTCCGGGATTTTTCCTGATAGTTGATTTTCTGCACAAAAACTAGACACCAAAGTAATTCTGTTGAAAACATCACCAGTCCGTGTTAGTTGTATCCAATTCACACAAGTTTAGAGGAGAAACAATAGCAAAAGTGTTTGGGAAAGTAGATACGTTTTGGATGTATCAACTCCCCCAAGCTTAGCTTATTGCTTGTCCTCAAGCAATTCAGTTGAAAACTAAGTGCGATAAAAGAAACTTTCACGAACATATTTGCTTCATATGATGTATATATTCTCAGCATGTGATCAACTACTTAGACAATTCATAATAAGGAGTATGCAACTAAGTTTACTTAATAGGCATTTCAAGCTATGAAGAGATTCCAACTCAAAAATAGTAAGTAGCATGAAACATAAACATAAGAAACATTACAATGCTCATAACAGGGTATGATAGAGTGGTATCTCGCTTGTGATTGCAAATGCCAAGGCACCTCTGAAGTTCAGGTGAAGACTAGAAGTAAAGATATCAAAGTTAGAAGCATCAAAGTCATAACACAATTAATCAAGTTTTGAGACAAGCACATTACACTAAGAATGACAACTATGCTCTCAAGAAAGTGCTCATAGAATAGGTGGTGACTCAACAAAGAAATGAAAAGGTTTTGAATAGTTTGAAAGGCTTCCAAATGCTGAAAGTATGGTACTCAATAGCTTTGAGCTCTCATTGCCCCTATAATGAGTATCTTTAATATGGTTAAGGTGAAAGTGAGGTCCAATCTGAGTTATATGCTTGTCAGACTATAAACTGGAAATCTCATGTCCCTTGAGTACGAGGGCCGCTCCTCATGCTACTCAACTTTAGTTGCTGGTAAGTTCTTGTCATAGTAAATACGTGTGTATCATAGAGAACCGCCAACAGGGTACCCCTTGCCCGATGATACGGAAGAATCCCCATATCAAAATGACAAGGCAAGCAGACAACGAGTATCTCAGCAATCTCCTTATTTACCATGGGAAAATGGTGCTTTTTCTCTCTTTCCACTTTTCTCATATCTCTTTTTTTTCTCTTTTCTCAATAGCTATCTCTTTTTTATAAGAAGAATGCTTCATAGATACTCATTATGGTTACGCTGTAGGTTTCCACCATGATTAGGCATGGATTAGACCGGCGGCCCAGGCGTTTCTCTAACACACATACATAACTCCATGGACTTACAAGCTCCCCTTTTATTTCACACTCACGACATCCGCAAACAAAAGAGCATGATATGAACTGGCTGTATATTTACAGGTATTGAAAGCGTTCCCCGTGACGGCACGGTTCTGCTAATCCCTAGCCTATAATTTGCATGCATATAACTTTCATGGACAATCACAATGGTTCAGGTTTATTAAGTGCGGGAAATAAAGTGTGACATCAAGTTCATGAGAGCTTTACTAACTAACTTTCTCATAACAAGCAAACATTTTATTCGGAAGAAAACAAGGCATATTGAATATGCATGGAAGATCAAATGATGCTAATAGGTAGGTAAGATGGAAACTTTTGGCAATATTTGGTTTTAGGGAGTTGGAAACACGAGTAAAACATACTCAGTGTAAGTGAAGGATAGCAATAGCAAGGGAGCGACAAACGAGAGAGCAATAGCTGTCATAATCATGCTTGCAACAAAACATGACTAATCATGGCATGAAAGTGATTCAAGACCCTCAAGGAAAAATAATTCATCGAGGCTAAACTAATTATTTCAGTCATATGCATGCGTGAGCATGTGCCAAGTCAATTCAAGTGAAACATTTGGAGGAGGATACCACGGTGTCATACCAAGTTATGATAGAGTAATGCAAGCAAACATTCATAAGACATGCTACAAATTATTAGCAGGATGGAGATAATTATAAGAAATCAAGAACTACTAAGCATCCGTAAATAACATACACCCTACATGAACAGGCTAAGCACGCCCACAATGATGAGTATATGTACAAAAATGAAGCAAATAGAGTTTGTTTCCAGCCTCTTACCACACCTCAAGTTGTCATTAATCCTCATTATTGCCCTTCACTTGTGTGGCTTGAATAATAACATGAAACCAAATTCCACTGAGGACTGCTAAACCCTGCAACAAACTCACAAAACCAAAGAAGAACAACAAATATTTTTGGTGTTTTTGATTTTTAAAACAAGAACCAAAAAAGAAGAACAAGCAAAGCAAAATATTTTTGGGTTTTTTCGAATAGTTCAAACAAAGCAAAAGGGAAAAGCAAACCAAGGAAAAAAAGAAGAAGAAATAAACAAAGAGAAACAACAGAAATATTTTTGGACTTTTTGTGTTTTAAAAAGCGGAAACAAAGAAAGAACGAAAACTAAAAAGAGAACGAAACATGAATATACAAAGTACCGACGAAACATGATATGGAGATCAGTGTGATGTCGGTGTACCTCCCCCTAATCTTAGGCTTTTGGCCTAAGTGGGTATCAATCCCAAGCTAGCCAAGATGGAGCGCCTCCGTAGTACGGTGAGGAGGTACCCTCGTCCTGGTGCGAGCTCGAGGACGCCCCACTGTAGTGCACAGAGTAATCGTAGGAGGGCACATCCTCCTGGTGCTGCCTGTGGAAACCCAGCAAGCGGAGCTGCTCGTCCACCTCCTCCTTGGAGCGCGACCACGACCTCTTGTGAATACTGAATAAAGTAGGTTGCGGCAAAGGAATCTTCCTTTCATCCCCGTCAGTAAACAACATCATGTATACTAGACTGTCCATATCAGAGTTAACAGTGACGAAGTGATGTGTTTTCATGGCAGCAAGGTCAATCCTTTGTGGTGCCAATATAGTATCATTGGGAACCACCGAAAGCTCTAATGCACTGACCATACGTGAAGCGATGATGCCCCCATAAATAGGTCCCCTAGCAGCTAGGCGGCAAGCAATAAGAGAGCCAAGATTATACCGAGTATCATTGTTAAGTGCAGCAGCGAGGAAGGCTAAATGATAATTGGAGATATTACTCGTATTATCCCTACCAAGAACGCTAGTAGCAAGATAATAGGCAAAGTATCTAAGAGTTGGGAGTTGGATGTTTCTTATCTTCCCGCGCTGAGCTACGCGGTCATCGTCATTGGTCACCCTCGATAGAGCTCCAACAAATCAGCGGGTCGCCCTTGAATCTTCTCCACGGTCCCTGCCATGACTACACCTATAATGCTGCAAAATCTTTCAATTGGCATGGTAAAAGGCAGATTATAGATTCCGAAAGAGACAATGGACTGGTAGGGGGTGTTAGTGAAAACGAAACTCTCAACAAAAAATTTGGTGAGCATAGCGTATTTCTCACTCTCATCTTGCATGTATGAGGTCAAACCAACCCTCTGAATTAGTAGCAAGAAATCATCAAGAATCCCTGCAGCTTGCAAGAAGGTATAACAAGGAAAAGTAGATGGGTGAGCATCCCCATAATCTCCTTCATTACCCAAGCAAGGTGCAATGAGATCTTTGTTGTATGAAGGCCTAAACTGAGAGGATGATCTTGAGGGCCTTGACCTCCTACGTGCATCCCTCTCAAAAATTTCTCCAAAGTTGTGGTTGTTCAGCTTTGATATTCTGAAATTTAAACATCTATTACACAAGTGATTGCAAAGTGAATATATAATGGAGAGCACTACTCATAGGGACTTGTAGAGGCCTAAACATGCATCAAAACTATATCTCTAAGCATTGAACATGCTTACAAGCTCTCATAACCTGTCACCTACAGCAGCAAAATACTCAAGATATAAACCACTAAACACAAATCTACTTGGACAAGCAGAGGAGTCACATACCGGAGAGCAAATGCTCCAAATTTCAGCAGCAAAGACGGACTGAGCAAGGAGCTCGAAAAATCGAGGGCAAGAACAGCAAGAACACGAATTCGAGCAATGAACTGGTGTTTTCTCGGGAGAGAGAAGAAAGTGGCAAGTGAGAGAGTGAGTGGAGGGCCAGGGTGGCCCACACCATGGTCAAGCGCGCCCCTAGGCAGGCCGCGCCACCAGGTGGTGTGCCTGCCTCGTGGGCCCCCCCTGGTGCCTTCCAGGCACTCCTCTGCCCCTTTTTCACGTAAAAATTTAATATGAATTTTCTGGAATTTTTTGAGACACTTTATTTTTGAGCAATTTTCAGGCATAGATGAATGATTGTTTGACAGAAAAAAGTTTCTGGAATGATGCAATGACAAAACAAGGCTAAAACTTCTGAAGTTCTAAGACACTCTAACATGCAAAGCAACTAACAATAGAAAAGTAAACTAAACGAAAACAAAAACTAAAATAGATAGAATAGAAGTAAGCGGAGATAATCATGGTGAAAACATTGTTTTGTTCAATGAAATCCTTTTGTTAACAAGGTTGATCAGGTCTTGCTACCAAAACAATTTTATATGAAACAAAACTTTGTATTTCACTAATGATTATGTTACCTCAACCTTGATAGCAATGGTCCCAATCATAATAGTTTCATTTTTTCTCATGGTACGGGACAATATATTTCTCCAACTTGAATGCCCTCAACATGTTCAATTGAATTCAAACCATAAGTCCTATCAATCTTCTTGGGGAAATAGACAGTATGTTCCTTGTCATTAACATTGAAGGTCACCTTTCCTTGATTACAATTAATAACAGCTCCTGTAGTATTAAGAAAAGGTCTCCCAATAATAATAGACATATTATCATCTTCAGGCATTTCAAGCACAACAAAATAAGTTAATATCAAGAAATTATGAGCCACTTGAACAGGTACATCCTCACATATACCAACAAGAATAGTGGTAGATTTATCAGCCATCTGCAAAGATATATCAGTTGGTATCAGTTTTTCCAGTTGAAGTCTCTTATATAGAGAAAAAGGCATGACACTAACTCCTGCTCCCAAATCACACAAAGCAGTTCTAACATAACTATTTTTGATAGAGCAAGGAATAGTTGGAATCACTGGGTCTCCAAGTTTCTTTGGAACCTTACCATTAAAGGAATAATTAGCAAGCAAAGTAGAAATTTCTTCATTAGGGATCTTCCTTTTATTCGAGGCAATATCCTTCATGTACTTTGAGTAAGGAGGCAATTTAATAGCATCAGTCAAAGGAATTTGTAGGAATAAAGGTTTCATCCACTCACAAAACTTATTATAGTGTTCATCTTCCTTTGACTTGTGTTTCTTATCAGGGAAAGGCAAAGGTTTTTGGACCCAAGGCTCTCTTTCACTACCATGTTTCTTAGCAACAAAATCTTCTTTAGTGTATTTAGTATTCTTAGTGTTCTTTTCAGGTTCTTCTTCCACTTTTTCTTTATCAGGAACATCATTTTTTTCATTACCACTTTCAGTTTCAGCATCAGCGACAAATATACTATTAGGACCTTTAGCAGGTTCAGAGGGTTCTACAATAGTTTTATGTTTCTTTTTTTCTTTTCTTACGAGTAGTACCACTATTTTCAGCTTGTTGAGAATCCTGCTCAATTGTTTTGGGAGGCCCCTTAGGATATAGAGGATCCTGGGTAGCAGCACCACTTCTAGTTCTAATTTCATAAGCATGTTTTTCTTTGGCAGCATTAACTAGCAAGTCTTTTTGCACTTTAATAAGTTGATCTATTTGAGTTTGAACCATTTGAAAATGTTTAACAAGCATTTTAACATCATTAGAGGTTCTTTCCACAATATCTTTTAACTCAATAATAGCTCTAGTGTTTTCCATTAGATGATTTTGCACCCTTTTATTAAAATTATCTTGCTTAACAATAAAAATATCGAAAATTCTTCTAAGCATTGATCAGGAGGTTTAGAGTAAGGGATATCACCTTCATCAAAGCGTTGAAGAGAGTGTGCCTCAATAGTGGATGAGTGGGGGATAGGCTTACATAATTCTTCTATAGGAGGTAAATTCTTGACATCTGCAGCTTTAATTCCCTTCTCCTTAAGACATTTCTTAGCTTCCTTCATCACTTCATCATTCAATTCAATAACTCCCCTCTTCTTAGATGATGGTATAGGCGCCGGTATAGCTGGTTCAGGTATAATTGTTTTAGGTATAGCTAGTTTAGGAGGAGTCCAATCTTCATAGTTCTTGCTTATTTTAGCCATTAATTCCTCTGCTTCCTTTGGAGTCATATTCCTGAAAACACAATCAGCACAACTATCCAGGTATGTCCTAGATTCTTCAGTTAGTCCATTATAAAATATATCAAGAAGCTCATTCTTAGGTAATGGACATCCAACCTGTGCATGAATCAAAGCACAAAACCTTGCCCATGATTCAGGCAATATCTCTCTTTCTCCCTGTTTAAATCAAAAAGATCCTGCAAAATAGCATGTCTAGCACTAGGAGGAAAATATTTTTGGAGGAAAGTACTAATCAAGCAATCAGGCTATCAATAGATCCAGGAGGTAAATTACTAAACCAAGTTTTTAGCTTGTCCTTTTAGTGAAAACGGGAAAATCTTAGCAACAAAGTAGGTGCACATCCTAATATCATCAGAAAACAGGCCACTCATGGTAGAAAGCTCAGTCATATGTGCTACCGCACTTTCATTCTTAGTCCCACAAAAAGGTTCTTTCTCAACAATAGCTATGTAAGATAGATCAAGAGATAAATCATAATCTTTATCTTTAATGTTTATGGGGGATGCGGCAGACTTAGCATTAGGAGAAAATTTGGGTTTAATAGTACGCCTCTCAAGGAGGCTCTTAGCAGCACTCCTATCATGGGTGTTTCGACATTCTTTAATAAATTCATCGGTCATCTCAATATTACCGTCTTCAATATCATAGCTCTCTCTAGACTCAGGTGAACTAACAGGTGTAGTAGTGTCTTCATTAGGATTTTCAGTATTTCTAGCTATATTTCTAGCAATTGTAGCATCTAGGAAAGGACATAATGAACCACTCATAACAGACGGTGAATCAAGAGCAACAGAGGTGTTCAGGACCATACCTCTTCTTGTAGTCGATGGTAAAATAGAAACCTTGCCATCACGAGACTTACCCATGATGGATGGATGGCAGTGAACAATAATGATTCCAAGTGGACTTGATAAACAAAGCTATGCTCCCCGGCAACGGCGCCAGAAAATAGTCTTGATGACCCACAAGTATAGGGGGTGTATCACAGTATTTTCGAGGGAAGTGAAACCCAATTAATTTATTCGACACAAGGGGAGCCAAAGAATATTTATAAGCCTTAACAACTGAGTTGTCAATTCAGCTGCACCTGGAAACAATCTTGCTCACAGCAGTTTATCAGTAGCAACAGTTTTGTAGTAGGAATAGTAAAGTAATAGCAGTAGTAAAAGTAAAGACGATAGTAACATATTGCAGTAAATAGTAGGATTGGAGCGCGGTAGGCATAGGGATGGATGGACGGGCGTTGCATGGACAAGACAATTCACATAGCAATCAGAACATAAGGCAATTGTAGATAAATAAGATAAAGCATCCAAATACTAGATAATCATAGGCATGTGTTCCATATATAGTCATACGTGCTCGCAATGCACAACATCTTTTTTCCTGCCAGCCCATTTGCAGCGGGGCCTCAAGGGAACTACTGGCAATGAAGGTGCTCCTTTTAATAGAGCACCGGAGCAAAGCATTAACACTCTGTGAACACATGTGATCCTCACATCAAAGCCATTCCCTCCGGTTATCCTGATTTCTGTCACTTTGGGGCCATTGGTTCCGGACAACAACGTGTGTATACAACTTGCAGGTATGACCATAAACAATACTATCATAATGAATCAATAACATGTTCAGATCTGAAATCATGGCACTCGGGCCGTAGTGACAAGCATTAAGCATAACAAGTCGCAACAAAGTCAAAAAGCACTAATACAAGATACTAGGCACCATGCCCTAACAATCTGATGCCATTACATGAACAATCTCATCCAATCCCTACCATCCCCATAGCCTACAGCGGGGGATTACTCACTCATAGATGGGGGAAACATGGATGGTCGATGGAGAAGCGATGGTGATGATGATGGCGATGATCTCCTCCAATTCCCCATCCCGGCAGGGTGCCAGAATGGAGTTTCTGGTTCCGAAACATGAAATCTGGTGGTGGCGGTGGAGCGGAACTCTTTCTGGAAAAACGTCGAACCCCCTGAGTTTTTAGGTCAGAAGGCAACTTATAGGCGAAGAGGGGAACCGAGGGGGTGTCTAGGGCGGCCAGACCACCCCCTGGCGCGACCAGGCCTAGCCCGCGCGGCTATGTAGTGTGGCCTGGGCCCAGCCCCACTCCGTCTCGTATTCTGGCTCCGTGAGTCTTCTAGCGAAATAGGATTTTTGGCATATTTTTCGGGATTTTTCCTAATAGTTGATTTTCTACACAAAAACTAGACACCAAAGTAATTCTACTAAAAATAGCGTCAATCCGTGTTAGTTGTATCCAATTCACACAAGTTTAGAGGAGAAACAATAGCAAAAGTGTTCGGGAAAGTAGATACGTTTTGGACGTATCAGACCACTATGCTCTCTCAATAGGTGCATAAAGATATAAGATGGAGACTCAACATAAAAGTAAAAAATAAAGGCCCTTCACAAAGGGAAGCAGGGATTCAAGTTTCATAAAGAGCTTCCAAAAATTATGGTACTTATTAGCTTTCAGCTCTCATTGCCCCTATCATAAGCATCTTGAGGTGATTAAGGTTAAAGTGACACAAATATGAATATATGCTTGACAAGTTATAAGTTGAAAATCTCATGCCCCTTGATTACAAGTACTGAACCTCATGCTACTCAACTTTAGTCACAAGTAAGGTCTTGTCATTGTAAGTACATGTGTATCATAGAGAAGCGCCAACAGGGTACCCCTTTCCCCATGACATAGGAGCTATCCCATATCAAAATGACAAGGCAACAGAAAATGAGCATCTCAGTGATCTTTTTATTTGCTATTTGCATAGGTTTTTATTGAGGATGCTTCATAGAATGCTCACTATGGTTATGCTACAAGTTTCCACCATGATTAGGCATGGCTTAGGCTAGCTCCCTAGGCGTTTCTCTAACACACATACAAACTCCATGAGCTTACAAGTTCCCCTTTTATTTCACACCGCCGGGAACCATAAGCAAAAGAACATGATATCAACCGAATAATAAGTGCAATGTTGAAAGCGTTCCCCATAACATCATGGTTTTGCCAATTCACAACTTATAAAGTGCAAGCATATGAGCAGCATAGATGGACACAATGGTTCAAGTTTATTAAATGCAAGAAAGCAAAGTGTGCCATCAAGTTTGTGAGAGCTTTAATCACAAATTTTCACATAATAAGTTTAATTTGGAAGGTAGATAAAAACATGAATATACTTGGAATGGTGTAACACACCATGCATAGGAATTTATAGTGGACTCTTTGGAATAACTTGGTTTTATTGGGGGTTGGATGCATGAGTGGAACTCATACTTGGTACAGGTGGAGGCTAGGAAAAGACTAGGAGCGACCAACTAAGAGAGAAATAATGGTCATAATCATGCAAAGCGACAAAACAATATTAATTAAATCATAAAGTGATATTACAAGTCATAAACTAAATGATCATAGCACTACTAGGAAACAGCTTATCAGTGGCGCACCTTTTTTCACTATCCGTGGCGCATATCTTAATCGCCACTGATACCTCGCCACTGATAACTATCTTCTGTGGCGCATTTCAAAATGCGCCAAGAAGTCTCAAACTTCAGTGGCGCATATGGCCAATATGCGCCACAGAAGTTTTTTTTCCAAAATTCAAAAAAAAGGCGGGTCAGATCTCAAACTTCTGTGGCGCATATGGCCAATATGCGCCACAGAAGTTTTTTTCAAATTTCAAAAAAAAACCGGGCCAGATCTAGCCGGAGGTGGGGGGGTCGCCGGAGGTGGAACAGATGTGATGGCCGGAGGAGAAGGAGGCCGTCGAAGGTGGTCAGAGTAGTAGGAGGAGGAGGCCGCCACCGGAGGTGGAGGAAGGGCTCGCCGAAGATGGTTGGAGGAGGCCGCCGGAGATGGTTGGAGGAGGCCGTCGGAGATGGTGGTGGTGGAGGAGGAGGAGGAGGTCGTCGGTGGTGTTGGCGGTCGCCGGAGGAGGAGGTCTCCGGTGGTGTTGGAGGTCGCCGGAGGAGGAGGTCACCGAGGTAGCCATGGCCGGAGGTGGATGTCGCCGGAGAGTGGAGGAGAAGGGGAGAAGTATGGAGGGGAGGAATAGTGGAAGGAGAAGTGGAGGAGAAGGGGAGAAGTATGGAGGGGAGGAGAAGTGGAGGGAGAACTATGGAGGGGAGAAATATGGAGGGGAGAAGTATGGAGGGGAGTAGAAGTAGAGGAGAAGGAGAGAAGAAGGAGAAGAAGTGGAGGAATATAAGGAGAAGGGGCGCCGGCGGGATTCAATTTTCGAATCCCGCCCAAGGCTTCTGTGGCGCATATGGGGGAAATGCGCCATAGAAGTTTCTCCCCCTTTTTTATTTTTTTGCAGGAAAAAATCTTTTGTATGCCATAACTTTTTACTCTTTTGGAATTTGGGAAATCTACAAAATCTTCAATGGCTTCTAGCGGTTGAAATCAAGTAGAAAATTTTGAGACGGTCATTTTGATAGGTTAAAGATTTTTTTCCGACGTCGTATGCAAAAGTTATAGCCGTTTTACCGTGCCATGACCTATTTTTGCAAAATACATCGAAATTCATGTTTTTTAATTTTGTCTAGATCTATACCCTTTGCTTTTGCACATCGAAACCAAAAATTAATCTCGCGGATACATATAATTCGGAAGAATAGGTGAGTGATTCATACACAGCATCCCTTTCTTTTATCGAGGGTTCTAGCAATCGATACCCTTTCGCAAATAATTGAAATGCAATTTCGTGATCTGGGTCTTTAATTGTTGGAAACTTGTCAAGTTCTTCCCTCTCTTTCCTCAGTAACGGAGCCCCGACTTTTTATTCCAGTTCAATTCTGACTGGTGCAGGAGTCCAAAGTGCATCTTCCAACTCCCTAACTACGTCTTCCATGAAGTTCGGGAGACCCCTCACGTGCCGCTGCCCGTGAGACTCGCCTTTGTACACTTTGCGCACCACTTCGACTAGACCCCACTACTACCTTGTATCCAAATACCTGCGATCTAGCTCATTCTTTTTTAAGCCCTGCAAGCCCTTGCTGGGTCGGTTTGTTTTGGGGGGGGGGTGGGTGGGGCAATAAGCTTGCTTCTTCACAAGCTTATCCCCGCCCCCTTTCCTGTCCGTCTCGACAATATTCCTATTCCTGCTTGTGTGCTTGTTTGCTATTCTTCCTGTTCCTATTACGAGACGACCTCGGCTCAAGCTGACCCCACACCGAAAGTCGTCAAGCAGTCTTGGGCTCCATCAATCAGTGTAGCCTGATCCACTCTCTTTTTCCCAGCAAGTGAATGCGAGTCCAGTTCACCTTCGGCCTCGAAAACCAGTTAGGTACGAGGAAAGAGTAGGGATGGAGTGTGAGTTCCGATCCTCTCTTCCCAGGCAAGAATGAAATTGGACGGTCTTAGCCCAGAAAGTGAAAAGAACGAGATCTAGAAAGAATTCTACTAGCTGAACGAGGCTGTGAAAGAATCTCTGTCAGGTGGTGCAGATGAATAGAATAAGCCAAGCCCTGCTTTTTCTCTTTTTAGCCTTTTAAAGGGGGCCAGCTTACGGACCAGGCCTCTCTCTGACCTGATAACTAGTATCGCCTCCCCGCCCAGCTCTGTCAGTAGGCCCCTTCTTTTGCAATACTTAAGAAGGTCTCTCATGGCCAAATTCTTATTCAAGCCTTCTCTACCATAGAATTCGGCCTTCAGGGTCAACCCAGCGGCTTCTATGAGGAAGGCGGCGCAAAGGAGGCTCGAGGGCTTGTTAAGGAAGGCAGCTAGGGCCGCTGAAGGGGGGAAAACGAAATCAAATGATTGTTTTTTTACCAGCGCCCTTTTTTTGCGGGTACTAAGAGTCCTCTCACTACCAACCAGCAGACATCATCATCTGGCTGGGTCTTGCTGGTATCAACAACGAGAAAGAAGAACCAAATGGAAACAGCAACTAACTATGGCTCTTGGCCCAGACAACGTCCTAGGCGTAGGGGAGATCAAAACAAGAAGTCACGCCTAGACGACGCCTAATCATGTGGGGAATGGCTTGATACCTACGTTTTAACATAGGCTAAGCCAAAACTGCCACGTCTTGCATTGTATGTCCCAGAATAGGTCCTATTATTCTACCCTTTCCAGGTAGTCGATGGCTATTCACAGCTACTACCTTAACACCAAAGAAGAGTTCGACCCAATGCTTGATTTCTGTCTTAGTGAATCCTGGGAGCCATATTCCAATCATGTGAGCAGACTTCTTCGATAAGCAAGCAGCTGTTCGCGTAGGCTCGGATACAGAGGAAAGGGAGGGGAAGATATAGAAATCTATCAAAAGAGCACCTTAAGGGCGATGCCTGGAAGGAGTTACTAATAAAAAAAGAAAAAAATTCAAACGATTAAATTACTGCTCCCGAATATTCAACTGACTGATTAATTTCTTATAACGTACTCTATTTTTCTTTGCCAAATAAGCTAGCAAACGTCGACGTTTTCCCAAAAGTATTCGTAGACCTCTTTCGGATGAAAAATCTTTTTTGTGTAATTCCAAATGTGCTTCAAATGTCAAATACTTGAATCCGAGCAGGTGATCTCTGAATCACCATTATACGCTAATCTTGGATCCTGTTTTATGTCATTCAAAAGTAGGGCAGAAGTAGTTCCTTAAGATTGAGGTACTTAATATTTAGCTAGGTCTAGTGCCTGTAAATTGAAAGGCAAAGATAGATAAGTATCCGACCTTTGGGAGGACTTCCCTTAATAAGGAATGCTATCAGTGTGGTCAGAGTAGTAGTATAGGCGATACTTTCTTCCTTTTTTGATTCTCTTGAAGTGTCCTTCCTTCCTACAGCTGATAGGGAAAAATCGTTGTTTTTACGATCCCTATGTATCCCCGAAATGCGTTGAGGCGCAGCAGTTGACTGGACATCTAGGGGTAAAGCACTGTTTCGGTGCGGGCTGCGCGAGCAGTACCAAATCGAGGCAAACTCTGAATACTAGATATGACCCCAAAATAACGGGGGTCAAGGTCGGCTAGTGAGACGATGGGGGATAAGCTTCATCGTCGAGAGGGAAACAGCCCGGATCACCAGCTAAGGCCCCTAAATGACCGCTCAGTGATAAAGGAGGTGGGGGTGCAAAGACAGCTAGGAGGTTTGCCTAGAAGCAGCCACCCTTTAAAGAGTGCGTAATAGCTCACTGATCGAGCGCCCTTGCGCTGAAGATGAACGGGGCTAAGCGATCTGCCGAAGCTGTGGGATGCCGGATTTTGGCTTTGCTAAAGATACCGGTTCAATATGTCATTTCCGAAACCGCCCAGTGGCTTTTGGTCCCCATCGGAAAGTGCTGAATGGATTGTTTGAGCTCCTTGCCCAACGACAAAAAGAAAGAGGCATTCAGGGCCGGTCGCTCTTATGGATACCTGTGAGCTAGAGTCGGGAATCGAAAAGGAGACAACGGAAGCCGTACAGATCTAGTTGGGAATGCTGTTCATGCAGTGGAGAGCGTAAATGACCGGCCCTTGAGGCGCGAGTAGACTTATCATATAGAAAGGAAAGAGATAAGCGGAGGGAGGATGGTTTGATGATAGCCAAGATCTCCATCTCATTTGTCACTATCGTATTCTTAATAGGAATCGAGATATAATAGCTTCTTTATGATCTAACATTCTTGCCAATACATTATCCTCATTCTGTTCCGGATTGTAATCCCTAATGAAAAAAATAGCTCCATGAGCAAAAGCCCCTTTCATCAGATTCATTCCCTTGCTAATCCGCCTTCAAGCCTTGTTCCTTCTTCCGCTTCATCTATCTAAGCCTTTTCCTTTGTAGACGGATAAGTGATTCTGTAACCTTAGCTTTTCTCCTTTTTCGAACTTTTTTTCCAGTTCCTTAGTATTACTTAAAAAAATCTAACTACAACTTAAAGGAATTATTTTTTTAAGTTTCTATCATTTTTGTTTATTTTTTACAAAACTAAAAAGGCGATCCACGGGAGGGGGGTGGGATCTGTTTTTCCCTCCTATATGCTTGTTCTGTGGCGCATACACCTATATGCGCCACAGAAACATCACTTTCTATGTCCATGGACATATGCACCACAAAAGTTTCTCCCCCTTTTTTTGCTGCTTGGTCCCATCAACCTTCTGTGGCGCATACGTCTATATGCGCCACAGAAGTTTGACACTTTAGTGGCGCACACGAAAATATGCGCCACGGAAATATGGACTTCTGTGGCGCATATTGGTTTCGTGCGCCACTGAAGTGCCAAACTTCTGTGGCGCATGTTTTCTAGTGCGCCACAGATATATATCAGTGGCACATAGTTTTACATATGCGCCACTGAATATCTTGTCTATCTATAAGTTGTTTCCTAGTAGTGTAGAGGCTAAGGTGACTGGTTCATAGTCTTAACATGGTGTAAGCATGTGCCAAGTCAACCAAAATAAAGCATCAAAGGAGAATACCACAATATTATGCTTTTGTATGCTAAAACAACGCATGATTCTTTCAAGACACATTAAGCAATCTGAATTGTCTGGAACAAGTCATGCTACAGCAATAATTACTAAGCATAAAGTCAAAGCAATATCAAACATGACATGATAAAGTCTAGGCCATAGTCAAAACAAACTCCTTTTGTACCACTTATAAGCATGAAGTTTCCTACTCTTTTCCAATCACCAATCAACTTATTTGAAACCACCTATGAATGCGGGAGTCCAACTAATTTATTTAAGAAAACCAAATAAAATAAAACTAAAAACGAAAACAAAGACGCTCCAAGAACAACACAATTGTGCATGAAACAATAAAAATGAATTGTTTTGGAAGAAAACATGAGATTTTTATTGATGAAGAAGGGGATGCTTTGGGAATCCTCAAGCTTTGACACTTGTACTTCTTGAATATTTCTTGGGGTGACACGGGTGGCATCCCCAAGCTTGAGCTCTTGTCCATACTTCATCTCATCACATTATTCCTCCCTACACTTGAAAATTTCCTTCATACAAAACTTCACACAATCTTCATTAGCAACATTAGTGTATTCAAGATAATAAGTCTTTGGGTTCAGTTTCAACACAAGTAAAACTTCCATTCAAATACAAGCTATTATATAAATTCCTTCTAAAAGCTCGAGTGATCAAAGAGAACTCAAAGAGAAAGAGATTAAGAGGCAAATGCAAATAATGGCAGAAATCTATCAAAACAGACCAGCAGGTAAACACTGATTTTTTTGAAAACCTTCTGTTGCTCAAATCAAAAAGTGATAAACTAAATAAAGTTACATAATAACCTGGGGCATAAGCACAAAAAATTATAGCTCAATCCGACCTATAGGGATTTTTCACGATTTGTTACAGTGGAGAACAAAAAATCTGTTTCGGGACAGCAACTTTCCCAAGTCTTACTTCTCTCTCATTAGAGGTTATTCTTGGAACAAAAACCACATAAAAAGGATAAGGATAGGTTATTACTGAAGAAATAACTTCCAAGAATCAAGAAAAGAAAAACTTACTAAATAAAAATAATTTGCGTTATCTCCCAATAGTGCTTTTCTTTAACGCCTTTCAGCTAGGCATAGGAGGAATATTCAAGTATTTTCAAATAAAGAAGCATTAAGATCAATACCAAAAATATCTTCAACAAGGCAAGGTATCTCATCCAAATAATTTCTAGAGGATCCTCTCTCAATACCCTTGGGTTCACTATTTTCATCAAATAGGTTTCAGGAACAATCTAATCAAAATTCTTTTCTAAGGATTCATGCATTCCTACAAGTTTAAAAGGTATTGGTATTTTAATTTCCTCTCCACTTTTGGGTTTGGTTTTTTCATCTTTTCTTCTGTACCAATAACATCTACACATAAGCCTAGCATATTAAAACGATCAAAGACCTTTTTAGCTTCCTTAACAACATCATAGAATTCTTTAAGCAAAGTTTCTAGAATAAAATCTCTCTTTTTAGTATCCTCAATATCTTTAAGTTTAAGAAACATTACTTGCATCATGGGGTTAAGGTTAACAAACCTGGCCTCCAACATGTGAACTAAAGAAGCTGCAGCAATTTCATAATTTGGAGCAAGTTCTGCTAAGGATCTATCTCAATATCCTTATGCTTGCTAACATGATTAAAGAATTCTTTAATATTATCTTTCCCAATTATAGAGACACTACCTATTGAAAGGTCTTTCAGGGTGAACTTAGGGATCAACATGGTGAGCTAAGAACGAGGTGACAACTTATAGAAAGAACCTTTTTTGTGTGTTTTAGATAAAAAGAACCAAAATAGTACAACTAATTTTTGTGTGTTTTTGATAAAGAGAAACAAGCAAAACACAGCAAAAATAAACTAAGAAAAACAAAAAACAAAGTAAAGAGATTGGTTGTGAGAGACTCCCATTGTGAAGTTGTCCTTAACTCCCCGGCAACGGCGCCAGAAAAAGGCTTGATGGCTCAAGATACGTAGAGCTCGTTGGGAACCCCAAGAGGAAGGTATGATGAGCACATCAGCAAGTTCCCTCTGTTATGAAACCAAGGTTATCGAACCAGTAGGAGCAAGGAAACAACTCCAAGGTGTTTCTAGCAACTTGGAATCCTACACAACACAACTACAGAACTTTTCCCCAACTTACAATGAGGTTGTCAATCTCACTGGTTTTGCTGAAAACAAAGACGTATAGTGTGGAAGATAGTAATTGTTTGCAGAAAGTAAATAGTAAATGGTAAACAGTAGATGGTATATTAATGCTAAAAAAATGGACTGGGGTCCACAGTTCACTAGAGGTGTTTCTCCTTAAGATAAATAGCATGTTGGGTGAACAAATTACAGCGGGGCAATTGACAGATTGAGAAAACATAACAATTCATATACTAGACATCTTGACTCCTATGAGATTTGATTGGGCATTACAACATTATACATGGACCGTAATCGAACTGCATCTATGACTAATAATCCACCTTCAAGTTATCATCCGAACTCCTACCAACATTAAGTTGCAAGAAATAGATAATTGCATTAAGAAAAGTGTGCCCCATGGACAAAGAATTGTTGTTTTCTCCCTAGTAGCAACATCACATCTACAACCTTAGAGATTTCTGTCACTTCCCCAGATTACTAGAGGCATGAACCCAGTATTGAGCATAAATACTCCCTCTTGGAGTTACAAGCATTACTTGGCCAAGGTAACTACTAGTAACAGAGAGCATGCAAGATCACAAATAACATAGACATGATAGAATCAATAATCAATCTGAAATAGTATCTCAATATCCATCGGATCCCCGTAAACACAACATGTAGGATTACAAATAGATGATCTTGATCATGAACGGAGCTCACAAGATCTAAACATGATATCACAAAGGAGGAGAACCAACCATCTAGCTACTGTATGGACCCATATTCCAAGGGTGAACTACTCACGCATCACTCCGGAGGCAGGCATGGTGATGAAGAAGGCCTCCAGGGTGATCTCTCCCCTCCGGAAGGGTGCCGGGAAGAGCTTTGGATCCCCCAGATCTAGGGATGGAGATGGCGGCATCTACATACTCTTTGTGGATTTTTGATCGGGTACCTAGGGTTTTTGTCCCGGGAGGCTTTTATAGGCGAAGGCGCAAGGTCGGTGGAGCTCCAGGGGGCCCACACCCCCTGGCCGCGCGGCCACTAGGTGTGGCTGCCCTGGTGTGCCACTTCATCTCCCCTCCGGACTCCGTGTTGCTTCGGGTAAAACATTGACTTTGGCTTTTGTCCGGTCCAATTCCAAGAATATTCCTTTACTAGCTTTTTTGAAACCAAAAATAGCAGAAAACAGGCAACTGACACTATGGCATCTTGTTAATAGGTTAGTTCCAGAAAATGTATAAAAATACCTCAAAGTGTGAACAAAGGATAAGAAAGTTGATATAAAACAAGCATGGAGCATAAAAAATTATAGATACGTTTACGACGTATCAATTAGTTAGGAGTAGATACTCTAGCCATAAAACCTACTTCTGTAGAGCATTGCATTAGCAGCAATTGTAGGCCATTTAGTTTATATATTAGTCTTATTAGCCACATAGTTTCGAGTTATTATTTTTGGTTCTTCTTTCAAAGAGGTTTCTTTCTCTCTCTTTAATCTAGAGTGTTCTCTGGAGATTATATAAAGAGTCGAGTTGTAATCTATAGTCATGTCTTGGACCTGCTGTGTTTCTGTTGTACCACTCTGAGGGATGTAATACTAGTGAACGGTGTTTCATTGATGTTATGTCAACGACTATAGTGTACTACATCATGTAGTGGTATGTTGGGTCACTGCAAAAAGCAACATTTGAAAAAATGTTTACGAAAACCTGCATTGTCTACGACCTATGGTCTGTGGCTGCAGATAGTGCATCAAACACTACTTTTTAGTGAACTTGCTGAGTACGCTCATACTCACCCGTACCTTCTTAACCCTTGCTAGATTTTGAAGCTAATAAAGACGACGTCAACACCAACTCATCATCAAGGAGTCGTCACCAAAAACTCAAGTTCTTCAATATAGTCAATAAAGTCAACATATACATCAACCGAAGTGAAGACGAAGTTCCTGATTAGATAGGAGTATATACTCTAACCATAAAACCTACTTTTGTAGAGCATTGCAATAGTAGCAATTGCAAACCAATTAGTTTAGATGTTAGTCTTAGTAAAGTAGATAGTTCTAAGTTGTTATTATGGTTCTTCTTTGTAAGAAGTTTCTTCCTCTCGCTTAAACCTAGAATGTTCTCTTGATCTTTTTTAAAGAGTCAAGTTGTAATCTATAGTCATGTCTTGGACCTGTTGTGTTTCTGTTGTACCACTCTGAGGGATGTAATACTAGTGAACGATATTTCATTGGTGTTATGTCAACGACTATAGTATACTATATCATGCAGTGGTATGCGGGGTCATCGCAATCGCGGTATTTAACGTGGATTCTCCTGCAACGGCTACGTGTATTTTCGTGTGGTGTTCTTTTCTTGTTTCGAAAGTGAGACGCGGTTTGGCGTGCACTCGTTGATCGATGTTTCCTGCCAAATTTTATACCTTGTTGATTTTGATTGCATGAACGCTTTGGAAGCAACGCAATACCAGAGTCTTCGGGAACTTTAGAGATCAATGCGATGCTAGGTAGTTGATTAGTCTCCGCATGGATGAGTTAATCTTATGGAAGCTTGGAGCTGTCGGAGGGAGACAAAACTTGCCAGAAGAGTAGGCTTAGCTAGGTGAGGTGGAATGTGTGGTGTAAACTTATACTATTGTTCGCAAATGTGTTAAGACTCTTGTCAAGTGTGCTCTACTTCTACCAAAATACGGTGTATCTTTGGTGCACTCTCAGAAAAAAGCCAGTGCAAATCATCTTCCAAAGTATATGCGTTCTTTTTTTGCCATCTTAAAATTATATGTGTTCTTGCAGGCAATATGTTATTAGCCTCTGATTAGTTTTCAAATTTTAGAGTGACTATGTTGGATCTCCTTAAAGTGAAGCCTCTAGAGAATGACAACGATGATATCATATGAAACTCATGCGGAGATCCCACCGGGAGATAACATCTTTCACTATGTGTGTTGGCTTTCACATATAGACACGGATGATAAAACTTTACCCCAACATGGTGTTTCCTTCGGAAGCCTAAAAACCCCAACATGGACATGACCATTTTTCACATCTACAAATTTTCTTTTTATGGCTCTTCAAAATAAAAAAGATACTCCGTTTGTTCCCCAATAAGATAAAAAAAATATCTAAAACACATATGGTGGCCAAATTTTTAAGTGTGACCAAAGCAATGCCTTGAAGTTAATGTATTTGTGGACTGTTGAACGAAAAGAGCAACATAGGGAGTATATGTGGAATCATAGAAAGATAGGGATGCAAAAGATTACAAGACACTATTTCCCGATCCATCA
This sequence comes from Avena eriantha, assembly GCA_910589775.1. NCBI lineage: Eukaryota > Viridiplantae > Streptophyta > Magnoliopsida > Poales > Poaceae > Avena > Avena eriantha. The sequence continues at coordinate 391,644,171 of OU342740.1, read as the reverse complement.
ATTATCTCATATAGAGGTCAGGGTTTTATTCCCCTTTTCAAAAAAAATCAATTCTCTCATATTCTATAGAGCTATATTTTTAGTGGCAGTTAAAAAAATTATTCGGTGGCACTTGTCATCTACGGGAGGACTTTTAGGTGATACTTTCTTTGGAGTCAAAGATTATTCATTTGAAATGGAGTGAATGTATTAGGGAAGATTTTATGTCATTATATATGAGCGCTATCCACAAAAACAGTGGGATCAAATGAGAGGATATTACTGTCTATGATAGCTGATCACAATTTTTATCATCATTTCCCGAGGCATTTGATTGCCAAACTTTTAAGACTTGGTAGACCCATCATGATTGCAGGGATTTTAATCTAATTAGGTCCGCTAAGGATATGAACAATACAGTCTTGAATTTTCATCTAAAGACCAAGTTCAATGATGTTATTCTTCATCATGCATCGGTTGTCTTCTGGGTAGCGAGGGAGGATATCTACTAGGACCACTAAACAAAAAAAACACTACGCGTTCCGCGTGTAGGACATAGTTTTAATTTCAACATAATAGAAGGGTATTTCTCCTCCATCTTTTGTTAAGATAGATACTATCTTTTGTTGGATTTTTTTTTTGCGAAATTCCACCGATTTATTAATAATCATCAACAGCAGTACAAAGAGTCCCAAAAGTAATAAAAATTATAAATAGGTCAATAGACCACCTAGCGACGACTACAAACACTGGCACGAGCCGAAGGCGCGCCGCCGTCCTGGCCTCTCCATCACCGGAGCCGGGCAAAGCTTGTCGTAGTAGAGCTTGTTGTAGTAGACGGACGGGAAGTCGTCGTGCTAAGGCACCAAAAGACCAGCGCACCAGAGGAGCAACCATCGCCGAAGATGAACAACGTAGATCGGACGAGACTGGCGTTAAAACAAACATACGGAAAACGACCGGATCCCAAAGAATCTGTCGGACACGTGACTCCACACGCCCTCCACTGATGCTAGACGCACCACTAGAGCGAGGATAGGGCAGGAAGGACCTTATTCTGACCTCAGGACGTAGCCACCGCCTCAACATCCTGAAGAAGACACTGAAAATAGCCTAAACAAGACACTGAAACCTCCCGCCGGCGAGAGGCCGTGGTCCGCCACGCCTCCAAGTCCCTAAGGCCGCCGGAGACGGGACGGACCGGTGGCGTCGCCGGCGGAGGGAAGGAACCCTAGATGGGTTTGCCGCCGCCTCCCGAGAGCTCCCCTTCTCTGGTACGTACCGGTTCGGTAGTCTGTTTATGCCCAATCCGTTCCTGCATCTTTTGTTTGATCTTGGGGAAGGTTCTAACAACAAGCCCATTAGATGCCCCCACCATCCACGATTATAAGATATTTCAATGTTGACTATATACGGAACAAAATTAGAGAACCTACACATTGTCCAGATAGATGCATTTTTCTGAAAAAACTGAAACATCTTATTGACTGTGAATGAAGGGAATGTTATATTTAAAAACAATAGTTTTTCTAAGAGGGTTTAAGGAAAATATCTATGATGAAACGGTTGCATTGTACTCAACAGTATCATGGAGATGGTTATGTAGTTGACCTTTGGAATGCAAATATATCTCAGTGGCAGAAAAGAATTCAAGGGGGTGGCGATCCAACTTTGGAAGCAAGAAACGAATTATGTATCAGGTCGGTCGTGTTTCTTCATCCATAAAGCAGGGTGAACGATTCTTTTGGGATCAACAATTTAATTAGTTAAACAACAAACTCGCAATGGAGGTGGCGGTGCTATGGAGCTAGACCAGGAGACGCACAACGCTGGTCCTAGTGATTGCTGTGCTTTAGATGGCGGTGGCGACGCGGGCCTGATCTAGGCCAAACATGGGCATGATCTTGGCCTTGGGGGCCGCACCCATTGCACGGAGGTTTTTATGGTGCCGCCGCGATGGAGTTTGCAAATGATTCAGGCAGCCCTTGACCATGTTGGAGGTGGAGCTCGTGACTATGGGTTCTCAATCGAGTGGAGGTGGAAGATAGGTTGTCTGCCCTCAAACGGGCGGGTGTCAGTGGACTACGACGTGATGGTTACGATGGTGAAGTATTGGGGCGGTGTGAACCAAGATGGATAGTGTTGCCCCATCCCGATGGGCAGGGATAGAGGTCTACGACATTACAAATGAACATCTTGCCCATCTGTGACCGGTGCTAGAGGTGACAACACCTATGGATTCAGCTCCCTTCATTGGAAGCTTTAGTGAGGTGTGTCGGCATATCCCCCTTCTCGCTTGGGTGGTTGTATCCGGGCAAACGCCTACATTTTTTTGGATCGGTGATGTCGGTGTCCTCGAAATGATTTCTTGGTTGGGATCATCACGTGAGGATACATATGTAGCATTCCAATTGTCTAACAATTGTAATGCTACTTGGTCTAGTAAGATAATGGCTACTTCCTATATATAATTGTTGCATCATAAATATATCATGCTCATGTCATCATGCCACCTTGCATTTGAGCATCATATAAAACCCCTTTTTCTTTTGGTTCTTCTCTCATATGCATTATTAATTGTATTTGCCTCTTGATATTGTATTTGGTTATTGATATATTGTTTAAATGCCCAAGTTGAGTTGGGGGCATATCTTTTATTCACCTCCATTATCTTTTCTTTTCACCACCTTATAACTCCACCATCCCATTAACCATGACCTTGTATTTATTTTCCTTTTGATAATTATTCTAGCTCATGTGGGTTGGGGTGGATCCAAGTCTAACATTTCTTTGCTTGGCCTTTTTCTCCACTTCTTGGGAATGCATTAGAATAATGCCATATCATTATTTTTGTTCTCACAAAATAAATCATGGCATTTATTATTTTGCATGGGCCATGCAACCTTCATCACCACCTTTTATCTCATTGGTTTTCCTTTTGTTTTATTGGATCTTTTCCTTGTGGATCATCTCCATCCCTTCCACCATCCCCATATTCCCATCCACATCATTTTTCTTTTATTTTATTTCTCCATGCATGATCCAAATGAGGCCTCTTCCCATAAACCTTTTCTTTCTCTTTTCTTGAATTCTCCTTCACCTCATCTTAACTTAATCAAGCCTCACTCTACCTCTTGGTTGATCTCATAAACACATTTTAAAACCTAAACCACCTAGTAAAAATCTAACTTAATTTTCCTCTCTCTATTTATTCCTCTAACCCTAATTCTACACTAAACCCTAACCTCAACCTCACCTCTCTCTCTACCACTCTCTCTACCATGATGACCACCTGGCCACCCTCTCTCCCTGGCCCACACCCCAGCTACCCATACCCTAACCCTAACCAAAACCCTAACCCGAGCCCCACCTAGCTAACCCGAGCTACCCCCTCCCTTCTCTCTCTCTCTCTCTCTCTCTCTCTCTCTCTCTCTCTCTCTACCGCCGTGCCAGCCCCACCCAGCTGCTACCCCACACCGTCCCCACCTGCAGCCCCTCTCCCTGCCCGGCCTGGCTGCCCAGGTCGAGCCCCAGCTCGACCACGTGACCAGGGAGAAGGAGGAAAGAGCCGAGGCTACTTTTCCCTGCCCCGTGCCCACACGCCATCACCTCCCTCTCTCTCGCTTTCCCTCATCCACACGGCTCTCCTGCATCGCCCAGATCCGCCTCGCGCCTGCCCTCTCCTCCCCTTCTTCTCCATCGTCGCCAGGACCTGCCGCCGGTCACCGCCAGCACCGCGTCGCCCCCTTCGTTCTAGCCGGCTAGCACGACGTGGGGGTGGTCAGGGAGATCGTGGACGCTCCTCTACATCGCCCTGCACGCGCCGATGAGGACAAGGAGCGCCAGCACCGCCAGCACGTCGACACCCTGCGGAAACCCTAGTTTTCCGGCTCGCCAGCCTCGTCGTCAATCCACCGCGCCTCGCCCCGATCTGACGCTAGCAACCTCCCCGCGGTAAGCCTTTCCACCTCCTAGACAACATCCGCTCCGCCGTAAAGCCCTAGCCGCGCCAGGCGTTGCGCCGAATGCCCTCAGTGCGCCGTCGCTCGCTGTGTCTGCACGTGCTCGCGCCGTCTAGAACCTCACTTAGCCGCGCAGCCGCTCCCAGACAACAACCCCTCCCCAGCCCAGCGGTAGCCGCCGCCGCCCGCGCACGCCAGGTCGCGAGTTTGACCCCCCACCTCGCTGCGCCGCGCGTCGTTTTCCGTCAGATAGTTCAGAGGAAACAGAAGCACAGTGCCGCCGCGCGTTTTGCAGAAAACCCCCCTAGCTTTTTATCTGCTCAACCCGTGCTCCTCGCTAGCCCCACCTGTCAGCCGCCGTGGCCTTCTTCCAGAAAACCCTCCCAGCCTCTTATTATCTTAACCCACGCTCCAGCTCGGTCCCACCTGCCAGCCTCTGTGAGTTCTTCACTGTCACGTGGGCCTCGGCCGGTTGGTCCCACCTCGCAGTCGCACGGGCTAGGCATGGCTCCGGTGTGAAAAGTTTTTCGTGCGCGTGTGCCCCGCCAGCAGCTGGCCCACCCGTCAGTGGCTATGGCTGGGTCAGGCTGGGTGACAAAAGCTTTTCTGTTGTCTGTTTTAATTAAACCTTTTCAAAAATTGATTTAAATTCAAATTCAAATCAGATTTAAATAACTTTTAAAATACAAATCCAAATAATACAAATAATATATGTTTTTGGATCAGAAAAATGTGAGGAATTCAAATATGCCATTCAAAATATTGTTTGAACACTTTAAATTTTCGAGATGATTAAAATTACAATAAAATGCCCTTTTTCTCAATAAATTAATAACTTTAATTCTACAACTCCAAATGTGACACATAATATGTCTAAATCGATCAGCGCGACGAGCCCGTTATATCTATGCAGTCCTTGTTCTGAATTGAAGCATGCATCATGTAATTCTTACAAATCTGAACTGTTTATGGCAATAAAATTGGACTAAATAAATAGTAAAATGCTTTATTCTTGTATCCACACCTCACCTTTGCCATGCTACTTTAATGCCATGTAAATTGTGCATCATTCATCATGGCATGCTTGTTTGCTTGTCGCACTTTAATTCATATGCTTGTGCACTTTATTTATGTTGGCCCTTGTTTGTTTGGTTCTTCGTCGGATAGACGCCCAGCAGGAGAATTACCAGGAATCACAGGAGTACTACCCAGATCCATCTCTCGCTTCAACTGAGCTGCCAGGCAAGCACTACCACATGCTTGCATACATACAGTACCTATTGCCTCTATCTTATTCTTGCATCATTGAGTCGCGATTGCATTAAATTGAATCCCAAGTACTGCATAGCCTTTACTTTTAAACCCCACCGAAGCTTGTTCCTCCATCCCATGAGCCATTACTACAGGAGTTGTTTGAGCCATGCGAGTCGTAGAAAAGCATGTGTAGGGTATGTGAGTGTCTGAAGAATAACAAGGTACCTAAACAACATAACCTGAGTGGTAATGGGATAACTAATGAAAGAGGCACCGGTGAGCAATATCTGCTATTTGGTTTTTCATGCTCACTTGTGTCCCGTAGGACCCCAAGTACTTGATTCCTGTTCCTTGACTATTCGCACTATCCACATCCGGGAGGCCTTATGGACCCCCCTGAGCCAGAGCTTGATTCATTCTTATTTCTTGGGGCCACAATTAATTTGGGGCTTTATTACTATCATGTACTTATGCCATGTTACTGCTTTATTTAAGATTGTGCGAGGAGCACCTGTACTGTTTTGGATCGTGACACGTTTTCGCTGTATCGACAAGCCCAGTCACATTTTCGGGTTCCCAGTCGTTTACCGCCGTCCACACAAACCTTGGGTCTGTCTCGGAGCCGGCCAACTTCGTTGCGGGTAGCTTAATGGGGTGGCCCCCTGAAATACTTCTGAATCCTGTGATTGCTTTGTCGTGAATGCCTCGTTGGGTTTTGATTTGGTTTTTCCGAGGTTGATCGAGTGTGTGTTGCTATTCGTGCACCCCTGCAGGGTAAATCTTTCTGAAAGCCGTGTTCGCGGTTATGGACGACTTGGAGCACAGTTTCTCGATCATAGACAAGAATAACTAAAGTACCGCTTTTAATTGGACTAAGTACTTGACTAGTAAATAGTGCAACGCTCATGGAATGGGTAATAAAACTGCCAACGGATGATGGGGGTTGTTCGTGCGCTTTCTCGTTGGTAAGCGAGGAGGAGGATGGATCTGTTAATTATACTGTTATAACTGTTGTTACTAATTCACGGACATCCGTCTATCATTGGTTAGGCGGATGGTTAGCAAGTATCTATAGACTTGTTAGTTATTATCTTTTGCTGCAATTGCGTCACCCAGGTATATGTCTCCTTTAGAGGCATAAAGACTTGTTGAGTACCCCTAGGGTCTCACACGATAAATTGTTTGATTCAGATGAACAAGTGTATTTGCAAGATGGATACTGGGTGGAGGAGACAGATGATGTTGGCAACGATCACTCGGTGTAGAGATTCCGAGGATGGGGATCCGCGAGATCTGTGGGCGGGATGTGTTTATTTATGTGGCATCTTATGCCGATTTGCTTCTTATCCGTACTCGGATCTTGACTTCCGCTTCCGCCTGATACTTTGTTGATTGATGTATGAGGATCTATCCTAAAATATTATCTCTATCTAGGATATTTGGATCTTGCCGTATGGCATTGCAATATATTTCTATTTCTTTTAGATGGTATGGCTCTGAGAACAATTGTATGGTGGCTTGCATACATACTCACTTGTGTATGTGGTTGATCCCTTCGCCTGCCGACTACGCCGCTCGTTCTTGTCCCGATGTTCTAGAAGTGGTTAGGACGGCCGACGGGTCTACCTGTGGGTGGCCCCTGGGCCCCCACCGTACTATTTTAACCACTTTCGCTCATCCAGGCATGCAACTTAGAGTGTAGTTTACCGAGGTAGTTACAATTGGTATCAGAGTCATCCCGCCCTTCAGGGTCTCAGCCAAATGGTCGTTGTCAGTCTAGCAAATATTTTTGGTAGCTATGTATACTAGGGAAAAACAAAACGTGAGAGTAGGACTGCTTCCATTTTTCTTCTTACCCACCCACCCACCCTTTTCTGGTAAGGAAGTGTAACGTTTTCAATCCTCTTCTAAAATTCAAACTAGGATTCACGTGTTCGGGGTTCCGTAGTACCATAGGTTGTGTGTGTGTGTGAATTCCTTGTCTATCTGTTGCATCCAAATGCTATCACTATCTGCTTTTTGGTTATCAACTGTTGGTACATTCCATACCGACAGGCCTTTGTAAACCGACGCGATCTATTCTGATTCGTTGTATACCGGTGCGATCTATCTTACTCTTTGTTATCCGACGTTATCTTGTTGGGGTGTTCTTTTTCGTAGTCACCAATCTTTAGGTTCATCTTAAGAAGAAGGTATTGGGATATGTGTTTTACTGATTCATGTGCAAAGTAATGATTTGAGTACGGGATGGAGTCGTGACCATACCACTACTGTTATCATTTGCTCTTGTATATTGAACTAGTAGAGTTACTAATCTTGATTCGGGAAGTGGTTTTGCGCATATAGTGGTATTTTAATGCCAAAATTTGCGGAAATTTTTTCTTTGTTAGTTGTGTACCACACTCCTTGTTCAGTCGTGTGCGTTATGCTTAATATCTTCTAGTTGCCTTGAACTTTGTTGATATTTTAATATCATCTCAGTGAATTGCATCCTTTAATCTTGGTTAATTCCATTTTGGTACTATTTTGGATTATTATCATTCTCCATTATAGTACTGACTTGTGTTTTATATCAATCACAGGATGGCACCACCACGCCGTTCTGAGGAGGATATACCACCTGAACTTGGGGCTGCTTTGGCAAGTATTGCAAATGCCTTGGGCACTATGCAGCAGAACCAGCAGCGCTTCGAAGAAAGCGTGAGGAGGAATGAGTTTGTTCCGCTACCTCCACCTCCCAAGTGAGGAGACATCAAGAGTTTTCTCAAGTTCAACCCACGCCAATTTGAGGTGTCTGATCAGCCACTTGATGCGGATGATTGGCTTCGTGAAGTGTCAAGGTTGCTGATGACTGCGGATGTTCCCGAGCAAGAATGGGTCAAATGTGCTACTCACCTTCTTAAGGGAGATGTAGCTGTCTGGTGGGAAAATTACCTCAAGGCAGACCTCTCTGGTTTTCAGCCTACTTGGGAGCAATTAACCGGGGCTTTCAAAGAGCAATATCTGTCAGAAATTGTCATGGAAATGATGAAGGAAGTGTTTCTCAACCTCAAGCAGGGCACTGACAATGTCAATACCTATATCAGGAACTTCATGAACCTTTCTCGTTATGGTGGCGATGAGATCTCTGATGACAAGAAGAAGCAAAAGAGGTTTCGGCAAGGCCTCAATGCTTCCATCAAATATGCAATCACTCATGCAAGGCCGGCATCTTTTCTGGAACTCCAACACACAGCTCTGCAGGAAGAAGCAAGTAGGCAAGTGTTTGAGGAGTCAAAGAAACACAGCCATGATTCAGCAAGCTCTTCTGCTATGAAAGCTCCTTCTAAGCGTCGTGTCTGGGTTCCTAACACCCCACCGTCGCTCCCTGCCCCACCAAGACCGTCAAGCTATGCACCAAGGCCACCAAACTCTTTCACTGCGGCTCCCAGGGGCTACAACCACAACTACCCTGGAGCGCCTGGCGGAGTCCCTGGCTACGTTGCTCCATGTCCACCTGGTGCTTGCTATACTTGTGGAAACACTGGGCATCAGCACTGGAATTGTCCAATGAACAACAAAGCTCTTCCACCACCACCTCCAAGACCTGCGGCAAGTGCTCCTATGATTCGTGCACCTCCACCTCGGGCTCTCAACATCAACACCAAGCCGGGGTCTACGGTTGCTCGTGCCAACTGTGTCAACGTCGCTCAAGCTGAGCATGCTCCTGGAGTTGTCATGGGTATGCTTCCTGTTAACTCAGTTGATGCGCGAGTTTTGTTTGATTCTGGTGCTTCGCATTCTTTTGTTTCTCACAAGTTTGCGCATGAGCAAGATCTGGCTATGGTTCCTTTATTACATCGTCTTGTGGTACAATCTCCTGGGTCAAACATGAGGGCTGCTCATATCAACCATGGCAATCAAATTGAGATTGGTGGCTTTTCGTTTCCGGCTTCTTTAATTATTCTGGGCAATTCTGATATTGATGTTATCTTGGGCATGGATTGGTTAACAGCAAATGCAGCTGTGATTGATTGTGCTGAAAGTTCGGTTTCTCTGAAAATTCCTGAAGGCCATATAGTCTATTCTCCAAGTCTGACTCCTGCAATTCAGCTTTATTCTTTGGCGGCTCTGAATGATGATGCCATGGAAGGTATTCAGAGTGTTCCTGTAGTCTGTGAGTTTCCAGATGTTTTTCCTGAAGAGTTGCCAGGTATACCTCCGGATCGTGAGGTTGAGTTTGTCATTGAACTTGAACCTGGTACCGCTCCTATCTCCAAGCGGCCTTATAAAATGGGTCCTGCTGAGTTGGCTGAACTCAAACGTCAGTTGGATGAACAAGAGAAGTTGGGTTTCATTCAGCACGGTACTTCTTCTTGGGGTAGTCCAACCATCTTTGTGAAGAAGCGAGACAAGACTGATAGACTTTGTGTTGACTATCGAGCACTCAATGCTAAAACAATCAAGAATAAATATCCCCTTCCGCGGATTAATGATCTCTTCGATCAGCTAGCTGGAGCTGTGGTATTCTCTAAGCTTGATTTGAGAAGTGGCTATCATCAAATCAAGATTCGCAAGGAAGATGTTCCTAAAACAGCTTTCACCACCCGCTATGGCCTGTATGAGTACACGGTCATGTCTTTCGGCCTCACCAATGCACCTGCCACCTTCTCGAGGCTTATGAACTCGGTTTTCATGGAATATCTTGATAAGTTCGTTGTGGTCTATCTGGATGACATTCTAGTCTATTCTAAGTCAAACGAAGAACATGAAGAACACCTTCGGTGTGTCCTAAACAAGCTTCGTGAGAACCGCCTGTATGCAAAGTTCTCCAAGTGTGAGTTTTGGCTCCCTCAAGTCACATACCTTGGTCATGTCATCTCTGCCTAGGGCATTGCCGTCAACCCAGAAACTATTAAGACAATTATGGACTGGCTTCCACCCATAAATGTCAAAGAAGTCCGGAGTTTCCTTGGTTTGGCTAGTTACTGCCGGCGATTTGTTCAAAATTTCTCAAAGATTGCGAAGCCTCTTACCGATCTCCTCAAGAAAGGCAAGAAATACCTTTGGACTCCTGCATGTCAGGCAAGCTTTGAAACACTCAAAGAGAAACTCACTTCCACTCCAGTCTTGGTTCCTCCAGATACATCAAAGCCTTTCCAGATTTCGTGTGATGCTTCATTGCAAGGATTGGGTGGGTCCTTATGCAAGAAAAGCAAGTTGTTGCTTATGCATCTCGTCATTTGAAGACGCATGAGATCAACTATCCCACACATGACCTCGAACTCGCAGTAGTTGTCTTTGCTTTCAAAGTATGGAGGCATTACTTGCTTGGCAACCGTTGTGAGATCTTTTCTGATCACAAGAGTCTGAAGTATATATTCACACAGCCTGATCTCAACCTTCGTCAGAGAAGGTGGATTGAAACAATCAATGATTTCGATTTGACCATCAACTACACTCCGGGCAAAGCCAATGTCATGGCCGATGCTCTCAGCCGAAAAGCTTATGTCAACAATCTCATGGTGGAAGAACAATAGCCTCTCTTATGCGAGGAATTCCACAAACTCAACCTTGAACTTGTGGATCAAGGGTATCTTCTGAACCTTCTAGCAACACCTCTTTTGGAAGAAAAAGCTCGTTCCATTCAGCTTGGTGACCCTTACACTAAAAAGATCATTTCCAACATTCAGCTTCCGAAGTATGAGTCTTTCCACGTAGATGACCAAGGCACTCTTTTCTTTGAACACCGGATGTTTGTTCCGAACTACCCGGGTTTAAGAGAGCAAGTTCTCAAGGAGGCGCATGATTTTGTTCTTTCTATCCATCCTGGCAGCACTAAGATGTACATGGACTTGAAAACACAATATTGGTGGCCTGGTTTGAAACGATATTGTGCCAAGTATGTCTGTGTGATTTCTGTCGTAGAGTTAAAGCTGTCCATCAGAAACCTTCCGGTCTTCTACAGCCATTGAAGCCTCCGGAATGGAAATGGGAGAAAGTAGAGATGGACTTCATCACTGGTTTTCCAAGGTCGCAGAAGGGCAACAATGCAATCTTTGTTGTCATTGACAGGCTTTCCAAAGTAGCTCACTTCTTTCCAGTCAAGGAAACAATTTCTGCAATTCAGTTGGCTGAGCTCTATATCAACAGAATTGTCTCTCTGTATGGAGTTCCTCTTGAGATCAGTTCAGACCGTGGAAGCATCTTCACTTCCAAGTTCTGGGGAAGTTTCCAAAATGCTTTGGGAACAAAACTAAACTTCAGTACAGCTTACCACCCTCAGTCGCAAGGACAAGTTGAAAGGATCAATCAGATTCTAGAAGATATGCTCCGTGCTTGCGTTATCTCTTTCGGCATGAAGTGGGAAGAATGTCTTCCTTATGCTGAATTCTCTTACAACAACAGCTTCCAGAAAAGTCTAAAGATGGCACCATTTGAGGCTCTCTATGGTCGCAAGTGTAGAACTCCGATTGGTTGGTCGGGCGCAGGTGAAAGAATATTGTTTGGCCCTGACATTGTAACTCAAGCGGAGGAGAAAGTTCACATCATTCTTGAAAATCTGAAGATTGCTCAAAGTCGCCAGAAGAGCAATTATGACAGAAAGCACACGGACATGGAGTATGTCCCTGGTGATCTCATTTACCTTCGTGTCACTCCCATGAGAGGCACGCACCGCTTTGGTATCAAAGGAAAGCTGGCTCCTAGATACATCGGTCCTTTCAAAATTCGTGGAAGAAGAGGAGAAGTTGCTTATGCTCTTGAGCTCCCTGAACAACTCAAAGTCCATGATGTTTTCCACATCTCTCAACTCAAAAAGTGCTTCAAGGATCCCGGCAGGACCGTGGACCATGAACTCATTAATCTCCAAGAAGATCTGTCTTATCAAGAACACCCCACAAAAATTCTTGAAGTCGCGGAAAAAAGGACTCGCAACAAGTCCATCAAGTTCTGCAAGGTGCAGTGGTCGCACCATTCCGTTGATGAAGCCACTTGGGAACGTGAAGATGAGCTCCGTGCCAAGTACCCTACCCTCTTTGAGTCTTCTTCTTCCTAGAATCTCGGGGCGAGATTCCTGTTTAGTGGGGGAGAGTTGTAGCATCCCAATTGTCTAACAATTGTAATGCTACTTGGTCTAGTAAGATAATGGCTACTTCCTATATATAATTGTTGCATCATAAATATATCATGCTCATGTCATCATGCCACCTTGCATTTGAGCATCATATAAAACCCCTTTTTCTTTTGGTTCTTCTCTCATATGAATTATTAATTGTATTTGCCTCTTGATATTGTATTTGGTTATTGATATATTGTTTAAATGCCCAAGTTGAGTTAGGGGCATATCTTTTATTCACCTCCATTATCTTTTCTTTTCACCACCTTATAACTCCACCATCCCATTAACCATGAGCTTGTATTTCTTTTCCTTTTGATAATTATTCTAGCTCATGTGGGTTGGGGTGGATCCAAGTCTAACATTTCTTTGCTTGGCCTTTTTCTCCACTTCTTGGGAATGCATTAGAATAATGCCATATCATTATTTTTGTTCTCACAAAATAAATCATGGCATTTATTATTTTGCATGGGCCATGCAACCTTCATCACCACCTTTTATCTCATTGGTTTTCCTTTTGTTTTATTGGATCTTTTCCTTGTGGATCATCTCCATCCCTTCCACCATCCCCATATTCCCATCCACATCATTTTTCTTTTATTTTATTTCTTCATGCATGATCCAAATGAGGCCTCTTCCCATAAACCTTTTCTTTCTCTTTTCTTGAATTCTCCTTCACCTCATCTTAACTTAATCAAGCCTCACTCTACCTCTTGGTTGATCTCATAAACACATTTTAAAACCTAAACCACCTAGTAAAAATCTAACTTAATTTTCCTCTCTCTATTTATTCCTCTAACCCTAATTCTACACTAAACCCTAACCTCAACCTCACCTCTCTCTCTACCACTCTCTCTACCATGATGACCACCTGGCCACCCTCTCTCCCTGGCCCACACCCCAGCTACCCATACCCTAACCCTAACCAAAACCCTAACCCGAGCCCCACCTAGCTAACCCGAGCTACCCCCTCCCTTCTCTCTCTCTCTCTCTCTCTCTCTCTCTCTCTCTCTCTCTCTCTCTCTACCGCCGTGCTAGCCCCACCCAGCTGCTACCCCACACCGTCCCCACCTGCAGCCCCTCTCCCTGCCCGGCCTGGCTGCCCAGGTCGAGCCCCAGCTCGACCACGTGACCAGGGAGAAGGAGGAAAGAGCCGAGGCTACTTTTCCCTGCCCCGTGCCCACACGCCATCACCTCCCTCTCTCTCGCTTTCCCTCATCCACACGGCTCTCCTGCATCGCCCAGATCCGCCCCGTGCCTGCCCTCTCCTCCCCTTCTTCTCCATCGTCGCCAGGACCTGCCGCCGGTCACCGCCAGCACCGCGTTGCCCCCTTCGTTCTAGCCGGCTAGCACGACGTGGGGGTGGTCAGGGAGATCGTGGACGCTCCTCTACATCGCCCTGCACGCGCCGATGAGGACAAGGAGCGCCAGTACCGCCAGCACATCGACGCCCTGCGGAAACCCTAGTTTTCCGGCTCGCCAGCCTCGTCGTCAATCCACCGCGCCTCGCCCCGATCTGACGCTAGCAACCTCCCCGCGGTAAGCCCTTCCACCTCCTAGACAACATCCGCTCTGCCGTAAAGCCCTAGCCGCGCCAGGCGTTGCGCCGAATGCCCTCAGTGCGCCGCCGCTCGCTGTGTCTGCACGTGCTCGCGCCGTCTAGAACCTCACTTAGCCGCGCAGCCGCTCCCAGACAACAACCCCTCCCCAGCTCAGCGGTAGCCGCCGCCGCCCGCGCACGCCAGGTCGCGAGTTCGACCCCCCACCTCGCTGCACCGCGCGTCGTTTTCCGTCAGATAGTTCAGAGGAAACAGAAGCACAGTGCCGCCGCGCGTTTTGCAGAAAACCCCCCTAGCTTTTTATCTGCTCAACCCGTGCTCCTCGCTAGCCCCACCTGTCAGCCGCCGTGGCCTTCTTCCAGAAAACCCTCCCAGCCTCTTATTATCTTAACCCACGCTCCAGCTCGGTCCCACCTGCCAGCCTCTGTGAGTTCTTCACTGTCACGTGGGCCTCGGCCGGTTGGTCCCACCTCGCAGTCGCACGGGCTAGGCATGGCTCCGGTGTGAAAAGTTTTTCGTGCGCGTGTGCCCCGCCAGCAGCTGGCCCACCCGTCAGTGGCTATGGCTGGGTCAGGCTGGGTGACAAAAGCTTTTCTGTTGTCTGTTTTAATTAAACCTTTTCAAAAATTGATTTAAATTCAAATTCAAATCAGATTTAAATAACTTTTAAAATACAAATCCAAATAATACAAATAATATATGTTTTTGGATCAGAAAAATGTGAGGAATTCAAATATGCCATTCAAAATATTGTTTGAACACTTTAAATTTTCGAGATGATTAAAATTACAATAAAATGCCCTTTTTCTCAATAAATTAATAACTTTAATTCTACAACTCCAAATGTGACAAATAATATGTCTAAATCGATCAGCGCGACGAGCCCGTTCTATCTATGCAGTCCTTGTTCTGAATTGAAGCATGCATCATGTCATTCTTACAAATCTGAACTGTTTATGGCAATAAAATTGGACTAAATAAATAGTAAAATGCTTTCTTGTTGATTTACACTTGAATCTTGATTTACACTTGAATCTTGATTTAGTCCTTTCCGTGTGTCAAGAACCTTTCTTGTTGTTTCCATATTGAACTCATTCAACATCTCATCTATGTACATTTGGCAAAACCATATTAGCGCCTCAATCTATTCATATAGACATTGATGCCTAATTCTTGGGTTATGCCTAAGTCTTTCATCGAAATGAAATTCTTAACCCGTGTCAATAAAAGATACATCATTTCTAATCAACAATATGTCTTTCACATAATGTATTATAAATATGTCTTAGCGCTCCCACTTAATTTCTTGCAAAAATGCAAGTATCTTCATCGTCTCTGAAGATTCCAACTCCACGATGCTCACTTCAACCATTGAAGTTTTGCATACTCTTTTAGCATCCTTTGAATTAACAAAACCCTTTGGATCGTGTCATGTACACGTCCTAGGTAACCATTCTATTAGAAGAACTTGTTTTGTTTGTTCAATTACCATATACCAAAATATATGTAGTGGTTGCTACATTAATCCGTCCAGACTAAATATCGCTATGAAAGATCAAATCTTATCATAGTCAATTCCTTGAACATTGTCGTAAACTCTTTCCGACATGTCGACTATTTCATAGATTTGAAACATCCATGTCTATTTCTTTATAGATCCAAACACGACCGATAGGCTTCACGCCTTTCCGAAGGGTCTTCTAAGTTCAGAAACTTGATTTCTCGTGTATGGATACTATCACGGATTCCATGACTTCTAGTCATTTTATGGAGTCAGGGCCCATCATCGCTTCTTTGCATGTAGTCGGTTCATCATTGTCAAAACAATAACGACTTGCTTATCAAATCTTACTATTTGATTCTTATCGACCCACACGGTTCTATAGGAACTCTAATCTCCGAGATCACACCTTTTGTAATCACGAGAGCCATGAGCATTGTGGCCGCCACCGGGACACTTTCCGGCGCTGCGCTACTTAGCACATACAGCTAAGGTTCAACAACCTTATCAAAGTTCTATTGTCCTCCCACTTAACTTTTCACGAAAAATTCCTTCTCAAGAAACTTGACGTTCCAACCGACAAACTCTTTTGTCGTCGGCGTTATGGAGAAATTCACAACAAATTCTTTGGAATAACCTACAAAGACGTGCTTATCCGACTTTGGTTGTAAACATTTTACTTATGCATAGCATACCAAAATTGACGAAAAGACAATTCGGGTTTTATCCCAAACCATAACTCATATGGTGTCATTTCAACGGATCACCATGGAGCTCTTTTTAGTGTAAAAGCGGTAGTCACTAAAGCTTTAATCTTTAATATATAATGGTAGTTTTATAAATGACACCTTTGATCTTACCATGTCAAACAAGGTTTCATTACATATCTTGAACACTCCATACTCCTATGGTGTTTTGGGAAATGCAAATCCATGGAACGATTCCTCAAATCTTAGGTGTTTTGCTAAACTTGTAACTCAAACATCTTTCTTTATGATCGAATCATAAACTCTTTATTTTCTTGTTACAATGATTTTCAACTTCATCTTGAAAGTCTTTGAACAACTTTCAAATGTTTTCATACTTCCTCCTTATTAAGTAAATATACAGATATATTCACTCAAATTTTCGGAGAAAGCATGTGAAGCAAAAAGATCCATCGCATATGGCTACACATAATGGACTATGCACGTCAGCATGCACAATTTCCAATAAGCTAGTCATCCGTTCCTCTCTGGGCCATGGACGGAGTTTCAATTATCTCGAGGAAAGTCTCACATGCGTCAATTGATCAAAATCAAAAGACTCCAAAATTCCATCAACATGGAGTTTCTTCATGTTTTCTTTCAAATATAATTTAAACAGCGATGTCACTTCATAAGTGATCTTTCAATCATTTGTCTTGCGACATTTTAGCAATAGTGTTTATGGATGTGATTTCTCCCACCAGACTTGTAAAAGTTCATCCATCCTTTATGGAATACGGTAATTATTTGAACAACCATTGTTCTCGTAATACCGGAACAAAATAACAATTATTAAAACAAATCTTGAAGGATAGGTTTGATGTCAACGAAAAACACAATAATATTTTATTTGTTTTCGATGAACATCATCACTCATTCTCTTGCTAGTTACTTAGGCCATTGTAGTTCATGAATTGTGTTGTCCTGTATGACACTTCATACCAACCAATTCGGTATCCAATACCGCAGAACCACATTGTTTAACAACCAAGGAATACAGCCATAACATGTATCTTCTATATGCCTAAGTTGGACATCTCCAACCTTTTATTTTCTGCCAAATATTTTATAGATTCTCTTTCAGCAATTCCTTTTCTTTTTAAAAGAATCTATCAACATCAATAGTGGTGTCATCAACATGACACATGGTACAAAGCGTATACAGTCAACTACTAATACCTTTGGACTTGCACTTTGAGGTGGATCACCATCATCAAATGTTTGGCATTCTTTCAAAATTCCATTCTTTAGTAATCTTTAAGTGTAGTAAACATTTTACTTACATCTTCTATTCATCCTTATCATGAAAACTTTCATGATCAAGCTGCTATAGCTTATAAAGGTGAATTGCGAGTATAATGTTTCTTTTTCAAAATCTTTTGGAGGATTAGGACGACTAGCGTCTCCAACCTTCACAAATTTTCATCAAATATGAGGACGTATACTCTATCATGTTGTAACCAACACATAGTTTTAGATATCGCAATACCTTTCACATATGATGGTTTCTGAAACATTGCTTTCAGCTCTTAGATAAACTTGATATTAAAAACAATCTTTTGAGTATCAAGAATCATGGAGGCAAACATGATACATTAGATACTAACACTGGAATTATTACTCTTGATTTAATACTATTTATTAAACTTCACAGAGTAAACGGAGTTTGTTGAAAGTTTGCAACAGGACTTTTAAACTTTAGATTGACACTCAAAACAATACGATACCAGTTCGTAAAGCAAATATCCAGAATTTCTGTAGTTCTACTATCTCAACTATAACTAAGCGTAAGGTGGTGAACGGATGCCAATGACTACAACAAACTATGCAAATTCACTTTGATTGTGTTTATGATAAATTGAGTTCGACTAATCCAAATTACAAACGAACTCCCACTCAAAACAACATCCCTCGAGTTGTTTTAGTGATTACACGAACCAAATCCACTACACCAAGTCCGATCATCACGTGAGATGATGTAGCTTTAAAGGCGAACAATCAACATGTTCATCATATCATCCATATGACTCATGCTTTACCTTTCGGTATTCCGTGTTCCGAGACCATGTCTGTACATGCTAGGCTCGTCAAGGTTAACCTTAGTTTCCGCATGTGCAAATCTGGCTTGCACCCGTTGTATGCACACGTAGAGTCTATCACACCCGATCATCACGAGATGCTTCGAAACGACGAGTCTTAGCAACGGTGCCAACTAAGGACGAACACTTTATTACTTGATATTTAGTGAGAGGGATCATCTTATAATGCTATCGTCGCGATCTAAGCAATACAAGATGCATAAAGGATTAACATCACAGGCAATTCATAATATGTGATATGATATGGCCTTTCTTCTTGTGCCTTTGATCTCCATCTTCAAAGCATGGACATGAACTCCATCATCACCAGCGTGGAGTCAAGGTCCGTGGCGCCGCTTCATGGTTGTCCATCACCAACAGCAACTATTACAACTACTTGGAATAAAGCTATTACATGATGAATAGACACGCAGGTCTTAAACAAAATTTAAAGACAACCATTAGGCTCCTGTCGGTTGCCATATTACAATAAGGATCATTGCATACATCAAATATAATCACAATCACATAATGGCCATATCACATCACAAAACCCCTGCAAAAACGAGTTAGACGCCTCTAATCTTCTTTGCATGTTTTTCGTGGCTTGGGGCTTTCGAATAAGAACGGATCTTACCTACGAACATGAACCACAACGTTGATACAAGTGTTGTCAGATGCTCATTATAAATTGAATCTTAACTATGGTGGGAGAGACAGACACCCGCAAAGCCACTTGTGCAAAGCAAGTTGCACGTCAAGCGTGGAGCAAGTCTCATGTGCGATGACATGTAATGTTAGCCCGAGCCGCTTCATCTCACCATGCCGCAAGATGCAAAGTACACGCTAAGACACCGACAACAAAAGCATCAACGCCCACAAAAACATTGTGTTCTACTCGTGCAACAGATCTACGCATAGATACGGCTCTGATACCACTGATGGGTTCGTAGCATGGAAAACAAAAAAATTCTACCGCAAGAACGAACAAAACCCAGATCTAATCTAGATAAAAGCCAAGATCTAATCTATTAGACATGTGCAACGAGATAGATAGGAACTAACCCTCGTAGATCCGAAAGCGTTAACGAGATTAGATCTCGTGGTTGATGTAGTCGATCACTTGACGATCTCAAGATCGTGTGGACGATCCTTCCGGCGTCACGTTCCGGCAGCGCTTCCGCAGTCGGTCAAGTGGACGATCCTTCCGGCGCCGCGTTTTGGCAGTGCTTCCGCAGTCGGTCACACGTGCGGAGTCGAAGCAGACCTTCCTCTCCTCGTTCCAGCGAGCAGCGGAGGTAGTAGATCTTCTCCACGGAATCACAGCAGCACGACGGCGTGGTGGTGGTGGTGGAGTAGAGAATTCTGCAGGGCTTCGCCTATGCCTGTGCAGAAGAAAGGAGGAGGAGAGAGGCGGCGGAGATTGGGAGTTATGGAGGAGGGGCAAGGGGTGGCGCCTCCCCCTTCTATTTAAAGGAGGGAGGGCGCCTTGGGAGGGGGAGTCCTAGTAGGACTCCCCACCTCCTTAGCCGGCGGATTGGGGAGGGGGAGGAGTCCTCCTCCCCCACGACTCCTTGTCTTGACCCACCAGGATTCCTTGATCCCTTCCTTGGTTTTCAAGCAAACTCCAAGAAACCTTCCAGAACCTTCCGGAACATTCCGAAACCTTCTAGAATCCTCATACAAATACTCTGGAACATTTCCTAACTCAGAAAATGATCCCCAATATACGAATCTTATTCCCCGGACAATTCCGGATCTCCTCGTGATGTCCCGGATCCATTCCGAGACTCCGAACAGCATTCGGTCTCGAACGCACATTCCATATCTACTTAAAACAACTTCGAACCTTAAGTGTGTCACCCTACGGTTCATGAATATGTAGACATGATAGAGACACATCTCCTATCAATAACCATCAGCGGGACCTGGAGATCCATAATGGCTCCTACATACTCAACGATGACTTCGTGATCGATATAACCATTTACATATGAAACCAATTCCCTTTGTCACGCGATACTATACTTATCCGAGGTTTGATCGTCGGTATCTCCATACCTAGTTCTACCTCGTTACTGATAAGTACTCTTTACTCGTTCCATGTTATGTCATCCCTTGTGCCCCAGTCACATGCTTGCAAGATAACTAGATGACATCCCACCGAGAGGTCCCAGAGCATATCTATCCGTCATATGGATGGACAAATCCCAATCTTGGTTCATGCGCTTCAACACATACTTTCAGAATACCCAATGACACCTTTATGACCACCCAGTTACGAAGCGGTGTTTGATGTCATCAAAGTATCCATCCGGTGATGGTGATTAACATAACCTCATGGTCGAAGGATTAGGTTACTATGCATTTGAAAGCTTATAGCAATACGAACTTAATGACTTGATCTTTATGCTACGCTTACTATGGGTGTGTGTCCATTACATCATTCTCCTAATGATATAACCTTGTTATTAATCACATCCAATGTCCATGATCAGGAAACCATGATCATCAATTAATCAACAAGCTAGTTCAACAAGAGGCTTACTAGGGACTCTTTTATGTTTACAAAACACACATGTCTTAGTGTTTCCTAATAATACAATTATAGCATGGGATGTAAACATTTATCATAAAAATAAAGATATAATAATAACCACTTTATTATTGCCTCTTGGGCATATCTCCAACAGCTACCCCCTCCCTTCTCTCTCTCTCTACCGCCGTAGCCCAGCCCAGCGGTAGCCGCCGCCGCCCGCGCACGCCAGGTCGCGAGTTCGACCCCCCACCTCGCTGCGCCGCGCATCGTTTTCCGTCAGATAGTTCAGAGGAAACAGAAGCACAGTGCCGCCGCGCGTTTTGCAGAAAACCCCCCTAGCTTTTTATCTGCTCAACCCGCGCTCCTCGCTAGCCCCACCTGTCAGCCGCCGTGGCCTTCTTCCAGAAAACCCTCCCAGCCTCTTATTATCTTAACCCACGCTCCAGCTCGGTCCCACCTGCCAGCCTCTGTGAGTTCTTCACTGTCACGTGGGCCTCGGCCGGTTGGTCCCACCTCGCAGTCGCACGGGCTAGGCAAGGCTCCAGTGTGAAAAGTTTTTCGTGCGCGTGTGCCCCGCCAGCAGCTGGCCCACCCGTCAGTGGCTATGGCTGGGTCAGGCTGGGTGACAAAAGCTTTTCTGTTGTCTGTTTTAATTAAACCTTTTCAAAAATTGATTTAAATTCAAATTCAAATCAGATTTAAATAACTTTTAAAATACAAATCCAAATAATACAAATAATATATGTTTTTGGATCAGAAAAATGTGAGGAATTCAAATATGCCATTCAAAATATTGTTTGAACACTTTAAATTTTCGAGATGATTAAAATTACAATAAAATGCCCTTTTTCTCAATAAATTAATAACTTTAATTCTACAACTCCAAATGTGACAGATAATATGTCTAAATCAATCAGCGCGACGAGCCCGTTATATCTATGCAGTCCTTGTTCTGAATTGAAGCATGCATCATGTAATTCTTACAAATCTGAACTGTTTATGGCAATAAAATTGGACTAAATAAATAGTAAAATGCTTTATTCTTGTATCCACACCTCACCTTTGCCATGCTACTTTAATGCCATGTAAATTGTGCATCATTCATCATGGCATGCTTGTTTGCTTGTCGCACTTTAATTCATATGCTTGTGCACTTTATTTATGTTGGCCCTTGTTTGTTTGGTTCTTCGTCGGATAGACGCCCAGCAGGAGAATTACCAGGAATCACAGGAGTACTACCCAGATCCATCTCTCGCTTCAACTAAGCTGCCAGGCAAGCACTACCACATGCTTGCATACATACAGTACCTATTGCCTCTATCTTATTCTTGCATCATTGAGTCGCGATTGCATTAAATTGAATCCCAAGTACTGCATAGCCTTTACTTTTAAACCCCACCGAAGCTTGTTCCTCCATCCCATGAGCCATTACTACATGAGTTGTTTGAGCCATGCGAGTCGTAGAAAAGCATGTGTAGGGTATGTGAGTGTCTGAAGAATAACAAGGTACCTAAACAACATAACCTGAGTGGTAATGGGATAACTAATGAAAGAGGCACCGGTGAGCAATATCTGCTATTTGGTTTTTCATGCTCACTTGTGTCCTGTAGGACCCCAAGTACTTGATTCCTGTTCCTTGACTATTCGCACTATCCACATCCGGGAGGCCTTATGGACCCCCCTGAGCCAGAGCTTGATTCATTCTTATTTCTTGGGGCCACAATTAGTTTGGGGCTTTATTACTATCATGTACTTATGCCATGTTACTGCTTTATTTAAGATTGTGCGAGGAGCACCTGTACTGTTTTGGATCGTGACACGTTTTCGCTGTATCGACAAGCCCAGTCACATTTTCGGGTTCCCAGTCGTTTACCGCCATCCACCCAAACCTTGGGTCCGTCTCGGAGCCGGCCAACTTCGTTGTGGGTAGCTTAATGGGGTGGCCCCCCGAAATACTTCTGAATCATGTGATTGCTTTGTCGTGAATGCCTCGTTGGGTTTTGATTTGGTTTTTCCGAGGTTGATCGAGTGTGTGTTGCTATTCGTGCACCCCTGCAGGGTAAATCTTTCTGAAAGCCGTGTCCGCGGTTATGGACGACTTGGAGCACAGTTTCTCGATCATAGACAAGAATAACTAAAGTACCGCTTTTAATTGGACTAAGTACTTGACTAGTAAATAGTGCAACGCTCATGGAATGGGTAATAAAACTGCCAACGGATGATGGGGGTTGTTCGTGCGCTTCCTCGTTGGTAAGCGAGGAGGAGGATGGATCTGTTAATTATACTGTTATAACTGTTGTTCTTAATTCACGGACATCCGTCTATCATTGGTTAGGCGGATGGTTAGCGAGTATCTGTAGAATTGTTAGGTATTATCTTTTGCTGCAATTTGCGTCACCCAGGTTGTGTCCCCTTTAGCGGCATAAAGACTTGCTGAGTACCCCTAGGGTCTCACACGATAAATTGTTTGATTCAGATGAACAGGTGTACCCGCAAGATGGATACTGGGTGGAAGAGACAGATGATGTTGGCAATGATTATTCGGTGTAGAGATTCCGGGAACGGGGATCCGTGAGATCTATGGGCGGGATGTGTTTATTTATTTGGCATCTTATGCCGATTTGCTTCTTATCCGTACTCGGATATTGTTTTCCGCTTCCGCCTGATACTCTGATGTGTGATGTATGAGGAGCTATCCTAAATTATTATCTCTATCTAGGACATTTTAATCTTGCCGTATGGCGTTGCAATATTTCTATTTCTTTTAGATGGAATGGCTCTAAGGACTGTTGTATGTGGCTTGTATACATACTCATTTGTGTATGTAGTTGATCCCTTCGCCTGCCGATTACGCCGCTCGTTCTTGTCCCGATGTCTGAAAGTGGTTAGGACGGCCGAAAGGTCTACCGTGAGTGGCCCTGGGCCCCACCGTACTATTTTAACCATTTTCGTTCATCCAGGCATGTAACTAAGAGCGTAATTCACCGAGGTAGTTACAACATAGTTTCAAGGTTTTGTATTGTGGTCCTCCGATACTTATCGTTGTTCTAGGTGGATTTTTTTGGGCCCAATGCATGTCATCGCTAATGACTCCAAGGCGATGACTCTACTGGGGCCGACCGTGTCCCTCCACCCACTCGCCAACTCCTTTAGGCATTTAAGGGTGGTTTGTTGTAACACCCACGAACCGGGACTATGTAGTTTTAGGATTCCCGCCAAAATCTGCATATAAACGATTCAAAGATGCCCACCAAACATTTTTGTATGGGTGAAATTGTCATAAGTAATTACATCACAATAATTTACATCATAACCCACAAGAAACATATATATACAACAACGACTCCAACGAACCAAGAATACAAATGAATACACTACAAATATACAAATCACGAGAAAGAAAAATAGTATCCGAGTACGAATAAGAATACAAATGGGACTAATAGAGCTAAAGATAACCAAGCGGCGTCCATTACCCTGCCCATGCCAAGCCGGAAGGGTAACCTTGCTAACATCGTCGATCTCATACCTATAGCCAGGCAATCGCGCCCATGAGAGAAACAAAATAGAAAGAGAGCAGTTAGTACCGAGGTGCGTACTCGAGAGTGTAGACTTTGGATGTGCTCACCTACAAAGGTATGGTGGAGGTTTACTGGCGGCAAGTCTTGCACTAACTAACTTATATAGACATGCTACAACTGTGGCTATTAGATAGGGATGATAGATACCTATCCGATAACAAGATATAACTAACACCAAACATAACCAATTTAAAGAGTTCCCCATCGAATTCAAGGACGGCGAAGTCATCCAAAAGAACTCACATGTTGGCAATTTATTGTCCATTACTTATTTTGTAAGTCTATTTACTATCCAAGTTACAAATATCAAGATTTAGTGTAAGTTTTTTATGATCATGACATGGTGCTCTTGAGTATTCCAACTACAGTTGTGTCTCATTTCTTGAATGACTATCACAAAAATGGAAAATATAGAGCTAAAGTATATCCGTCATTGCAAGCAAAAAATTACACAGAAGTTATGCCTTAGGTACTTAATTATATTAACATATAACATATGATTGTATGTTCATCTACTTGCAAAAATTGCTTTGTAGAACCAGCCATTTCGAGTTGATATTATCTCTTCACTATTTAGAGTTAAAAGTATTATTTTTTACCACTTAAATATATTTGTAGACGTTTCTTGACTGTGTAGATATCAAGTATGCCTTAATTAGGACAACTGTAATTATGAGATGCTAGTTTTTTGGTGTGAGATTGTTGTTGTATGTTCAAGGTGTTGTTCTCGATGTTTCTTAAATGTTATGTAGAATTTCCTTGCCTTGGTGTCCTACTTCAAAAGTTGAAAACCTAGCACTACGTGAAATTTTGAAGGTACCTTCAAGTGAGATATGCTACCAATATTTCTTAAACTAAACTTGTGAATAATAATAACTTCAAGCACCTTCAACTACCAATTTTTCTTATACAACAAGATGTTATAGTTTAATGAAATATTAGTTTTTATCTAGAACCGGAAAACTACTTTATGAAAGTTGCTCCGATTACTATCCTTAGCATTGAATACTACCATATGTTTTTCTTTGTTCTCCTATAACATGTCATTTTAATTGGTTTAAGGGTATTCTTGATCGTCGACTTGAGCCTACTGCTCCAGCAAGCAGTGTTCTGCGAAAGTTAAACATATTGACTACCTTTTGCTTTTCTTCATGCAAATGAATAATTTTAAATTAATGGTTTTCAAAATAGTATTTGCTACATTTTCTTTACACGTTTAAGTTGACCGGATATTTGTTTCACCAGGGAGATGTGATAACAAGTTTCAATGGTATCTCGGTAGGATGTGAAGGAATAGTACCATTTCGGTCCATGGATCTATTGCTTCCGCTACCTCAGAAGTCAAAAGTATGTGTTTTGTGTTATTCCTCACAAGTTTTATCTTTCGCCTAATCCTTTTGAAGTTCCTTTTACTAACCATGCTAGTTTATTTATGTTCTGTTTTACAATACGGATTTTTTTGTATTTAATATATAGTACAGGCATGTGCACCTAACAGTACCAATTTTTAGCAGTCCCAACTTAGATAATGACAAAATACCACAATTCTATGTTGCAACAACCATAAGCGGTGGACTTTGCGTCCACATGTGTGCAGATGCATGTACATGTCACACTCTATCAATGGCTTGGATGGGTAAAATGAAATCATGCATCACCCACCAACATGTATCTTTTTTATGCTACCTCTTCCGAACCTCCATCTGTGATTCAGTAGCCCAGAATCATAGAGCGCTAAAGAGTCTTTGATTATTTGTGTGCTGGTATTGATTTGCTTCATTCCATGAAGTGTGATGCATAGAGAGCTCCTCTAGAACTATATACTGAAGTTACGAATTTGTTCCATCTGAGGCATCGCAATTTTGTTCATTGATCAGTATGTGGATCTAGTTTTGAAGCTAGTGATATCATTAACTTGTGGGAAACTAGAGTGTTCCAACATGAGAGCTTGGGCTGAACTAAACTATTGGTGTTTTATTAATCAGGTATGCAGGTGATGTCGCCAAACTAGGTATCATTCGGGACGGCAACTTCATGAAAGTGCAAACTATTTTTCATCCAAGAAAACATTTAGTAAGATATTATAAGTCATTTTCTTTTCATGAACTAAAAACTCAGAAATGAAATTTCATCAATTTTGCAATTTTAAGAATCTTCATCTTCCTCAAATAAGTTGTCGTTCAATGTTGAAGGGGGTCAACGTATCTGATAGTTGTCAGCCTTGTCTTCATGCCTTTAACAGAACCATTTATAGACTAAGTAATCAATGATTCCTCTTTCAACCCTTGCCCGGTCTTGCAAATCTTATAAGTACTTACACATAAATTTATGTTCGTTTGCAGGGAAGAGTGAGAAGATACTTTGAGGGGAAGATCATTCTACATGACCATCCTATTGCAGTTTTACCTTTTCAGAAGATCTGTTATTGAGATCCTATCTTTGGCCCCAGTTAAAGTTGGTTGCAAAGGCACGGTATTGTCTATCAACCTTCAAAGGGGAGAAAATCATAATTGTATCACAGGTTTGCTATAATTTGTAGTTATATCAATTTACTAGTACTTTCTGCATAATATTATCATATTCTTAATTCATCACCGTTGCTGTCCAGGTACTCGCAAGCGTAACATTGGGTACGAGCACATGGGCAACCAACAAGTAAACCTCCTTGTATCTCCCACTCTAGGGTGTCATGGATATGCTTTGGCATTTAGCTAATGTGGTCCTGTAACCAATAATTTTATCATTTCATAAAACTAAATGGAACTCTGATAAAAAATATACACCACCTCGCTCATCTAGTGGATAGTAAGTACTAGTTGCCTCCTGTTGAATAACCTTCTAAAGCCATCTACTCATGTTAGTCTTTATCATGGTTCAATAAACATATGTAGCATGTCAAGACAAGTTCTTGACCGTTCGAATTTGAAGACGACTTCCTCGTTGTTTTAGACCGGGAAGAAGCAATGGCCGCATCGTCAGATATTCAAAAGGAGCATGCCATCCTAGCAAGCCACTTGTGTCGACATAGGGCCCCGATTGATCTGATGACCTCGGAGCCCTATGTCGACACAAACCATGAGGTCCAAAATTAAGGCGGGGATTTCGGTGATAGTCCTAGCACAAACTTTGAACT
This sequence comes from Avena eriantha, assembly GCA_910589775.1. NCBI lineage: Eukaryota > Viridiplantae > Streptophyta > Magnoliopsida > Poales > Poaceae > Avena > Avena eriantha. The sequence continues at coordinate 391,616,743 of OU342740.1, read as the reverse complement.
GGGAGTTGATTGTACGGTGTGGGCATGAGGAACTGTCAGTGCTCCATCCTAGAAACAAGAACACCCCAACAAAACCATGCAAGCATGGAGAGTTTCCATCGGGATGGTAATAATGTTGGAGATTTTTCGCTTGTGGCATGTGGTAAATAAGAGCACCGTCCATTTATTGGACATACACTTCATAGCGGCAAAAGCCAAGCCATGTGATATTTGTTTGTATTTGTATCTCAATGTTGGAAGGTTAGGTTAGGAAAAAATTAGAGCATGATGTATGTTAAAATCATAGAATATTTCATCCATAAACATTTTGGGGGATTGTAACTGGGTTGTGGGGTGTGTCGCATCCCTTGCTCCTCCATTTTTTAGCATGATATGATTCCTTATATTCTTGGAAGTGCAATAATTTGTTAATTTTGTTGGATTGGTTTTGTTGGTATGAACTGAAGGTGCAGAGCAAACCCTTAGATGTAAAAACACGTTTTTATGTTGTTGTACTAGGACAAGATGTACCGGACTTTTTTACATGAATTATATCGAACTATTGCATCCATTGGTACTATGGTAAACACGGGAAGATCTTATTCATTTATTCTCTTTGCTTGTTACATTTGTTTTTTATGGCATAACCACATTTTAGTAAATATTCACCTAAGTAATTAGATTTCAAAATACAGAACTTCAGTAAAAATTATACTCCCTTCTTGCCAAAATGTAGGAAAAAACATCAATATCTTGAATACCAAATAGATTTACCATGATGTATATTTTCATACAATATACATTGGCAAGGAGGGAGTATAACACCTAAATATGTACTCCATCGCTTATTATGGATCGGAGGGAGTAACATTTTTGTTGTTTTCATTAACTTTCACATTAACATTAACATTAGCATTATTGTTTCACTGTTGCAACATGCCATATAGGTGTATTGCGAAAGAGTATCCAGCTTAACAGAGGAAATTGCATATAATACCAGTTGCTGGGACGGTTGTTGCAACAAACCACAACTCTAGTTTGTTTTTGCACAAAACACCACAATTGAATTGAGGTAATCCATTGCACGAAACATAAATCATATGATTAGCTTCTTAATTACTTGGGCCCACGGGTCGGATGTGTTGACACCAAATTGACCCAGCGACTCTCGAGCAAACTGGTACCCGAGAATAGTTGGAACAGAGACGGGGTAGCAGCGAGCCCTCCATGTGACCGTGCGAGGGCAACAACGAGTAAGTGGGAGTTGGAGTACGCACCGACGATGGAGGAGGAGCCTAACCTTGTGCTCTATGGATTTGCATTGGTGGCCGGTACCATGCGATCACTGGCGGAGCTATGTGTAGTTCGGGGGGGGGGGGGCACCGCCCCCCAGCCAAAGAAGTTTTTGACTAAAATCACTGCATATTTGAGAAATTTTGACTGAAAGTAGCCCCCCAATACTTGTCCAAAATGTCTTCCCGGCCCATTTGCCCCCCAGGACTTTGGCCCAAGCTCCGCCACTGCATGCGATGGCCTGACAGCAGCGGAGGGTACGGCGCTGCAGACGACGAGGACGCCGGTCATGGACTCCCTCGATCACGTACCATTCACTAGGTATGGTCCCATCCTCAGTCTAGGTTTTATTCTAAACTAGCGGGAATGCCCGTGCGTTGCATCAGGAGAAAAAGACGGTGTCACGAATGATAATATTTTTTGGACCCTAAAGAATTTCATTACTCAAAGTCAGTTTTTGTTAATGTTTTAAAAAAATTATTTTGTTAACGAGACGAAGAGAATTTCTCATCTAAATTCATCAAGAATTTCTGGTGCCACAAAAGAAGACAAATATTACTTAATTAGCTGAGAAATTCGTCCCGTAGAGAAAAAGATAGAGTAAACTACGGTACCGAAGAGCAAGTGGAGGAAATATTAAACTTTGATTATCTTGCGCATGCACCTTGGTTTTCTCGAAGACCAGTGACAAATCAGTGATTATTTAGGTGAATAGAAGCCCTTTATCTGACATGGTACCTATAACCTATTCCACTAATAATCAAATAAAAAAGAAAATTATTATGTCCAATACCGTGGATGTGAAACATTGCAAAGATATTATTGAAGAGGCATACCGGTTAGTCTGAGCTCATTTTGAGTAACCGAAATTTAGAAAGTCCCTGTTGAAACGATCATGCATGCACTCGTCCGGCTCCTATACCTCTTCGTCTTAGCCATTGCGATCCGCTACTCGTCCTTGTCTTCACTGTAGTAGTGCCATTGCGTTGCGACGGAAGAGAAGCAAATCTGCGTATATACCTTGTTCCCTGGGTACAAATGCACCAATGATGTCCGTCCCCGGCCACGAGGAGTTGAAAAAGGTGCCGTGAGGTTCTCCACCATGGCATCATGCTTATACTCTGTGTATCTAATATTCGTGCTGCCACCACCCCTCTCATCGATAATCTTTGCATCACATTTTTGTCATCTTGTGGTCGAGAGGTGGCAAGAGCCCACCTCACTACAAAAAATAACTTATTCAGATTTTCCCGTTACACTGAAATAAGTTTATATATTCATAGATCACTAACGAGATGGTATGGCAATTTTAATACTCCACTTGGAAAAACTAATTACCAGTAAAAAACAGTTAGAGAAAAGAAAAGAAACACATAGCTGGGCTGATGAAACTATGTAGTTTTGCACAACCTACAAGCGTAAAATTTTGTTCATCAATTCGGGGAAACAAAGAATAAAGTCCACTGATAGTAGAGTTGTTGGAATCAAAACAACAATGCCTTTCATACATCTAACTATTAGTGCCAAACGATTAATCACCGATCATCCATTAATCAGGTGAACGTGAATCAATTTTTACCTGATAAACTGAGATTAAATAGATCGAGCACCGGAGTAGGCACACGCAATTCACTTCAGCAATTTACTGCTTACATGGTCGTATCGACCATAACCACAAAAATATACCAGCTAGCTTTGCTCGGAAAATATATCTATATTTGCTCGACAGTTCCAAGACGGCGCCTGACTCGTCAGTCTCAACCAGCTCAGTGGTGGTTGCTTGCCTGTGCCGCTGCTTGTGTAAAATTTTCGTCCGGACAAGTGTTGACCGCTTTACAGTTTACCCAAAAACCATCCTCTAAAACTGAATATATACAGTACACGGGAGCTGATATGGGCGGAACTGTAAAAGTTTTACGCTATTGACCACTTCTACATGATCTGTTCGGCTCGCCGTGTGGAGTACTGTCTTCTTATGATGCAAGGAAGCAAAATCTTCACCATCATATGTGCTAATTAGGATAATGAGAATACATTGAACAACATATATCCAATAAAGAAAGCATGAACCGTAGATTTTTTTTCCAAGAAGACCTGTCCTCAGAAAATAGGAAATCATATGGCGATGACTGTATGGGGAATAGTGTGTCTGACAATACATCAGGCAGTAGCCATGCCAAAAATAAACCCGTTAACCAGCTCTGATACTCCATAAGATACAATACTTCAGCAAATCTTTACTGGAGAAGCAGGTACAGGCTCCCATCGCACACGACAGCCACATGCGCGATGCCTGATCATCACCGTTTTGACGCCATGTCGGGTTGAAGCTGAGTCAAATCCTCGTGAGGAGGCGAGCGAGAGAAGAAGCGAGCTCCTTCACTCCGAGACGGTGGGCGTGCTTCCGCCATGAGGGGCTCGTGCGAGAACGGCAATACGGTGACAACGTCGAGGACGAGCGAAACAGGGCGCGGCAATGTCAAACAGGAGAACTTGCAATTGATCTAGGGTTCGTTCCTGGTTCTAGAGTCCGTTTTATTGCCTTCGGCTTGCTGAGGACCCAAAGAGTCCATGCCGGGTCTGACTCCCCATGGGATGTGCGCCGCGGTAGTTGATGCCGAAAGTGTTGTTTTGCATCGATGCGTGCATGGCCATCAAAAATTGTCCAGTCCCACGGACGAACACATACAGATAGTAATCTGGTTTCTTTAGCAATTTATTAAAAAAGATCGATCGAATTAAACAGGGACCACACGAACCGGTATGGCACGGTTCGGTGCACATACGCGGTGGCAGCTGTGGGTAAGACGTGGTTTTGTGGGAGGGTAAAAGGGTCTATAAAAATGTTGTACCGAATAAACAATATATATATATATATATAATATATATTTCTTATTTTTTGTGGTTTTGGGAGTAAGAGGAGTAAGAAAGCTAGATTATTGTGATTTTTTCATCCCGTGTCTTACCAAAATTATTTGTTTTTGGTTTATATATATAACATCAGTGATTCCGGCATGGATCCTTGCACGGTAATGTCCAGGTAGTAATTTTTTTAGCAAAACCAGTATGTCTAGCTTTTAGTAATGGAAAAAAAACTTGTACGATGGATGCATCATGCCTGTGGGTCCAAGTAGTTAAGTATCTGTCAAAATGTCAAAGAGGCAAATTAGAGGATTTATGTTTTGTGCAATGGATTAGCCGATTGCTAGCGTTCTGTGCAAAAATAAACTATAGTTGTAATTTGTTGCAATAAATATCCAAACAACTGGTGTTATGTGCAATTAACACGCACAATGCACGGAGAATTATTTCCCGGCAGGACATGAGAAAATGTCTGTGCCCGCGCTCCTCAACTACGCCTACCTCAGCGGCCTTCTCGCCCGCTGCGGCCGAGCCGCCGACCACCGCCTGGGCGCCGCCCTCCACGCCACTGTCGTCAAGAACCCCGCTCACTTCCTCCTATGCCCGCTCCGCCCCTCCCTCCGCCACGTCCTCGTCGCCTGGAACGCGCTCGTCTCCATGTACGCCAGGTGCGGCCGCCACGAGGACGCCGCCAGGGTGTTCGACGAAATGCGCATCCGGGACTCCGTCTCCTGGAACTCGCTCATCGCCTCCACTTCCTCATCCGGCGCCGAGGATGCGCTCGTGCAGTTCAGGAAGATGCTCCGCTCGGCCTCCTCCTCATCCAGCAGCGCTGCGCGCGTCTCGTGCGACCACGCCACGTTCACCACGGTCCTGTCGGCATGTGCTCGCGCGGCGTCGCTCCCCACGTGTGCCATGGTGCATGGGCTGGTGGTCCTGGGTGGGTTTGAGACGGAGGTGTCTGTCGGGAATGCCCTGGTGACCGCTTACTTCGAGTGCGGGTGTCCGAGCTCTGCGGAGAGGGTGTTCCATGGGATGGAAGAGAGGAATGTCATCACATGGACGGCGATGATTTCCGGGATGGCTCGTGCAGAGCTCTATGAGCACAGCATCATGTTGTTTCGACAGATGAGGCGCACGGTGGACGCCAACAACGCGACGTACTCGAGCTCCCTGTTAGCTTGTGCTGGATCTTTGGCTGCCAAGGAAGGTCAGCAGATTCATGGCCTTATTGTGAAGGCTGGCCTCGGGACTGACCTCCATGTCCAAAGCGAGCTCATGGATGTGTACTCTAAATGTGGCTTGATGGAGGATGCTCTGCGTGTGTTCCGCTCTTGTCGGGAGCCTGATGAAGTTTTCTTGACGGTGATTCTGGTCGGATTTGCTCAGAATGGACTGGAAGACAAGGCATTCGAATTGTTCGCTGAGGTGGCGAGGGAAGGAATTTGCATTGATACAAACATGGTTTCTGCAGTTCTGGGGGCATTCGGTGCTTCTGCGCCATTTGCTCTCGGGAAGCAAATCCATGCACTGGTCATCAAGAAATGCTTCGGAAGGAACATCTATGTCTGCAATGGTCTGATCAATATGTACTCAAAGTGCGGTGACTTGCAAGAGTCTATCCAAGTGTTCGATGAGGCGCCCAGCAAGAACTCGATTTCTTGGAACTCCATCATTGCAGCCTTCGCGCGACATGGTCAAGGTTCTAAAGTCTTTGAACTGTTTGAATCCATGAAAGCAGACGGTGTCAATCCCACGGATGTGACATTCTTATCACTACTCCATGGTTGTAGCCATGTCGGATCAGCGAAGAAGGGACTGGAGATTTTGAATTCTATGTCTTCACAATACGGAGTCCTCCCAAGGGTGGAACATTACGCATGTGTGGTCGACATGCTTGGCCGAGCAGGTCTGCTGGACGACGCAAAGTCGTTCATCGAGGGTGGACCTTTCAAGGACAGTGTTCTTCTTTGGCAGGCCTTAATGGGAGCTTGTAGCTTCCGCGGGAACTTGGAGATCGGGAAATACGCAGCGGAGAAGTTGCTCCTTGTGGACCCTGATTCCCCTGCTCCTTATGTCTTGTTATCGAACATCTACTCATATGAGGGCCGATGGGATGATCGAGCCATGGTCATGAAGAAGATGAGGGAGATGGGACTGAGGAAGGATACCGGCAAGAGCTGGATTGAGCTCGAGAAGGAAGTCCATGCTTTCGTTGTCGGGTCACCCACGTCTCATCATGATTCTGCTGCTGTTGACGATGTGCTGCTTCAGCTGTCTGCAGTTGCAGGTGATCGTCAGGACGGTTTGATGGATGGCAATGCATTGTGAGTGAGACGTCGGGTGTGCATACTTGATTCTGATGCACATGATATAGTGAAGGCTATTCCATGACCCGTGGCCTTCACGGTGAGCGGAACCCCCGCAGGAAATGAGGATGAGCATGGATGCTACCTTGATTGAGCTCGAGAAGGAAGTCCATTCTTTCATCCTGGGGTCACCCACGTCTCATCCTGATTCTGCTGCTGTTGACGATGTGCTGCTGCAGCTGTCTGCAGTTGCCGGTGGGCGTCAGAATGGTCTGATGGAAGTCAATGCTTTGTGAGTAAGACGTCAGGTGTGCATAACTAATTCTGATGCACATAATATGGTGAAGGCTTTCTGTGACCATTTCCTAGGGGGAGTGGAACCCCTGGAAGGCATGGGGATGGGTGTGGGTACCGCCTGCCCGCCTAGCAAGTGGCGCCCCAAGTGGGTCAAGGAGAAGGCTGTGTCTCAGGCTGAACTGTGTGGTTTGGCTGGTGACTTCCGGATATCATGGAGGCGAGGGTGGTAGATTGGTGGGGCCTTGAGGAGGGAGCAAAAACTCCTGCAGAAGTACTTCGCTTTACAACAACATCAAAGAAGACTTAGGGTCTGATTTGGAACACATGTAAATTCTGTAAACTATTTTAAAGATGGAAGACAAATCGGTATGTCATGCTCAATTTGTTTTGCATTCTTATTTTTAGGCAGCAAGTGATGATTCTGAAAATTAAAATGAACAGAGACGTATCAGCTCTTTAGGTAGTACCTTGTTATGTACTTTTTCTGCAGTACATCCACATAATTAGACCTCATTCTGCTCGAGTTGGAAAAAATATTGGTCATTAAGCCAGCAATTAGAAGACACCATGCCTGGTTAACCATCCTAGTTCAAATTTGAACAAAGGTTGGTTTCTCTTATGGGATCTTTGGTGTTGACCATGGGTGAGGCGTGATTACAGAGTGCCCTATCAAGGGTTTTAGGGGAACTTCCGTTCTAATCTATGCTCATCAGGACTCTTTCAAACTTTTCGATACTGGGGCTTTAATTCAAATCCACTGGCCTAGGTAAACTCCGACCACATAATTCGCTCTTTCCTAAATCCAAGCTATCAATGACAGCATTGAATGTGAGAGGCCATCTGACATCAAAATGGTCAATGCATTTTTCCCCATCTTGATGCATGTTGTCATGTTGATGTTGAAGTCCGTCGATCAACATACTGCATGCCTGAACCAATTCAGTCAAGGATTTTCCCTTATACTGGATCTGTGCTGCAACATGGGAAAGCAACAACATCCATACAAAAACCTTTGTATTCATTGCAAGTGAAATTTTACAAAGACTGCTAATTTTGGAAGATAGGCTGCTAAATTTATCTCCGTGATGATGCCCGCAGATCAGCCACGGAAATACATTCAGTGCCAATTTAAGTCTAACCCACCACATAGATGTTCTAGATATATTCGCACCTAACTGACTGGAAACATCCAAATAGTGCAGGACCATACTGAATAACAATTCAAATAGTCGACAATGTTCAGCTGGAAAACAGAACTGCGTTCAACTACTATGAATTCAACTATCAAACAGCAGATAATTTATATCCATTTCTGATTCTACGCCTTCCTTACAATTTTCCACTTACTGGTAAAATATTTTTACGAGCCACATATCGTGGCTAAGATTTCCAGCAGCGATACCATGACCCCGCTTCACAGCAAAACTGACGCTGTTGCAAGGCTCATCTTGGCTTGAGCTTTGGACGGTAATTCCATTCGAGCACGCCACTTTTGAATTATCACTGCATTCGTTCAATCCGTCACAGAAGGCTAGCATGGAAAGACGAGGGAGAGGGACGCTGTGGGTGCTAAGCATGACATTTACGGACGACATTGTCGGCCTATCTTTAGGTCTGTTCTACACACACAGTAGTAACCTGACTTGCATGCACTTCAGGACCTGGTCAATTGGACAAGGGTGATTGCTAAGGGATGGTTCATCTTGGCTCGAGCTTTGTGATGGTTATTTCATTTGAGGACACTACTTTTGAATCAGCACTGCGTTCATTCAATATGTCACAGAAGGCTGGCATGGAAACAGAAGGGAGAGGAACTGTATGGCTGCTAAGCATGACATTTACCGACGACATCGCCGGCCTATCTTCAGGTCTGTTCTGCACACACAGTAGCCCGATTTGGATGCACTTCAGGACCTGGTCAATGGGACAAGGATGGTCGATAAGAGATGGATCAATAAGCTCGATGGCATTTCCCCTGGCCCAGTACTCCCATACCTGCACCAAGTTAGTAAATTGAGTGGTTATTATGGGGGATTCAGCTGCGCAACAGAGTAGATGGACACTTGCTTTAAGGACTTACAAGATTTACGAGATAAATATATTGCTCGGAGTTGCAGGAGCCATTGTTTCTTCTTCCTGTGACGATCTCTAAAACCAGAACACCGAAACTGAACACGTCCGACTTTGTAGAGTACTGACCATGCATAGCATACTCAGGCGACATGTATCCACTGCAACAAGAACATAACTGTTAGTAACTTACTATATGTTCTACTTTGATGCCTTTAAGTACGACATGGTGATTGTGCTTACTATGTCCCGGCGATACGTCTGGTGACATCTTCAGATTGATATCCTCCAAATATCTTTGCTAAGCCAAAGTCGGAAATCTTAGGGTTGTAATCAAAGTCCAATAGAATATTGCTCGCTTTTAGGTCGCGATGAACTATCTTCAATTGAGAATCTTCATGGAGGTACTGCAATCCTCTAGCAACTCCATTTATAATCTTGAATCTCCTTCCCCAATCGAGTTGTTTGCTTCTCCCAGAATCTACCATTCAAACAAGAAATATTAGCCTTGGGGTGAAACTTTGGTGCCATTTACAGTACTACTATGAAGCTCGGCCATAGTGAAAATGCTACATTTTAAGAAACCAGTAGTGATAAAATAGTACCAAACAGAATGGTATCAAGGCTTCTGTTGGGCATAAATTCATAGACAAGTATTTTCTCTTGTTCTTCCAAACAAACACCAATGAGGTTCACAAGATTTCTGTGGCGAAGCTTAGCAACCAGAACTAGTTCACTTTTCAACTCTCCTAATCCTTGTCTGGAATTCTGACATAGCCTTTTTACTGCTATTTGTTTCCCGTCAGGTAGGACTCCCTGTGCAAGACAAGATACATATTCATTTGCAAATATATGAAGTTGACAATTATACATATGGCATGGTTTATTTGTACCTTGTGAACCATACCAAAACCTCCTTTACCAAGCATATTTCCTTCTCCAAAGTCATTCGTAGCAACTTTTAGTGTTGATAGATCAAGAAGAAGTGAATCGATGCTTTGAATATCATCCAACAGATCATTGTATCTGAGGTTAGTCCGGGCGCCCCCAGATATCTGAAGAGTTTTGTTTCGCCGACATTTCCGAAATAGGAACAACGACACGATCGCAAGGATTACCAAAACTGCAGCAACTCCACCAACAACTGGACCAATGATTGCTGTCTTGCTCTTTTCTGGGTCTGACAGCTCGGATGCTGCCAGCCTGAGGAGGAGTGTGCCTCCTCCTGGATTACCAAAACTGCAGCAACTCCACCAACAACTGGACCAATGATCGCTGTCTTGCTCTTTTCTGGGTCTGACAGCTCGGATGCTGCCAGCCTGAGGAGGAGTGTGCCTCCTCCATCGCCGCTGTATTGTTCTTGGAGGTTAACCAGGTCCCCGTGCCAAACAAAGCAGCCAGTAGAATTGTAAGTGTAAGCATTGCAAGAGCAATTTTTTAGACAAATCGTCTGACATTCTTGAGAGCTTGTGGCCACTGCACCCTGAGAATTATCAGGTAGCCTCACATCTTCCATGGCAAAGAACATGTCCGATTGAGTGTGCGCGGAGCGCGGATTTGTCTGGCACTGCAAGGGTGTGTTCCTCTTGCACCCACCACTGTAATCCTGGAGGTCCCAGTTATTCTGAATCTTCTGGCTGAACCCCTTGACACAGTTGCAGTACGGCGGGCCATTAGAGTTGCAGCTTCTGTATGCACCACATAGCGCATACACCTCACACTGAGCCTGTGGCTGGGACCAGAACAAGACCCACAGCTTTGATATCTCCATCCATGTCAACTGCTTGATTTGTCCACTAACATCAATGATGAACCGCGAGATGATTGAGTCGTCCTTCATCGAGTAGAGGAAGTAGCTTCCGTCATCGTTGTCGACGAATTGCAAGTTCGACATCTCTGGTGCAAGAGGAAACCTAAAACCATTGCCGTTCCAACGACCACTGGTCCAGTAGCTTATAGAATCATTCCACTGGATGAAGAACTGTTGTGTGCCACTTGGGTCCAGCTCCAGCGAGAACAATCCGGTAGACGGGTTTGTGTTGTTCCTCCAAGAAACGAGCCTCTGGCTCACTCCAGTGGTTTTATCCAGCGTGAGCTTGCCCCCTGGAAGCCAGGTGTTTGTTGGATGCTCTATGCTTTTCCAGTAAGTTACCGATGAATTGGAGGAGCTGGCGAGGTCTAGGCTGCCACTGTCCCTGATGATGGCCACGGTGGAGCTGGAGGCCGGTACGCCCACGTTGGTCGACCATAGTGACCGGTTCTTGGGCTGATCAAGGAGAACAAGGTTGCCATCACTGCCGATGGCTAACACGGTTGTGGTCGGGTCGGACACCAGCACGTCGGTGGCCGCTGTCCATACTGTCATCACCGGCAGTATATTGTTGTACCATATAGCTATGTAGTAGCTGCTGGAGCTGGAAGAGGTGGCATTACTTTGTGGCGAGTAGAATCCTAAAGTGAATGTCTTGCCCTTGGATACAATCCTCTGGTTCCCAGACAATGGTGTGGTGGAGCTGATGGTGTCAACAGCTGTGCAGAGAAGGGTTTGCCCGAGTAGGAGGAGGAAGAGGAGGAAGGTCAGAGGAGCCATGACTGGGAGAATGGATGAACACTGAATACCCAGCCACACAGTAGGAGGTTGGGAACTTGAACTTTCAGAGTAAGGCCAGAGGTTTTAGGCTGTGGAGAACAAGGCTCCACTTCAAATTGTAAGGAGCCTTCTTTGACCTGGTACACTAGCTTGGGTGGTTGAAAGGTACAGAAATCCAACGCCCTTATATGGTGCTGAATAATGGATCAGTTGACAGAATGGAATCTAGTCACCGGTGTTGAAAGTTAAGACATGATTAATGGTGGGGTTTTTTCTCATCGACTGATAATGTTTTCTGCCTATTCAATTCATTCTAGCTCAACTTCAGCAATTCTGGTTCTCAAAAAAAAAAAAACATCAGAAGTTTCTTCGATTGTGGAACTTGACCTGAATGTCGTCAACAGTCAATGGTCAACAGCCAGAATCAATTTCCAGGAAGCTTACCACCAACAAATACTAGTCAGAAAAGGCTGCTTATGATTTCCATTTTGTCGCTAGAATTCCCTGGAAGAAGCTTCATTCAGCGTGCTCTGCGCAGTGAAACAGTGGAAGAAAAGTGCCAGCTCTTGATATGGCTTCGGTTGTGAGACCCAAATTGGACAGCAGATCGACTAACAGACGACGGATAGCCCTATGATGATGCTTGCAAGCTTAGTGATCGAGTGTTTGAATTCCCGGATCCTTTGTTTGTTTTTCCCTCTTGTTTCTTGCCTGTCTTTGTGCCAATTTCCCTTATGAAGAAGCATATTACTCCCTCCGTTCGGAAATATAAGACGTTTTAACTTTGTAAATCGAATGTATCTAGACGTGTTTTAGTGTATAGGTTCGTAGAGGTTCGGATTGAACCTATAAACTAAAAGGTGTCTAGATACATTCGTTTCACAAAGCTAGAATGTCTTATATTTCCGAACGGAGGGAGTACCTACTACACTCCTAAAATAAGATGTGTCTATTTTCTTTTCTTTTCATTTTCTTTTGAGAGGATATTCTACGTGGGATTGAAGATCATATTTCTTCTTTCACAATTAATTGCTAGTATTTGCTTGTCATGGCTTTATATCTGTGAACAGAAAGCCAGAAACGCCAACTTCGGTCCTGATGATGACTGTTGCTGGAAGCAAAATAAAAGACTGGTCTGGAGTCAGAGAAGCTTCTGTCAGAAAGGGGGTATCTTTGACTTGGAATAGCTTAAGAAATCTTGTATCACTTGTCTGCCATCTTGCAATTATATACCTTGCAAAACAAATCTACCTGAATGGAAGAACAATATCCATTGGCGGGGGGAGAGAAACTATCTTTTGTCATGACCAATGGTGTGGTGCTTTCTCCCTCTGTTAGAAACTCCCCTTACTTTTTGACATTTGCAATCAGCAGCATTTGCAATCAGCAGCAATGTACCGTCAGGGAAATGGTTGGATCCTGGTTTGTAAAGTCAGTGGTGCAGGCTCAGAGATAAGATTGTCACTGTGGCTTTAAACGAATCACCTGACAATCCCAAATGGAAATTTACAAAATCTGGTAAGTTTACTGTTAAATCTTTGTATAACAAACTTTCATCTGCTGGGAGAGAGACGGATCTTTTAAGCATCTTTGGAAATCCGGAATGCCACTGAAAATTAAAATCTGGCTTTGACTTTTGTTTGTTTTTGTAAAAAAAAAACTTATGTTCTGTTATTATCCTTGGATAATGGAACCTGGCTCTATGTTGGAGGTGTATGGAATATATATACTCCATCTATCCCAAAATAAGTGACTTGGACTTGTGCGCGCAATGTGGGAGCAGAGGCTAAACTTCCTCCTGGTTGGGTTGCTCGCGGGCAACAGTGCGCCGCCGCCGTCACACAACTCAGGGGAAACAGAGCAAGCCTGCGATCAGAGCAACGAGGCAACGACTTCAAGCATAGGCCCACCTGTCAGTGGCTAGATGGTGAGGACGAGAGCTTGGCTAGCTAGTGTGTCGTCCGTGTGCTGTTGATGTCTAACCTAGTGTCCGAAACAGAAAGAAATAAAACGAAAATATTCGTTCATACTGTTGGAAAATTAGCTCAAGTGCGTCACTTGTAAAAAGGAAGCGAACTAAATTGAAGGGACGCATGGCTTAAGGGTGGGCAGACAGAGGAGCGAGCAAGAGATTTTTTTTTTGCGGAAATTTCACCGATTTATTAATAATCAACTACAACGGTAGAGTATATAAGAGAGAGATGCCTTCACCTGATGTTTGTTGTACTTGAAACAATAAGAATACAAATGTCACCTAGAAATTCCTTTTTGAGTCAATCGTTCAATCCAAACAATCATGGTACAAACTAAAAGGCCGACTAAGTAGGCCATTCATGCATTTGATGGCTCAGGCAGCAGTGAGCTCGAAATTTTTAAAAATTCAGACTGAATTTCGAAGTTACAGAAAGTTGCCAAAATCTTGGACGTAGTCAACGATGTACCAACACAAGCGTGTAAATTTCCAATACAAAATACTTTGTATTCTAAACATAGCAAAAATTTCAAAGTTCGCAAATATCAGGTGCTCGTGTGGTTTCTCGGGCATTTTGTTACTTTTGCTCGAGTTACACATTTTGGTGTTCAGGATTTAAATTCGGGTATCACCGGGATGCCCTCCGGTGGATATATTCCCCAAATCCCCCGTCCCCTATCACGTGTCCTAAAAAACCTCCAAATCCCCTTTTTCTACCCCCTCTCTCTCTCTATCTATCTATCTATCTATCTATCTATCTATCTATCTATATATATATTAGCGAATGTCCATGCGTTGCAACGGGTTCTTAAGAAAATCATCGTCGTGCATGTGTAATTTAAAATGTAATGAACGTGTCACTTTACTTCTTCTCACCTGTCACCCCACCTCTATGGATCGCATTTTCTCTAGCGAATCAACCAAATGATTCTCCCTGCCCACCAAAGGTTGATGTGTTCTGGTTTATTTGATAAGAACGCAGCTCCTTTTAAAATAAAATAGAAAAGAAGACGCCAAACGTTCAACTACCTCAATAAGGGAATCTCCAAGACCCGAACTGTCCAGCCCGGTCCAATTTCGTCAGCACGGACAAACGGATAGATAAAAGATGCTCTAGCGGGAAGACCCATTCAGACCGACTCTCTGCACGCGACCCAAATTTGGTCCTCTAATTGGTCGAGCCGGACACGCCACGGCCAGTCGGACTATCCTCCCTCCCATAGACTGGCCCAGTTGCTAGTGCCGGGGGAAATCCTAGGTCCAGTGCACTGGTTCGGATAGTAGCGTCGTGTCGACGACGCTTCCCTTCGTGAAGGTGTTGTTTTGGCGCGGTGCGCTTCGGTGTAATAGGAGTGTGGTGGGACAAATCCAGAGGATGCAGCAGTGGTGGGTCTTCCTAGCTTCGTCGATTCGCCGTTACTTACTTTTTATTTTCTGTTGGGCATGTTTACATTGCCCCAGTATTTTCGCTTGTTCGAACTGTTTTATCAGGTGGTTGGTATATTAATATAGCAGGGCAAAAGCCTATTTCGATAATTAGATTCGATTTTTTCTAGCCACATTTTTGTATTGACATTTTAAAAAGAAAATACACCTTTGCACCGAAATCATTTAGCTATTTTTTTGAAAGAAATTTTTATCTCTTACTTTCATTTTTGCCAACTATTTTTCTCACTTCTTTACTCTGTACATGCTTCTGGTCCATCGGTAAATCATGAACCAGCCGCACCCATATCTATATCTCTCTTAAAAAGCCAGCAAGAATAATCCCTTTCCTCTTTCTACCTGTGTGAAAAGCCAATGTTTTGGAGGCGAGGTCCGACCAATGCGTGACACCAATCCTCGACAGACTTTCTCCTGGACAAGAAAAACCAGCATGAAAAATCACCTTTGTCTCGGAGGCAAGGTCTTGTTAGAGTATATTTGTATATCGTAGTTTCTCCATATGTTAGAGGGCTTTCTGTATATTTGCACCTGTACATGTACTATATATTCTGGCCTTTGGCCCTCTGGTAATACAAGCATCTAGTACCCTAACATGGTATCAGAGTCGTAATGCCTTTTTCCCCCTTCACAGCCGCCGCCGCTCCCCTCGCAGCCGCCGCCGTCGCCTCCGCCCGGCCGCTCCGTCCCCGACCGCCCTCCGTCCCCGGCCGCCTCGGATCCGACCTCTGTCTGATCTCGATCTGTTCTGGAAAAAAAATCTATGTCTACCTCGTCGGGCTATGTTGCGATTCCTCGATGCCCGGTGATTTTTGATGGCGCGAATTATCCTGATTTCGCTGCCTTCATGCGCGTCCACATGCGCGGTCTTCGTCTTTGGGGTGTGCTTTCCGGTGAGGTCTCCTGTCCACCGCGCCCCGTTGCGCCTACGGCGCCTATTGCACCGACGCCCGTTGCCCTTGCCCCTGATGCCACTCAGGCGGTCAAGGATGCAGCCCAGAGTGCTGATGATACTGCTCGGGATGATTATGATCGAAAGGTCCAGGAGCATTCTACTGCTGTTGCGACCTACCGACTGGATCTGGCTGACTACACTCAGTGGATAGATGAGGATGCTCGTGCTGCCGCTGTTCTCACTTCCAGTGTTCTGCCTCAGTATGCTGCTGAGTTCATGGGTCTTCTCACTGCTGCTGCTCAGTGGGATTTTCTTCGTCAGCGCTATCAGCCATCTGGAGATGCTCTTTATCTGTCTGTGGTTCGTCAGGAGCATGATCTTAAGCAGGGTGATTCCACTATTGATGAGTTCTATACTCAGAGTGCTGCTATTTGGCGTCAGCTTGACTCTCTTCGTACAGCTGTGTGTAACACATGTCCCTGCTGTCTGATTGTGCGCGCGGATCTAGAGTTTCAGCGCGTCTTTGAGTTCTTGTCGCGGCTCTGCAAGGAGTTTGAGCCGCGTCGTGCCCAGCTGCTTGCCCGTGGTCGTGTTCCGCTCTCTGAGGTACTGGCTGAGCTTAGTGCTGAGGAGACTCGTCTTCGTGGTGCTGGTCTTCTTGAGGTTCCATATGTCCTTGCTGCTCGTGGTCCCCCCCGTGCCGCCGGCTTTGTCGCGGTCTCTAGCACCGCCGCTACTCTCTGCTCTGCCGGCCCAGGGTCAGAGTCAGCCTCAGCACCCTCGTGGTTCTCGTCCTCCCTGCGCCCACTGTGGCAAGCCTGGCCACGATATCTCTGGCTGCTGGACGAGGGATCCCCGCTTACGTCAGCAGTACCTTGCTCGTCGGTAGGCTGGCTCTTCAGGATCTTCTGCCGTTGCTTCTGGACCTCCTGCTAGTGCACTGTCTGATCAGGATATTATCCGTGGTCTTCGTAGTCTGCTCGCTGCTACAGGCTCTTCCTCGTCGGGTACTGCTTGTTCTGTGCCTAGCTCTTCTGGCACTGCGTGACCATCACCTTCTACACAGTCAGGTACGTCATCCCCGTGGTATCTGGATTCTGAAGCTTCTTTTCATATGACTTCTGCGTCTTCTATTCTTTCTGCTCTTCGCTCTCTTATTTCTCCTGTTCGTGTTATCACGGCTGATGGTACCTCTCTTCCTGTTTCCAGTCGAGGCACCCTCTCTACTTCCTCTTTCTCTATTCCTGATGTTTCTCATGTTCCCAGTCTTAAGATGAACCTTTTCTCTGCTAGTCAGCTTACTGATTCTGGTTGTCGTATCATTCTTGATGCTGATTCTTGTGCTGTTCAGGACCTTCATACACAGGCTCTGGTTGGAGCTGGCCCTCGTAGTCTTGAGTCTCCGGGGCTATGGGAGTTAGACTGGCTTCGTGTTCCTTCCGCTGACACTTCCTCTGCCAGTTCTCCTGCGGTTGCTGCTTCTGTCACCGGCTCGTTTCAACAGTGGCATCATCGGCTGGGTCATCTTTGTGGCTCCCGTTTATCGTCATTAGTTCGTCGTGGTCTTCTAGGGTCTGTCTTAGGAGATGTTTCTTTACATTCGTGTCAGGGTTATAGGTTAGGCAAACAGATTCAGCTTCCCTATCCTACTAGTGTGTCTGTATCTCAGCGACCTTTTGATTTAGTTCATTCAGATGTTTGGGGTCCAGCTCCCTTTGCTTCAAAAGGGGGCCATCGATACTATATTTTGTTCATTGATGATTTTTCACGGTACACCTGGTTGTTTTTTATGCGATCTCGTAGTGAGGTGCTTGCTATTTATCAGCGCTTTGTGGCCATGGTTCGTACTCAGTATTCCACTCCCATTCGTGTGTTTCGTGTTGATTCTGCAGGAGAGTATATCTCCCAGCACCTGCGCGGCATCCTTGCTGAGCAGGGCACCCTTGCTCAGTTCTCGTGTCCTGGCGCCCATGCTCAAAATGGTGTCACCGAGCGTAAGCATCATCATATTCTTGAGACTGCCCGTGCCATGATGATTGCTTCCTCTCTTTCGCCGCATTTCTGGGCTGAGGCTGTCGCTACGTCGACTTACCTCATTAACATCCAGCCTTCTGCTGCTCTTCAGGGTGGCATTCCTCTCGAGCGTCTCTCTGGTACCTGTCCAGACTACTCGACTCTTCGTTTATTTGGTTGCGTTTGCTATGTCCTTCTCCCTCCTCGCGAACGCACCAAATTGACTGCTCAGTCTGTTGAGTGTGTCTTTCTCGGCTACAGTGATGAGCATAAGGGCTATCGTTGTTGGGACCCCGTTGGTCGTCGGATGCGCATCTCTCGTGATGTCACGTTCGATGAGACGCGTCATTTCTATCCTCGCCCCACCTCTGGCACTTACCCAACGAATGATCTCTCTTTTCTTCTTTTTCCTGATACACCTTTCGCTGTCCCTTCTCCTCCATCTCCCCCTTCTGATGCGCCTCCTTTGGTTTCGGCGCCATCCTCTCCTCCGTCTAGTTCCCCTAGTTCTCCCCGTTCTCTGGCTTTGGACCCTTCCTCCGCTGTTCCTTCTTCCTCCTCTTCGGATGAGTCATCTTCCGCGGATGAGCTTCCTTCTTCACGGCCTGTTCGTCAGCGTCGTGCTCCAGACCGTTACTCTCCTAGTCAGTATGGCCTCACTGTCGTCTCCGAGCCGACTTCTTATCGGGATGCCGCGTGTCATCCTGAATGGTAGCTTGCCATGGCTGAGGAGATCGCTGCGCTTGAGCGCACTGGCACCTGGGATCTTGTTTCTCCCCCTTCTGGTGTTCGTCCTATCACGTGTAAGTGGGTCTATAAAATTAAGACCCGCTCTGATGGATCTCTTGAGCGCTATAAAGCGCGTCTTGTGGCTCGTGGTTTTCAGCAGGAACACGGCCGTAATTATGATGAGACTTTTGCCCATGTGGCCCATATGACCACTGTGCGTACTTTTCTTGTTGTTGCTTCTGTTCGACCCTGGTCTGTGTCCCAGCTTGATGTTCAGAATGCTTTTCTTAATGGCGAGTTGAGTGAGGAGGTTTATATGCAGCCTCCTCCTGGGTATTCTGTTCTAGATGGGATGGTTTGTCGTCTTCGACGTTCTCTTTATGGCCTGAAACAGGCCCCTCGTGCCTGGTTTGAGCGCTTTGCCTCTGTGGTGATTGTTGCTGGTTTCTCTCCTAGTTCTCATGATCCATCGCTTTTTGTTCACACTTCTCCTCGTAGACGCACTCTTCTCCTTCTCTATGTTGATGATATGATCATTACCGGTGATGATCCTGAGTATATTGCCTTTGTCAAGGCTCGTCTCCGTGATCAGTTTCTTATGACTGATCTTGGTCCTCTTCGCTACTTTCTTGGGATTGAGGTTTCCTCCACTTCTGATGGCTTTTCTATCTCTCAGGAAAAGTATATTCAGGATCTTCTTGCTCTGGCTGCTCTTGCGGATGAGCGCACTGTTGAGACTCCTATGGAGCTTAATGTTAAGCTTCGTCCTACTGATGGTGATCCTCTTCCCGATCCCACTCGTTATCGCTATCTTGTTGGGAGTCTTGTTTATCTTGCTGTCACTCGTCCTGATATCTCTTATCCTGTTCATATTCTGAGCCAGTTTGTCTCAGCTCCTACCACTGTTCACTACAGTCATCTCCTCCGTGTCCTTCGTTATCTCCGTGGCACGATTACTCGTCGCCTTTTCTTCTCTCGTTCTAGCTCTCTCCAGCTCCAGTGCTACTCGGATGCTACGTGGGCGAATGATCCTACGGATTGTCATTCACTTTCTGCTTACTGTGTGTTTCTTGGTGGTTCGCTTGTTGCTTGGAAGACGAAGAAACAGGTAGCGGTTTCCCGTTCGAGTGTTGAGGCTGAGCTGCGGGCTATGGCTTCGGTGACCGCTGAGGTGACCTGGTTACGGTGGTTTCTTCAGATTTTGGGGTCTCTGTTACGACACCCACTCCACTTTTGTCAGACAGTACAGGTGCTATCAGTATTGCACGTGATCCGGTCAAGCATGAGCTGACCAAGCATATTGGTGTTGATGCTTTTTATACACGTTCTCAGGTGTAGGATCAGGTTGTTGCGCTCCATTATGTGCCTTCAGACTTGCAGTTGGCAGATTTCTTTACAAAGACACAAACCCACGCATAGCATGATTTCTTACTCTCCAAACTCAGTATTGTGGATCCACCATGAGTTTGAGGGGGGTGTTAGAGTATATTTGTATATTGTAGTTTCCCCATATGTTAGGGGGCTTTCTGTATATTTGCACCTGTACATGTACTATATATTCTGGCCTTTGGCCCTCTGGTGATACAAGCATCTATTACCCTAACAGGTCTGACCAAGAAGTGGACGTGGGCGCCTCGAGCAATTGATTTGTGCTCTTGTTCAATCACATATGGAGAAGCTTTCTAGCTATTGTGTCTCTCCATGGTGGCGCCGCCACCGGCTCCCGCGACCTCGTGCATCCTCCGGCAACCTTGCAACACTGAATATCGTTGTGGGTTGTAGGCGACATTGCTACTTCCCCCTTCTCAATGAAACCCAGAAGTCCACGGGTACTCAAAGGCAAATTCAGAAATAGTCCAGGACATTGAAAAACCGACATGACCGGCGCCCAGCAGGAACATTACATTGGTAACACCGTCTTTAATTCAGTACTAGGGCAGGCTGCACTCAACTCCGGGCACCTTGCCGTCCCTGTAGTCGGCGCAGTAGTCGTAGATGGTGTGTGTGTCCTGCACTCACTGCATCTTCCAGCGCTGCTCGTGGGTGAGCCCGCCGCAGTAGGGTGTGGCGCCCCGCAAAACCACTACTAGAAAATCGCGTTGTTTTTGTGCATTGCATCGTCATGACCGCATGCTCATGTCATCATGCCACCTTGCATTTGAGCATCCTCATATCATCTTGCATTTGTTTGTATAAAACTAATTTCGAAAAGTCTGTTTTGTTTTCTAAACGCCCCGTCTTTATTCAAATACAAAACCCGGGTCTCCGGATTATTTTGTTTTGTCTACCAACGGATTGCAAAAGGCTCGTTTTTAATAAATAAAATATTTAATTATTTTTAGGAGGCAGCCCGAAAGCCTAGCCGGCCACCTCGAAAATTCCTAAAACTACCCAAACCTAATCTACCCAGCCCCTGCCACCTCACCCCGCCCAATAGCCATGCGACACCTCACCCCAAACACACACACCCACCACACCGGATCCGCCCGCCCCCGCGCGTCCCCAACCTCCCACCTGGCGCGCCCACTCCCTCTTCCCGCCCCCAACCCACGCACGCACGCGCCCCCGACCGACCGGCCGCCCCCTGGCCCGCGTCCCCACCCCACCTACCGCGCGGTCCGCCCCGCCAGGTGACAACCCCGCCTCAGGTCCCCCGCGTCTGGCCCCACCCCGTCTCTCCCCCCACGCGCAGGTCGCCCCCACCCCGCGCCCTTCTCTCTCCCCTCGCATCTCCCGCTCGCCGGCCCACGGCATCCCCCGGCCGCCTTCCCCATCTCTGGTCGTCGTCGCCACCCCGCCGCCGGCGCGCTCCTTCCCCGCCGCCTCGAGCCCCTGCTCCCCGACCTCGGCCTCCTCCTGCACCACCAGTTCCCGCCGCCTCCGTCGGCGCGGACGCTGTCGCCGCCGCCCTCCAGCACCAGCCCCGGCCGTGCGACCCGCCGTCGACCCCGCCGCCAGCCACCGACCTCCACCTTCCGCCTCGCCGCCATCAGGGGCCACCTCGACCGCGCCCCCACCTCCTCTCTGCCACCTCCCCCACGTCCAACCCTGCCGCAGCCTCGCCGCCGTCGCCAGCGCCCTCGACGCGGAGCTCCTCCCCGGGCCGCGTCTCCCTCCCGCATCTTCTCTGTGCCGCCGCCAGGAGCTCGCCGGCCCCCTCACCCCGCCCTCCTCTCCGGTGCCCCTAGCCGTGCTCGTCGCGCCTGCCCGGTGCCTCATCGTCGCCGCCTCCGCCCTCTCCCCTATGTCTTCCTCCCCGCCGCCAGATCCCGCCGCCGCGCGGCCGTCCCGTCGCCAGCCGTCAGCGACCAAGCCAGCCCCGCGTGCCCTACTTCGCCACCGCCAGGGGCTTCCCCGACGCCGCCCTCCGCTCCCCGCCGGCCTTGACCTCCGGCCGACCTCCGGCCATCCGCGCCGCCTGCAGCAAGCCACGCCGGCCTCCATCTCTGCTGCCGCCGTCGCGACCTCCTCCTCCTCCGCGAGCCCCACGTCGGCCCCCTCGCCCGCCGCCGCCGGATTCCCTTCGCCCGGCCCCACCTCATCCTCCCGCGCCTCGATGAGAAACGCCACCGCCCCTGCGACCGTCAGCCGCCGCTGTCTGCGCCTCTTCCACCGCGACCTCGACCTAGCTCGGTGGCCCAACCCCGCAGACCGGCCGCGAGCGCAGCCGCCTGCTGCGGACCTTCACCGCCTCGCACGGGTCACTTGTATGCCAAGTCCTGTGGTCTCTGCTGTTCTAACAAGTCTACCGAAGACACGCCGATGCCTGCATCTTGTATGTGTGTCTTTGCTGCGGGGACATGTTGACGGATGACACGGTAGCATGTCCGTGGAGATGCGGAAGAATGCGAAAACCAGGACTCTTCAAGATTGACCTCGAGCCCACCATTCGACAAGATCGTCTTGGACGCCGATGACACGCGGGACCCGAAGATCGACACCGACCGCAGCATCAAGACCTCCTTCACGGATGCCGAGATCCCCGTACTCGAAGGCCTTCGACGTGGAACCCCAAGATCTTCATCCCGGTGCGACAAGAGCCTCGCACTGTACCCGAAGACCGATCCTCGACCCGCCAAGTTCTTCGTCTCGAACGCCAAGATCGCCGGCACGGATACAACAAGTACTTCCTCTCGGACGCCAAGGCCCGAACCCGAAGACCGCCAAGTGCTTCACCCCGGACACCGTGCGACAAGATCTACTTCCGTTGTCCGAGACCGCTTCCCTTGAACCGACCCTGTCGAACCCCGAACCCCCGGAGCCCAAGTTTGCCAAACCCTAAATGTGATTCCCTATCCGAGACCCCATTATTTTATAATATGACATTATCGGCTGTCGTATATTAAATCGTTCATCTCTGCATCATATCATAAACATGCTGATTCTTCTACAGTAGTATTAAATATTGCATCCGGTGTTTGTTCTAGTGTTTGCATCTTCGTGGATTAGACCGATGAGTTGATGCGAGTATCGACAAGTTCTCCGGATATGATCCGTCGGCAGTGTTTCCCAGGCGAGCATCTCTCCCCCTTCTACCTATTTTGCATTTATAGTCTTTATTTCCTCCTGTTGATCTATTGCTATCCGTGTCGCGATGCTTTAGTTTCCGTACACCAGTTATACCCCGTGCAGCCTCCATATTGCCTTGGACACCTCCCATTACCTGTGTTTGGTAGATAGCTGGCCTTGCGAGTCGTAGTTGCTTGCTCAGGTGCGATCTCGTATTGTCAAGTACCACAGTTGTTGGAATGCTGGCAGATGTTTATTGGTGGAGATGATCAGGACTTTAATTACAACTATTAAAATGCTAGATATAATTAATGTAGAGGCATCGGTGGGCAATAGATGTTATTTGGTTCTTCCACGCTCACTTGTGTCCCGTAGGACCCCGAGTACTTGATACCTGTTCCTTGATTTTTCGCACTATCCACATCCGGGAGGCCTTATGGACCCCCCTGAGCCAGAGCTTGATTCATTTATATTTCTTGGGGCCACAAGTAGTTTGGGGCTTTATTACTATCCTGTACTTATGCCATGTTACTGCTTTATTTACGATTGTGCGTGGAGCACCTGTACTGTTTAGGACCGTGACACGTTTTTGCTGTATCGACAAGCCCAGTCACACTTTCGGGTTCCCAGTCGTTTACAGCCGTCCACACAAACCCTAGGTCCGTTCCGGAGCCGGCCAACTTCGTTGCGGGTAGCTTAGTGGGGTGGCCCCCTGAAATATTTCTGAATCCTGTGATCGCTTTGTCGTGAATGCCTCGTTGGGTTTTGAGTTGGTTTTTCCGAGGTTGATCGAGTGTGTGTTGCTATTTGTGCACCCCTGCAGGGTAAAACTTTCTGAAAGCCGTGTCCGCGGTTATGGACGACTTGGAGCACAGTATCTCGATCATAGACAAGCATAACTAAAGTAGTGCTATAAATTTGACTAAACATATCTGACTAGTAATCAGCTTCACTATAATGGAATGGATATTAAAAATTCGAACCACTGGTGGACCTGGATTGTTTTGTTATATCGGCCTAGTAAGTATTGCAACTCCAATGAAATGTGATAAAAGTGACAACAACTGTTGGGTTTTGGGATTCCTCAGGACAATTATATCTGACTAGTAAATGTCCCAACTACAATGGTTTGGTGATTAAAACTGCCCACTACTTATGCTTCAGGATGACTCATGCTAGCTATATCTGATTAGTAACTGCTGCAACTATAATGGAATGAGTAAAACTGCCAACTGTGTGAGTTCCTCGGTCTGACTTCCTCGTTTGGTCTCGAGGGGGAAATACCAGGATGGGATTGTTTGGTGTTAGCTTTAGGTTGGATCCGAATAGGTCTTTCTTATCCCTCTCTGATAACCGCCAGTTGTATCGAGTCTCTATAGGTTGTTAAGTGCCGCTGCGCTGCCGCTTCAGCCCACCATACCTATGTAGGCGAGAGCCGCCGAATTCTAGCCTCGCCGTGTACTGGCCTCAGTACTGACGCTCCTCTTTTTCCTTTGCCCTTTGTCGGCACCCCTTTTGTTTTAGCAGGTTTGAGATCGCCGTCGTTAGCAGGGTTACCCTTCCGGCTTGGCCTAGGCAGGGTTATGGACGCCATTGGTTATTCTTCAGGGCTCTTAGCCCCATTTGAATCTTGTCCGTAGTCGGACGCTCTATCGTTTCAAGGTGATTTGGATCTTTGTATATTAAACCTGTATTCTTGACTCATGGAGTCGTTGTTGTATATTTATCTGTTCTGTGGGTCCCATCGAGGACTGTTGTGTAATGGTATTACTTCGTTTTCCACCCGCACGAAAGTGCCTGGTGGGCGTCCTTGAATCGTTTCTATGCGGGTTTGGCGGAAATCGCTAAAACTTGCATAGGGCTGATTTGAGGGTGTTACATAGGGCAACCCGTACGCCCCTGTGCAGCCGTAGACGCAGTCTCCACCGTAGCTCTCGCAGATGCCGAGGTCGAGGCAGTGGTAAGGATGGAGGAGTCCGAGGGTCACGCAGAGCACGACGGTAGAGGAGCAGGGGCGGAGGGGCAGCCTCGCACCGGCAGGAGAGGAGAAGGAACGGAGGGGCGGCATATGTCTCTGGTCAGTCGCCGCCGCTAAGGGGAGGCGGAGGAGTCAGGTCGAGCGGCAAGGGACGGAGGCGATTGACTTTGTGGTGGCAAGTGTTGTTATTTCCCTAAACGGTTAGGTGCAAAATCGTCCAGAAAAAGGTGGACGGAAATTTTTGTACAGACCAACCTACCGTAACGTAAATTATAGTATAGTATAGATAGATAGATAGATAGATAGATAGTATAGATATATATATATATCCCTTTTTACTATAAAATGTCCCGGTTTTGGTACATTTAGTCCATTGTACTAGCAAAAAAGGTTCGCCTCAGAAATATTATCTTGAATAATTAGGCACAATTTCTGTGATTAATTCTAGAATATTAAACATGACAATACCAGCTACTCGCACATGTAACTCGAACATACTAGATGTACTAAACAACAAGATGAACGGAAACAGGCAGCAGCTAAACATGTACTCGCAGAACATGATTAATAACTAGACAGCAGCACGTCGCACGTACCGTTCGATTACAGTAATCGCAGCAGTAGCCTTGGGGAAGATTGGTCGAAGCAGACGGCGGCGAAGACGACGATGGGCAACACCGCCCGACTTGGATGGAAGACGAGCCGTGATGCAGAACTTGAGCAGTCGCGCAGGGCGCTTCCCAAAAACCTTATTTGCCCTCTCCCGTACAAGATCACAAAGGCGAGTGGTTCCGGAGACCTGCTCTCCCGTCCGCCGGTGCACGCCGGCAAGCGGGATTGGAGTAGACTACGGTGGCGGCGCAAGCAGAGAGGTTGGCAAACCCTAGACTGGTTTTCAGTGTGTACGTGGTGGAACCGCACTGGAGTTTATATAGAGCGGCTCGGGAGTCCCGCATAGGGCACGTCGTGGACCAAGCCCACGTTGCGCACGTTCGGGTCGGTTACAGATAGCCCACGATCTGGGAGCGACCCAAATAGGGTAACTATTGACACGTCTGTCAACACTGCACAAGTTTTCCCAAGCAGCAAATATAAATCTCGGTTCAGTGAGATTCCCGCAACCCGCGGCGCGCGCGCGTCGTGACGAGATGAGCGGGCGGGCGGGCGGGCGTGCGAGCGGCGACGTCGTCGTCGGAGGAGCGCGCGTGTAGTTCTCCTCTTCTCACTCACTTTACTAAGTGGTGTAACCACTCCACCTTATAAGGTGGTGTAACTCTCCTCCAACTTTCCATGTGAGACTAAACTTTAGCTCCCACTCCACTCATATGTGAGCTGCCACCAAATTGGGCCAAATCACACATGGGCTTCCACACATATGGGCTTTGAGATTTAGGGAAAATCTGAAATCTATATGGGCTTATTTTTTAGCCCATTATTTCTAACAATCTCCCACCAGATCTCAAATGCCCATTTGAAGATTTGCCAATTCTCGCTACTTGTTTATATACCAGTGTTTCAGCAGAGACTGTTAAGTTGAACTTCTACCAAGAACCTTGAGCTACGTCTATCAGCAACTTGAACAATGGACGAACCTTGAATTGCAAGTTTGGTGCTTTTAGATTTCACACAAAGTCATAACTAGTACCTGGCTGCCAGTAGCCTACCCCGCGGGTGTAGCATATGCGTCATACTACTTGGTCTCTTCATGAGTTTACTAGAGATCACCCAAATCTCATAGATTGCGACGTTTAACAATCAAAACTCGTATAGGTGTGTTCTTTCAAGAATGCTCTGTAGGACAGCATCTTTGCTAATCATAGCCAATAGAAACATATTAAGGCATGTTGCCAACCTGCCTTACAGCTTTTGAGAGTTGTACATCTTCACATAGAGAGGGTTGTCTAATACTCTCCTCCGTCACACCACTAGCTTGTTTTTCCTAGGTCCTAATTCACGGGATCTCCGATCAAAAAGGTTGGGTTACCACTACTGTGTAACATCCATGGGTCTCAAACCCATCTCTCTCGATGCACTTTCTATCACGTTTCGTGATAGTCCCTTTGTAAAGGGATCTGCCAGGTTTTTGTCAATTTGAATATACGTAACAGTAATTACTCCGGAGTTTCTCAATTTCCTGACAGACTTCAAACGTCTCTTGACGTGTCTTGATGACTTCGCGTTATCCTTAGAATTGTTCACTTTGACAATAACAGTTTGATTATCACAATTCAAGAGGATGGCCGGTATAGGTTTCTCAACCACCGACAAGTCCATCAAGAGTTCACGCAGCCATTCTGACTCTACAGTGGCTGTGTCTAAAGCAGCAAGTTCTGCTTCCATAGTCGACCTTGTCAATATGGTTTGTTTGCAAGATCTCCATGATACTGCGCCACCTCCAAAGGTAAATACATACCCGCTAGTGGCGTAGAGTTCATCTACATCCGAGATCCAGTTCGCATCACTATATCCTTCGAGCACCGCTGGATGCCCCGAATAGTGTATCCCATAACTCATTGTACCACATAGATAGCGCATGACCCTTTCAAGTGCACACCAATGTTCAGTACCCGGGTTAGACATGAACCTACTCAACTTGCTCACAGCAAAAGAGATGTCGGGTCTTGTCGCGCTAGCTAAGTACATGAGTGAGCCAACGATTTGAGAGTATCTCAATTGTTCTTTTGGCTCTTTCCTGTTTTTCCGTAATGTCACACTGGGATTATAAGGTGTTGGGAAAGACTTGCCATCAACAAAACCGAAACGGCTCAAGATCTTCTCAACATAGTGTGATTGCGTCAAAGTAATCCCACTCTCGTACTTAATCAGCTTGATATTCAGAATAACATCAGCTTCTTCCAGATCTTTCATATCAAAGCTCTTTGACAGAAAGGACTGAACTTCATTTATCACATTCATGTTTGTACCAAAAATAAGGATATCATCCACGTACAAACATAATATAACACATTTGCCCCCACCATGGCGATAGTAGACGCACTTGTCAGCCTCATTAACGACAAAGCCAATAGAAGTTAATGTTCTGTCAAACTTCTCATGCCATTGCTTAGGTGCTTGCTTCAGGCCATATAAAGATTTTAACAACTTGCACACCTTTCTCTCTTCACCTTTTACCACAAACCCATCAGGCCGATCCATATAGATCTCCTCTTCCAACTCTCCATTGAGGAAAGCTGTCTTAACGTTCATTTGATGAACGATAAGACCATAAGAGGCAGCCAGGGATAGTAGTACTCTAATGGTGGTCAGTCTAGCAACAGGTGAATAGGTGAAAAAGTAATCTTCACCCTCTCTCTGGGTGTAGCCTTTTGCTACAAGCCGAGCCTTGTACTTTTCAATAGTACCATCAGGCCTTAGCTTCTTCTTGAACACCCACTTGCAACCCACAGGCTTACAGCCATGGGGTCGTTCTGATAGTTCCCAAGTTACATTAGAAAGAATCGAGTCCATGTCATTATGAACAGCTTCTTTCCAATCATCTGCATCAGGAGATGCATATGCCTCTGCAATGGAAGTGGGAGTATCATCCACAAGGTACACAATGAAATCATCTCCAAAGGATTTTGCAACCCTCTGTCTCTTACTCCGTGTAGGAACTTCATTGTCATCCTTCTCTAGGACTTCTTCCTCACGTGGTTGCTCAAAATTCTCATTAGATGCACTAGTGTCAGGAAGTATTTCAGAAGAAATTCTAGCAGTGCTATGCATATCTTTCATAGGAAACATATTCTCAAAGAATGTTGCATCACGATATTCCATTATAGTATCAACATGCATATCAAGAACCTCAGATTTAACTACTAAAAATCTATAGCCTACACTCCGCGGAGCATATCCTAGAAAGATGCAATCCACTGTCTTTGGTCCAAGTTTGCGTTTCTTAGGAATCGGTATGTTGACCTTAGCCAAACACCCCCAAGTGCGCAAGTAAGAAAGTGATGGTTTTCTCCCAGCCCACTCCTCATAAGGGGTTTTATCTTTATTCTTGTTAGGAACTCTATTTAGGACATGACACACTATCAACAAGGCCTCCCCCCACCATGCCTTAGATAAACCAGCGGTGGCTAACATGGAATTCACCAAGTCAGTCAGCGTGCGGTTTTTCCTCTCGGCAACCCCATTTGATTGAGGCGAGTAGGGACGCGTCCTTTCATGAATAATTCCATGTTCCTCACAGAATTCATCGAAGATTTTGGGAAAATATTCACCACCACAATCTGACCTAAGACGTTTGATCTTTCTCTCTAGTTGATTTTCAACTTCGGCTTTATAAATTTTAAAGTAGTCTAAAGCTTCATCTTTTGTGCGCAACAAATAAACATAGCAGTATCTAGTCGCATCATCAATCAAAGTCATGAAATATCTCTTTTCACCTTCTGTCAACACACCATTCATCTCACAAAGATCAGAATGTATGAGCTCCAGAGGTGCCAAGTTTCTCTCCTCGGCTGCCTTGTGAGGCTTTCGAGGTTGCTTTAATTGCACACAACTATGGCATTTGGAACCTTTGGCAATAGTGAAATTCGGAATTAAACTCATATTGGACAACTTGGACATCAAACCAAAATTAATGTGACATAAACGAGAATGCCAAACACTGGTATCATCATTAACACCGCCACAAATATGGTTTGCGGACTTATTACAAAAATCTGAAAGTGAAAAGCGGAACAACCCTCCGCACTGATATCCTTTACCAATAAATTGTCCATGTCTCGACACAATGACTTTATTAGACTCAAAAACAACCTTAAACCCATCTCTGCATAGAAGGGAGCCGCTAACGAGATTCTTGTTCATGGAAGGGACATGCTGCACGTTCTTCAGCTGCACGATCTTTCCCGAAGTGAACTTGAGATCCACCGTGCCAACACCATGAACAGAAGCATGTGACCCATTCCCCATTAGGACGGGTGAATCCCGAGCGACCTGATAAGAAGTGAACATAGAGATGTCAGCACACACATGAATATTAGCACCCGTATCAATCCACCAACATGGTGATTGAAAAATTGAAAGAATAGTAAATAGATTACCATACCCATCAGCATTGCTAGGGGTCACGACGTTGACAGTCTTCCCCTTTTTCCCTTTACGATCTGCACGTTCTGGGCAGTCCTTGGAAAAGTGCCCGAGCTCTCCACAGGTAAAGCAACCCAGCTCGGCCTTGTTCGACTTCTTCTTCTTCTTGAAGGTTGTAGTATTTTTAGGCTTGTTTAAGGAGGGCTTATAGTTCCCTTTGTTCTTGCCGAAGGTCCTCTTCTGCATCATGTTAGCACTAGACTGACCCTCGCCTCCTTTCTCAGCAGTGTCCTTAGCCCGAGCCTTCTCCTCAACATCAAGAGACGCTATCAGGTTTTCAACCGATATCTCTTGTCTCTTATGCTTGAGAGTTGTGGCAAAATTCCTCCATGAAGAAGGCAACTTTGCAATGATGCACCCAGCCACAAACTTGTCGGGTAAGTTACACTTAAGGATTTCAAGCTCCTTGGCAAAGCACTGTATCTCATGAGCTTGTTCGACTACAGAACAATTATTAACCATCATGTAATCATGAAAGTTCTCTATGATGTACAGTTCACTGCCAGCATCTGTTACACCGAACTTAGCGTTCAGTGCCTTCCAAAGCTCTTTGCCATCTTTGAAGTGCATGTAGACATCAAACAGCTTGTTGTCAAGAACACTCAGAACGCATCCCACAAAGGCAAGATTGGTTTCCTTGAACTTGTTCTGATCTTCTTCAGATATAGTTCCTTCAGGTAAACCCTCACTAGCCTCGAATACTTTCAGATTTTGCAGCCACATAGTGGTCTTATACTGCCACCTCTTAAAGTGAACACCGGTAAACTTTTCCGGCTTCATCGCATCGGCCAAGTGTCCCATGTTTATCTCGAAAAATTGCCTAGAATAAGGTTTTTGGGTTGTTGAATAATTAGGCACAATTTCTATGATTAATTCCAGAATATTAAACATGACAATACCAGCTACTCGCACATGTAACTCGAACATACTAGATGTACTAAACAACAAGATGAACGGAAACAGGCAGCAGCTAAACATGTACTCGCAGAACATGATTAATAACCAGACAGCAGCACGTCGCACGTACCGTTCGATTGCAGTAATCGCAGCAGTAGCCTTGGGGAAGATTGGTCGAAGCAGACGGCGGCGAAGACGACGGTAGGCAACACCGCCCGACTTGGATGGAAGACGAGCCGTGATGCAGAACTTGAGCAGTCGCGCAGGGCGCTTCCCGAAAACCTTATTCGCCCTCTCCCGTACAGGATCGCAAAGGCGAGTGGTTCCGGAGACCTGCTCTCCCGTCCGCCGGTGCACGCCGGCAAGCGGGATGGAGTAGACTACGGTGGCGGCGCAAGCAGAGAGGTTGGCAAACCCTAGATTGGTTTTCGGTGTGTACGTGGTGGAACCGCACTGGAGTTTATATAGAGCGGCTCGGGAGTCCCGCAACCCGCGGCGCGCGCGCGCGCGTCGTGACGAGACGAGCGGGCGTGCGTGCGAGCGGCGGCGTCGTCGGAGGAGGAGCGCGCGTGTAGTTCTCCTCTTCTCACTCACTTTACTAAGTGGTGAACCACTCCACCTTATAAGGTGGTGTAACTCTCCTCCAACTTTCCATGTGGGACTAAACTTTAGCTACCACTCCACTCATATGTGAGCTGCCACCAAATTGGACCAAATCACACATGGGCTTTGAGATTTAGGGAAAATCTGAAATCTATATGGGCTTATTTATTTAGCCCATTATTTCTAACATATTATAAAATGATTGCCCCTGGTAGGAGATTTTGTAGCAAAAAATTATGCTAATGTAACAAAACCGATTTCGCCAGAGACCTTGTAGCAAATACTTTTCACTATTGTATGAAAGATATGTAACAGTCGTATCTAAAAAAGTTGCAATTGTAGCATCGTTTGAAGCATTTTTTATGCTAGGGGTTAAAAATATACATCAAACATTGCAACAGTTCGGTAACAACAAAGTAGTAGTAACAATATGAGCAGGTAGCAAACCAAGTATGCGAACGTAGCAAAACAAAATACGGCCATCACTTGTAGCAGCAGAATCCTGTGGGATTCCGATGGCCGTGCGCAATGTATGCAAAGGAAGTGACGGTCAGACTGGTGTTAGGCCAAGTAGAGGAGTGTAGCAAGGCTGATGTACCAACAAGGGGGTGGAGAGCGCTTCGCTGATGACAGTCGCCACGATCGTCCACACGGTAGACGAAGAAGGAACATCGCGTGGTCACGGCGGTGCTCGAGCTCTGGCTGGAGCACGCATGGCGAGGTGCCTGAAGGAAACGACGACGACCGCACGGAGGAACCGGTCCGGCGGCGGCGGGTAGCTACTCCGGCTGGAGCAGAGACACGAGCGATGAATTGTGTCGTGCTCTCATGCTGTTACGAAGGAGAGTGGGCGCGGTTAAGGATTCCGGGCGGGGACCACCGAAGCGCTGGACCCATGTACGAGCATGGCAACCCAGACAATCGGATTAGAGGCAGAAGACTTTTAAAGAAAAATTGTGGTGTTTGAAGGCTTTTACTTTCATCCGTATATTTTATATTTTCGTTCCACCCATCACGCTAGGAGAAGAGAAGGCGACTTACAAGAGGTGTGTTTGGATGCTCGGGTAGGTTTTCCCTGCCGGTGCAAGTTTCATATGCAGGGACTACACACGCGGATGGACGAAATTTTTCTCCTTATTTGGTAGCCCGCATGTCTTTGTTACGGAAGGCAGCAGAAACTGATACTCATCATTTTGTAGGATGTATTAGGCTTCCGAGAAACGGAACGATGTATTTGGTTGTGGGCTGGTCGTGTGTTGTGCTAACCTCTTTTCTCAGGTGGTGAGCTTATCAGCATATATGCACAAGTAAGCCTAAACCAGATAGACTAAAACCACAATAAGCATAGGTAAGATCAAGTTCAAAGCATATGTAAGATCGAGTTCAAGTACGACATAACGTAGTACCAAGTTCAAACATAGCAAGTAAGATCAAGTTCGCAGCAATACATAGAGAACCAAGACACCATTCACTCGTCAATCATAGCCAGGGCAGAATCATGCTCCATGCAATTCTTGATCACTTTAGTCATAGTGTAGTCGAAGATGGTGACCTTAAAGACGTCGCCCTTCAGCTTCTTGAAGGTCAGGAAGTATCATATCTTGATCTGGTGGACAATGGTGAAGCCAGCACTACAAGAATTCTAGTCTATTGCAACAAAATTTATTGGTACAACTAGTTTTGTTGCAATAAAATGTAATATTACCACAAAATTCGCGGTCGTGGTAGTAATGTCCATATATTGCCACAATTTAGTTTTGTCGCGCTAAGTGTCCTTTTTGTTGCAATAGAGGCCACATATTGCAACAAACTGTATCTTCGTTGTAATATGGTGGCGATATTGCGACAGTTACGTTATGTTGCGTGAATTGGTCATTTTGTTGCGATAGAAACTATGTATCACAACAAAATAAATCCTCGTTGTAATATTTGAAAAGATATTGCAATAATTTTGCCATGTTGCATTAGTTGCAAAAATTATTTTTGTATTGCAACAAAATATGTATATGACGTAATAGTACACTTTTTTGCCTCAATTCCATTGTGTTGCAATAGCCATTACATACCGCGACAAGTTGTATTTCCATGGACTATTGTTGCAAAAAGGAACAACATACTACAGTGTCATTCTCTATAATGGACTACCGCTTCCGATTTTTATATGTGTATTATACCTTTTCTCCTGATCTGATTAAAGGGGTGTACCATTTTATATAGGCACGAGGTTAGCTTATTGCAGAAGTGATTCACTAATCAAGTAATTTGCAGGGTTACTACCACCCATCTAGATGAAGTGACTTACAGGGCTGGCGGACGTACATGTAGCAGTCACCCATGATAATAACCCGAAGTGCGCACGGAGAGGCAAAACTCTGAGTTGTACGCATGGAGTTATTTTTTATCCATCCCTTTTAAGTCAGCACCATTCACGAAATCTCCCTGTACATCGCGCTGCCCAACCCCTGGCCGGCTTCCCGTCGGTGCCGCCCCAACTCCTCACTTTCCTCGCAAATGATGTCGTCTTTCGGATTCGCCAAAGATTAACCTCTCTTCCTAGCGTAGCTCTACCAAACTTGTCTTCCTCATCCTCAATTTCCACCTCCTAGATCTTTGGAGATGGCACATAGACGACGCATATATCGACAAAGAAGACGTCACCTGGCACAGTCGCAAGGAGGTGGTGGTCTTTAACGAGGACAAGATCTCATGGGGCTCCATATCTCCAACAAACTTATCGGGAATGGACTACTGTGAGTTTGATTTGTTTTTATGTCTTCTTGTTAATATGTTGCAGCGCGTTTCCGTGACACTATTATTATAGATCAACAGTCTTTAATTTTCTGCACCACGAGATCTGAACACTGATCTACGGTTTTGTAATACCCTGGAAATTTCAGAAGTTATTTTAGACAAAACTAAAGATAGTTGACCTTATATGGAAGACAAAACTAGAGATAGTTGACCAAAGTAGTTATATGGAAAATCTGAGGTCCGGCCCAGCCGGGTTTCAGTGAATCTACACCTTTAAATTTTTTTCCTTAGCGACGGAAAGGGAAAAAAGACAAATAAATATGAGGTCCGACCCAGTCGGGTTCCTAATCATAGACGCCTCTGCCCAAGTTCTCCTTCCGTCAACGCCGCCTCCACATCAAATCGATTCCTCCGCCGCCGCCGCCACAACGAAGATTGCCATCACCGCTGTTTGACTACAAATCCTAGGCTGCAGGTCGATTCCTAGCCGGAGCGGCGCCGTACTATCCCGAAGACCACCCCGTGCTGGAGGCGGCCGCACCTACATCGATTGGTTTGACTCCTAGCTGGTCCTGCAGTCCCTTTTCTTTCCCAGCGAGCCATTGATTAGATCCGTGTTAGCACTAGTCCGTGATTAACTCTGCTTGAGCCTTGACCTCTCTGGTATGGGCGTACAATTTAGTCTATAGTGTCGGTTTGGTCAGAGGACCTATTCCAATCAATGGAATATGCTGCCTATCAATTACGTATTGCTTTTTAAATCCCGCTGGCTGTGTTTACAAAGGTGAGCACTAATTGAGGCTAGCAATTCTAGTTTTTCTTGACTCTAGTTAATACTGCTAGATTTGCACATAATGGCTTTCGATGGTTGTCTTAGTTAGGAATTTTTGTAGATTAGCCTTGCGAGGTATGTAGAAACCTGGGTGTTACAGGTTTTGACGGAGTCCAATCCGACTACGGGGAGGCCCAGAAGACTTACCGACTTAGGCCCATAATGTTACTTGTAGTTCAAGATGTACTCTGTAACCAACTCTTAGTCGTAGCCGGATTGATCTCTCCTGTAAACCCTAGGCCGGATATCTATATAAGCTGTCCTAGGGAGAGCCTTTAGGGTAACACCAGACACCTCAATAGTCTACAATCTCAACTCACACAGGCGAAACCTTTGTAACCCATATTCCGGCTCTGCCATATTACTGGATTGCTAGCAGGAGTAAGGTCCGTCCAAAGCTGGCGGATTCGAACCTGGGTAAACTTGTGTGCTCACCGTCCCGGAACACCGTACGTCTCACACCCCTCTCTCCCGCAC
This sequence comes from Avena eriantha, assembly GCA_910589775.1. Taxonomy (NCBI): domain Eukaryota; kingdom Viridiplantae; phylum Streptophyta; class Magnoliopsida; order Poales; family Poaceae; genus Avena; species Avena eriantha. The sequence continues at coordinate 391,581,144 of OU342740.1, read as the reverse complement.
GCCTCGAGGACCCCCTCATGGCGTACTTGTCCTCAAACCGACGACAGTTGGCGCCCACCGTGGGGCAAGTGAGCTTCAGATCTGCGTTCCGAGCGGAATCTGCAAGAATTGGAATCGGCGAGACCATCACCGTCGGTCGCATCCTCTACGCCAGCGACGTCCCTCTCATCGTTCTCGACGAGACTTGGATTCCGGCTAGGGAGACCGTGACTGCTTATACAATCATGTCTTTTGGCGAGATCGATGTTTTCATCGGTTTCACTGAACCTGCCCAACCCACCCCAGCGGTGATGATAGAGGCAGAAGAATCGTCTGGGTCCCCTTTGTCCGCGGAGGCGGCAGAGTTCCGGATCTCAGAAAACCCTAATCCCACCCAGCCCGCACCAGTTGTGGAGATAGTGGAGAAATCCGAGCCTGAAGAAGACCTCACGGTCCAAGTCGAATCTGGAGTGGATCTCCCTGGAGAAGCCGGATCCCAGATCGACCCACCCGTGGAAGTCGAAATCCAGGAGGAGCACATCAACGACACTGATTCCGACTCTGATGATGTCGGGACAGACAGGCCTTTCCTCAGGTACACAATAAGACGTATGATACTGCAAGGCGCTAGCGCAGATGCAATCCTCGAAACCATTAAAAGTTTCGATATGGCTGATCGCAAAAGCCGCAGGTACCTCAGGAAACACGCATCGCACTTCGTCGGATATGTTGGATCCGGATCCGGCTCTGCCGATGCTGGAGAAAACACCGACTCGGTGCTGGAGGCAATTGGAACAAACGCCGACGTTCCCGCATCCTCGGATGAATCCATGACTTCGGCAGATTTCCAAAAATTCTCCGCGGAATATGACGAGGAGTACAACTCCAAAGCTGCAGAAGATGGAGAAGCCATGGATGAAGGATCCGGGGAACACTCTCCCAAAACGCAGGATGATATGGAAGTCGGAGACAATCCCGAAGTCCAGATGTCCGAAAGTACCGATCAGAGCTTGACTCCAGGAAACGGACCCAAAGCCGTCTTTGCTACCGGCGCTGCCAAGAAGGCAAAGAAGAGGAACAAGAAGAATAAGACCCCGGCAAAAGACCCTCTGGCAGAGGAGGTGATTGCCGAGGAACACGAGGAAGACTCGGATGGAGCACTTATCCCAGACGAGCCAAAAAAAGAAGCATCGGTGGATGGACACGTGATCACTAAAGGTGCGTGTAAACTCATCGATGCCGCATTAACCACACCTATACCTACAGCTGCAGAACTTACTGCATATGAGCTGGACGAAAGGGCGTGTAAACTCATCGATGCCGCATTAACCACACCTATCCGGGGAACACTCTCCCAAAACGCAGGATGATATGGAAGTCGGAGACAATCCCGAAGTCCAGATGTCCGAAAGTACCGATCAGAGCTTGACTCCGGGAAACGGACCCAAAGCCGTCTTTGCTACCGGCGCTGCCAAGAAGGCAAAGAAGAGGAACAAGAAGAATAAGACCCCGGCAAAAGACCCTCTGGCAGAGGAGGTGATTGCCGAGGAACACGAGGAAGACTCGGATGGAGCACTTATCCCAGACGAGCCAAAAAAAGAAGCATCGGTGGATGGACACGTGATCACTAAAGGTGCGTGTAAACTCATCGATGCCGCATTAACCACACCTATACCTACAGCTGCAGAACTTACTGCATATGAGCTGGACGAAAGGGCCCAAGCCCTAGAAGCGCGTCGTCAACAACTCCTTGATGAGGCCAAAAACATCGAGGGGGAGAAGAAGCGCATGTCAAACAAGGAGTATATGTCCCGTCTACATCAGAAGACACGAAAGCGTCACATAGATGACAACCAATTCCCACGTGTCTGTGCCGTCCTTTTTGGAGATGAGACGGGAAAGCCACGGAAGGACAGCAATGGAGATTGGGTTTACCCAACACCAGTGCAAAATACCGTGGCAGCTCGTGAAATTCTATCGGCTAATCCAGGACCAGAAGAGATACGTTTGGGTATCAAGCTACTCAATAAGGGACTGGAGCAGCAAAAGGTCGTCCTGTCTGGAAGCCAAAAGCTGGTCTCGGATTCCGACCAATGTCGCACAGATCCAGCATGGGCTGACGTAAGATCCCACTACGATCGGGCGCAGCATCGTCACCCCGAACACAGGGAAGACAATTATTCAAGAACAGGATCGTCAGGACAGCACCGCAGAACTACACATAACTGGAGCAATGTCGCTCCAGCAGTCGAGAAAGACGCGATCGCTGCACTGATTCCGAGGAATCCTCCCCGAAAAGGAGAAGATAAAGAGAAACGTCGGGAGGAGGATCGTCAGAAAATGCCACCTCCTAGACATGAAAACCATCCGGCTGAGCCTCACCATGGTGGGAACGACGGAAACCACGCTGGCACAAACCGGCAGGGGGCTCGTCATAGTCAAGAACCTCCCCGGAACCGGAATAATGACGCTCCGGACGAAGGCCGGCGATCAGCCGGAAACAACCCAGTTGCACCACCCTCTCCACAGCACAGTTAGGGAGAGAAGACGGAGTCCAATCCGACTACGGGGAGGCCCAGAAGACTTACCGACTTAGGCCCATAATGTTACTTGTAGTTCAAGATGTACTCTGTAACCAACTCTTAGTCGTAGCCGGATTGATCTCACCTGTAAACCCTAGGCCGGATATCTATATAAGCCGTCCTAGGAGAGTCTTTAGGGCAACACCAGACACCTCAATAGTCTACAATCTCAACTCACACAGGCGAAACCTTTGTAACCCATATTCCGGCTCTGCCATATTACTGGATTGCTAGCAGGAGTAAGGTCCGTCCAAAACTGGCGGATTCGAACCTGGGTAAACTTGTGTGCTCACCGTCCCGGAACACCGTACGTCTCACACCCCTCTCTCCCGCACGCCTCGAGGACCCCCTCATGGCGTACTTGTCCTCAAACCGACGACAAGTAGGGGTTCCTATGTTGTTGCTCCGTGCCAGCAATGCAGAGACGGAGGTAGTCTTTCATTTGGCTGTGTGGCCATCTCCGTTTCCCAAGTTCAGGACATGGGCAAACGTATGATTAAGCTAGCTCTTATATCAATCAGTAATTGCTAAATATTTGTTCTAAATCAATTTGAAATCAATGGCAATTTAGTCGCCACGCGACCTATTTTATTGCACTAGACTGTTGGCATGGAACACTTGGTATTGTCGTAATAACTAATCACCACAATCTTTCAAATTCTACTCGTTGAGATACTATTTAGCGGCACCAAAATCAATTTTATTGAAATAGACTATCACCATGAAACGTTTATATTGCTGCAACATCTTCTCGACACAAACATTGTATCTGTTGTGATAAATATTTATCACCACAAAACAAGTATGTTGCAATTTTTTGTTGCCACAAGCGAATGTTGTTGTCATAAGTTAATGTCACAAACATATGGTTCGTGGCAAAAGACTAATAACGCAAAACAAGAGTTGTTGGCATAGGTTATCACCACAAACTAGTAATTGCCACGTTTTGTTTTTTGTTGCATTAAGCTATCACCTCAGACCAAATTGTGGCATTAAGTGCGTGCTACCACGGGAAAAAATGTGGCAACTAGCTACATGGATGTTGCAATAGCACACTTTATTGCCACGATTGGTTTTTTGTGGCAATAACCTATTACCATGCGTCCTATCGCAACGACTGGCAATGATTTTCATATCGTGGAAATAGGTACCTATTGCGACAATCCGGTACTTATTGCGACCAATAATTTTGTTGCAAAAGACCGAAATTCTTGTAGTGCAGGCCATCCTTGGTCAAGGCAAACACTGCCATTCACATCCTTCAGCTTCATCATTCAGCTGTATCTAGTGTTGGTCTTAAGGATAATCGTCCTTGGGACAGTGCAAATGTGGGATCTGAAGCCATCTAGAATTGGGAGCAAGTCCAACCCATGTGCCATGATTAGCTTGGAGAAATGGGTTGGACCTACTTGTTCATGGAAGGGCCCAACCATAGCTTGGAGAAATGTGTCTAATCACGACAATGTATGTTTTTGTTAGTCCTCCAAGCTGATGATAGGAGGTGCTCTCCCTAGCCATGGTGAATGATGCTCCACGGATGCTAGCGAAGACAACACCGCCATGAACAAGACACAATGTGCTAACAACCCAAGACACAAAATTGAGCTTAGTACGCACACATAAAAAATCTTCAGACTAACTAGCACACAATTCGCATAGCTAGTGCCAATAGAATCCAGAGGATATGCACAACCAATTTTGTTGTGCATACCGCCGGGTTCTAGTCGCACCAGCTTTGTGATGAGCATGTATTGTATTTCATCATTAGTTGGGTAACAACATGTTGGAGCCTCATATGTGATTCCCGTGCGAAGACCTGGGAGATGACTCTAGACTAGTGTAGAATAAAGTTGTTATGAACGATTAAAGGTTGTATAGAATCATCCCCAGTCACATGGTGTTGCAGATTTAATCATCGGCTAGAATTAAGCATCTTGATGCTACAAAGTAAAACAAAATGGGGGTGAATCGTTCATGGTGGTGCAGATTTCATCATCGGCTAGATTTTTTTTTGAAACGAGGCATCATTGACTAGAATTAAGCATGAAACAGAAACTGTGCCTCATATTAGAAATTGTGTATCTAAATTCAATCATAATGGGCATGCTTTCGTTCAACCCATTGGGATCTTGGACACAGAATGCAAAGTAATCATCGGTCTAGAAACCTAACATGAACAGTAAAAAATCCCCAATTTTGGCAACACAGAAAACCCTAAACCTAGAATATGCCTAAATCGGACATGTCCCAACGACAGAAGAAAGCGCAATGGTCGTTGTCGATCTACCACCATCCCTGGACCTGGATATGCTCTTCGATCTGCCATCGATAGAAGAATCGCCTTCGGCGACTGGAGAGAGAAGAAGGTGCGATTGGTAATGATGGAGAGTGGAGAGTGGTGAGTGAGCGGTGAGGGTATTTATGGTGCGAGTTCTCGAGGCACCTCGTGTCTCCCGCTCTTCTTCACGCGTGCACCCGTCTATCGTCCCTCGTATCGCTAGGGTCTATTCCCATGGAAACAACTGATTTCGGTGTTTTCAGTGGACCAATTTTTAGGATGTTTTAAGACCCGTGCCATGCAGAATCCAGATACGACCCAGTAAAACAAACAGCTTTATTTCTTCCGGCCAGATGAGAGAAAGGCCTTCGTGGACAAGCAAACACGCCCTAGACTTCAACCTGAGGATGAGAGGGTGTGACCAAAAGAAACCGAGGATGATCTTGTGTGAATATGGCTAGTTTTTTTTAAATAATATAATTTTTTATTTTTATTTGTTTCGAAATATAATACGCGATTCTACAAATTTTCAGAAGTAGCGCATACATTGACTGGGCCAATCGATGTAGACCCAACCGACTGGCCTTCTCAAAAAAATAAAACCGACTGGCCACCTTAATCGGTGTGGCCAAGACCGTTTGCAGGCATGTGCGCTAACCGTTGCGGGCTTGTCGGCTAGTGAGCCCCGCCACCAACGGCTAAACGGTGTGGCCAACACCGTTTGGCCCAATCGGTGTGGCCAACATCGCGTATGTGCTACTTCTGAAAATTCGTAGAATCGCGTATTATTTTTCGAAAAGAATAAAAAAAATATTATTTTAAAGAAAATAGTTGTGAAGACATAGGGGTTGTATCCACTTTTTTGAACTTTCATATTACCGACAGCAAATTATCACCCAAATTCCTAATTCAACTCAAATTTGAATCCAAAATGTAATTTTCTTGTATCCTAAGTTTTTTTTCTACACATTTATTTGACCCAAATGTAGAAAACAATTCTGAGTAGGCGTGCTTTAATATCACCGCGACGCCCATTCCGCTTCCCGAGGGGGAAAACAAAGTGGCACAGCCGCGATCGAGGTCCTTCAAAACCCTCGAAACTCGGCTCGCCGCCGCGGCCACAAGTCGAGGGCCTCGAGTAGGCACTGATCTGCTAGCCAAGAGCCCAAGAGGAATTGATGCCGCCAGGAGTAGGAGGAGGAGGCGAGCAAAGCTCCCCGCCGGCGATCTGTCACCGAGATCGCGCCGAGGACGCTCCGTCCAATTTGCCGTCGCCATTCCCCGCCAGCGAGGTAGCGTTTGAGCTCTGTAGTTGAATCTGAATCTTCCTTCTCCAAATCTTCGATCCAAGAATGGAACCTGAATGAACCGTGTCCACCATCTGTAGATGAAGAGGCATCAGGACGCGGCGAGCCTTCCCGGTGGCTGCAAGTGCGCGGAGCAGGACCACTCGCCGTCGACCGGCAACCGAGGCCGCGACGAGGACGCACCGCCATTCCCCTCCACCGAGGTAGCATCTGAGGTCTGTTCCCCTCCCGTGCCATCTTCCAATCTGCAGTCCAAACCTTGAACCTAAACGAACTGTATCTGCTGTTTGCAGAAGAAGCTGGAGCAGGAAGAGCAGTCCTTGGGGAGCCTCCCCGAGGGCCCCCTCATCGAGATCCTCTCGCGGGTACCCTACAGGTCGCTCTGTCGCTTCAAGTGCGTGTCCAAGCCATGGCTCACCCTCTGCTCCGACCCAGACATCCGCAAGAGCTGCCCGCAGACCCTGTCCGGCTTCTTCTACGACGAGGTTCCGCAATCTGTCTGGCAAAGGCCCCCCTTTGGTAGACCCTTCTCTCCCTTTCTTGCTCGGGACATATGACCGCTACTCGGTGGAACAATGCTGCGGCAGCCTTCTCCTCTGCAGATGCTTGGAATCGCCACACCAGGAAGACAAATATGATTATGTGGTGTGCAATCCTATGACTGGGCAGTGGACCGTGTTGCCTCCTGTGATATGGGTGGACAAGGAGGAAGGAGACATTGTGTACTTTGAACCAATAATGGATATCTTCCTGGCTTTCGACGGAGCAGTTCCATCTCGCTTTGTGGTGTTTGTGCCCATGACCAATGTTTCCTGCGAGTTCAGTGAAATGGCGATCTACTCATCGGAAACCGGGCGATGGACTCCGGTGCAGAGTGAGTGGGGTTACAAAACTATTCTGGTTGGTAATTCAGAATGTGTCTTCCTGAATGGCATAATGCATCTGAGCACCCATTATTGCACGGTTGTCACAGTCGACACCGAGGGGAAAGTTTGGAGGGAGTTTAATATGCCGGATGACCTGCCAAGCTGCTCTGGTCTTCCTAACATTGGGCAGTCGCAAGGACGCTTGTTTATGTGGCAGATAGACAATGATAATGATCGACAGCTCTATGTTTGGGTGCTCGAGGATTATGCTGGTGCAAAGTGGACCCTGATGCATACTGTTAATGTCTCGGAACTGTTCGGGAGGCAGCGTGGCGAAGATGATATGTTCTATACGGGGTTTGCACTTCATCCAGATTGCAATCTGATTTTCATTGCCGATGATGAGGAGATGGCAGTGTCGTATGATATGGATAACCAGCAAGTGCATGTTATCTGCACTGATCCAGAATTCCAGGATGTTCTACCTTATATTCCATGCTTTGCGGAATGGTCTTCAGATGACGATGAGGACTGTTCTTCAGATGACGATGATGGGGACTGGTCTTCAGATGATCAGTGAGAGTCGCTGCATGCAGCTTCATGATCTTAGTGTGGCAGTACTTCGTAAGAATCAGTCGCTGGGCATGGGCCTAATCTTCTTGTTTTTGTGGCGCTTGGCTTGGATGTGTCAAGATCCTATGTCTAGTTCAGTTTGATCTTCCTATCTGTTCTGATGCTTGCTGTTATGTGGCTTTGAACAATGCTGGTTAGCCATAGAGAATCTGCAAGGAACCAATTCAGGTCATTTTGTTAGCTCCTCGTGTGGGTCTTTATTATGCACTTTGTTATCCTTCGACGTTAAATATTGATGCTGTGTTAATTATTCTGATATGAAAGTATTACTCTCTCATTCACTTCATTTGAAATGGTTTCAGTTTAGTAACAGAACATACTGGAGTAACCTCTCTGCGCCCTACATATACAGAGAGGGTAAAAAAGATCTCATGGCGTTCAATTGTAGGTATCATGTTGTGTAGCTTAACATAGCTGGTGAACTTAGCACTTCTTTCTTTTCTCTTTTACTAGATGGGAAGAGAATTTTCTTCCCTGAGGGGTAGCGAACAACATGATTCACTCATATGATAGGTTTGTAGGTAAGACCGGGGTTATACCACACAATCTTATAAAACGATTGAGCTCAATTCGACTCGAGCTAGAGGTTAGATTGTACTGTTAACTCATATACTCATTGCTTATTGCGAGCACGAGTTGATCTCAGGCCACTTTCCAGCCATATAAGTTTTTCAATGTATTTTTGTCTAGTTAGGAAAGACAACTTAAACAGTCACATAGAAATCATAACCATATGAAAAGGCCATTGACAAATACATTATATAAGAACTTACATCTTGCTAGTAGCTTAATTCTTTTGTTCTTAAATTTGAAAAGTAATATTTACTAAAACAAAAGGGGTCATGGGCCCATAACACAATAGATGTCTAATCTGAACAATAAAAATATCTTTGACAAATATAGTTCATAAATTTTTGTTCAACCCACTTGTTACAAATGGTCTGCTCTAATAATTTATATGCTAGGTCAAGCCAAAATCGAGTGAGCTAGCATGGAATCAAAATACTCAGCTTGTTTTTCAATTGAGCTACAAAAGGAGGCTCATACTCAGCTCACCTCGTTTCGAGTCTATCTCTAGTGGAGAAGAAATTAAGTCGATCTGGAGTGGAATCGTACTTCTTGGGTGTTTTTTTGCGGATTTAATTAATTTCAATTCTATCATTGATTATAGTAGAAAATTCTGTGTGTTTGGTGACTGGAGTTTGAAGCGGTTGTGGTGTTTGATGTTCCTCGATTACTTGGGAATGGTTGATCTTGATCATGAGGGGTTTCCCCTTGAAATAGTTATATGGAGCCTTGTGGGGGTCGCAAGATCGCTATGTGGAGCTAACTGGTTTCAGCGTCATTCTGAATATTGAATTCACATATGTTTTATGCATTTGTATTATTTGAAATGCTTATATATTGTTGCATATACATAGTGAGTATATAAATGCTAGTACATACTTTGCGAAACATGTGTGGTCTTGGTTTTAAACAATATGATCTCTTTTTTTATAACACCGTTATATTAAGCAAGCAAGCTGCCTCATTAAAACTTTCCAGACCCCTTAGATACCCTGGAAGGAAAAGAGTGCGTCTAAAACTTGCTGCTCCAAAATCATACAATCGTTACATCGTTTAGGAGGGTTTCTAAAAGAAAGCCAGGGGGTTCATCGATCCAATTACAGGAATTTTTTATCTATAAAGCATACCCTAGCAAAGCTTGAGGTGCAACTCCATTTGCTTCCCTCGAACAATAATTAAATATAACGGTGCCAATCATCGACGCCTCATCGATGTAATCAACGAGGATAGCTGAGGATAGTCCCCACCAAGCTTCCGCTCCATTGCGCACGCCTCCACGGTCTCCATAGAATCAGACTCCATATAAACATTGTGGCAACCAAGCCGGTTAGCCAAGGCTAGCCCTTCCCTCATAGCACAAGCTGAAGAGGCAGAAGGGGAAGCCGCGTTTGGGTATATAAACGGTCGAAGCAGCTATGAAACAGCCTTTGGTCCCGAGCCACAACACCAACAGATCCCGTGCAACTATCATAAAGATAAGATCCATCAACATTCACCACTATTTGTCTTGGGTTTGGTTTCATCCACTTAGCTTCTGTAGTTCTTTGGCCGGAGGTGGATTTTTTTTTGCATTGGTAGCAATAGAGAGAATAGACATTTTGCACGTTGGAATTGGTGGCACATCTTCATCATGGGTATGTCGTCGCCTCATCCACCAAACATACCAGCATGAAGACCTCCTTGAAGCCCAAAAGAAGAGAACCTAGGAGAGCATTGTTTGTACTAGTTAACAATGTTTCAAAAATAGTAGAACCAGACAACTCACCGATCATTGCTTGCTCAATCATAGCAGAGATCCCAAGTGATTCCCAAACTGCTCTAGCGGGGGCACATTTGAATAACAGATATAAAATGTCTTCCGTGGCTTCAGAACAAATCGGACACTCTCCACTCGGCCCAATGTGCCTATTGGCTAGGATTGATTTTAGTGGTAGAATCCCATGTAGTGTCCGCCAAGCAATTTTTTTAATTTTACTCGGAATTTTAAGTTCCCACAACAGACTCCAGACAAGGTTATTAGCCGATGATCCCATGATCACCATCTGAGCTTCAGAAGGTCCAAAGCGGTGCCGCCACTATAGATGATATGCAGACTTAACAGTAAATCTGCCATGTGTTGTATAATGCCAAGCGACAAAATCGTCAAACCCCTGTTTATTTAAAGAAATCTGCAGAATACGATTAACATCCAAGGAATTAACTAGGATGCAGAGTAATTGCTCGTCCCAGGTGCCAATTATAGAGCTAATCAGTTGTGAAACTCTAGTATAAATAATACCATCTCTTGGAGTAGTTATCTTCCTATCAACACTTGAAAGGATCCATGGATATGAATATATGTTGATCTTCTCTCCATTGCCTACTCTCCAAATATAGCCACGTTTAAAGGTTGACAACCCAACCACAATACTTTTCCATGTAAAAGAAGAGCCTATTTTCGGTCCCGCTTTCAAAACATCACCATGGGGATAGTACTTAGCGCGAAGAACTGTAGCACAAAGCGAATCTGGGTCTGATGTTAGCTAGCATAGCTAAATTAAAGGAGTGGAAATCACGGAATCCCATCCCACCTTCACTCTTAGGGAAACAAAGTTTCCACCATGCTAGACAATGCATTTTCTTGCAATTCTCATCGTCACCCCACCAAAATTGAGAGATAGCCCCCGTCATATTTTTACAAACTCCAATGGGTAGTTGAAACACTAACATTGCATAAACAGGTATAGCCTGTGCCATAGCTTTTAAAAGGATTTCCTTACCACCAATAGATAGAAATTTCTCCCTCCAACAATTAATTCACTGAATAATCTGCTCAACAAAATAAATGAAACAATCACTTATGTCCACCCCCACCATGGTTGGGAGGCCAAGATATTTGTCAGAGAGAGCCCCAGTGTCAATATGGAGAGTTTGACAAATTTCAAATCTCATCGTAGCATTAGTATTAGGGAAAAACTAGATGCATGACTTCGCTAAGTTCACCAGTTGTCCCGAATTTGCACAATAGGTATCTAGCACTCTCTGCAAGAAAGTTGCATTGTTTATATATGCTTTCATGAGAATAAGAGAATCGTCAGAAAAAAGTAAATGAGAGACTGACGGTGCATTCCTGCACACTCTTAACCCATCAATGTCACCAACTTCTTCATGCAGTAGAAGGCTAGATAAACCCTCCAAACATATAAGGAATAAATATGGAGAGAGAGGATCCTCCTGACGGAGTCCTCTGGTGGGAGTAAACATCTCAGTTTCTTCAGAATGAAAACGAACTTGGTATTTGACTGATCTCACACATACCATCATTAGAGTAACCCATCTATCCAAAAACCCCAGCTTTCTCATCATGTTCTCCAAAAAGAGCCACTCCATACGATCATAAGCTTTGTGCATATCCAACTTGACCGCACAAGCACCAGTTTTTCCACACATCTCTCTTTTTATTTGCATGAACCGTCTCATATGCAACAAGCACATTATCAGTAATAAGACGTCCTGGGACAAAAATCCTCTGCATTTGGGAGCTCACATCAGGCAAAACACGCTTAAGTCTCAAAGCTAAGATCTTAGAAATAATTTTATAAATCACATTGCATAAACTGATGGGCCGGAATTGAGTGACAAGCTCTAGGCAATCAGTTTTGGGAATAAGAACAATTGTGGTGTCGTTCCACCCCTCAGGAATAATTCCAGTCTCTAGATCCTGAAATATTTCAGCGGTTATTTGCTCACCGTACATGTCCCAAAAAGTTTTGTAGAATATAGCATGGAGGCCATCATGCCCCGGGGTTTTAAAATATCCAACAGAAAACGCTGTTTGTTACTTCCTCTGCCGTGAAAGGAAGCATACGCCGCTCGTTCATATTGATATTCACCTTAGGCTGGATTTTGTCCAGCACGTCCTGATCGGTATCCTAGACCTCAGAAGTAAACAACTCAGAAAAATAATAAAAAATAATTGGCTTTAGGGATGAAGTACCTTCAACCCGCTCATCATTAGGCCCTTTAAGACGTTTAATATACTAGAAAACATGCTCGTGCGTTGCAACGAAAAAAATCTATATATTACTTAGTTCCCGGAGAAAGTTGCACATTGCCGCCGGCGCACCAAAAGCAAACCATTCCCTCAATTGTTCTTTTCTATAAGCGATCATGTAGAATAAATGTACAGAAAATGATGCAGATTTCTATGAAACCAAAGATATTTCCTAGTAAAAGAAGAAGCGAATTATAATTGGATAATAATAATAACTACAAAAAGAGTGTAAACCAATGTTAAACCTCAAAAAGAAATATATATTCGAAAGTCTTTTTTAACATTTCTCATTTTGTTTCGGTGCAAATTCAAACCATATAGAATGGCATGTTATATTATCAAAGAAATACAAATAGACCTGTGAAGCTTTGATTTTCATTGCATCACAATTAGTACAAAACAAATACATTTAAAAACACCGATCAGTTAATCTCAAGAAAAAAGAAACGTCCATTGGCTGAACCAACATTTGTGCCATGTTCAAGTTGAGAATGTACATACTTACTGTGACATCACACACACCTGCTTGAATATGCAGAAAAAACTGTTTGTTTCCACAGTCTTGTTTATTTGCGAACAGTGGATCTGGATGAGCTGAGAGAACATATAAAGATAATCTACACAATCTTAAAATAAGGTGGCATGTTGTATCATCGGAATGTTTATACCTTATTTTTGATTCAAGGATCCCTCACACCGAATTTTATTTCACAATGAAACTGATAATACATCAAATATTCAACATCAACCCTGAACTATGCCAACACTACTACTACTGAACTTGACAAGTTTAAAAGTGACAGGCACTATGATCGAAAGAAGCTTTACAGGAATTGTCTTACAACCAGAAGCCAAAAAAGACGAGCATACAAACATAGCGGTTCTCATCCACAACCAGCAGAACGAAACATCAAGGGTGTCATTCTATGTTGACTAAACCTGGCATGGCGTAAGGAGGAACTACTTCACCTGTTGTAGATGGCCGGGTTGGAGGAGCTCAGATGGGGGAGGACGAGCACTGTTTGGGCTCTGCTTGAACCTATTTGACAAGATGAGGCGCAACCTGCTCGACAGAGGAGCGCATACCTGGGCCAGGAATGCTAGGTAGAGGAGGTTAAGCTCGGGAGGATGTCTGCCGATCATCAGGATCTAACGGGTGGTGCCGGCTCTGTTTCCTAGCTCGGTGAGGGATGCCTGCCGATCAATCCTGGTTTTTAACTTAGTAGCGCCTCCCCCTCCATCCTGTCTTCCCTGCCCCATCTCTCCCGGCACCTCTCCTCCACATCTCTTGCTCTCTGCACCCCACAGTTGCACCTACCATCTCTCCCTGTACAATATTCAGTAGGTAGTGACTAAATCAGTTGGACTGAATGTTGATACCTAAATCAACTATAGATGAAAATTTAGTTGCACGGAGCAGCTCAGTCCAGTGAAAATCTGCCAAACTATTGTCTGACCAAACCAAGAAAAATTCAGATGGGTAATGAATGAACAACCATGGGTGTTTGCATAGCATATAACACGGTGATATGGGGTACCATATGCCACTGGGAGTTTCAGACAGCTCGTTGAGACACAAGATTTGATTGCTCTCATCTCGGAGTAGAGCACACATAAAGTCGTACTGCTTATCCCAATTAAATAAATCCGTTGACCAAATAGTAAGCATGGAACAAATCTATGCCTTTGTCAAGTGTAGCTACTTAATCTCGCTATTTTGTATGTACCACTTGAAGTTGATCTCTAAATTCATAAGTACGGAGATGAGAGAATTACCCATACATAATCATGAACAGCCCATGCGCATTTGTGAATTGGCACTGATAATTACCAAGTAGGAGGGGAAGACAGGGAATCTTATGCATGGGAAGAAAACAGAGCGCACCTTAAGAGCACAGCGGTGGGTCGTAGAGTTGTAGGGCAGGCTCAGCAGCCCCGCACAAAGAGTTGGCTGCAAATCTAACTCGTCCCTACCATCATCTTCTCACATAGAGGTTATACGCATTCTTTTTCATAGTTGAGGGAGTAGTCATTAGTTAGGGAATATCAATGGAGAATGATTTTCACTAAGCAATTAAAGGACTCACTGTAAGCCTAATTAACTTGAGGTTAGACTCATAGATTACACAACTTTAGAAAGGAAGAGGCAACAGATAAAATTGCTGAGAATGAAAGTGAAAGAAGACCTTACAAAACATGAAAGCAATCCTTACTCCAGGTATGTTTGTCGAAATGGGTTGCAAGGGAAAATACATTGACATAAGGCAGGTCATCTGAATCCTTTAGAGACCTGTAGTTTGTATGGGTAATCCTCGTATCTCTATACTTATGAATTTAGAGATCAATTTTGAGTGGTACATACAAAATGGAAGCTAATAATTACCAAGTAGGAGGGGAAGATAAGAAATCTTGTGCCTGGGAAGAAAACAGAGCGCACCTTAAGAGCAAAGTTGTGGGTCGTAGAGTTGTAGGGTAGGCTCAGCAGCCTCGCACGAAGAGTTGGTTGCAACTCCACTCGGCCCTGCCATCATATTCTCGCACAGAGGTTATACGCCTTCTTTTTCAGAATGGAGGGAGTAGTCATTAGTTAGGGAATATCAATGGAGAATGATTTGCACTAAGCACTTAAAGAACTCACTGTAAGCCTAGTTAATTTGAGGTTAACTCATAGATTACACAACTTTAGAAAGGTAGAAATAACAGATAAATTGCATAGAATGAAAGTGAAAGAACTTGCAAAACATGGAAGCAATCCTTACTCAAGGTATCTTTGTCCCAATGGGTTGCAAGGGAAAATACATTGACATAAGGAAGGTCGTCTGATGCCTGCAACGGCCTGTAGTTTGCCCTGTTGTGAGCCATGTTCATAAAGATGAGCAGAGAATTGAAGGAACCAAGCAGCTAGCTGACATTGAATTTAAGAAAAAGTATTAACTATTCAGAAGAATATCATGATGCATCACAAAAAAATAAAGTATGAAAGGGTAATATTTACCACTATGGATCACTAATTTTATTCAGAAGCTGCAATATAGTTTTAATTCTTTTCACACAAAAAAGCAAGGGAATACAAAAAATATTTATGTTCCAGGGGGAAACATCAGGCATGCATTGGCATGTATTTGAGAAGGCAGGAGATCATGGTCAAGTTTGTAGTTTTCATGTTAACTCAGTGTTCACTTCATATAGAGCTTCAGTTGAGATACTGGGTGTTTGCTTATCATTCAGCAAGTGGTTATAGTTCAGCAAGAGTTTTCTGACTATATCGTTCAGGAAGTGGTTATCACAACTCAATTAGAATTCTCATGTATGATATCTCAGCAAAGGCACATGCATGTTTTAATACTTAGAGCAGCTTAAGTTCTGCAATTTCAGTAAATATAGTCTAGGAGACCTGAACTGACCTGCCTAGGGGTTGCTTGAGTTGCTGGTGTTGTTAGAGGCACTGGCTAAGATGACGATGGACGTTGTGAATCAACTGCATCTCCGCCTCAACTTGAGACCTCAAGTATCCATTTGTTCATATGTCCTAGAATATCTCAGTGAAGAATCAGCCAAGAGTAAAACTACCTCAACATATTAGAAGAGTCTAGGTGAAGTGTGTTTGTGCCCTATACCCGAATAAGACACCGCATACTTATTTATATCCTCTAACCTAATTTTCCATGATTCATTACCCCAATCTATGAGTGAAAATAAAACGTAGAGATTCTTAGAAGATTCAATGGGTTCACCTTAGATTCAACTGAAAGTTGATGCAAAACAAAAGAAACCAAAAAGTCACAAAAAAGAAAGATAAAGCAAGGAGGTTGGATTCGGGCCTCCATACCCAGATCTCGGGCACCTAAGCGACGTAGTGCATCTTGCTCGGAACACAACACGACTGCATCACCTTGGAATTTTATGCAGATAAAACTTAAGAATCACATACCTCAGAGTTAAATGAAGCATGCTTACCACTGTGTGGTGCTAGGTAAAAATATAAACAATATAAACACTACAAGATGGAATAAATTTGCAGGGGTGCAAAGATGAGTTCACCTGAGAAAATTGGGAGAACTCTATAGTAACTATCTAGTAGGGCAATAGTTAATGAACCAAGAATGAAAAGAGCACAAACCTGGAGCAACATTAAATCCCAATTACAATTAATAGAAAATTAATCTCCAATAGAGGAATGTGTCAGCCAAAATCCCAATTACAATTAATAGAAAATTAATCTCCAATAGAGGAATGTGTCAGCCAAAATCCCAATTACAATTAATAGAAAATTAATCTCCAATAGAGGAATGTGTCAGCCAGTAGAACAACTTAAAATAAAGAGAAGAAAATTAGCATTAATTAACATAGGTAACTATTCAGAATGCTAGTTTACAGATATACCTCAAGTGCCAAATTATGTAAAGCTGACAGTAAGGATTGAACTGAACTCTGAAAACTCAACAAGTGAGCTTTGCAGGTTGCAAAAACTTCAAAATCTTAAGCCAAGTGAACTCGGAAATGGTGCTAATGCATGGCTGTGTGGACTAACATTAGAAACTTCTTAACAATACAACATTTTAAAATTCTAGAACTTGCACATATTTTAAATTTCCTTGAATGGCAAGAGACGCGTGCTTACTTGCAGCAGAAGAAGATGGCTGGCTCAATCCCTGACCTTTGATGACTATGGAATTAACTTGTTGCTAGTTAAGATACTCTCCTGAGAGGCATCCATCACCATCACCTTCTGCTATATTTCCTTCTTTGTCAACTCTAAATCATATTAGGCTTGCCCTTCAGCCAAAAGTGCCTACAATTACCATCAACACAAGTATCAAGGATGTGCTAATTTGATGATTTGACTTGTATAATTACGGATGTGCTAAGATATAATGAAAATCTCAGGAAATAATTAGCACTACTCACGTTCTCAATCTGCTGGTCTTGCTGAGCTTTTTTTGCAGCCTTCACTCGGTCACTGTCAAATGCAGTCAAATACCAAAGTAATGTCCATGCAAACTAACATGTACATCCTGATCTTTCAATATGTGTCTGCAAGTATAGGTTTCAACTTCATTACCTTTTCATATACAATTACATACAACGGGTGAGGCCTATATTGTTGACTATGGCGCTCTAAAATAAAAGGTCTCTTTTAAGGTACCTTTTACTGCTGCCAGATATGGGAGAACTATGAAAAGATCCAACGGTTAATAGAGTGGGTATTTTAGACATTTCCCTTGTCAGTTATTATTCCCCACCATTATCTTGGAAAAAAGATCTTAGCCATTGCGGGTTCCGGCTCCGACGACCGGACTGCACCTACGACCTGCCAGCCCCTGTCGCCGCGACCAAGACTAATGTGGATGCCGCCGTGCTGCTCCCCAGTCTGGGAGGTGCTCGTCGTGCTCCATCCGACGCACCGTCGCCGGAGACGCGACCGGGAACGCGACGTGCAGGTTCCGTGGTGGGCGTTGACCCTGGTGCGCGCACTCGTGAGGCTGCCGACGCCGATGAAGCCCGGAGCCCGCGCGTACACCTGCGTGGCTGCGTCGTGCCGGCACAGATCTACGCGTCATGTTCGCCGTCGCCGGCGAGGAGCCCCTCGCGTAGCTGGCCGTGTACACTGCCGCTGCTCTCCGGCTCGTCATCAACGCCTGTCGCCAGGACTGTGTCTTACTCGACAATCCAGTACGGCGGCGTAGTAATTGAGCGTAGACCTGCGCGACCCTCCTGGTGGAACTGCGTCATGGTCCACGGCCCGGCGGGCAGCGCAGTAGCCGTGTGTGGTCCATGGACCTTCTGTGGCGCTGGACAGGCTCATGGGCAGCTGGTCAGAGTCGTCTAACTATGTCATCCTCTACGACCTTAGTGCAATGATCACCATGGTGGAGGCATGGAGGGGCTCGTCACCAGCAAGACGGTGGGTCTGCTCGCTACCACCAGCCAGGCTTAATTTCACAGGGAAATTGAATTTTTATGGTTGTGTGCCCATTTTGCCCTCCTTTTGTTGCCGGTAGCAATTGTACTGGTCAGGATTTTAACGCTAGTATGATTTCATACAAGCCATTGGATCCACCGAAATAAATGGACCATATTCATCTAAGGGTACCATAAAAGAGCTCTAACTTATAAAATTCTTCTGATATGGTTGTCCTCCATCTATTTTGACAAGCTACCTACGTACCTTTCCGGTGCCCGCGAATTAGCAAGGGATCGACTGTTGTACATGGTACAATGCACTTCTGTAGCTTGAACTATGACCAGACATGACTTATTTCATGAACATTTTTACATGTAAATTGCCCTTATCTCATATTTGCAAGAATTATGCTACGGAACTTAGACTGAAGATTAGAATTCCTATAAGAGCAACAGATCATAGAATCACACAAGCATAAAGATGGGGTAATACTAAAGAGTGTGTTTTATACCCAATTAATTATGAAACGGAAATAGAAGAACAAAGCTTTTCCTTCTGAAGAATAGACATTCTCAAAATGTATATGAATTATAATGCTCCCAACATTACAACATTACCTTGAGTCTAAGACATGCCTTCTGAATCTATATCAAAGACATGAATAAAATTTAACAAACACAAGTAGACAAAGTTAATAGAAGATACCTCCAGCCTATAGCATGGATTTCCCAACACCTTGCAGGAAGAACAAAATGAGATTCCTACATGAAACAAGATACACAGGAAATAGCCATATACCCCTGCTCTGGCTTCCCCGTGAGCGTGCAGTGCTGTAACGCACATTTTCCCACTACCTCTCGGCCTCTACCACACTCGTGCCTAGCACCGTCCACCCGCCTCCTGCTTTCAGTACACACGAGCTCGTTTGTAGCCTGCACAACATCATTCCAGTGGACCGCAGTAAACTTGTCGGCACAGATGAAAAAATGATCTCTAGCATTCTTATTAGTTAGCCATTTGTGCAAATTTTGCTGCAATAATAAACACAATAAATGGGAAACATATATACGTGGATGTGAAAAGAAATGCTAATGCTGAAAAAATAACTCGATGAACTATCCTAGCAAGTAGAAAAACAGAATAATAAACTTACCTTGAGAGCGGTGGTTTCAGCATGCGTCCATTCATCAGGAAATTTTATGTTCGTGTGAAATTCATCAAACATATTATCCTGTAAATACTTGTCAGTGTGTTATGCACGGAGCACATTGGCAATATCACAAACACTTAGCCTACAAGAAGTCAAAGTAGTCATGCATGGAGAAATTAGAGAGGGGGGGAGGCGGGCATGGGAAGGAGAAGAAGGGCACGATAGTAGAGAGAGGAAGAGGGAGTCTGTGGCAGGGAATTCCATCGCGTGGAGCGCAACGGCTGTGTCCAGAGTCCAGACTATCGAAGCATGGGAGCATGTATTGTGGCGGCGACGTGTCGCTGATGGGAAGTCCATGTGTGGAGCTCGAGCAGGGCGGCCGCGGCGTCCATGCCCGCAAGGTGAGGGGCGACGCCGTCCAGGCCAGCGTGGATCGCTGCAGCGCAGTCCGCGCATGGAGCCGTGGAGCTCTAAGGCGGCGGCGTCTAGGCCCACAGGATGGGGGCGACGCCATCCAGGCCAGCGTGGATCGCTGCAGCGCAGTCTGCACATGGATCCATGGAGCTCTAAGACGGCGGCGTCTAGGCCTGTAGGATGGGGGAGACGCCATCCAGACCAACATGGACGGTGTGGAAGCGTCCATGCCTTCCGGCTTCCAGGTGGGGGAAGGCGGCAGTGGCCCAGATGTTGGGTGTCGCCAGCGTTGTTTCGGGGTGGAGGAGTGGAGGAGATCCCGTGGCGTGATTTTGGGATCTAAATGGGAAGTTACTGCTCCGGGTTCAGTTAGTTTTTGGTATTCGCTTCGACCCATATTATTGTTCTTAACTTTATCTAGATTTGAATATACCTAGTTAATAATTTAGACTAGATTCATTCGAATCTAGACAAAGTTGAGAATAATAATATGAACCAGAGGGAGTAGCTGATTTTGCGCGTGTGCAAATGAAGACGTGAATGACGGAGTGGGCGACGGACGAAAAAACCTGACGTAGTGGGGATCGGCAGAAAACGGAACATCAAAGTTCCTTTTAGATAGTGTAGAGATTTCTGATATTCACCTTCAGCTGATCGCTATCCTAGACCTTAGAAGTAAACAACTCAGAAAAATAATCAAAAATAATTGGCTTTATGGATGAAGTACCTTCAACCCGCTCATCATTAGGCCCTTTAAGATGTTTAATATATTTCCTTTTATGGCAAGTTGTAGCAAATTGGTGAAATTTGTTTTTGTTTCGATCACCCTGCATCAACCAATTCACACGGCAATGTTGTAACCAATGCAATTCTTCTTGTTCCAAAAGCATCTACATAAGTGCCGATAATTCTTTAGCAATCTGATCATTCTCATCATTTATCGGCCCATTTAATACTTGGTCGAGTTGTTTCCGATCTTGTCGAAGTTTATTTTGGGGCTATTTTAGATAAGTCGAATCCCAAGCAAGCAGGGAGCCATGCATATGGGATAGACGATCTAGCACGCCCCATCAATAATAGCATCATTCGCCTTCGACCAGGCCTTCTCAACAATGTCATTGAAGTTATTTTCCTGTAGCCTCCTAGCTTCAAATCTTTTAGTTGTGCTTTGTCTATGTTGGGGGGGGGGGGGGGGGGGGGGGGGGGGGGAGGGGTCAGTTTCCAAAAGCAGCGGACAGTGATCTGACCTAGCATACTCTATATGAGTAAGAACCACCTCAGGGTGCATTACATGCCACACATCATTCACAAACATGATCCAATCTCTCACGTATATGGCCTTCTCCAAGTAAATGGATCTCCACTGAAACCAATATCAATGAGCTTACAATCAAATACGACATCCCGAAAAGCCTGCATGTACCCTTGGGGTCGGGCATTACCTGCGTCCTTCTCATATGAATACAGAATTTCATTAAAGTCGCCAATGTTTGCCCACGATAAATTGAATTGACCATGGAGTTCCCTAATTTCCCCCTAAGTCAAATGCTTGTCGCCCACTTTGGCTCCCCATATACACCAGTTAAGCGCCACACTTTATCTTGCCTTTCCACCACTCGAACATCAATATATTTTAGAGTCGAATAAATCTGCTCAATCTTTATTTCCTTCTTCCAAAGCAAAAGAACGCCACACTTCTGCCATCACTAGGATTAACAATTTTAGAATCCATTTTCAATCTTCTTCTCAAACAATCAGCCGGATATCTATCGAGGTGTGTCTCCAACAAAAACAACACGTCAGGGTTGCTTCGCCTTTGGACATCCAAAAGCGATCGAACTGCCAGGTCATTATCCAACCCCGGCAGTTCATACCTAGGATCCTCATTGGTCCATGCAGTGCTCTTCACTGCCAAATCAGTTTTTCCATTCATATCATCGTCTGCTTTTGTTCTCGGCCTCTTCTGATCTCTTATCTGGTTAGGACTAGAGGGAGCAACCAACTGCAGCTGCATGCCCATAACACCAACCTTACTTGATGAGTTAGCGATCGCCGTAGCGCTCTCCACTCGCAGTTCTCCCGACCCATGTGTATCTGCTGTCCTTTTCCTCGATGGGTCATTTGGAAGGATCCTGCCAAGGCCAAGTCGGAACTCGAGCGCAAGAATGAGTCGAGTGGAAGAAGAGAAAGCGGCCCAAAACTGAGAACATGCTACAACTGTGGAGATAGGCTGCACTTTGTAGCCAAGTGTCCTTATCAAAATAGAGAAGACAATGGTGGCAGGCTCATTCCTAAAGCAAAATCCAAAGCACCTAAGAAGAAGCCATTTATTAAGAAGAATGGCCCCTACAAGAAGCAACTCAAGATTGTCTTGGTGGCACAAGAAGAATACTCCTCTGTAAGTGAAGATGAAGAGGATGAAGATAGTTCTCTCGAGGTGGCTGCTATAGCCTCCACATCAACTCCATCATCTCTCTTTGACT
Source organism: Avena eriantha (assembly GCA_910589775.1). NCBI lineage: Eukaryota > Viridiplantae > Streptophyta > Magnoliopsida > Poales > Poaceae > Avena > Avena eriantha. The sequence goes on along the minus strand of OU342740.1, from coordinate 391,558,947 downwards.
CGCCAAACGAGAACGTCTTCAACAACTACGCCACTTGCCTTATGGCAAGAGGGTCCGAGGTATCAAGTTCTAGCTCTTCATTTCCTAAGACTAACATAATTTTGGATATGGATGATCATGATAGTCTTAAAATGAAAGAAGAAGTTATTGCTTTGGACAACTTTTTCACTAACCTGCAAGGTGAGCACAAACTCCATTTTGATGCTCTTATGAGTCAACTTGCTCAAGCCGAAGATCTTCTTGAAGAAAAGGGTAGAATCGAAAGAGAAGATGCCTTGGAGATAGCTTCTTTGAAGAATGCCTTGGAAGAAGAAGAGGAAGCTCGAGTATCCTTGGAAGAGAGACTTGAATCCATTGAGGAGTCACATGAAGAAGTTGTGACTTAGCTCGTCAAAGAACATGACAATGCTCTTGCCAAGGTAAAGAAACTAAAGAAAGAAAAGATTAAATTTGGGGCTGCTCGTGCTAGACTCTTGGAGAAGTTTGATAAACTTGAATGTGCTCACAAGGCATTGAAGAGTGATCACTCTACTCTAAATGAGTCTCATGATCAGCTCCAAACTCAATTGAAACTGTATGATGTGCCAAGTACCTCCACATCATCTTATGAAAAAGAACATCTTGTAAGAGGTTCTCAACAGAAAGGTAAAGAGGTTTTTGATGAGATACTGAGCAAGCAAAGGACAAACAAAAGAAAAGAAGGTCTTGGTTACATCCCCAAGACAAAGAACAAGAAGAACAAGAAGAAGAAGAAGAAGAAGAAGAAGAAGAAGAAGAAGAGCAAGACTGCTCAACCAAAGACTAGCAACATCACCAATGACAAGTCTAATTATGATGGTTTTGCAGGGGCTAACAATCCTTACTCTGAGTTATATTATGATCATTATGGTGATGTTTATGCTAGTTATGTAGGCTCTTATGATTTCTACATTCCTTGGTCTATTTGGGTCCCCAAGACCCTTGTCACTAACATGAAAGGACCCGTTGAAAAATGGGTACCTAAAACCAAGAAGTAACTTTCTTGCAGGGCTATGCTTTCGGTGGGTCTAAATGGGTACTCGATAGCGGATGCATGAGTCACATGACCGGAAGCAAGGAGATCATCACGGAGATGCGGCCAAATGATGATCATATAATCGTCTCCTAGGGTGACAAGTCAAAATATGAGGTATTGGGTCTCGGCAAAGTCGTGGTGGCTCATGATATCTCTCTCGTGGACGTCATGCTTGTTGAGACTCTCGGGTATAATTTACTTTCAGTTCGCGCCCTTGGTAAGATGGGCTTTGCAGTTTTTATTAATGCTGATTTGGTGGTACTCTCGTGGAGCAAGTCTCTAAAAGTCGCTTTCGTGGGATATGTCGAAAATGACCTGTATGTGGTGGACTTTTCGGGGAAAACCACTACAGGCCTGATGTGTCTTTTCGGAAAGGCTGACGTGGGTTCGTTATGGCATCGCCGACTAGCCCACGTCAATATGAGAACTTTGCAAAGTCTCCACAAGGGTGGCCACATCCTTGGACTAAAAGAAAATTTCTCCTTTGCCAAAGATCGTGTTTGCAGGGCTTGTGTTGAAGGGAAAATGCATGACTCTCCTCATCGAAGGAAAACTATTATCTCGTCAAAGAGGATCTTAGAGCTCCTTCATGTGGACCTCTTCGGACCTCCATCTCATGCAAGCCTCGGTGGGAAGAAGTACTGTCTCGTGATCGTTGATGATTACTCAAGATACACTTGGGTGTATTTCTTCAAGTTGAAGAGTGAAACTCACCAAACGGTCATCGACTTCGCCAACGAGGTTCAACGTCAACACAACATCCCTATTCTGGCTATAAGAAGTGATAACGGCTCTGAGTTCAAGAACTACACCTTAAATGAGTTCCTAAGTGAAGAGGGGATTAGACATCAATATTCCGCTGCATACACCCCTCAACAAAATGGTGTAGCCGAGAGGAAGAATCGGACTCTAATGGACATGGCAAGGTCAATGCTAGCCGAATTCAAGTCTCCATATAACTTCTAGGCTGAAGCAATCTCTACTGCTTGTCATTCGTCCAACCGGTTATACCTCCGTAAGATCTTGGACAAGACTCCATATGAAATACTTACTGGTAACAAGCCAAACATCTCATACTTTCGGGTATTCGGGTGTAAGTGTTTCTTTCTCATCAAGGGAGTTCGTTTATCTAAGTTTGAATCTAAGGCTCTAGAAGGTATTTTTGTTGTTTATGGTGCCAAATTCCACACTTATAGAGTCTAAAATAAGCTCTCCAGAACTGTTGTAGAATCTTGCAGTGTGGTGTTCAAGGAAAATGACGGTTCCTGTGTGGAGCAAGTTGGTGTTTATGATGCAGATGTTGAAATACCCCAAGACGCCATAAGAAGAATGGGTGTAGGATTTTTCCGCCCCATTGAGGAACCCCTTGTGGCAGATCGGGAAGGACAATGCTCTACTCATGTAGAGCCCTCATCTTCACATACTCAACATGTCCCAACCACGGGAGCAACTTCTACACCATCTCCATCAACTACTGAAGGTCGAGATGTTCCAGAAAGCTCCAGGCCGGATTATCGGGTTAACACCAGATTATCCGGCCACCTTGCTCGTGACGACCAAATTGCTCCTGGTTTGGAAGAAATCACTGCAATCTCTAGGCCGGATTTTCCAGGCGACCCCAGATTATCCGGCCCCTCGCTAGTTCAAGCAAGTCCCAGACAGCCTGATGAAGCTGCTACAAGTTCTCCCAGGCCGGATTTTTCGGCCTCTCCATCGGCCGGATTATCCGGCCCTGACTCACCTGTTGTTCATCAGTCTCCTGTTATGGCTGCTGACTCATCTCAAGGGCATGCTTCATCACCGCCTACTACTGCTATCCCAAATTCTAATCAAGGTCAAGCAAATGATTCCAATGAATATTCAAGTGATGAAACTATTCCACCAAGAGACAAGCTTATTGAACTTTGTCGCAAGGCTCGTGCTGATCGGAACCTTGAGTTAAGGGGTCACACCCTCGACAAGGTTGTAGGTGATCTGCGATGAAGGGTTTCTACAAGTAGGGAATTGGCAAGTTTTGGTGAGCATCAAGCTGACATCTCAATGGTAGAACCCAAGAAAGTTTTTGAAGCTCTTGAAGATCCGGACTGGGTTGTTGCTATGCATGAAGAATTGAATAATTTCGCGCAACAAGGTCTGGAAACTCGTGGAGAAACCCAAAGATTGCCGCAATGTTATCGACACCAAATGGATATTTAAAAACAAGCAAGATGAGAATAGAATTGTTGTGAGGAACAAGGCGAGGCTTGTGGCACAAGGCTACTCTCAAGTTGAAGGCATTGATTTTGGCGAGACCTATGCTCCAGTGGCTCGACTTGAGTCCATTTGTATCCTTCTTGCTTATGTTGCTCATAATAACTTTAAATTGCAGCAAATGGATGTTAAGAGCGCTTTTCTTAATGGTCCCCTCCATGAGTTGGTATATGTAAAGCAACCCCTGGGATTTGAAGATCCTAACTTCCCGAACCATGTCTACAAACTCGATAAGGCACTCTATGGCCTTAAACAAGCCCCACATGCGTGGTATGAGCACCTTAAAGAGCTTTTGTTAGACCGTGGCTTCGAAGTTGGGAAAATTGATCCCACTCTTTTTACTAATAAGGTTAAGGGGGGTCTCTTTGTATGCCAACTATATGTAGACGACATTATCTTTGGCTCTACTAATAAAGCTTTTAATGATGAATTTTCAAAGCTTATGACTCACAGGTTTGAGATGTCTATGATGGGGGAATTACATTTCTTTCTTGGATTCGAGATCAAGCAACTTAGAGAAGGAACCTTCATTAATCAAGGAAAGTACATCCAAGACATGCTCAAGAGATTCAAGATGACAGATCTTAATGGTGTCACCACTCCGATGCAAACAAAATGTCACCTTGAACTTAACCCTCATGGTAAAGATGTGGACCAAAAGGTATACCGGTCCATGATCGGCTCTCTTCTTTACCTCTGCGCATCTAGACCTGATATTGTGTTGAGTGTGGGGGTGTGTGCAAGGTATCAAGCAGTTCCTAAAGAAAGCCACTTATTGGCGGTCAAGAGGATCTTTCGATATTTGGTTCATTCCCCTAACTTTGGTCTATGGTATCCCAAGGGCTCCAATTTCTCTCTATGTGGTTATACTGATTCAGATTGGGCTGGTGATAAGGATGATCGAAAATCCACTTCTGGAGCTTGTCAATTCTTGGGAAGATCTCTAGTGTGTTGGTCATCTAAAAAGCAGAATTGTATCTCTCTCTCCACCGCCGAAGCTGAATATGTTGCTGCTGCTAGTGCTTGCACTCAGTTATTGTGGATGAGGCAAACTTTAAAGGAATACAGTGTCAGTTGTGACAAAGTGCCTCTTTTATGTGATAATGAAAGTGCAATCAAAATTGCGTACAATCCGGTACAACACACAAGGACAAAGCATATTGAGATTCAGAATAATTTTATTTGAGACCATGCTGCTCGAGGCGATACTGATCTATCTTTTGTGAGCACGAAGAATCAACTTGTAGATATTTTCATGAAGCCTCTTGATGAAGCAAGATTCTGCAACTTGAGGAATGAGCTAAATATCATTGATTCCAGGGGTTTGTCTTGATTACCCATGCACTCACTCATACATCTCAGTCTTATTTGGTCTAGATGTGGGCATGGATATAGGGGGAGTGCGATCCTAATTAATTGGGCTAACCCTCCCCCCATAATGCCAAAAGCAAGATAAATCATTTCTCTTAATATCATTTTGTGATATGTGAGCTTATTGATGAGTATTGTTCGTGAACCCAAGATATATATTCGCGGTGTCACACCATACACTCCAACAAGGTGGCTTCAGCCACCGCCCTCTCCCTTGAGGAGAATTGGATTTTTGTGGATCTTTTTGGTTGTTTTTGCTCATCTTATGTTCTTATGGGAATCACACTCAATTTTGGCTTTTATTTGATTTGGTTCTTGCAATTTTGAGTGTATAGTACCATCTCAGTTTGGCTCTCTTAATCCTAAGCTCTTCCCTACCCCTAAGCCATCTATTCTTGCACACAAGTCCCTTGTACACCTTGTGGGGGTGTTGTTTGGGGACGCGCGGGCCTGAATCTGTGTACAACAGAAATTGAGATTTGAGGCCGGATAATCCGACCCTGGCGGATTTTGTCTTAAAGGGCAGGGATCGGGGGGAAGGGCTCATAACGAGCAGCTCTTCTCCCCCAACCCTCTCCTCCTCCTCAGCCGCCGCCTGCCATCCCCCACCCTCCCCGGAGCCTCTCCGGGCACCGGATTTTCCGGGCCTCCCTGGATCTTCTTCTCCGCGCCTCTGGGTACCTTCTCCTCCGCGTTCTTCCTCCAATGAGTGAGGGTAACTCTCTCTCTCCCCATCTTTGGCTAGATGTGTCATTTGTTGGGTCGAACGTTATCTAGAAGGATGTGTTTTCGCATAGAACTCGTAGACTTGAAGTTTTTAGGCCCGATCTACTTTTTGCATCTCAATCTAGGTGAAATCGAAAATTTCTGCCAGGGCCAGATTATCCGCCCCTAGCCAGGCCAGATAATCCAGCCTGACAGATTCAACTCTGGTTCAGTTTCACCATATTGTGTGCATTGCGTAGATTTGACTCATGAAATTTTTGTCTATTGTTTCCATGCTCTCTCCTGGACTTGTGTGTGTGCTTATCCCCATGCTATCGATCTTATTCTATTCACAGGTGGTTCAAGTGCTCACAAGACTTACAAGCGTCGTCCTCGCACTATTTATTTCAGAGTAGACAGTGAGGGCAATACAGTGGACAAAGTTGAGCTGAGAAGAAGAGAAAAAGAGGCTGAACACATGGCTGACCAAGAGAAGCGGGAGAGATCCAGGAGGGGTGTGTCTAAGAGGAAGGTCAAAGAGCCCAAGATCAACTACAAAGCTATGGATCTTGTCACTTTTTCCTCTATCCATCACTGTGATTTGTTTGCTGAGCTGCCCCGTGATTCTGAGCTGGGGGATTCTCGCTTTTGGTGTGCTGAACAAAAAGGGATTTATGAAGATGTGTATGCCAGGCTGAACATTAGGCCTATGCACCCGCTGGTTCTTGTCGAGGCTCTGGAAAAGCCCCACCTTGTGGATGCAATGTATGTGGCTGAGCGGATGGGGCTGCACCATCTCATGTCTCTCCAGTGCTCATATGACTCTGAGGTGGTGAAGCAGTTCTTTTCCACGTTGGTCATTTGTGGAGATGAGCATCGCACTATGAAGTGGATGACTCATGACAGGCCTATGACTGCTGATTTCCATGTGTTTGCCAAGGTTCTTGGATACTCTTTCCGCAGCAGGGATAGGGCCAGTGGCCACCGCATCATCACTCAGCTGAAGCCCAACAAAGATGCAGCTCTCTCTCCTTGCACAGTCGACAATGGCATTGTGGGCACTCTTGCTGGTCTTGCTCCTATCTATGCTGCCTTAGTGGGCCTCTTCCGTGACTCCATCACTCCGAGTGGAGGCAACAATGATAGCATTCGTGGTCACCTTGTCCAGCTCCTCCAATTCTCTCATGAGGTTGCCTCGTGCGAGGATGAGTATGTGTAGTACAAGCTGGATGTGATGGACTTCATCTACCATGAATTGACTGATGCTATGTTCAATCGTTTGTCCATTCCCTATGCACCCTACATTATGTTGCTCATCCGGCACCTGCTCCCCGCTGAAAATTTCAACATTGATGTTGTGCATAAGGCCAAGAAGATCTACAACAAGGCTTGGAAGACCTCTCACCCCTCTTATGCCCCTGAGTCTCTCATGAGGGATGCTCGCAGGCCTCTAGTGCCTCCCGTTGCTCGTGAGATCAAGCAACTGAACTGGTTCCAGCGCCACATTCTTTGCATGGGCGTGGACACACGCAAGGGACAATATGAGGCCTACAAGCAGCGCCATGAGTTGGCTCACTCTCAGCAGCTCATCCTTCACCATGTGACTGGTGCCTCTGGTGATCCCCCGGCTCCTACTCATCCCACACCGTATGCCCGGTGGAACTCTTCTTCTGGGTTGAACTATGGAGAGCTGGAGCGTCACCTGTTCCCCTCTACGCCCAATGCTGATGATGAGGACGATGACACTGAGGAGCTTGAGGATGAAGATGATGATGGGAACGAGTACGAGGACTACGAGTGATACCTTGGGGCGCTAGCATCGCTCTTCTTCCTTTTTGGCGTCTCGATGCCAAAGGGGGAGAAGCAGTTCTATTAGGACTGCGAGGATTTTCATGGGTCGGGCACAAGCATTTGCACTTTTTCGTTCGTCGTTTTCCTGCTTGTGTCCATTTAGCGTTAAACTTTATTTGAGGTTTGTGATGTGTTTGAGACTTTATGTCGGTGGACGTCTGGATTTATCTCATGGATTATGCCTATGGATTGAATTACTCATATCCTATTATGCTGGTAATCTATATCAAGGAAGGCGCGTATATTGGTTATCACGTTGATAATTCTGGATATTTTAGGGATACCTCTGTCATTATCTCGGTGGTATGATTATATTATTTATATTTCAATGGAATAGACTTTCATCTACTTGTGTGCATTTGTATTCAAATGCAAATCTCTAATATGCACACATTGAGGGGGAGTCTCTTCCATGTTTTGTTGGTGGTCTTTTATTTCTTCTAGCAAATCCTAGTATTGTCATCTAACACCAAAAAGGGGGAGATTGAAAGAACATTTCATGATTTCCCAGGTTTTGTGTGTTAGATAACAATACCATGGATTATTCTAATATGCACTAAGTGTTGCAGGAAGTTTTGAGAGTTTTTGGGGTCGGATTATCCGCCCCCTTCATGGGCCGGATAATCCGGCTAGACCACCTTGGGCAAGGTTGTCTCTGCGCAAGTCTCTGTCTGGGGGCAGATTTTCCCCCGGAAAATTCTGTCTCTAGGGCGGATTTTCTCCCTGGACCGGATAATCCGGCCCTCTGGTTGGGGCGGATAATCCGGCCTTAGGTAATTCGCCCAAGTGAGCTTCTGCGCAAGTCTCTGTCTGGGGGCGGAATTTCCCCCGGATTCCGTGTCTAGGTGGATTTTCCCAGCCGCCGGATAATCCGGCCTTTCCCTAGGCCGGATAATCCAATCCCTAGAAGAAAGTGTGAAGGGCAAGTCTGCGTGAGCTTCTGTTCATGGCCGGTTTTTGGTACCGGATAATCCGAGTCTGGTGCAGAGTTTTCCCCAGGCCGGATAATCCGGCCCTCGAAGGCTCCAACGGCTTGGTTTTGGAAGGGGTATAAATATCCCTTCTTCTCCAACGAGCAGAACTCTTTGGAGAACAGGGTGGCAGGATCCATCGGAGAACAGGGTGAGGCCTATTGTGGCGTGGTGGTCTTAGTATCGCCCACCCCTCCAACGCAGACATACTTCCCTTAACAAGGAAGGAACTGCGATCAAACAAATCTTGTTTCTCCGCGTGGTTCACTACGGTTTACTCGTTCCTCTTCCACTTGCTCTCTACTCGCTAGTAGATAGGTTTGCATATAGGGAAATTCCACGTAATAGTTTATCTAGAGAATTTACCCTTTGTGCTAAGCCTAAAATTGAAAAATCATTAAAATTTGAAGTAGCACCTATTCACCCTCCTCTAGGTGCTCATATGATCCATTTCACACATGGACGGACAAATCCTGCTCTTGACATATATTGCCTCTACGGTTTCCTCCGAGTACATGAACACACCTTTATAACCACTATATTACCAAGTGGCGTTTGATGTTATCTAAGCACTCTCGGGAGACAGTGATTGATATAGCCTCACGGTCTAAGGAATAGTCTACGAGGATCCATTTCTAATCATCGTAACTTGAACTTCATGACATGATTGGGTCACGATGTCATTCTCAGAATGAGATGACTCCATTTCCAACTGGCATAAATGCCACATGATCAGGAAACATGATCATATGTTGACCAATGAACCAGTGACTAGAGTTTCAGTGGGAACCCCTGGTTGTTTGTATATCACACGTGTATTGATGTTTCCACTCAATACAGTTATAGCATGATATAAAACTTAAACATAAACTATATGAAATATGATAATAATCCTTACTACTATTTGTCTCTAGGGCATATTTCCAACAGTCTCCCACTTGCACTAGAGTACAAATACACTAGCTGCATTTGTTCTCAATCATTGGCACCATATATCTGGTACCCTGAACATGCTTGCTCATGGAAGAGGTTGAGTCTTGGGTCTGTACTTTACAAACCCAAATCCTTTGCAACTTACTAATGTCACCTTGATTGACATTAATACTTTATCATCACATGATAGCATCTGTGTGTATGCATTGTCATTATGGCAGCAGAACGAGGCCTGATTCCAGCAGCCTACAGTGACTTTAGATTAACCTCGAGGGCTTTCTCATGGGCACTGTGCCCTGGGACACATCATTCTACGTTAAAAGCAAACTAGCCCTGCCATAACATTATACAACACTTAGATGGTACCCTTATCTATTATTATAAATGTAGCCATCGAAACACTAGTGCACTCTATGCAGCTTTCGATGTTTTTGTTCACCTCGCTTCCTACTTGACTCTAATCGGCATTACGGGAGTTTCTAAAATATTCCCTTATAACATAACTCTTTATGTTTTAAGATATGTCATCCTTTATGGATTTGGAAAACATGTCTGCAGTTCTCTATTGGACACTGCAGACAAACTTAGCTCAACATTCTGTGATGAACTTAATCACGTTTAAACGTTCCTTATTTGGATCACATATTATGCTAAGTTATCATCATGGTTTACTAAGATAGAACCTATGTCTCAACATAGCGGATGATGATCATCCTATTCTTTGTTTCAACCATTAACGATCAACTTAATGCTATTCCTAATTTGAGTTACTAAGGACTAGTTCCTTAATTAACTTCTATTCTGAGACCCTTTTTAGAATCCCTTAAGGAATACTACATAATATCATAATACACCTATTATCAACTTCGACATCTTATAAATCATTATTTATAAGTACTCGTGCTTTCATTCTTAACATGCTTAAGAATTACTCCTATAAGCTCCCACTCAAAATATGTTTCTACATATTTGAATTTGAGACTTATATTGCTCCTACTCAAAAATATGTCAATCACATATTGTTTCAAGAATACTTTCATAGCTCCCACTCAATTTTATGCAAATTGCACATCTACTCACATTTTGAACAACTTCAAAATCCTTTGATCAAATATCAAACTTGGAGTTTATTATGAGATACTAGTACCATTACTAGTTTCAAATCCTCTAGACATAAAGCACACATGAATCAAATTCATTTGAATTCATCCAATACTTGACAAATTGTGCCTTTGTCATTCACCCCCTTTTCCACTATGGCTTTGCAGTCACTTGGGAAAATTCAAGTAACCCCTTTTACTTCTGAGATTCAACAACAAATTGCTTTCTAATCTCAAGGGAATTTTACTTCTAGGATTTCTCATAATTCTAGTTTACCATTATATCCTTAGTAGTTCGTAGGTATGTCATATTCCAAGAATCATGACAAATGATTCATAAATGTCTCCATACAAGATATGGATTACATTTTGAATCCTACTTCATGTAGTGAAAACACCAGTGAGGAAAACATAATGATCAATATCATTGATTCTTTCCTTTGTGAAGAGAATCGTCCAGGAACGTTGTGCGTTGCGCTTCTCAACACTCTGATGCAGGGTTTTGAATACTCATCGTGTTTTACACTATCTTCCATTTGCTTCATAATTGAGAAATATCACTAAAAGTGAGCTTTCCCAATAATGCACCAAAATCCAAGCAATACCAGTTTTGCTTCTCTTTTGGTTTCAGCCATGGATTTCGTATTCAAAGTTTCCAATGAATACTCTACAAGGACTTATTCGCTATTGTTTTGGTTATATCGAATAACCCCAAAACTTTCACGAATTCAAATGGTTCACTACATTCTAATTGAGTGCTAACTATTTCTAACTAATGGTCTCTACATCTACTCTACAATGATTTATTTGGTGCCTTCTGTTCACCCATTTTGATATCTAATATCACATTATGATGCTTCGCATTTTGACGTTTCAAAACGCTTTGCATTCCACAATTTCTTTTATGCCATTCTTTATAAAGTCGAATTTCATTACTATTGATCAAATCATAGTAATTTGATTCCCTTTTATATTTATACCCTTTGTTGATGAAACACTTTGATAAAATCAAATAGTTTCATATTCATGTTTCCTTTGGTAAAATTCTTTACACATTTAAACAATCATTTAATGATAATTACCATTTTTGTTAAAACACAATACATCGAATATGTATTTACTTTTAACAATTCATTAAACACTTTGTATTCAAGTAATACACGGTGTTCAAGTTAATTTGCCGAACTTAGGCATGATTTATATGTGATAAGAAATCAAATAACTTTCACATATTATCATTATAACTTTGAATTTAAACAATGGTTTTTCATTCATTAATGAACATATCATTAAGTTGGGTATTTTAAACAAGGCATTTAATGTTTTATAAATGTTCATGCATTATCAATTAGTTTCAAACAACAAGGATAATTCACATATAATCAAACAAGATATGAACACAAATAGAAATTATTCATAAAAGTAGAACAACGGTTTGTTACAAACTGATATGAATAACCGTCTCACGAAGTGTGAGACACACTAAAGAAGTTCACAATCTCTTGATTACAATAATCATCCTAAAATATAAACTAAATGATAAATGTCGAGGGAGAGTGTCGTCGGCCATCATCATCATGCTCGCCATCAACACGCAACGTCACCTCCTCTCCAGCAAGCACCTCTCATGCAGAACGACCTGTTTTCAGCAAAACAGAACAAGTATCAAATATACTTAACACTGCAAATGTGTTTGCAAGATTATAACATTTATAAAACTGTGAATCCAATATATACCTTTGTGATCGATGACCTGAGCGACATCTGGTTCAACCAACACATTCATGAGATGTGTCACGAACCGGTGGAACTCCATTGATTCCGCGACGCCCCTCATAACGCAAGTCCTGACTTGTGCTTGGTTACTTGGTGGTAGCGACTGTAGCACAACATCGTTTGCAAAAGATCCCGTCATCCAGCTATCCAGGAAGTATGCAGGCGTCATGTACACGTCATGCATGCGCTCCAAGTGGTCGTCCAGTGATGAGTTCTCCTCCATCTTAATGGAGAGGAAGTCTCCCATCAGCTCATGCTCCCATATGTGTGTTTGTTCCACGAAATGTGTCCTAAGCTGTAGCATCACCGAACGAGGGTTGACATCACCCACGAAAGGCCACAGCTCATCCACCATTCCGAAACGCATGGTAACTGAAATGAAGGAGGCCATCTCACGATGGAGATAGCGGTTTTCCGCTGCTCTAGGGTCTCTAGGTCAGTGGGCTGATCCAAATCCATCATGTCGAGTATGTAGTCGACTAAGTCATTCTCGCTAAGGAGAATGTGGAGACGCGCAACCAATATGGAGAAGTTTGATCCATCTAATCTGAGATTCTCTCCTTCTAACCAATCAATCGTCAATAGGAAAGGTGCCATCTACATTTATAATTGCAAAAGGAATTTAGACTAAGTTTATAATTAAATGAGTTAATAATAACTCCACTCATAAACACCTATCCCCAGAAGGGTTCCTAGTGATAACACGACCCCTATCAGCCACATATCCCTCGATCATCACGGCCATCAATGTGGGTTCAAGGGTGGACGCTAAACGTCGGTCACATCATTCATGCGACTCGTGCTCGATCTTTCGACCATCCGTGTTCCGAGGCCATGTCTGTACATGCTAGGCTCGCCAACTCAACCTTAGTGTATTCGTTGTGCAACATGGCTTACACCCACTGTATGCGAACGTAGATATGTCTGACACCCGATCATCACGGCCTGCCTCATATCGAAGAACTTTCTTGGTGGTGCACACTAAGGGGGAACACAATCGTTGGTAACTTTAATAGGGATCATCTTATTAGGCTACCGTCGAGTATCTAATACTATCACACAATAAGATATACAAACAATAACATTGAATGTAAATGCGATGTGATATGGTCCTTCGTGTCGCGATCTCCATCCGTCATCACCGGGTTCCGGCGCCAAGGTTCCGGCGCCATAGACACCAGGGTAACGGTGTCATTCCAGCGTGGTAGTTCATCACCTTCGTGACTATCTACTACTATGTAACAAAAGGTAATTACTTTACCTTTGCCACAACCATATCACAAAGCAATGCCCCCCTGCAAAACAAAGTTAAACGCCTCTACTTTATCTTTGCATGTTTTATGTGGCTGAATGGGCTTTCGCACAAGAACCGTTCTTACCTACGAACTTTCAGCACAACGTTGATCAAGTAGTTATCTCTAATACACCCCTTTCGGGGCCCTCCGTTGCAAATGGTATACCAACTAATGCGAGAGAGACAGACACCCCCTAAGCCACTTTATACAGTACAAGCCGTATGTCAAGCGTGGACAAGTCTCGTGAATGAACGCGTAAAGTCGGTTGGGGGCTGCTTCATCAAGCATTACTGTAGCATACACAAGTACACGTGCGAGGGTAACAACTAAAAGATCAACGCCCACATGCTACATCTCGTGTGTTCTACCCGTACTAGCATTACTACACATAGATCTAGCTCTGATACCACTGTTGGGGGTTCCGCGTATGAAAATAATAAATTTTACCCTACGCCCCTGAACCCCTGAAGCTGCCAGGACCTATCTATTAGTAATGCAGTAATGGGAGGGGCTTTTCGCGAACTTACCCTTGAAGACTGAAAAGCGTTGTCAACGCTCAGGAGAACGTGGTTAATGTAGATGAGCCGAAGCCAACCTCAAGGTCGTGATGAAGTTCTTGCACTCCTGTGGCTCCAACAACTTGAGTGCCTCAAGTGCGACACCTCGCGGGAAGTTACACACGTCCGGTGCGTGACGATGACTCCCGCTTCCCCGATCCAGCAGCTGTTGTGGAAGTAGAGCTCCTAGATCCGAATCCCGCAGCGTGACAGTGCTCCACGGTGAAGATGTCTCTCGTTCGCGCTGTCCAGACTTGGGACCACGGTCACGTGAGAGAGAGGGGGAGAGAGAAAATATCAATTAGAGGTCCTCCCAAAAGTGAGAAGACCTTTATTGATTATTGCTGTATCTAATTTGGCCAAATACCCCCACTATATATAGGGGAGGAGGGGGTACACCCTCCCTCAAAGTCCCGGGGGGACTAAAGGAGAGGAGGGGGAGGGGAGGTCGCCGCCCCCTAGTGGGCCCCGCGTAGGGGGGCTAGGCCCAGCCGACCACCCCCTTGCCCCTTCTCCCTCTCTCCTTTCCCTAATGGGCCCTCTCCCTCCGGAAATTGGCCCATTAAGCCTTTGACCATTTAAATTGATTTTCTCTTTATTAAATAATTATGAATAAATGATTAAATCAACATTTAACATTCATTCACACATTATTCAATTTCCGTGGCTATGGAACACCTTCCACCTCCACTTCGGACGTCCTCCGGACTTACCGAAACCCTTCCGATTTTCTCCCTACTCTTGTTCGGTGATTATACCGATCTTATGAACACTCTCTAAGCATCATCAAGCCCTTAAGCGTGATACCCCACGGTTTAGGAACACTCCAAACATGGTTGGGACACTCCTGCACCAATGATCGGTAGAGCGACCTGAATGGCCATGTGACCCCTGTGCGTTCCACGAAGATCTTTCGTTGTTTGAACCGGGACAGTCGTGTCTTATTCCCTTTGTCTCTTGATACTCGCATTGCCCGAGATCTGATCAATGACATCACCATGTCGTGTTCAATCTCGTTACCGAACAATGCTACTTGACTCGTTCCGATAAGTGATATCCTTGTGATCAAATCACACACTGCGCAACTATTGGATATAACTTCTTCGAGTGGGCCCTTGAGTATCTTCCCGTCACATGGACGGACAAATCCTGCTCTTGACATATGTTGCCTCTACGATTTCCTCTGAGTACCTGAACACACCTTTATAACCACTGTATTACCAAGTGGCGTTTGATGCTATCTAAGCACTCTCGGGAGACAGTGATTGATATAGCATCACGGTCTAAGGAATAGTCTACGAGGATCCATTTCTAATCATCTTAACTTAAACTTCGTGACATGATAGGGTCACGATATTTATCTTGGGTATTGGTTCATCATCTCATTCTTAGAATGAGATGACTCCATTTCCAACGGGCATAAATGCCACATGATCAGGAAATATGATCATCTATTGACCAATGTACCAGTGACTAGAGTTTCATTGGGAACCCCTAGTTGGTTGTATATCACACGTGTATTGATGTTTCCACTCAATACAGTTATAGCATGATATAAAACTGTTGGAGATATGCCCAAGAGGCAATAATAAAAGTGGTTATTATTATATCTTTGTGTTTATGATGAATGTTTACATCCCATGCTATAATTGTATTATTAGGAAACACTAATACATGTGTGTTTTGTAAACATAAGAGAGTCCCTAGTAAGCCTCTTGTTGAACTAGCTTGTTGATAATTGATGATCATGGTTTCCTGATCATGGACATTAGGATGTGATTAATAACAAGGTTATATCATTAGGAGAATGATGTGATGGACACACACACCCATAGTAAGTGTAGCATAAGATCAAGTCATTAAGTTCGTATTGCTATAAGCTTTTAAATGCATAGTAACCTAATCCTTCGACCATGAGGTTGTGTTAATCACCATCACCGGATGGGTACTTTGATGACATCAAACGCTGCTTCGTAACTAGGTGGTTATAAAGGTGTCGTTGGGTATTATGAAAGTATGTGTTGAAGCGCATGGACCAAGATTGGGATTTGTCCATCCATATGACGGATAGATATGCTCTGGGCCCTCTCGGTGGAGTGTCATCTAGTTAGCTTGCAAGCATGTGACTGGGTCACAAGGGATGACATATCACGGAATGAGTAAAGAGTACTTATCAGTAACGAGGTAGAACTAGGTATGGAGATGCCGATGATCAAACCTCGGATAAGTATAGTATCGCGTGACAAAGGGAATTGGTTTCGTATGTAAATGGTTCAATCGATCACGAAGTCATCGTTGAGTATGTGGGAGCCATTATGGATCTCTAGGTCCCGCTGATGTTTATTGATAGGAGATGTGTCTTTGTCATGTCTACATATTCACGAACCGTAGGGTGACACACTTAAGGTTCGAAGTTGTTTTAAGTAGATATGGAATGTGCGTTGGAGACCGAATGTTGTTCGGAGTCTCGGATTGGATCCAGGACATCACGAGGAGATCCGGAAATGTCCGGAGAATAAGATTCATATATTGGGGATCATTTTCTGAGTTAGGAAATGTTCCGGAGTATTTGTATGAGGATTCTAGAAGGTTTCGGAATGTTCCAGAAGGTTCTGGAAGATTTCTTGGAGTTTGCTTGAAAACCAAGAAAGGGATCAAGGAGTCCTGGTGGGGCAAGACAAGGAGTCGTGGGGGAGGAGGACTCCTCCCCCCTCCCCAATCCGCCGGCCATAGGAGGGAGGGAGTCCTACAAGGACTCCCCCTCCCATGGCACCTCCCCCTTAAAATAGAGGGGTGGGGGCGCCACCTCCAAGTCCTCCTCCACAACTCCAAAATCTCCGCCGCCTCTCTCCTCCTCCTTTCTTCTGCACAGGCATAGGCGAAGCCCTGCAGAATTCTCTACTCCACCACCACCACCACGCCGTCGTGCTACTGGGATTCCGTGGAGAAGATCTACTACCTCCGCTGCTCGCTGGAACGAGGAGAGGAAGGTCTGCTTCGACTCCGCACGTGTGACCGACTGCGGAAGCGCTGCCGGAACGTGGCGCCGGAAGGATCGTCCACACGATCTTGAGATCGGCAAGTGATCGACTACATCAACCACGAGATCTAATCTTGTAACGCTTTCGGATCTACGAGGGTTAGTACATATCTATCTCGTTGCACATGTCTAATATATTAGATCTTGGCTTTTATCTAGATTAGATCTGGGTTTTGTTCGTTCTTGCGGTAGAATTTTTTTTTGTTTTCCATGCTACGAACCCATCAGTGGTATCAGAGCCGGGTCTATGCGTAGATCTGTTGCACGAGTAGAACACAATGGTGTTGTGGGCGTTGGTGCTCGTGCCGTCTTTTGCTTTGTGTACTTTGCATCTTGCGGCATGGTGGGATGAAGCGGCTCGGGCTAACCTTACATGTCATCGCACATGAGACTTGCTCCACGCTTGACGTGTAACTTGCTTTGCACAAGTGGCTTTGCGGGTGTCTGTCTCTCCCACCATAGTATAGATCCAATTTACACTTTGCACTCGATAGCACTTGTATCAACGTTGTGGTTCAGTTTCGTAGGTAAGATCCGTTATTGTTCGAAAGCCCCAAGCCACGTAAAACATGCAAAGAAAATTAGAGGCGTCTAACTTGTTTTTGCAGGGGTTTTGTGATGTGATATGGCCATCATGTAATTGTGATTATATTTGATGTATGCAATGATCCTTGTTGTAATATGGCAACCGGCAGGAGCCTAATGGTTGTCTTTAATTTTGTTAAGACATGCGTGTCTATTCATCTTGTAATAGCTTTATTCCAAGTAGTTGTAATAGTTGCTAGTGATGATGGACAACCATGAAGCGGCGCCACTGACCTTGACGCAATGCTGGTGATGATGGAGATCATGTTCGTGCTTTGGAGATGGAGATCAAAGGCGCAAGAAGAAAGGGCCATATCATATCACACTAATTATGAATTGCCTATGATGTTAATCCTTTATGCATCTTGTATTGCTTAGATCATGACGGTAGCATTATAAGATGATCCCTCTCACTAAATATCAAGTAATAAAGTGTTCACCCTTAGTTGGCACCATTGCTAAGACTCATCGTTTCGAAGCATCTCGTGATGATCGGATGTGATAGATTCTATATGTGCATACAATGGGTGCAAGCTAGATTTGCACATGCGGAAACTAAGGTTATCTTGACGAGCCTAGCATGTACAGACATGGTCTCGGAACACGGAATACCGAAAGGTAGAGCATGAGTCATATAAATGATATGATGAACATGAAGATTGTTCGCCGATGAAACTACATCTTCTCTCGTGAAGATCGGACTTGGTGTAGTGGACTTGGTTCGTGTAATCACTAAGACAATGTGAGGGATGTTGTTTTGAGTGGGAGTTCACCTAGTTAACTTAAGTATTAAATTTGAACTCAGTTCATCATAAACTTAGTCTAAACTACTTGCAAATTTGTTGTAGATTATGGCGAACCCCTCCATCAATTTCAATGCGTTCCTAGAGAAAAAAAGCTTAAGAACAATGGAAGCAATTTCACGGACTGGTTCCGTGGACTGAAGATCGTCCTCAGGGCTGGTCAGTTGACCTATGTGCTCGAAGCACCGCTAGGTGACCCACCTGCAGATGATGCCACCGATGACGTAAAGAATGTTTACGCCACTCAGAAAAATCATTACTCCACAGTTCAGTGTGCCATCCTGTACGGTTTAGAAGTAGAGCTCCAAAAGCGTTTTGAGCACCACGACCCGTTCGAGATCATTAAGGAGCTCAGGCTAATTTTTGAGACTCGCGCGGCCATGGAGAGCTATGAGGCCTCCGAAAAGTTCTTTAACTGTAAGATGGAAGAGGGAAGCTCCGTTAGCGAGCACGTGCTCACCATGTCTGGGTACGCAAACAAGCTCCAAGAGTTGGGAATATCGATTCCTAATGAGTTGGGGATTCATCATCTCCTCCAATCACTGCCACCGAGTTATAAGAACTTTGTGATGAACTACAATATGCACTGCATGAACAAGACGTTGCCTAAACTATCGTCCATGCTGAAAACTGCTGAAGTGGAGATCAAGAAGGAGCACCAAGTGTTGATGGTCATAAGACCACCAATTTCAAGAGACAAGGCAAGCCTAAGAACAAGGGCAACTTCAAGAAGGACGGCAAGAAATCTGCCACACCTGCAAAGAAGCCCAAGGCTGGTCCCAAGCCTGAAACTGAGTGCTTCTACTGCAAGGGTGCTGGTCACTGGAAGCGTAACCGCCCCAAGTACCTGGCAGATCTGAAGAACGGCAACATCAAGAAGAAAGGTATATTTGATATATATGTTATAGATGTGTATCTTACTAGTAATCGTAGTAGTGCCTGGGTATTTGATACTGGTTCGGTTGCTCATATTTGTAACTCGAAACAGGAACTGCGGAATAAACGAAGACTGGCGAGAGACGAGGTGACGATGTGCGTTGGAAATGGCTCCAAGGTTGATGTGATCGCCGTCGGCACGCTCCCTCTACATCTACCTTCGGGATTAGTTTTAAATTTGAATAATTGTTATTTGGTGCCTGCGTTAAGCATGAACATTATATCTGGATCTTGTTTATTGCGAGACGGTTACTCTTTTAAGTCCGAGAATAAAGGTTGTTAGATTTATATGAGTAATATCTTTTATGGTAATGCACCTGAGATGAATGGTTTATTCTTACTGAATCTCGATAGTAGTGATACACATGTTCACAACATAGATGCTAAACGAATAAAATTGAATGATAATTCTACATACATGTGGCACTGTCGTCTTGGTCACATTGGAGTGAAGCGTATGAAGAAACTCCATTCTGATGGACTTCTTGAATCACTTGACTTTGAATCACTTGAAAGATGCGAAGCATGTCTAATGGGAAAAATGACTAAGACTCCATTCTCTGGTACAATGGAGCGAGCTACAGACTTATTGGAAATAATACATACCGATGTGTGCGGTCCAATGAGTGTAGCATCGCGTGGTGGATATCGTTATGTTCTCACTTTCACATATGACTTAAGTAGATATGGGTATGTCTACTTTATGAAACATAAATCCGAAACTTTCGAGAAGTTTAAGGAGTTTCAAAGTGAAGTGGAAAATCACCGTAACAAGAATATTAAGTTTCTGCGTTCTGACCACGGAGGTGAATATCTGAGTTATGAGTTTGGCATACATTTAAAGAAATGTGGAATACTTTCGCAGTTGACACCACCGGGAACACCACAGCGTAATGGTGTGTCCGAACGTCGTAATCGAACTATCTTAGATATGGTCCGATCTATGATGTCTCTTACAGATTTACCGTTATCATTTTGGGGCTATGCATTAGAGACAGCCGCATTCACTTTAAATAGGGCACCATCTAAATCCGTTGAAACGACACCGTACGAATTGTGGTTTGGTAAGAAACCTAAGTTGTCGTTCCTTAAAGTTTGGGGTTGCGAAGCATATGTAAAGAAGTTACAACCTGATAAGCTAGAACCCAAAGCGGAGAAATGCGTCTTCATAGGATACCCTAAAGAAACAGTCGGGTATACCTTCTATCATAGATCCGAAGGCAAAGTTTTCGTTGCCAAGAATGGATCCTTTCTTGAGAAGGAGTTTCTCTCGAAGGAGGTGACTGGAAGGAAAGTAGAACTCGATGAGGTTATTGAACCTTCTCTCGGATTTGAGAGTAGCGCAGCACCGGAAGATGTTTTTGTGCCGCCTGCACCAATTGGAGAGGAAGCTAATGATAATGATCATGAAACTTCAAACGAAGTTACTGCTGAACCTCGCAGATCAACGAGGGTTTGTACCACTCCTGATTGGTATGACTCTGCCTTGAACGTCATGTTGGTGGACAATGCTAATGACCCTACGACGTATGAAGAAGCTATGGTGAGCCCAGATTCTGACAAATGGCTAGAAGCCATGAAATCCGAAATGGGATCCATGTACGAAAACCAAGTGTGGACTTTGGTGGACTTACCAGATGGCCGTAAGGCTGTCGAGAACAAATGATTTTTTAAGAGAAAAACAGATGTTGATGGTAATGTTACCGTCTATAAAGCTCGACTTGTCGCGAAAGGGTTCCGACAAATTCAAGGAGTTGACTATGATGAGACATTCTCACCAGTAGCGAAGCTAAAGTCTGTGAGGATTTTGTTAGCAATTGCTGCACATTTCGATTATGAGATTTGGCAGATGGATGTCAAAACGGCGTTCCTTAATGGTGACATTGAGGAAGAGTTGTATATGGTACAACCCAAGGGTTTTGTCGATCCTAAAGATGCTGACAAGGTATGCAAGCTTCAGCGCTCCATTTATGGACTGAAGCAAGCATCCCGGAGTTGGAATCAACGTTTTGATAAAGTAATCAAAATTTTTGGGTTTATACAAACTTATGGAGAAGCTTGTATTTACAAGAAAGTGAGTCGGAGCTCTGTAGCATTCCTAGTACTATATGTAGATGACATATTGTTGATTGGGAATGATATAGAACTTCTTAATAGCGTCAAAACCTATTTGAATAATAGTTTTTCAATGAAGGATCTTGGCGAAGCGGCATATATTCTAGGCATCAAGATTTATAGAAATAGATCAAGACGCCTAATAGCGCTTTCACAAAGTACATACTTAGACAAAGTTCTAAAGAAGTTTAGAATGGAAAATAGCAAGAAAGGGTTCGTGCCCATGTTGTCAGGTAAGACCTTGAGTAAGACTCAAAGTCCAGCTACGGTAGAAGATAGAGAGAAAATGAATAATATTCCCTATGCCTCGGCCATAGGTTCTATCATGTATGCCATGCTGTGTACAAGACCGGATATAGCACATGCTGTTAGTTTGACTAGCAGATATCAAAGTGATCCTGGAATGGAGCACTGGACAGCGGTCAAGAATATCCTAAAGTACCTAAATAGGACTAAGGATATGGTTCTTTCTTATGGAGATGATGAACAACTTGTTGTAAACGGTTACACCGATGCTAGTTGGAACACTGATCCGGATGACTCGAAGTCACAGTCGGGATACGTATTTATTTTGAATGGTGCTGCAGTGAGCTGGAGGAGTGCAAAGCAAAGCGTTCTGGCGAAATCTTCAACTGAATCGGAATACATAGCTGCTTCGGAGGCTGCACAAGAAGCCGTATGGATGAAGGAATTCATTACTGAACTTGGCGTGGTTCCCAGTGCGTTGGACCCGATGGCCATCTACTGTGACAACACAGGTGCCATAGCTAATGCACATGAGCCAAGGTCACATAGCAAGCTGAAGCATATCAAGCTACGTTTCCACGCTATTCGCGAGTATGTCCGAGATGGTGACATAAAGATTTGCAAAGTACACACTGATCTGAATGTGGCAGATCCGTTGACTAAACCTCTCCCTAGGGCAAAGCATGACCAACACCAGAACGCCATGGTTGTTCGGTATATTACCATGTAATCTATATTATTGACTCTAGTGCAAGTGGGACACTGTTGGAGATATGCCCAAGAGGCAATAATAAAAGTGGTTATTATTATATCTTTGTGTTTATGATGAATGTTTACATCCCATGCTATAATTGTATTATTAGGAAACACTAATACATGTGTGTTTTGTAAACATAAGAGAGTCCCTAGTAAGCCTCTTGTTGAACTAGCTTGTTGATTAATTGATGATCATGGTTTCGTGATCATGGACATTAGGATGTGATTAATAACAAGGTTATATCATTAGGAGAATGATGTGATGGACACACACACCCATAGTAAGCGTAGCATAAGATCAAGTCATTAAGTTCGTATTGCTATAAGCTTTTAAATGCATAGTAACCTAATCCTTCGACCATGAGGTTGTGTTAATCACCATCACCGGATGGGTACTTTGATGACATCAAACGCTGCTTCGTAACTAGGTGGTTATAAAGGTGTCGTTGGGTATTCTGAAAGTATGTGTTGAAGCGCATGGACCAAGATTGGGATTTGTCCATCCATATGACGGATAGATATGCTCTGGGCCCTCTCGGTGGAGTGTCATCTATTAGCTTGCAAGCATGTGATTGGGTCACAAGGGATGACATATCACGGAACGAGTAAAGAGTACTTATCAGTAACGAGGTAGAACTAGGTATGGAGATGCCGATGATCAAACCTCGGATAAGTATAGTATCGCGTGACAAAGGGAATTGGTTTCGTATGTAAATGGTTCAATCGATCACGAAGTCATCGTTGAGTATGTGGGAGCCATTATGGATCTCCAGGTCCCGCTGATGGTTATTGATAGGAGATGTGTCTTTGTCATGTCTACATATTCACGAACCGTAGGGTGACACACTTAAGGTTCGAAGTTGTTTTAAGTAGATATGGAATGTGCGTTGGAGACCAAATGTTGTTCGGAGTCTCGGATTGGATCCGGGACATCACGAGGAGATCCGGAAATGTCCGGAGAATAAGATTCATATATTGGGGATCATTTTCTGAGTTAGGAAATGTTCCGGAGTATTTGTATGAGGATTCTAGAAGGTTTCGGAATGTTCCGGAAGGTTCTGGAAGATTTCTTGGAGTTTGCTTGAAAACCAAGAAAGGGATCAAGGAGTCCTGGTGGGGCAAGACAAGGAGTCGTGGGGGAGGAGGACTCCTCCCCTCCTCCCCAATCCGCCGGCCATAGGAGGGAGGGGAGTCCTACAAGGACTCCCCCTCCCATGGCGCCTCCCCCCTTTAAATAGAGGGGTGGGGGCGCCACCTCCAAGTCCTCCTCCACAACTCCAAAATCTCCGCCGCCTCTCTCCTCCTCCTTTCTTCTGCACAGGCATAGGCGAAGCCCTGCAGAATTCTCTACTCCACCACCACCACCACCACGCCGTCGTGCTGCTAGGATTCCGTGGAGAAGATCTACTACCTCCGCTGCTCGCTGGAACGAGGAGAGGAAGGTCTGCTTCGACTCCGCACGTGTGACCGACTGCGGAAGCGCTGCCGGAACGCAGCGCCGGAAGGATCGTCCACACGATCTTGAGATCGGCAAGTGATCGACTACATCAACCACGAGATCTAATCTCGTAACGCTTTCGGATCTACGAGGGTTAGTACATATCTATCTCGTTGCACATGTCTAATAGATTAGATCTTGGCTTTTATCTAGATTAGATCTGGGTTTTGTTCGTTCTTGCGGTAGAATTTTTTTGTTTTCCATGCTACGAACCCATCAAAAACTTAATCATAAACTATATGAAATATGATAATAGTCCTTACTACTATTTGTCTCTAGGGCATATTTCCAACAAGTTACCCATTTGCTCTTAACCTTTAAATTCTTTGTTCCATCTACTCTTTTGTAGTACTACATCAACGAAGATGGTAATCCCTATGATCCGTAATATCTTGGTTTTCGTTTAAATTCGAACTAAAACCATGACATTTATTTTGGATCGGAGGTAGTAGTATAAAAATATTCAATAAACTTGGTTGACTATAACTATTAATTGACTCAACATAAAACTTGTTAGCACACACCAAAGGTGCACCGATGTGACAGTCGAGCGGGAGAACACATAAGACAAATATCTTCGACGTTCAATAAGTTGTAGAAAATGATCATCGATCAATGTTTGGATCCAAGTACTATGAACAAAAATTATTACATCCAACAGTACATACTCGTGGACGTCTATACGATTATGTTGGTAAAAAGATCTATTGCATGGAGTCCAACAAAAATGAGCATATGGACAAACATGAGAAAATATGTCAAAACAATGGATCCATATGAAGGTACCCATGATTAAGAAAATGTCTGCTCCATTGGGGCCTATTAGATATCAGTTAGAGATATTATTGTTGTTCCCCTCTGCCATCCCTAGAGGAAACTTCTGATTAAAGTGATTTTTCTTTTCGTTCTATGTATCGGCACTAACAGAGAAAGGCGAGGTATTAATATGAAGTAGTACTCCCTCCCACCCATATTAGTTGACTCGAATTTGTCTCGATATATTTGTATCTAGACAAATCTAAGTCAAACTAATATGAGTCGGAGGAAGTAGTAGAAAATCTCAATAAACATGACCAGATCACCTACTCTAGACAAATCATGCGACATAGTGTGTGTCGGTCATGTCATACACAATGAGAAGAACACCCTTGCAGTTATGCAAAGAATACCTTAAATACGTAATTTGGTCTACCGACCTGCAACTGTTGCTCGCCTCCGTCAGACGCCATGCCATCAGACCTTCGGGCAATCTCGAACAGCAACTCATCCTCCCTCTATGGCCCTCCAACACCCACATGTATCAGTGCGTCATTGAATCCCGCCGCCCATTTCCTGGCCGCGTGTTGGTCGAGATGAGGGTCGGGGCACCTGATGTCTACACACTTCTACTCTTATAGATAGTTGTTGGGCCTCCAAGTGCAGAGGTTTGTAGAACAGCAGCAAGTTTCCCTTAAGTGGATTACCCAAGGTTTATCGAACTCAAGGAGGAAGTGGTCAAAGGTATCCCTCTCAAGCAACCCTACAATCAAGATACAAGAAGTCTCTTGTGTCCCCAACACACCCAATACACTTGTCAGGTGTATAGGTGCACTAGTTTGGCGAAGAGATAGTGAAATACAAGTGGTATGGATATAAGACAATGATGCCAGAAAATAACTTGATGGCGTGGAAGAGACTAAAGGCAAACTGAAATAAAGATAGCAGCAAGCAAAGATGTAATAGATCTAGTTGCAAACGGTGTTTCAATGCTTAGAAACAGGGCCTAGGGATCATACTTTCACTAGTGAACACTCTCATATAAATATCTTCTCGTTATGATACTACTCTGAACTACTCTCCGGTTGGACACTCTAATCCACGGTAGGGCTATAACAGCACACCTCAAAGTAAGCCTTTCCCATCTACAAAACCCC
This sequence comes from Avena eriantha, assembly GCA_910589775.1. Lineage (NCBI taxonomy): Eukaryota > Viridiplantae > Streptophyta > Magnoliopsida > Poales > Poaceae > Avena > Avena eriantha. Next base: position 391,533,192 of record OU342740.1, on the reverse strand, counting down.
ACACTGTCACCTTGAGCACTAGATGGTTCCAGCAAACACCACAATTTCATAAAGACATCCAACTCCAAATATAACTCATAACAAGTATTCGTAATCTCTAGTCTAAGTGCCACCATGGTGTGCACGTTGTCACTTTCACACACATGAGGAGAGCAGAGATCTATTAAAGCACTTGAGTAGCAAGGTAGATCTACTTGATTACAAAGCTCATGATCACAATATGATCATGCATAGAGAGAGATGAACACATAGCTACTGGTAGAACCCTTAGCCTCGAGGAAGAACTACTCCCTCATCATCATGGGAATCAGCAACGATGATGGAGATGGTGGTGGAGATCGATGGAGATGGCTCCGGGGGCACTTCCCCATCCCGACAGGGTGCCGGAACAGAGACTTTATGTCCCCCGAATCTCCCCTTCGGTGGCGGCGGCGCTCCAGAAATTTTCGTGGCTGGAGGCTTGACTCTTTAGGGTTTTTTGCATCGGGAGACATCTTATAGGAAAAAGGGGAGGCCGAGGGGGTGCCTAGGGCGGCCAGACACCCCCTGGTGCGGGCCAGGCTTGGCCCCGCGGGCAGGTGGTGTGGCGTCCCCCTAGCCCCTCTCCGTCTCGTATTCTGGCTCCGTGTCCTCCTCGGTGAAAAATTGACTTTGGCTTTTGTCCCGTCCAATTCCGATAATATTCATTTTCTAACTTTTCTGGAACCAAAAACAGCAGAAAACATGCAGCTGGCGCTGTGGCTCTTGTTAATAGGTTAGTCCAAGAAAGTGTATAAGAAGTAATCCAAAGTATGGACAAAACATAAGAAATTAGATATAAAACAAGCATGGAACATCGAAAATTATAGATATGTTTGTAACGTATCAACATCCCCAAGCTTAACTCATGCTCATCCTCGAGTAGGTAAGTGATAAAAAGAAAGAATAATTTTTGAGGTGACATGCACCATCATAAACTTGATCAAAGTATTTGTAAAACATTGATAGCTGAGATCATAGTACTTCAACATAGCATGAAAGACAAAGTTCTAACAATAAGACATAGCAACTATGTTTTAACATGAAAAGGCACAAACAAAAGATTCATGAATAACAATGATCTGTAAGACGTTTCTTTGTTTCACATAAAGAAAACATAACATAGTGGCATTCAGCTTGTCCCTCATAGTGTATCAAAACATAAATGCATAGGACACCTTCAAAGTTCATAAGGGTGACTAGATACAAATAGTTTAAGAACAAGCAATATCAAAGTTATGCATCAATCAACAAGTTTTGGGACAATGCACATTAAACTAAGAATGACCACTATGCTCTCTTAATACGTGCATAAAGATAGAAGATGGAAACTCAACATAAAAGTAAAAGAAAGGCCTTCATAGAAGGAAGCAGGGATTCAAGTCTCAGAAAGAGCTTCCAAAAGTTATGGTACTTATTAGCTTTCAGCTCTCATTGCCCCTATCATAAGCATCTTTAAGTGATTAAGGTTAAAGTGAACAAACTATGGAGTATATGCTTGACAAAGTATAAGTTGAAAATGTCATGTCCCTTGAATACGAGGGTCGCTCCTCATGCTACTCAAGTTTAGTTACCGGTAAGTTCTTGTCATAGTAAGTACATGTGTATCATAGAAAACCGCCAACGGGGTACCCCTTGCTCGATGCTACAGAAGAATCCCCATATGAAAATGACAAGGCAAGCAGACAACGAGCATCTCAGCAATCTTCTTATTTACCATGGGAAAATGGTGCTTTTTTCTATCTTTCCTCTTTTCTCATATCTCTTTTTTTCTTTTCTTTTTCTCTTTTTCTCAATATTTGACTCTTTTGTATAAGAAGAATGCTTCATAGACAGCTCATTATGGTTACGCTGCAGGTTTCCACCATGACAGCATGGATTAGACCGGCGGCCCAGGCATTTCTCTAACACACATACATAACTCCACGGACTTACAAGCTCCCCTTTCATTTCACACCAACGACATCCATAGACAAAAGAGCATGATATCAACTAGGTACAAAGTACAAGTGCAATGTTGAAAGCGTTCCCCATGACAGCATGGTTCTGCTAATGCCCAACATATAAGTGCAAGCATATACAACATAGATGACACAATGGTTCAAGTTTATTAAGGGCAAGAAAAGTAAAGTGTACCATCAAGTTCGTGAGAGCTTTAATCACTAGTTTTCTCATAACAAGTTTAATTTGGAAGGTAGATAAAAACATGAATATACTTGGAATAACATAAGCTAGTAGGTAGGTATGGTGTACTCTTTGGAATAGCTTGGTTTTATTTGGAATTGGATGCATGAGTGGAACTCACAATTGGTTATGGAGGCTAGCAAAAGACTGGGAGCGACCAAATAAGAGAGCAATAATGGCCATAATCATGCAAAGCGACAAAACATCATTAATTAAATCATAAAGTGATATTACAAGTCGAAAACTAAATGATCATAAAGGCTATGGTGACTTGGGATAGTCATAACATAGTGTGAGCATGCGCCAAGTCAACCCAAATAAAGCATCAAAGGAGAATACTACAATATTATGCTTTAATATGCTAAAACAACGCATGATTCTTCCAAGGCACATTAAGCAATCTCAATTGTTTATAACATGTCATGCTATAGCAAAAATCACTAAGCATAAAGCCAAAACAATATCAAGCATGACATGATAAAGTCTAAGTCACAGTCAAAAACAAGCTCCTTTTATACCACTTAAGCATGAACTTTTCCTACTCTTTTCCAATCCAAACCAACTTATTTGAAAGAACTCACCAAGATAATAATAAATAAAGATCAGTGAGCTTGTCTCACAAATCCAAAAAGAAGAACTAAAAAGTTCTAAGCTAAAAGCACAAGAAAAGTAAGGCTAAACCTAGTGCTAGCAAAAGAGAACACTCACAAAACAATAAGAATGAAAACTAGAGTGTTCTAAACAATGAAAGAAGAGTGTGTATCTCTCCAAAAGAAGTGATGGGATCCAACCAACTTATTCAAGCAAACTATGCAAACGAAAACTAAAAGAAAAAACAAAGACGCTCCAAGAAAAACATAATTGTGCATGAAACAATAAAAATAAGGTGTTTGGAAGAAACCTGAGATTTTTATTGATGAAGAAGGGGATGCATTGGGCATCCCCAAGCTTTGACGCTTGTACTTATTGGATATTTCTTGGGGTGACACGGGTGGCATCCCCAAGCTTGAGCTTTAGTCCATTCTTCATCTCATTACATCATTCTTTTCTTATACCTAAATTTTTTCCTTCACACAATCTTTATTAGCAACATTAGTGCACTCAAGTTAATAAGTCTCTAGGTTCAGTTCCAACACCAATAAAACTTCCACTAAAACACAAAACTGTAGCACTTCCCTCAAAAAGCTCAATTCCCCAAAAAGAACCAAAAAAGGAATCAATGAGAAGCAAATGCAAATAATGGCAGAAATCTGTCAAAACAAACCAGCAGTTAAAAAACAATTTTTTCGAAGACCGTTTGTTGCTCAAATCGAAAAGTGTTGAACTAACGAAAGTTAGATAACAACCTGGGGCAGAAGTACGAAAATTCACGCCTCAAAAGGACGTACAGAGATTTTACACGAATTTTTACAGTGAAGCACAAAAATCTGTTTCGGGACAGCAACTTTCCCAATCATTACTTCTTTCTCATTAGAGGTTACTCTTGGCACAAAAAAAGGATAAGGAGCAGTTATTACAGAAGTAATACCTTCCAAGACTCATCTAAAACTTTTGGGTTATCTCCTAATAAGTACTTTTCTTTAACGCCTTTAAGTTAGGCATGATAGTTTGAGAAGATGCTCATATAAGAAATATGAATTGAAGTAAAAGAGAGCATCAAGAAGCAAATTCAAAGCACATTTAAGTCTAACCCACTTCCTATGCATAGGAATCTTGTAAATAAACAAGTCATGAAAGCACAAATCAATAAGCATAGGAAAGCAAAACAAGTGCAACTTCAAGACTTTCAACATAAAGAGGTGAAACTTAATATTATTGAGATGCATAAAACCATGTTTCCTTCACTCATAATAAATTTTAGTAGCATCATGAATATCTATCTCTTAAGTGGGAGCAAATTCTTATTAATCGTAGTGGGAGCAAATTCAACAAAAATAGCTATCATTATTATTCTCGTCACCATAATCATCAAATATAGGAGGCATATTGTAATCATAATTGATTTTATCCTCAATAGTAGGTGGACTGAAAATATGATATTCATCATTGTAATCATCTTATATTGGAGGTATGGTATCATCATAAGCAATAGAATAGCTATCTTCCGAAGCTAGGGAACTAAAAGGATAATTTTCATGAAAACTAGCTTCCCCAAGCTTAGACTTTTCCATGGCATTAGCAATAATGGTGTCCAAAGAATTCATACTAACAACATTGCTATTAGCATGCAAATAAAGTTCCATAGGTTTCTTAATTTTCTCTTCAAACACTTCATGTCCTAACTCAAGATAAATACTATAAAGCTCTCTAATTTTGTTGTTGTTTTCCATTAAGACTAACTAATGAAAATAAGAAACAAAAAGACAAAATTGCGGAATCTAAAGGAAATAACTTCGAGCACTCACACCATAGGATGGGAGTACCTTTTACCTTACCTCCTCGGCAACAGCGCCAGAAAATAGCTTGATGTCTATGCACTTCTGTTCTTGTAGACAGTTGTTGGGCCTCCAAGTGTAGAGGTTTGTAGAACAGCAGCAAGTTTCTCTTAAGTGGATTACCCAAGGTTTATCGAACTCAGGGAGGAAGTGGTAAAAGGTATCCCTCTCAAGCAACCCTACAATCAAGATACAAGAAGTCTCTTGTGTCCCCAACACATCCAATACACTTGTCAGGTGTATAGGTGCACTAGTTCGGCGAAGAGATAGTGAAATACAAGTGGTATGGATATAAGACAACGGTGCCAGAAAATAGCTTGATGGCGCGGAAGAGACTAAAGGCAAACTGAAATAAAGATAGCAGCAAGCAAAGATGTAACAGATCTAGTTGCAAATGGTGTTTCAATGCTTAGAAACAGGGCCTAGGGATCATACTTTCACTAGTGAACACTCTCATATAAATATCTTCTCTTTATGATACTACTCTGAACTACTCTCCAGTTGGACACTCTAATCCACGGTAGGGCTATAACAGCACACCTCAAAGTAAGCCTTTCCCATTTAGAAAACCCTACACTGTTGAAATGGATTGTATGGGCACCTAGAGGGGGGGTGAATAGGTTCTACTTCAAATTTTAATGCTTTTTTAATTTTAGGCTTAACACAAAGGGTAAATTCTCTAGGTAAACTATTAGGAGGAATTTCCCTATATGCAAACCTATCTACTAGCGAGTAAAGGGCGAGTGGAAGAGGAACGAGTGAACCGTGGTGAAGTATGCGGAGACACATGATTTATTTTACCATAGTTCCTTCCTTGTTAAGGGAAGTACGTCTACGTTGGAGGGGTGGGCGGTACTAAGGCCACCACGCCAGAAAAGGCCTCACCCTGTTCTCCGATGGATCCCGCCACCAAAGGCCTGATCCACCTTTCCACTATAGGAACCCTTCGAGGCGGGTACTGGTGCCTTTACACAACTAGCAGGGCACAACTCCACAATCAACTTGGAGGCTCCCGTAATGACAAAAAGCTGCCACAAGGACAAGTTATCAATAACAAAGAACACGATCTAGAAAATGACAAGAATACTAGATTAGGGATTTCTCCAAATGAATGGAGAGGAGTTGATGCGCTTGATATGTGATGGCGATGAAGATTGTCTCCTCCTTTAATTCCCCCAAAGAGCGAAGCCTTAGGGTGGTTGAAGTGGGAGATCTAGTGAGAGAGATCTTGCAAAGGGTCTAAACAATTTCGAGTGAATCAAGAGTTCTGCTCGATGGGGAAGAAGGGGCTTTTATACCCCCTGCTCCCACAGAGCCGTTGGAGCCATTTGGGGTTGGATTATCCGGCCCAAGTGAGGGCCGGATTATCCGGCCTAGGGGAAACTCCGCTCCAGACTCGGATTATCCGACAGATAATCCACCCCCCATACAGAGCGTCGTGCCTTGGCTCCCTTTGGTCATCTTCTGGGGGCCGGATTATCTGGCCCCAATGCGAGGGCCGGATTATCCGGACAGGGGAAGAAAAACCGCCCCTGTTCGGATTTTCCGGGGAGAAAATCCGACCTCAATCAGAGCGTCGCGCCTTGGCTCCCTTTGGTCATATTCTGGGGGCCGGATGATCCGGCCCCCTGCGTGGTCCGGATTATCCGGACAGGGGAGGAAAAACCGCCCCTGTTTGGATTTTCCGAGGTGGAAATCCGACCTCAAACAGAGTGACGCGTCTTGGATGCCAAAGCCAAATGGGGTAGGCCGGATTATCCGGCCCCTGATGGGGGCAGATAATCCGGTCCCCCAAACACAGAAACATTTCCTGCACACTTGACACACATGAGAAAAGTCCATAGTATTGTTATCTAACACACAAAATATAGGGAACCATTAAATGTTCTTTCAATCTCCCCCTTTTTGGTGTTAGATGACAATACTAGGATTTGCAGGATAGATCTCAAGAACACTAGATTTAAAACATGAAAAAGACTCCCCCTCAATGTGTGCATACAAAAAAATGCATTTGATTATAAATACACACACGAGGGTAAAAGTCTATTCCATTGGAACAAGTGTGAAAAGCTCATACCACTGGTAGGGAGATAGATGAGTCCTTAGTGAATAATAAGAATATCCAATAATAGCCATAATGAGTGCCTCCCTTGATATAGATATATCCAATGGTCATAATGATATCCAATAAGATATGTGACTCCATATGTATGATCCACACGATAAATCCACAGCCACACAGACATAGTCTCATACAGACCAAACCAAACCAAATTAAAGTTCAACGCTAAATGGGCACAAGCGGAGATAGAACGACGAATAGAAAAAGTGCGAAAGCTTGTGCCTGACCCATGCAAATCCCCAGAGACCTAATAGAACTACTTCTCCCCCTTTGGCATCGAAACGCCAAGAAGGAAGAAGAGCGATGCTAACGCCCAAGGGATCACTCGTAGTCATCGTCCGCGTCCTCGTCCTTGTCCTCGGCCTCGTCCTCATCCTCAAGATCCTCGGTGTCATCATCCTCATCATCAGCAGTGTCCGCGGGAGGAAATAGGTGGCGCTCCAGCTCTCCATAGTTAAGCCCAGAAGAAGAGTTCCACCGAGCATACGGTGTGGGAGGAGTAGGAGCAGGGGGATCACCAGACGCACCGGACACATGGTGAAGGATGAGCTGCTGAGAGTGAGCCAACTCATGGCGCTGCTTATAAGCCTCGTACTGGCCCTTGCGAGTATCCACTCCCATGCAAAGAATGTTCCGTTGGAACCAGTTCAGCTTCTTGATCTCACGTGCAATGGGAGTCATAGGGGGCATGCGGGCACTAGCACGAGCATCCCTCATGAGACCCTCAGGAGCAGAAGAGGGGTGAGAGGTCTTCTGAACCTTGGTGTAGATCTTCTTTGCCTTGTGCACCACGTCAATGTTGAATTCTTCAGAGGGGAGCAGGTGCTTGATGAGCATCATAATGTAGGGAGCATACGGAATGGACAGTCTGTTGAACATAGCATCAGTCAATTCATGGTAGATGAAGTCCATCACATCCATCTTGTACCGCACGGACTCATCCTCGCACGAGGCAACCTCATGAGCAAAGGAAAGGAGATGGACAAGGTGACCACGGATGTTGTCATTGTTGCCTCCACTCGGGGTGATAGAGTCACGAAAGAGGCCTACCAAGGTAGCATATATCGGAGCAAGACCAGCAAGGGTTCCCACATTACAATTGTCCATCGTGCACGGAGAGAGAACTGCATCTTTATTGGGCTTCAGTTGAGTGATGATACGGTGGCCACTAGCCCGATCCCTTCCATAGAAATAGTACCCAAGCACCTCAGCAAACACTCGGAAATCAGCAGTCACAGGCCTGTCACGGGTCATCCACTTCATAGTGCGATGCTCATCACCATAGATAACCAACGTGGAAAAGAATTGCTTCACAACTTCAGAATCATAGGAGCACTAGAGAGCCATGAGATGGTGCAATCACATCCGCTCAGGCACATACATGGCATCAACAAGGTGGGGCTTCTCCAAAGCCTCAGCAAGAACCAGCGGGTGCATAGGCCTAATGTTCAGCTTGGCATATACATCTTCATATATCCTTTCTGTTCAGCATACCAAAATCGAGAATCCCCTAGCTCAGAATCACGGGGCAGGTCAACAAACAGATCATGGTGACGAATAGAGGAAAAAGTGATAGGGTCCATAGCCATGTAGTTGATCTTGGGCTCTTTGCCCTTCCTCTTGGACACACCCCTCCTATCTCTCTTTGCATGTTCAGCCATGCGTTTCTCCTCATTCTTTCTCCTCCTCAGCTCAGCCTCATCCACTAAGTTACCCTCACCGTCGTCCCGGAAGTATTTACCGCGAGGACGGCGCTTGTAGGTCTTGGGAGCACTAGAACCACCTATGAAGTGAACAAGGTCGATAGCAAGGGGATACGCATACACACAAGTCCAAGAGAGAGCGTAGAAGAGGTAGGCAAACAGTTCATAGCCCAATCCTACTCAATGCACACGAAAGGGCGAAAGTGAACCAGATTTTATTCTGTCAGGCCGGATTATCCGGCCCTGGCAGAAAATTTCATAAACGCCTAGATTGAATGCAAAGTAGATCGGGCCTTAAAAACTGCAAGCCTACGATCTATGCGAAACAACATCCTTCTAGACAACGTTCCACCCAACAAACAACACATCTAGCCAAAGATGGGGAGAGAGGGAGTTACCCTCACTCATTGGAGGAAGAATGCGGAGGAGAAGGTACCCGGAGGCGCGGAGAAGAAGATCTGGGGAGGCTCGGAAAATCCGGTGGCCGGAGAGGCTCCGGGGAGGGTGGGGAATGACAGGCGGCGGTTGGGGAGAGGGAGAGGGTTGGGGGACAATAGCTGGTCGTTATGAGCCCTTCCCCCTGACCCCTGCCCTTAAGAACAAAATCTGCCAGGACCGGATTATCCGGCCTAAAATCTGAACTTCTGTTACACACAGAGTCAGGCCCGCGCGTCCCCAAACAACACCCCCACAACGTGTACAAGGGACTTGTGTGCAAGAATAGATGGCCAAGGGGTAGGGAAAGGCTTAGGATTAAGAGAGCCAAACTGAGATGGTACTAAACACTCAAATTTGCAAGAATCAAAGCAACTAAAAGCCAAAGTTAAGTGTGATTCCCATAAAAACAAGAGAGGAGATAAGAACGATCAAGAAGAACCAAAAAACCCAACTCTTCTCATGGAAGAGGGCGGTGGCCGAAGCCACCTTGTAGGAGTGTATGGTATGACACCGTGAAGATATATCTTGGGTTCATGACCAATACTCATCAATAAGCTCACATATCACAAAATGATATTAAGAGAAATGATTTGATCAATTAGGACCGCACTCCCCCTATTTCCATGCCCACATCTAGACCAAATAAGACTTAGATGTACGAGTGAGTGCATGGGTAATCAAGACAAGCTCCTTGAATCAATGATATTTAGCTCATTCCTCAAATAGAAAAACCTTGCTTCATCAAGTGGCTTCGTGAATATATCTGCAAGTTGATTCTTCGTGCTCACAAAAGATAGATCAATATCACCTCGAGCAACATGGTCCCGTATAAAATGATTCCGAATCTCAATATGCTTTGTCCTTGTGTGCTATACCGGATTGTACGCAATTTTGATTGCACTTTCATTATCGCATAAAAGAGGCACTTTGTCACAATTGACACCATATTCCTTTAAAGTTTGCCTCATCCATAATAACTGAGTATAGGCACTAGCAGCAGCAACATATTCAGCTTCAGCGGTGGAGAGAGAGATACAATTCTGCTTTTTAGATGACCAACACACTAGAGATCTTCCCAAGAACTGACAAGCTCTAGAAGTGGATTTTCGATCATCCTTATCACCAGCCCAATCTGAATCAGTATAACCACATAGAGAGAAATTGGAGCCCTTGGGATACCATAGACCAAAGTTAGGGGAATGAACCAAATATCGAAAGATCCTCTTGACCGGCACTAAGTGACTTTCTTTAGGAGCTGCTTGATACCTTGCACGCACCCCCACACTCAACACAATATCGGGTCTAGATGCGCAGAGGTAAAGAAGAGAGCCGATCATGGACCGGTATACCTTTTGGTCCATATCTTTACCGTGGGGATTACGTTCAAGGTGACATTTTGTTTGCATTGGAGTGGCGACACCATTTCGACCCGTCATCTTGAACCTCTTGAGCATGTATTGGATGTATTTAGCTTGATTGATGAAGGTTCCTTCTCTAAGTTGCTTGAACTCGAATCGAAGAAAGAACTGTAATTCCCCCATCATAGACATCTCAAACCTGTTAGTCATAAGCTTTGAAAATTCATCATTAAAAGCTTTATTAGTAGAGCCAAAAATAATGCCATCTACATATAGTTGGCATACAAAGTGCTCCCCCTTAACCTTCTTAGTAAAAAGAGTGGGATCAATTTGCCCAACTTTGAAGCCACGGTCTAGCAACAGCTCTTTAAGGTGCTCATACGACGCACGTGGGGCTTGTTTAAGGTTATAGAGTGCCTTATCGAGTTTGTAGACATGGTTCGGGAAGTTAGGATCCTCAAATCCCGGGGGTTGCTTTACATATACCAACTCATGTAGAGGACCATTAAGAAAAGCGCTCTTAACGTCCATTTGCTGCAATTTAAAGTTATTATGAGTAACATAAGCAAGAAGGATACGGATGGACTCAAGACGAGCCACGGGAGTGTAGGTTTCGCCGAAGTCAATGCCCTCAACTTGAGAATAGCCTTGTTCCACTAATATCGCCTTGTTCCTCACAACAATGCCATGCTCATCTTGCTTGTTTTTAAATATCCATTTAGTGCCGATAACATTGCGGCACTCCTTGGGCTTCTCCACAAGCTTCCAGACCTTGTTGCGCTCAAAGTTGTTCAATTCTTCATGCATAGCAACAACCCAGTCCGGGTCTTCAAGAGATTCAAATACTTTCTTGGGTTCCACCATTGAGATGTGAGCTTGATACTCACCAAAACTTGCTAATTCCCTTCTTGTGGAAACCCTTAATCGAAGATCACCTACAACTTTCTCAAGAGTATGACCCCTTAACTCAAGGTTCCGATCAGCACGATCCTTGCGAAGAAGTTCAATAAGCTTGTTGTCTCTTGGTGGAATAGTTTCATCACTTGAGTCTTCGTCAATGGGGCCGGAAAATCCAGGGTCTGCCGGAAAATCCCGTGGTTGTAGCATGTTGAGTACGTGTAGATGAGGGCTCTTCATGAGTAGAGCATTGCCCTTCCCGATCCGCCACAAGGGGTTCCTCAATGGGGCGGAAAAATCCCACACCCATTCTTCTTATGGCATCTTGGGGTATTTCAACATCTGCATCACAAACATCAACTTGCCCCGCACAGGAGCCGTCATTTTCTTCGAACACCACACTACAAGATTCTACAACAGTTCCGGAGTGCTTATTGTAGACTCTATAAGTGTGGGATTCGGCACCATAAACAACAAAAATACCTTCTAAAGCCTTAGACTCAAATTTAGATAAACAAACTCCCTTGATGAGAAAGAAACACTTACACTCGAATACCTGAAAGTATGAGATGTTTGGCTTGTTACCGGTAAGTATTTCATATAGAGTCTTGTCCAAGATTTTATGGAGGTATAGCCGGTTGGATGAATGACAAGCGGTAGAGATAGCTTCAGCCCAAAAGTTATATGGCGACTTGAATTCGGCTAGCATTGACCTTTCCATATCCATAAGAGTCCGGTTCTTCCTCTCGCCAACACCATTTTGTTGAGAGGTGTACGCAGTAGAATATTGATGTCTTATCCCCTCTTCACTTAGGAACTCATTTAAGGTGTAGTTCTTGAACTCGGAGCCGTTTTCACTTCTTATTACCATAATAGGGACATTGTGTTGATGTTGAACCTCGTTGGTGAAGTCGATGACCGTTTGTTGAGTCTCGCACTTCAACTTGAAGAAATAGACCCAAGTGTATCAAGGCAATACTTCTTCCCACTGAGGCTTGCATGAGATGGAGGTCCAAAGAGGTCCACATGGAGGAGCTCCAAGATCCTTTTTGACGAGATAATAGTCTTCCTTCGATGAGGAGAGTCATGCATTTTCCCTTCAACACAAGCCCTGCAAACACGATCTTTGGCAAAGGAGACATTTTCTTTTAGTCCAAGGATGTGGCCACCCTTGTGGAGACTTTGCAAAGTTCTCATATTGACATGGGCTAGTCGGCGATGCCATAACCAACTCGCGTCAGCCTTTACGAAAAGACACATCGGGCCTATAGTGGTTTTCCCCGAAAAGTCCACCACATATAGGTCATTTTTGACATATCCCACGAAAGCGACTTTTAGAGACTTGCTCCACAAGAGTACCACCAAATCAGCATCAATAAAAACTGCAAAGCCCATCTTACCAAGGGCGCGAACTGAAATTAAAGTGTACCCGAGGGTCTCAACAAGCATGACGTCCACGAGAGAGATAACGTGAGCCACCACGACTTTGCCGAGACCCAATACCTCAGATTTTGACTTGTCACCATAGGAGACGGTTATATGATCATGATTTGGCCGCATCTCCGTGATGATCTCCTTGCTTCCGGTCATGTGACTCGTGCATCCGCTATCGAGTACCCATTTAGACCCACCGGAAGCATAGCCCTGCAAGAAGGTTACTTCCTTGTTTTAGGTACCCATTTTTCAATGGGTCCTCTCATGTTAGTGATAAGGGTCTTGGGGACCCAAATAGACCAAGGAATGTAACAATCATAAGGACCTACATAACTAGCATAAACATCACCATAATGATCACAATATAGCTCAAAGTTAGGATTGTGAGCCCCTGCAAAACCATCATAATTAGACTTGTCATTGGTGGTGGTGCTAGTCTTTAGTTGAGCAGTCTTGCTCTTCTTCTTCTTGTTTTTCTTGTTCTTTGTCTTGGGAATATAACCAAGACCTTCTTTTCCACTATTTGTCCTTTGCTTGCTCAGTATCTCATCTAAAACTTCTTTACCTTTGTGTTGAGAAACTCTTGCAAGTTCTTATTTTCCATAATATGATGTGGAGGTGCTTGGCACATCATACATCTTCAATTGAGTTTGGAGCTGGTCATGAGACTCATTTAGAGTAGAGTGTTCACTCTCCAATGCGTTGTGAGCAATGTCAAGTTTATCAAACTTCTCTGAGAGTCTGGCATTAGCAGCCCCAAATTCAATCTTTCCTTTCTTTAGTTTCTTTACCTTTGCAAGAGCATTGTCACGTTCTTTGATGAGCCGAGCCACAACTTCTTCATGTGACTCCTCAATGGATTCGAGTCTCTCTTCCAAATATACTTGAGCTTCCTCTTCTTCCAAGGCATTCTTCAAAGAAGCTATCTCTAAGGCATCTTCTCTTTCAATTCTGCCCTTTTCTTCAAGAAGATCTTCGGCTTGAGCAAGTTGACTCATAAGAGCATCAAAATGACGTGTGTGCTCACCTTGCAAGTTAGTGAAAAAGTTGTCCAAAGCAATAACCTCTTCTTTCATTTTTAGACTAGTATGATCATCCATATCCATATTTATGTTAGTCTTAGGAAATGAAGAGCTAGACGTTGATACCTCTGACCCTCTTGCCATAAGGCAAGTGACGTTGTTGTTGACGATGTTCTTGTTTGGTGAGTCGAAGAGAGATGATGGAGTCGATGTGGTGGCTATAGCAGCCACCTTGCGAGAACTATCTTCATCCTCTTCATCTTCACTTGCAGAGGAGTATTCTTCTTGTGCCACCAAGATGATCTTGGGTTTCTTCTTGTATGGGCCATTCTTTTTGATAAATGGCTTCTTCTTAGGCGCCTTGGATTTTTCTTTAAGAATGAGCCTGCCACCATTGTCTTCTCTATTTTGATACGGACACTCGGCTACAAAGTGCAGCCTATCTCCACAATTGTAGCAAGTTCTCAGTTTTGGGCCACTTTCTCTTCTTCCACTTGACCCATTATTGCGCTCGAGTTCTGACTTGGCCTCTGCAAGATCCTTCCAAAAGTTCCTTCTGTAGAACGCCATGTACTAACCATGAGCATGTTTGACTTCATCGGGGCAGTCCATGGAGGTACCCTCAAAAGCTCTTTCGTCCTCATCTTGCTCAACAACATTAGCCTTTAGAGCAACATTGACCCCCTTTTGCATTCCAATGGCACGGGCACGGGCATCTTCAGCGCTCTTTGCAGCAACATTGAATGATGCCATTTCTTGCATAACTTCATTGGATGTCATTTGATGGTAGTTGTGTCTACCTTGAAAGCTCTTCAAGTCCGTTGGATCGAAGGGCATTAAAGCACTCACATATTTTATTTTTATCCAAGCATCATCAATGTGAGTGGCTCCATGCTTTCTAAATGTTGTTGCAATGCCCTTGAGTCTTCTATACATGTCTTCATGGTTTTCACCATCCAACAAGTAGAATCCTTCAGCTTCATTACTAAGGGAATCATACCGATTCCTTCTCATGCTTTCATTCCCAATAAAGAGATCAGTGAGGGCATCCCAAGCTTCTTTAGCTGTGTTGAGATGTTCAATGTGGGGCATGTCCTTAGAACCCACACCAAGCTATATCATGTGGAGAGCCGTAGAATTCAATTGGTTGTCCACAACTTCTCTTCTTGTCAGGTTTGTATGATCTCCAATATGAAGACCCTCTTCAATAATCCTCCAAAGTTCAATAGAAGAGCTGCAAACATGAGACTTCATTAAACATTACCATTGATTAAATGAGGATGCAGTAAGCTTGGGAGGATCACCCCTATTGTTTATATGAGGATGAGGGATAGGTGGGTTGGGGGAATATACGTGACGAACCTCACTATATTCCTCCTTACCACTTCCCTTCTTGGAAGTGGAACCATTATGTTTTTCACCTACCACTTCTGAAGGGGTTCCGCGTATGAAAACAATAAAAATTTACACTATGCCCCTGAACCCCTGAAGCTGCCAGGACCTATCTATTAGTAATATAGTAATGGGAGGGGCTTTTCGCGAACTTACCCTTAAAGACCGAAAAGCGTTGTCAACGCTCAGGAGAGCATGGTTGATGTAGACGAGCCGAAGCCGACCTCAAGGTCGTGATGAAGTCCTTGTGCTCCTTGGCTCCAATGACTTGAGTGCCTCAAGTGTGACACCTCATGGGGAGTTACACACGTCTGGTGCCTGACGATGACTCCCGCTTCCCCGATCCAGCAGCAGTTGCGGAAGTAGAGCTCCCGGATCCGAATCCCGCAGCGCGACGACGCTCCACGGTGAAGATGTCTCTCGCTCGCGTAGTCCAGACTTGGGACCACGGTCACGAGAGAGAGAGGGGGGAGAGAGAAAATACCAATTAGAGGTCCTCCCAAAAGTGGGGAGACCTTTATTGATTATTGGTGTATTTATCTTGGCCAAATACCCCACTATATATAGGGGAAGGAGGGGATACACCCTCCCTCAAAGTCCCGGGATGGGACTCAAGGAGAGGAGGGGGTGGCCACCGGCCACCTAGTGGGCCCCACGCAGGGGGGGGGGCTAGGCCTAGCTGGCCAGCCCCCTTGGCTCCTCTCCCTCTCTCCTTTCCCTAATGGGCCCTCTCCCTCCGGAAATTGGCCCATTAAGCCTTTTTGACCTTTAATTGATTTTCTCTTTATTAAATAATTATGAATAAATGATTAAATCAATATTTAACATTCATTCACATATTATTCAACCTCCGTGGCCATGGAACACCTTCCACCTCCACTTCGGACATCCTCCGGACTTACCGAAACGCTTTCGGTTTTCTCCCTTCTTTTCTTCGGTGATTCTACCGATCATATAAACACTATCTAAGCATCATCAAGCCCTTAAGCGTGATACCCCATGGTTCGGGAACACTCCAGACATCGTCGGGACACTCCCACACTAATGATCGACAGAGGGACCTGGATGGCAATGTGACCCCTGTGCGTTCCACGATGATCTTTCGTCGTTTGAACCAGGACAGTCATGTCTTATTCCCTTTGTCACTCGATACTTGCATTGCCCGAGATCTGATCAATGACATCACCATGTTGTGTTCAATCTCGTTACTGAACACGCTACTTGACTCGTTCCGACAAGTGATATCCCCGTGATCAAATCACACGCTGCGCAGCTATTGGATATAACATCTCCGAGTGGGCCCTTGAGTATCTTCCCGTCACATGGACGGTCAAATCCCGCTCTACGGTTTCCTCCGAGTACCTGAACACACCTTTATAACCACCGTTTTACCAGATGGCGTTTGATGCTATCTAAGCACTCTTGGGAGACAGTGATTGATATAGTCTCACGGTCTAAGGAATAGTCTATGAGGATCCATTTCTAATCATCGTAAATGGAACTTTGTGACCTGATCGGGTCACGATGTTTAGGTTGAGTATTGGTTAATCATCTCATTCATAGAATGAGATGACCTCATTTCCAACTGGCATAAATGCCACATGATCAGGAAACATGATCATATGTTGACCACTGAACCAGTGACTAGAGTTTCACTGGGAACCCCTGGTTGTTTGTATATCACACGTGTATTGATGTTTCCTCTCAATACAGTTATAGCATGATATAAAACTTAATCATAAACTATATGAAATATGATAATAGTCCTTACTACTATTTGTCTCTAGGGCATATTTCCAACAATCTCCCACTTGCACTAGAGTACAAATACACTAGCTGCAATTGTTCTCAATCATTGGCACCATATACCCGGCACCCTGAACATGCTTGCTCATGGAAGAGGTTGAGTCTTGGGTCTATACTTTACAGTCCCAAATCCTTTGCAACTTACTAATGTCACCTGGATTGACATTAATACTCTATCATCACATGATAGCATCTGTGTGTATGCATCGTTGCTATGGCAGCAGAACGAGGCCTGATTCCAGGAGCCTACAATGACGTTAGATCAACCTCGAGCGCTTTCTCATGGGCACTATGCCCTGGGACACATCATTCTACGTTAAAAGCGAACTAGCCCCGCCATAACATTATACAACACTTTAGATGGTGCCCTTATTATTATCAAAATCCCGTTTCAAAATCCCTTAAGGAATACTACATAATATCATAATACACCTATTATCAACTTTCGCATTTTATAAATCATTATTTATAAGTATTTGCGCCTTTATTCTTAACATACTTAAGAATTACTCCTATAAGCTCCCACTCAAAATATGTTCCTACATATTTGAATTTGAGTCTTATATTGCTCCCACTCAAAAATATGTCAATCACATATTGTTTCAGGAAGACTTTCATAGCTCCCACTCAATTTTATGCAAATTGCATATCCACTCACTATTTTGAACAACTTCAAAATCTTTGATCAAATATCAAACTTGGAGATTTACTATGAGATACTAGTACTTTACTAGTTTTTAAATCCACTAGACATTTAGCACATCTGAATCAAATTCATTTGAGTTTGTTCAACACTTGAAAAATTGTGCTTTTGTCATTCACCCCCTTTTCCACTATGGCTTTGCAGTCATTTGGGAAATTCCAAGTAACTCCTTTTACTTGTGAGATTCAGCAACGAATTGCTTTCTAATCTCAAGTGAATTTTTCTTTTAGGATTTCTCATAATTCTAGTTCACCATTATTTCCTTAGTAGTTCGTAGGTATGTCATATTCCAAGAATCATGACAAATGATTCACAAATGTCCCCATACTAGATATAGACTACATATTGAATCCTACTTCATGTAGTGAAAACACTAGTGGGGAAAATACAATGATCAAAATCATTGATTCTTTCCTTCTGTGAAGAGAATCATTCAGGAACATTGTTCGTTGCGCTTCTCAACACTCTGATGCAGGGTTTTGAATCCTCATCGTGTCTTACACTAATTTCCATTTTCTTCATAATTGAGAAACATCACTAGAAGTGAGCTTTCTCAAGAATGCACCAAAATCCAAGCAATACAAGTTTTGCTTTCCTTTTGGTTTTGGCTATGGATTTCGTATTCAAAGTTTCCAATGAATACACTACAAGGACTTATTTGCTATTGTTTTGTTTATATCGAATAACCCCAAAACTTTCACGAATTCAAATGGTTCACTGCATTCTAATTGAGTGCCAACTATTTCTAACTAATGGTCTTACATCTACACTACAACGATTTATTTGGTGCCCTCTATTCAACCCCTTTGATATCTAATATCACATTGTGATGCTCTGCATTTTGACATTTCAAAACGCTTTGCGTTCCACAATTTCTTTTATGCCATTCTTATAAGTTCGAATTTCATTACTATTGATCAAATCATAGTAATTAGATTCTCTTTCATATTTGTACCCTTTGTTGATGAAACATTTTGATCAAATCAAATAGTTTCATATTCATGTTTCCGTTGGTAAACTACTTTACACATTTAAACAATCATACAATGATAATTACCATCTTTGTTAAAACACAATACATCGAATATGTACTTACTTTTAACAATTCTATAAACACTTTGTATTCATGTAATACATGGTGTTCAAGTTATTTTGCCGAACTTAGGCATGATTTATATGTGATAAGAAATCGAATGACTTTCACATATTATCATTATAACTTTGAATTCAAACAATGGTTTCATTCATTTAATGAAATATCATTAAGTTGGGTATTTTAAACAAGGCATTTTAATGTTTTACAAATGTTCATGCATTATCAATTAGTTTCAAACAGTAAGGATAATTCACACATAATCAAACAAGATATGAACACGAATAGAAATCATTCATAAAAGTGGAACAACCGTTTGTTACAAACTGATATGAATAATCGTCTCACGAAGTGTGAGACAAACTAAAGAAGTTCAAATCTCTCGATTACATTAATAATCCTAAAACACAAACTAAATGATAAATGTCGAGGGAGAGTGTCGTCGGCCATCATCATCATGCTCGCCAACACGCAATGTCACCTCCTCTCTAGCAAGCACCTCTCATGCAGAAGGACCTGTTTTCAGTAAAACAGAACAAGTATCAGATATACTTAACACTGCAAATGTGTTTGCAAGATTATAACATTTATAAAACTGTATATATCAAATATATACCTTAGTCGTTGATGACCTGAGCGACATCTGGTTCAACCAACACATTCCTGAGATGTGTCATGAACCAGTGGAACTCCATTGTTTCCGTGTCGCCCCTCATTACGCAAGTCCTGACTTGTGCTTGGTAGCAGCGACCGTAGCACATCGGCGTTTGCAAAAGAGCCCATAATCCAGACGTCCAGGAAGTATGCAGGCCTCATGTACACATCATAAATGCGCTCCAAGTGGTCCTCCAGTGATGAGTTCTCCTCCATCTTAATGGAGAGGAAGTCTCCCATCAGCTCATGCTCCCAAATGCGTGTCTGCTCCACGAAATGTGTCCTAAGCTATAGCATTACCGAACGAGGGTTGACATCATCCATGAAAGGCCACATCTCGTCCACCATTCCGAAACGCATCACAACTGAAATATAGGAGGCCATCTCACGACGGAGATAGCGGTCTTTCCGCTCCTCTGGGGTCTCAAGGTCCGTGGGCTGATCCAAATCCATCCCGTCGAGTATGTAGTCGACCATGTCGTTCTCGCTAAGGAGAACATGGAGACTGGCAACCCAAATGGAGAAGTTCAATCCATCTAATCTGAGCTTCTCTCCTTCTAACCATTCAATTGTCAACACGAAAGGTCCCATCTACATTTATAATTGCAAAATGAATTTAGACTAAGTTTATAATTAAATGAGTTAATGATAACTCCACTCAGGAACACCTATCCCCAAAAGGGTTCCTAGTGATAACACGACCCCTATAAGCCACATCTCCCCTGCTCATCACGGCCATCAATGTGGGTTCAAGGGTGGACACTAAACGTTGGTCACATCATTCATGCGACTCGTGCTCGATCTTTCGACCATCCGTGTTCCAAGGCCATGTCTATACATGCTAGGCTCGCCAACTCAACCTTAGTGTATTCGTTGTGCAACATGGCATACACCCACTGTATGCGAACGTAGATATGTCTGACACCCGATCATCACGGCCTGCCTCATACTAAAGAACTTTCTTGGTGGTGCACACTAAGGGGGAACACAATCATTGGTAATTTTAACAGGGATCATCTTATTAGGCTACCGTCGAGTATCTAATACTAGCACACAATAAGATATACAAACAATAACATTGAATGTAAATGCTATGTGATATGGTCCTTCACGTCATGATCTCCATCCGCCATTACCGGGGTCCGACGCCAGGGTTCCGGCGCCGTAGACAACAAGGTACCGGTGTCTTCCCGACGTGGTAGTTCGTCACCTCCGTGACTATCTACTACTATGCAACAAAAGGTAATCACTTTACCTTTGCCACAACCATATCACAAAGCAACGCCCCCTGCAAAACAAAGTTAGACGCCTATACTTTATCTTTGCATGTTTTACGTGGCTGAATGGGCTTTCGTGCAAGAACCGTTCTTACCTACAAACTTTCAGCACAACGCTGATCAAGTAGTTGTCTCTACTACACCCCTTTCGGGGCCCTCTGTTGCAAATGGAATACCAACTAATGCGAGAGAGACAGACACCCCCCTAAGCCACTTTATACGGTACAAGCCGTATGTCAAGCGTGGACCAGTCTCGCGAATGAACGCGTAAAGTCGGTTGGGGGGCGCTTCATCAAGCATTACTATGGTATACACAAGTACACGTGGGAGGGTAACAACTAAAAGATCAACGCCCACGTGCTACATCTCGTGTGTTCTACCCGTACTAGCATTACTACGCATAGATCTAGCTCTGATACCACTGAAGGGGTTCCGCGTATGAAAACAATAAAAATTTACACTACGCCCCTGAACCCCTGATGCCGCCAGGACCTATCTATTAGTAATACAGTAACGGGAGAGGATTTTCGCGAACTTACCCTTGAAGACCGAAAAGCGTTGTCAACGCTCAGGAGAGCGTGGTTGATGTAGACGAGCCAAACCCGACCTCAAGGTTGTGATGAAGTCCTTGCGCTCCTTGGCTCCAACGACTTGAGTGCCTCAAGTGCGACACCTCGCGGGGAGTTACACACGTCCGGTGCCTGATGATGACTCCCGCTTCCCCGATCCAGCAGCAGTTGCGGAAGTAGAGCTCCCGGATCCGAATCCCATAGCGCGACGGCGCTCCGCGGTGAAGATGTCTCTCGCTCACGCAGTCCAGACATGGGACCACAGTCACGAGAGAGAGAGGGGGAGAGAGAAAATATCAATTAGAGGTCCTCCCAAAAGTGGGGAGACCTTTATTGATTATTAGTGTATTTATCTTTGCCAAATAGCCCACTATATATAGGGGAAGGAGGGGGTACACCCTCCCTCAAAGTCCCGGGGTGGGACTAAAGGAGAGGAGGGGGGAGGGGGTGGCCGCCGGCCACTTAGTGGGCCCCGCACGGGGGAGCTAGGCCTAGCCGGCCAGCCCCCTTGGCCCCTCTCCCTCTCTCCTTTCCCTAATGGGCCCTCTCCCTCCGGAAATTGGCCCATTAAGCCTTTTTGACCTTTAATTGATTTTCTCTTTATTAAATAATTATGAATAAATGATTAAATCAATATTTAACATTCATTCACATATTATTCAACCTCCGTGGCCATGGAACACCTTCCACCTCCACTCCGGACATCCTCCGGACTTACCGAAACCCTTTCGGTTTTCTCCCTTCTTTTCTTCAGTGATTCTACCGATCCTATAAACACTCTCTAAGCATCATCAAGCCCTTAAGCGTGATACCCCACGGTTCGGGAACACTCCAGACATGGTCGGGACACTCCTGCACCAATGATCGACAGAGGGATCTGGATGGCCATGTGACCCCTGTGCGTTCCACGAAGATCTTTTGTCGTTTGAACCGGGACAATCGTGTCTTATTCCCTTTGTCACTCGATACTTGCATTGCTCGAGATCTAATCAATGACATCACCATGTCGTGTTCAATCTCGTTACTGAACAACGCTACTTGACTCGTTCCGACAAGTGATATCCCCGTGATCAAATCACACGCTGCGCAGCTATTGGACATAACTTCTCCGAGTGGGCCCTTGAGTATCTTCCCGTCACATGGACAGACAAATCCCGCTCTTGACATATATTGCCTCTACGGTTTCCTCCGAGTACCTGAACACACCTTTATAACCACTTTTTTACCAAATGGTGTTTGATGCTATCTAAGCACTCTCAGGAGACAGTGATTGATATAGTCTCACGGTCTAAGGAATAGTCTATGAGGATCCATTTCTAATCATCGTAACTTGAACTTCGTGACATGATTGGGTCACGATGTTTAGGTTGAGTATTGGTTCATCATCTCATTCACAGAATGAGATGACCTCATTTCCAACTGGCATAAATGCCACATGATCAGGAAACATGATCATCTGTTGACCAATGAACCAGTGACTAGAGTTTCACTAGGAACCCCTGGTTGTTTGTATATCACACGTGTATTGATGTTTCCTCTCAATACAGTTATAGCATGATATAAAACTTAATCATAAACTATATGAAATATGATAATAGTCCTTACTACTATTTGTCTCTAGGTCATATTTCCAACAACTTCATCATCCTTGGATCCGGTGTTAGCCTTATCCTTGGACGATGGTGTGGTGGCCTCAAAGGCGGATGGAGATGGGGCTATGGATGATGTGAGACGAGCGATCATTTGATTCATCTCCTCCATCTTGGCCTCAAAGGATTTCAACAAGGTTGTTTCCAACGTCTTGAGGTCATCCATTGTGACCTTATCCACAGCCTCATTCCCATTATCCTTGGTACCCATACTTCTCTTAGGAGGTTAAGCCTGAATCAAGAGCCGGGACTCTGATACCAATTGAAATGGATCGTATGGGCACCTAGAGGGGGGGGGGGTTGAATAGGTGCTACTTCAAATTTTAATGCTTTTTCAATTTTAGGCTTAACACAAAGGGTAAATTCTCTAGGTAAACTATTAGGAGGAATTTCCCTATATGCAAACCTATCTACTAGCGAGTAAAGGGCGAGTGGAAGAGGAACGAGTAAACCGTAGTGAAGCACGCAGAGACACAGGATTTGTTTTACCGCAGTTCCTTCCTTGTTAAGGGAAGTACGTCTGCGTTGGAGGGGTGGGCGGTACTAAGACCACCACGCCACAATAGGCCTCACCCTGTTCTCCGATGGATCCCGCCCCAAAGGCATGATCCACCTTTCCACTATAGGAACCCTTCGAGGCAGGTACCGGTGCCTTTACACAACTAACAGGGCACAACTCCACAATCAACTTGGAGGCTCCCGTAATGACAACAAGCTGCCACAAGAACAAGTTATCAATAACAAAAAACAAATCTAGAAAATGACAAGAATACTAGATCAGGGATTTTTCCAAATGAATGGAGAGGAGTTGATGCGCTTGATTCGTGATGGCGATGAAGATTGTCTCCTCCTTCAATTCCCCCAAAGAGCAAAGCCTTCAGGTGGTTGAAGTGGGAGATCTAGTGAGAGAGCTCTTGCAAAGGGTCTGAACATTTTCGAGTGAATCAAAAGTTCTGCTCGATGGGGAAGAAGGGGCTTTTATACCCCCTGCTCCCACAGAGCCGTTGGAGCCATTTGGGGCCGGATTATCCGGCCCAAGTGAGGGCCGGATTATCCGGCCTAGGGAAAACTCCGCCCAGACTCGGATTATCTGGCAGATAATCCGCCGCCCATACAGAGCGTCGCGCCTTGGCTCCCTTTGGTCATCTTCTGGGGGCCGGATTATTCGGCCCCTTGCGAGGGCCAGATTATCCGGACAGGGGAAGAAAAACCGCCCCTGTTCGGATTTTCTGGGGAGAAAATCCGACCTCAATCAGAGCGTCGTGCCTTGGCTCCCTTTGGTCATCTTCTGGGGGCCGGATTATCCGGCCCCATGCGTGGGCCGGATTATCCGGCCAGGGGAGGAAAAACCGCCCCTATTCGGATTTTCCGGGGTGAAAATCCGACCTCAAACAGAGTGACGCACCTTGGCAGCCAAAGCCAAATGGGGTAGGCCAGATTATCTGGCCCTTGATGGGGGCGGATAATCCAGTCCCCCAAACACAGAAACATTTCCTGCACACTTGACACACATGAGAAAAGTCTATTGTATTGTTATCTAACACACAAAATATAGGGAACCATTAAATGTTCTTTCAATTATCACCTTGAGCACTAGATGGTTCCAACAAACACCACAATTTCATAAAGATATCCAACTCCAAATATAACTCATAACAAGTATTTGTAATCTCTAGCTAAGTGCCACCATGGTATGCACGCTGTCACTTTCACACACATGAGGAGAGCAGAGATCTATTAAAGCACTTGAGTAGCAAGGTAGATCTACTTGATTACAAAGCTCATGATCACAATATGATCATGCATAGAGAGAGAGAGATGAACACATAGCCACCGGTAGAACCCTTAGCCTCAAGGAAGAACTACTCCCTCATCATCATGGGAATCAGCAACGACAATGGAGATGGTGGTGGAGATCGATGGAGATGGCTCCGGGGGCACTTCCCCGTCCCGGCAGGGTGCCAGAACAGAGACTTTCTGTCCCCCAAATCTCCCCTTCGGTGGCGGCGGCGTTGCGGAACTTTTCGTGGCTGGAGGCTTGACTCTTTAGGGTTTTTGCATCGGGAGACATCGTATAGACAAAAGGGGAGGCCGAGGGGGTGCCTAGGGCGGCCAGACCACCCCCTGGCGCGGGCCAGGCTTGGCCACGCGTCCAGGTGGTGTGGAGGCCTCCTGGCCCCTCTTTGTCTCGTATTCTGGCTCCGTGTCCTTCTCGATGAAAAACTGACTTTGGCTTTTGTCCCGTCCAATTCTGAGAATATTCATTTTCTGACTTTGCTGGAACCAAAAACAGCAGAAAACATGCAGCTGGCACTGTGACTCTTGTTAATAGGTTAGTCCAAAAAAGTGTATAAGAAGTACTCCAAAGTGTGGACAAAACATACGAAAGTAGATATAAAACAAGCATGGAACATCAAAAATAATAGATACGTTTGCAACGTATCAGCACCCTCCTTCCAGGAAAGTGATTCAGGGATCAGGGTGCCCACCTTCCAGGGGAGATATGCGCTGGCCGCGGTGGAGCATAGGGCGTCCGGGCGGCGAAGGGCAGACCGCGAGAGCAAGGTCTCTAGTGCGGGAGCGCCCGTCGATTTGGTCACCCCAGCCGTCGATCTGGGCCTAAAAGCCAGGACCAACACAGGCGAGCTCGAGGGCAGCCACAACGTCTATGGCTCTTCCTCTGGTGGGACAGGGCGCAGCGTGGCCCGGTTTGCCTCCGACGAGATGGTCAACCATCGCCGCACCGGTCCAGAGCCGATTAGGATCTCCGCCGCCACTGTCCTGCTACATCTGACTGCTTTGTTCAAAAAGGGAAAAATGTGCCTCTGGTCCCTAGTTTGTGCTTCGCCAATGCGCGGGTTACCCAACTTCCGCCGGTCCTTTTCCTGTTTCCGCCACGCCCCTGCTTCCACTATCGTTCCCAACTATCGGGGCGGACCTGGTGGTGTATGGATCGATGATTTTTTTAGATGTGTCTGGATCGATTTTGGGGATGTCCATAGATGTTCGGTTCGAAAGAAAGGAGGGGAAAGACCGAACGAACCGGTACGATGGCAGGGTGCAGTAATATGTAATTTGGTGGAGGATAAAATCACCCAAAAAAGAGCTGATTGATAGAAGCGTTCCGTACTTTATTATTAGGTATAGATAACTCCCTTTTTCTTGCACGGATCATAGAAACCACCCTCGTCAGTTGTTTAGTCACATCCTCCTTAACCCTAACTCGGTAAAAGTTTTCTTCGAAATCATTGGATAAAGGTTCAGAAGCAATCCAAGTTCTCACTTTCGATGACAAAGATTTTAGTATAGGAGCATATCCAACAGGGAGGTCATGAATCTGGATCCATATATCGATCTTTTGAGAGATCCATTGTCGATGGTTTGGTAAACCCATCATACGGAACAATGGAAACATGATTTCTAGTGATCTTTGAGAGATCCATTGTCCATGGTCCTCCATCCATCACCCTCTCCCAATCGCCAAGATAGGAGAATTGGAAAGTATGTAAATTGTTTTCTAGTGATCCGGTCTTCACTTCCTGCGCCAAATCCCAAGCGGAACGCATGTTCTTAAAGAACCAGAAGCTTGAGTAGTCCACATCAATGCAAACCCTAGCTCTGGCCAACCATCTTGTAAGTTCTACCGGTGGCGGTCCTTCTTCCTCGAAGATCACATCATCCAGGTCATCCTCGCAGAGGCCCATCCTCTTCATCATCACTTCAATATCTTCTCCTCCCCCTTCACCACATGAATCCTTCACCTAGGTCGACGCCATGTTTTTTCCGATCACTAGGCACAAAACCCGATCGCACAAGACCCGCCGTCAAGATCCAGGACTGGAGGTTACCCGCTAGGACGAGATCAACGAGAGATACAGATGGATTGCCGTAGATCGGAAAGAAAGACTCAACGCCGGCGGAGCCGCGAGAGAAAGATAAATCCTAACTAGAGGGAACTAACATGCTAACAACATGCGCTCTTAATAACAAAACACATATGCTAGAAGGGGTCTTATCAATGGCAGAACACTGTTACCGTAAACTTAATTCTATATTTAGCTTGCGAAGCGACATTTATTATAGATCGGAGGAGGCGAGGTAGTTGGGCTATGAAGACAGACCGAGCGGGTAGTACATATGACCAGAAACAAATGATTTCCGATTATTAAGAAAAAACTGAAATCATATAATACAAACTTAAAGGTCAATCGATAGTGAGTACTCCCTCCGTTTAGAAATATAAGACGTTTTAACTTTATGAATCGAATGTATCTAGACGTTTTTTAGTGTATAGGTTCGCAGAGATTTGAAGTGAACCTATATACTAAAAAGTATAGATACATTTATTTCACAAAGCTTAAATATCTTATATTTCTGAAGGAAGGGAGTATTAGTCAAGTACTTTTTGACCTACATACATTTCTTTAGAAAACAAACAAACTAATGTAAACTTATCCGGGAAGTTCTTTTGATCCCCAACTCTAGTGCTCTCTACATATGAAAAATATTTAAAACTATATTTACAAGTTTTAAATATTTATAAAAAGAATCTTAAAAGTAGATAATGATCTATTCCATAAGCGTGCAAAATCTCAATTCAAAATATTCTGTATCATGAGCTACACAAAAATGACAAAGTTTTTTTTTTTGAGATTTGAAATCAGTATACTCAGATCTCTAGTTTTATTTCTATAGCTCAAAATACATTATTTTTAATTGATACTTCACAAGTTTTTGGTATACATCACTAGCTATATCCCGATTTATCTTCAGAATTTTTTGAAACTCGAAAATATGATTTAAAAAAAAATCTGAATAACTGGTGACCATGTGCACCAAATATCCGCTCAAACTTTTCCATGAATTTAACCTTAACATCTTACGCAATTTCTAACTCTCCTCTGAAAGTCTGAACTAGATTCGCAAAAAAAAGAAAAAAATAAACTCCTTTTAGCTTACCCTGAGGTCTGGCAGGAGGACATCGATCGATAAGCTCCGGACGAGTGGTGGTTCCTCTTAGCGCGCATGTACAATGGTTAAGAAGACCGTTTTATCTTAATTCTATCACGTAATCTAGATATAACTATAAAATATTTTTTAGTCTTATCTTTAATAAGTAGACATTCTAGATTTATGATGAGAGAAATTGTTGCTAAGAGTCTCTTAGCTAAGATAAGACAACATTTTTTTTCTCTCTACTCCATATCATGTATCATCGATGGTATTGTGATAATGTGACTAAGATATTACCATTGTACGTGCCCTTAGATGGGGCCCAGCTCGCAGGGGCCAAGGAGCCCAAAAGAAGCCTCGGGATTTCTCGGACAATCCGCGCCGGCGGCGGCTTCCGTGCGGCGACGACTCCCCGGCGGCTGAGGCTACTTTCCCGCAGCTGCGACTACTTCCTCCCGGCCGGAGCTTCTTCTTCCCGGCGGTTGCTACTTCCGCGAGGTTGCAGCTACTTCCCCGCGGTATCCTGCTACATCAACCGCCGGTTGCTACTTTTCTGCAGCAAGGTAGCCGTTCTTATCTCAAATCTCCCGATCTATTAAGTTAGTGTGATTTTCATTGCGATTCATGCTAGGAGAGGGGTGTTCTACCGATGTTAAACATTGTTGCTCGTCAGTATGTTTTCTCTGCCCGTGTGTGATGTAAATTTCCCTAGGCTTTTTTTCTAGGCCCCATGTCATGATGCAATCTGAAGGTAGTTCTAAGAAGATTTATCCTTTCAACACTAGACGTAAAGCATATGCAATCTCTAAAGGATGACACATTGTGTCTTGGGGTTACACCACAAGTTTTGTTGCACAAGTTCGACGAATTTGCGAACTACATGGCAGCTGTCTCTTTTCAGTACATGCATTGTTTGATGTGTGATAGATGTATGTTAAAAGGGTTGTAACATTTTAAGTAAACAAGATGGGTAGTTTTAATGTGGATGCAACATATTTATGTGTTACACATAGATGCAATCTCCCAAGGATGATATATTTTTCTTTCTCTTTTGCTGCTGCCCCCATACCTAGGTGAAAACTGTTGAATAGGAGTTTTTCTGTCCATCAGATGTAACATATGTTATAGTAGAATTTTTTTTCTATAGGTGTAAGAGCATCTCCAATCGGAGGCCCCAAACGACCCCCAAAGCCTTTTGGGGCAAGCCAGGTAGAAAACCGTGCGCAGCGGCGTGCCCCAAAGCACTTTTCGGTCCGGCGCGCCGAGGTCATTCCCGCTCCACAGGGGTCGTTGCGGGCGCTCCGGACACAACTCGTTAGCATCACAGCGGGTGGCGGCCCAACCCTATCATTGGCACGGTGGTTGGTATCCGTCATTAAATCCCATCGCCTACCTCCGGTCAGCGTGGTTAATTGTTGCGTCTATAGCGATTTGTCCCGTCGTCACTAAGATGCACGTGACGATGCGTGACGTGGCAGGAAAGAGCGCCGACGTTACTGTGCGCAGTCCGTTCACCTGCCGCAGGAGATAAGAGCGTGCACGCGCCACCCTCTCAACGCACTATCCACTCGCCTCTCTCTCCGGAACCCTAGCCACCGCTCGGGTACCACAGAAACATCATCATGTCAAGCAGCAGACGCACCCGTGGCACCACTGCAAACGGCCTCAGGCGGTGCAGCCTAACCATCGACGAGGCGTGGGCATTGTACCGTGTGCGGTACCCATGCCCGCCGGACTACCGCCTCCCAAGCGGCGGCTGAAGTATTGCGCCAAATGACATTGGCATCCTGCGGTGCCCAAGCCCGACAGCAAGGCCTGGTGGGAGCAGATCTGCGACCATTACGGTGGGTGGAGGGCATGGCAGACCGCGACAACCTCATCGGGTCGTCGAGCACCTACAACCAGGAGGGGCGCAACCGGTTCTAGGGTGTGCCTGGCCACACCTTGGATGCCGTCGTCCATCACATCAGGATCGGCGGCGATCACCTAGAGATGTCGTCACCACTGCCATCGCCACCACGAGCGCCAACACGGGCTCCACGAGCGGCCCAGTGGTTTGCAAGGGCATCGAAGGCAACGCCATGCTCGTCGTCTTCCGACGGGTCCACACGCTCCTCCGGTCGGTCCTCCTCGCGCCCCTCCCCCTACCCCGTTCCCAAAAAGGAGGTGAAGGAGGATTTTACACCACCACTGCCGTCGAGGCGCAACCCGTCGCGGTGCATCATCATTGGCGAGCCGCCCTTGCTCCATGCCGGAACATAAGGAGGAGGAGGATGCCCTGGCCACGTACCTCCGCCAGCAACGGCTCATGGCGACCGCGAATGACCCCGTGGACACGCCGGGTTATGGCTCGGTGTGGATGAACGCTGTGATCATTCACAGCGCTTGGCGCGGGACGATCGAGCAAGCGATCGAGGCGTCCATCCTTGAGTCCGGCGGGCAGATCGTCGACCTGAGGCACGACGACGTCATGGACGAGCCCACCGGCGGTGCAGGGCCAAGCGGCATCGTCAACGACGATCCATTGGACTTCAACATCTTTGACGAGTACTACCGCGACAACCGCCGGCGCCGCTGCGGTGGCCATTAGATTAGGTTTTTAGTTAAATTCCGTTTTAGTTAAATTTTGTTCGAACCTTGTAAAATATAACCAAGTTTGAATGAAATTTTAAATTTCTGCTTGTTTTGTATTTTTTTCAAAATTTTGTTTGAGGCACGTGATTAGGAACAGGCGTGCCCCAAACACAGCACAGCGCAGCGGCGTCCCTCAAATGATGAATCGGGCAGACGTTTCTAGGATCAGTCAGCGGAATAAAAACTTTAACCCTCTTGATGTCCCAAATAGCATGTGAGACTTTTATGTGCGTGTTTTTTCTCTTTCCTGTGATCTCTAAATGCTTGGATGGAATTAAGAGCTAATTATGCCCAATATGTTACATACATGTTATTCCCTGTGATTTAAGATGCAAATGTTCCTTTTTGTTTGAACTATGATCTTTTATGATTTCCAACATGTTACATGCATGTTATTCCCTATTTTTAGTAGATGCAAAGCATATGAAAATTGTTCCAACCATTTACTGAATGTTCACCATATGTTTACATGCATGTCACTTATGGATGTAAGAATGCAGTCCCTTACTTATTTTGTTTTTGTTGATATAAAGATGAAAAAACATGGGGTTTCTGTTCTATTATGTAACATATGAAACCCTTTAGGGCACTTATGTACATGCTGAACCTACCTAGGAACCATTAGGTTCCATGCAACTAACTAGTCTAACCAAATCCACTTCTTCAAATCATTAAGTTACACCAACTGATACATTACTACTTGTGCTTTAGTTTCCTACTTCATCTACATGGTGCTTTAGTTTACTGTTTTATCTAGTACATGGTAATGGAATAGTTACTACTTATGTATTTTTTCCTGTTGTTACTTTGTACTGAAATGTAAACAATTTTATCTGATTCAGTC
The DNA here is from genome assembly GCA_910589775.1 of Avena eriantha. Lineage (NCBI taxonomy): Eukaryota > Viridiplantae > Streptophyta > Magnoliopsida > Poales > Poaceae > Avena > Avena eriantha. Next base: position 391,502,007 of record OU342740.1, on the reverse strand, counting down.
ACTATTCAATTGCCAAACCCTCGAGTTGCGGCGAGCAGTGGCGACCTGCGCCACCAGACAATAACGCTCGAGTAGGCAAATGCCGCCAGGAGGAGGGCGAGGGGAGGGTGGCTGGACGGAGCAGGGCCACCCGCCGGCGACTGGCCACCAAGGCCGCAGCAAGGGCGCTCCATCTCACTCGTCACCGCCGTTCCCCTCCACCGAGATACCATCTGAGGTTCGTTCCCCCTGTTTTTCCTTTCTCCAATCTTCAATCCAGTGGGGACCAGGAAACTGAACTGAAATGTCTCCACCATCTGTAGAGGAAGAAGCTGAATCATGGGCATCAGCACGAGCAGCTGCAGCCCGCGTGGAGCCTCTCCGAGGGCCCCCTCATCGAGATCCTGTCTCGTGTGCCTTACAGTTCACTCTGCCGCTTCAAGTGTGTGTCAAAATCGTGGCTAGCCCTCTGCTCCGACCCCAAAATCCGCAAGAGGTGTCCGCAGACCGTGTCAGGTTTCTTCTTCTTACATGGCATGGACATCCACCACCAGTACTTCCGCAATCTGTCCGGGAGAGGTCCGCCTCTGGTAGACCCTTCTCTCCCTTTCCTGCGCGAGAGCTACGACCACATCAGGATCGAACAATGCTGCGGCGGCCTTCTCCTCTGCAGTTGCTGGAACGCACTTCCCGAGGGAAACAGATACGACTGTGTTGTGTGCAATCCTGCCACTGAGAAGTGGAGTGTGTTGCCTCCTGTGGAATTGCCGGGCCTAACCTATTACAGTTTGGGTTTCGATGCCGCCGCTCCCTCCTGCTTTGTGGTATTTGTGGAAATGAGCAATGTTTTCGGTGAAACCACAGAGATGGCGATCTACTCAACAGAAACTGGACGATGGACTTCCATGCAGAGCAACTGGGGCACCGAATTTCGTCTGGCTGATTTTTCAAGAATTGTCTTCTTAAATGGCATGGTACACTTGAGTTCCTCTAATATGATACTCACAGTTGACAGAGAGGGGAAGGCTGGCAGGAAAATTGAAATGCCACATGGCATGTCTTCCATTGGGCAGTCTCAGGGGCACTTGTATGCTTGGCACATAGATAACCATAACGATTGCAGACTCTCTCTTTGGGTTCTTGAAGATTATGCTACTGGAAAGTGGATTCTGAAGCTTACTGTGGATGTTCTGGGACTGTTCGGAAGACATTGTCGTAAGCCTGGTGAATACTACCAATTACTCACAGTTCATCTAGAATTAAATTTGATTTTCCTTACCGACATGAAGGGGATTCTGTCTTACGACATGGCTAGCCGGAATACACGTGTTCTCCGCACTCCCGAAGAACATTTTCTTGGCCTTGATGTACCCTATATTCCCTGTTTTGCCGAATGGTCAGCAGATGGTCACTGAATGAGTGCAGCTTCATCTACTTGGCTACCATGACACTAGTTTTGTTCATACAAAATCGATTGCTGATTACGGGCCTAATCTTCTAGTTTCCTGGTGCTGCACTGGTTATTTTGCAGCCAAGAATTTGTAAGCAGTCCTCCCACTGTATTTATCGATGAACCTAGTCACCTGATCTATTTGCTGTCATGTACTACTCCCTCCGATCCATATTACTTGTCACTAAAATGGATGTATCTAGACATGTTTTAGTACTAGATACATCCATTTCAACGACAAGTAATATGGATTGGAGGGAGTATTAATTATTGTGGTTACTTGTCAGCTCTTCATGTGGGGTCAACCTGAGAGTGTATTATCTATGCTTGTGATTCTTTGCATTTTCTCTTTATTTCCACTTATTTCATGCTAGTAAATATGTTTCATGTATCTTTTGTCAACCATCGATGCTAAATATATATTGCTGCATATACATAGAGGGTAAAGAAATGCTACTTTCTTTGCACAACATGTGTGGTCTTGGTGTCAAACAGTATGGATCTCAATAAGCATAAAAATGCAGTTGTTACTATCTTTTATTTACAGGGAGACTGGAAAGGACTTATCTAGGAGAAGAGAACAGCATTCCGCAATCCTCACTGGTATGTTTGTAGTAAGACTGAGGTAATATATCATACAAGTCTGCAGGTCGTCACTGTCACTTTGACACGCTAGTGCGTTCTTAGTTCTTTTTATTGAGGTGCCCATGTATTTTTCTTCTACTAGAATTCTGACTAGACTTTAATTGTTATTGACCAGTTTGTGTGGCTAATTTTCTAGACTTGTAAAGTTAAATGAAAAAGAAACAAAGAATCAAACAAAGTCTAATGTGGGCATGACTTCTGAATCATGCAAGTTCGTACAGTTACCTAGTTCCTCCGATCCAAATTAATTGACTTGGATTTGTCTAGATTCGGAAGTCAATTAATTTGGATAGGAGGGAGTACTAATCTTAATTTTGAGCCCTGCTATTTGCTAGAAGCTGTGTATGATACTACCTCCGACCCACATTAGTTGAATTAGATTTGTCTAGACTTGTTTTAGTGTTAGATACATTCGAATCTAGAAAAAACAACTATTTGGGTCGGAGGTTGTAACATTTCTAGCAATCAGAACATATAAAGTCCTTTACTTATACCAGATGTTCTAGACTACAAACTTTAACATGGTGCATTTTTTATGGTTTTTTATTTTGCTGGTTAGCTGTTGAGAATTTGTAAGGAACCCTCCAATGGGGTACTGTTCAGTTACAGGAACGAACCTAGCCATTCATCTATTTTCTTTCATTTCATGTAATCCCTTATATCCAAAATGAGTGTCGGAGACATAGTACAAACTTTATAATAAATTAGTACTAAATCACTGACACTTATTATTGATTGGAGTGAGTACTAATTATTAAGGTCTTTTGTGGGGCAAATTTTAGAGAAACATTATCTATTGTAGGAAGCTCTTTTTGTTTCATTTATTCATGCACGTGTCTTCAGTATGAAACTATATTTCTGCATTTCCTCGAAATATGCTTTTGTCCCGCTTTATAAATAAAGCATCATCCAAGTACAATGAAGTTTCACATACGGACTAGACGCTGCATGCATCAAAGAAAAAGAAAAACAACGTCCGCTCCGTTTGGAGCCTCAACACAAGACAACCAAAGGAGAAAAAAAAGGAAAAAGGCAGACGTGAGACAACCCCCTGAGGCGAGGTCGATGGGACGCGAGACAACCATGGAGACGAGGTCACGGGGGATCAGGGGCCGAGAAGTGATGCTCCATCACTCTTAGAGCCCGAAGAGTGTTGTTCAATTGCTCCCGGTCATGCTGCCTATACAGAGGGTACCACTACAAAGGATAGACAAGAAAAGAAAAAATGGAGCAGAAACGGAAAATCCCTTTTGGCTCACGGGCGTATTTACAACCATTGTGAGAAAATATATCATGAAATGTCAAAAAAAATGAAAACAATGTCTACATGTACATTCGAATTCACAAGATTTTGGGATGAAACAATATTTTATGTGTCATGTATTAAAAATAAAAATTCTCCAGAACTCGCTGGCCCGACGAGACTGCCTGGAGGTGCTGGTGACGCGAAGCCGGGGTTGCAAGTTGTCGAGGTCCGCGCCAATCTATGAAGGACTAGATTTAGGGGTGCGCCTTGGCGCATGACCCCGTAAAATTCGTATTGTATAACGATGATAAAAAACGTCATATTCATACCAAGCATAAAGTTTTGTTTCATAACAAACACGTTGCATGAAAACATTACTTTTCACAAAAAACTAATTATCATTTGCCCGTGAAATTCGTATTATATATATGGTGATAAAAAACGTTATATTCATACCAAGCATAAAATTTGGTTTCATAACGTACACGTTGTGGTGAACTCAAATGATAATTTGTTTTTCCTCAAAAGTAATGTTTTCATGTAATGTGTATGTGGCGACCGCGGTGATACCATGAGTTCCGCAGGAGGCGACGACGGCCCGTACCCGTGAAGGCATGGTCTCGCGTCCGAGATAGCTACGCTTTCACGCAGGAGATGTGGAGGCGCAATGAAAGCATGAAAGGGCTCCCAGAGGAGGCATGGTAGCCACAACCACGAACCTTGTGCTAGCCGATCTCGATGTAGATGTCGTTGATTTTTCTAGATATATATGCACCAAAACGCTTAGAGGGGGTATGCTTCGTGGTCTTCTCAGAGTTGATTGGGCAGGTGTCCGACTTGTTGCCTCTTGTTGCAGCCCTGCCGATTGATATAGATAGACGAACGAAATAGTGTGCCTAAGATTGATCTGAACATTATTTGGAAACTCTACTTCAGCTTCTTCTTATGCAAATTATAGTGGCAGACGTTTTGTACTGAGAAACGCCGGTTTTGCTTCCAAAACCCAAAACTGGAGATAAGCTTTCAGATCCCATGCATTATACAGAAGAAACACAGAAGTGGGGTTACAAAAGTATGGCAAAAAACATTTGCGAAATTGACTGTGCAGGCGGAAGGCACAGATCAAATTTCACAGGTAGCCTACAGAACATTTACTCATTCTACATCTTGCAGTATCAAGAGTACTCCTTGTTTCTTTTCTTTCCCACGTGCGTACAGCAAAAGCAGTTCAACAGTTCTAATTTTTGTGTTTTTCATTTTTCAAGCAGATTCGTGACAATACTTCTTTTCCCTTATTCCACAGGCCAACATTGCTTCTATATAACTATAATGTCATTGAGGTGGCCCACGGTGAACTTCAAAATTTCTGTATTGGGAGAAGGTTAAAAGTTAGTCACAACTGGTTGTGTTTGCATAAAAGTTCATGCATGGTAGAGGGAATGACAGTTTTTAGCACAAAGAATTGCTTTTTTTATGACTGGCGACAATGCAGCCACCGATAAACTGGAGATACAGCAGCATATTTCGATGATGCCTCAAATTAAAGCGATGTCTTCAGAATACTGCAAACATTTGGTAGACATCGAAATCCTAGAATGCCCGAGGAACTGAAACCCCTGTATCTGATGGCTAAAGAAGTGTAGGTCAATATCTAAAACATACACTGCCAAAAGTGGGATGTGCATGAAACCACAACAACATTAGTTGGAACCGTCGATACATAGATACAACATAGCTGCGTAGCAATACAGAAAAATCAAGACCCTGAAGGACACAAGTTTACCTACTAATATCCCACCTACACCAGTCAATATCTTTTTAATTCCAGTATTAAAAAAAATACTACATCAAAGAAATACATGCACAGGGCAGAATGGAATTGTTGCACCAGACACTTCGTTCATATTTACATGTCAATTACAGAAGAAAGGAACTCGGACATTAAATGCCACATACGCAGATAACTTCTGACGACCCGTGCCACCAAGAGATAACACTCATGAAAAGAAAAACACAAATCAACCATTGATAAATCTGAAGAAAAAACAAACAGAAGATAAAAAATATAGCCCTAACATCTAACTCCTATAAGCTGCAGAAAAAAACTTAAAACCACAAGAAATCCAGGAGTTAGCTAACAAAGTATACACAGATTATTTGAGACATTATACATGTTCCTGATTCAGGACATTTTCTTACATTTTCTTCTTGCACCGTGTTCTACCTGAGCTCTCTGTGCCTACAAATTTTTACATGAGACCTAAATCATCGTATGACACAAAAACATGCCCCAGAACTTATCAAAGACCGTTTCATAGTTAAACAATTTTCTTAGAACATAGAGGACCGATGAATAAACATACATCAATTAACTTCACCAAAAAGCAAGACAAGAAACTCAAACGGTAATGCCAGGAATAAAGGGGTTCCAGCTACTTACCACAGAAGCAACTATGTCAGTAGAGGTTGGAACATCAGAAAGATCACTAGCCATGTCTGAACAATTGGTCTGACAAAGGATAACATCTTCAGCTGAAGTTTCATCAAGGTTATTTGGCCCACTACCTGAAGAGCTGCTGGATGAAGCCAATGCTAAGGTGGACCTACGACCGAGAGCGGGATCACGAGGTTGCTTCCCATATTGCGTATCAATCCTATATGAACCTGGAGAGATGGTTTGCCGCCTTCTAGCTCAAAGATCTTGGTTTCAGAGACAACCATTCGGTACTTCTTCGACACGATGATAGCAATCTCTCTTGGAGTCGACTGATCCACGCATGCAAACTGAACGGCTTCCTTCAGCGGCATACCATGAGGAACCCTGGAGCGGAGAAGGGTTAGGACTTGCTTGCCAATCAGCTCCCTGTGAAGGAAATTACTGAATAGTTCACAGACCAAACACCTACCATGATGCAAGATGTAAAATAAAAAAGAAAAATAGGGACAGGTTACCTTAGCTCACTCAAATAAACAATTCTCTTTGTTTCATGGTGTAGAACGACTAGCACTGTGATATTGAGAAATTAGGGAACGCCAGTGACAATACCAGCCACATATATACATAACTGAAGAACAATAGAAGGTGAGTATATTATCACATGACCATCAAAGAAAAGAACAATCTGACATGAATGGGAAATGATGAGGTGTATGGACAGTAACTCTTAGTACAAATACAAAGACACAAGAAAAGAAGGAAATTCAGAGACACTATGCGATCATGACCCTATATTGGCCAAAAGAAAGCACACATTTACAGATTAATGTTTATCAGTAAAACCATGGAAATTTAACAACTTTTTTTTGCTTATGGTGACATAGTTTGGCACCATACATAGGATTTTAGTACCTCTAGGAACACGTAGAGACAAAAAACTATAGATTGTACTGCACATCTCTATTTGAACTGAACATTTTTTGTATTCTACAAAGCCAAAACTTATGCAGATATCACATCCTGATTTGGACAATCATATAAGAATAGCAAAAGGCCTGACAATGCTCTACATTTTTTCAGTTTTGAAGAATTTAGAACTGGAAATAGGGATTTAACTTGGTGATATAGCAAAACTATAAAGTGAAGAAAGGAAGTTCATAAAAAAGTAGACATTTGTATATGACAGGTACAACTAATCAGATTGCTTAGTGGCCGAAAGAAAATAATCTGACAACGAACTGAACTTCATTTTCAAAATGGACCACACCGCCACCAACCCATGAACACCTGAATATGCTAGAAAAAATATAAGCAAATTGGGACATGCTCTGAACTATACAGAATGCATAAGAAGAGATGCCATAGACAAAGAATCAGAGATGATGTAACTATAAAGGAGATCAGCCGTACCGAGAGCATTAAGAGCGCGATCATGAGAACCCACTGCTTAATAAGTAACGCAATAAGTACACCCTTTCACAAGGAACTTTTAGTGCCAATCATTGTCACATGAACAATAATAGTAATAACACACACTTCACTGCAAATATTTCAGAATTCAGAGTCTGTAGCTATTCTACACATGACTCAAATCAACAGAGGGAAGTATAATATAAATTAGCTCACATTAATTCAATTTTATCTTTCAGCGGATCAGTTAGCTTACAACTGCAGATGAACTAAGCCCTGAACCATCGAGTCCTTTCACTCCAGATACATAACCTATTATACCCTAAAAGAAATCCATGTCCCTGAACTGCCGAGTCCTTTCATTCCACATATATAACCTATTATACTCTAAAAGAATCCATGTTTCAAAAGTTTCATGTAGTCTAGGTAATATGTATTTTGTTTCATCGATGAAATGGATATACCTTTCCGAGATCATATCCACTATTAGCATTAAGGCTTCATTTCAGCTGCTTAATTTTCAAGTGAGGCTGGAAAATGTAGCCAACTCGATAGCTAATAAAGCTACATCATGGTTACAATAGGGTATGGAACATATAACTATAAATGGCAATACTAAAATGATAAATTTCCTATGAAGTTGTGCATGTAGCTTTGAATAAAATGATACTTACCATCAGATACATGATTGTGAGAAGGGAATATTTAGATGCCAAAAGAGCCGAATCTTATGCTCTGCGCAAACACGCACACACGGCCTCCGACAAGCACAATATTAAGTAGGAAGACAGTAAGCTACACCTGGACACCAACAAATGAAATAAGAGAGCTCACTTCTGAAGTTACTTGTGCAAAAAAATTATCGTTATTCTTTACTTTTTGGTCAATCAAAAGACGAAAAGGTATAAAAATAGAATATAAGAACAAACAACTTAATGATAACATTTTTAAGCTTGCATATATTATGTCTAATCGAAGGTTCCCATGGCAAACATAGTTAATTTAATTCATGTCTAATCCAAACATATGCATTACACAAGCAGAAACCATATTTCTGAATAAATACATGCAAGAACAAATGAACAAAAACAAACTTAATATACACTGACCTGCAAACTAATAAATCGAATGGAGAAGATGTTTAGGTAGGTTTGGAACTTTTGATTTTTCCTAGCAGCCTATCGGCTGACACTTGTTGCCAACCATGGAGGGCAGTCGTGCCGGCATCGTACCTCTGGACTCTAATGCACGGCAAGCATCAATTTGCTTTGGTAATCTCCTATCATAGTTCACCCATAGGCAGTGTTTATCTTTATGCACAAAATTTATAGTGAAAATTTGAAGATGGTTTATAAGATGAAGGAGAATGCGAAAATATGATGTGCTACTACCTCTTGGTCTGGTTTTCCATGACTACCAACTCTGACGAGTCGGTGTCATAGTACGCCTAGTTCCCCGACTACAAATCTAAACATATCGCTAAGATAAAAGCTCCAGCTCTAGAAAATCAAGGAAAATGCTCAAAATTTAATTATTATTTGTGTTCGACATAGCTGAAATTTACCAGATGCATCATATCTTACATGGGAATAATTTACTCGCACATGTTCTTAATGTCCAGCTGGTTCTGCTCTTAATCATCAGATCATGCACTAAGAAGTAGTTGCTGCGAACATAAAAAAAGTTACCTATATTAGCACATATAGTTTTATGCCAACTATGGTTGAAACAAGCATAAAAAGAGCCTTCACCAAGAAACAATGACATACAGCTATCTTAGAAAAAGGCTGAGCACCCAACAATAAAGTGCACGTGAACAAACCAAAACAAGGAACAACAAAAGTAACGTGATTCGGACAACCTTTCGGTGTTCATTACCTAAGTAGTCCACAGAAGCACCTTCCCATCAGGATATACATAAATCGCCGTCCTTAAAAGTTCATCTAAGCTTTGAAGTTTGAACGGCCTAAAATCCTTAAACCACATAAGCACCTTCTCATAGACATTTTCTCAAATATCTTGGCGGTGACAAAAAGAATCTGCACATTGTATCTCTTCTTACTCTCTGCTCCAGGAATCTGAAGAAACATCCTTATAGATTTTTGTTGAACACCTTGTAGGCATAGATAAAACAGAATCTGCACAAACAAAGATGAAATTCTGGAAATTATAGAGAAAGTGACTGAGTGAGCAAGAGAGATAGCATCTGCCCATCACACCATTGCCCAAGGCGCCGTGCACGACGAAGAGAGGTGGTGACTCGGCATCCATCCCTTCTCCCAAGCAGCGCCTCTTCCCAGCCCTGCCGTCATTCATGGCGAGAATCCCAGCCCATGTGAACCTCCTCAGGGCGACCACAGTGTGAGCGGTGGGCTGCAGTGCTCCCGCCAGCCACCAACGAGGCTCCTCTCGATGGCATGGCCAGTGCGCGGCAGCGGTGCGAGCTCCTCTCGATTAATCATGGCAGCATAATTATACTGTACATGGATTCGTTCTGCTCCTTGTCTTTTTCCCTTTTTTTTCTTCCGTTAGTACTACTACTTTGCCGTGGCCTACAGTATCTTGCCGCCGTCGCGTGAAGCAATTCCGGCAAAGGCCTAGCTTTTTCCCCTCTATGCGTCACAAGATTCCTTGATTGTTTCGCCATAAAACTATCACATTAATAATTAAATTTACTGAATGGACCACTTTACATTTCAATCGTAAAAAACTACCACATCTAAATCAAGTTTTCGAAAAAATAGTAACCACGTGAATTGACAGCAAATATGACTGGTGGGACCCACTTGGCAGGGGATGTGGACTGGCTCCACATATCAGCCTAGTTAAAAAAAATCAAAATATTCAAATAAATAAATAAACAAAAAAATCTAAAGGTTCGGCATCTCGCCTCCACCGACTAGCCCTGCCGCCGACCAGACCCACCCTATCCTGCTCAGTCTAGCGCCGTCCCTTCACCGACAAGCCCTGTCAAGCCTTGCTGCCGCCTCGGCCCGCCCCGTCCAGCTGCATCATCGCCTCGAGCTGCCTTGTCCAGCCGCACCACTGCCCCGTCCCCCACCAGCTACCTGCTCGCGCGCGGCACCGCCTCGCCCCTAGCCCGCGCCTAGCACCGCCGTCGCCGCGCCCCTGCTCGTGGTCGTCCCTGTAGTGCGAGCGTCGCCCCTTATTACAGCCAGCAGCGACCCTCCCCTCCCTACCCTGCCTCGCCGCCCACCCTCGCCCTGCATCCCGGGACAACACTATCGTCACCCCATCCTCGCCCTGCCCGGTCGCCCTTGCATGCCTGCTCGAGACGCGAAAGAGTGTCTGCCTTGGAGGTCGAACGCAGTGGGGGTGGTCGCCGCCGACGGCAGTGTTGGTCTCCAGGGGTGGTAGTGGGGAACTGGGGGTCACTGACGGCGGTGGTGGCCTGGTGTCCACATCTCCATTTTTTAAAAAAAAATTGGATTTTTTAATTGGATAACATGTGGGACCCAGTACACATTAGCAAATAGCCCTAACAAAGTGGGTCCCACGTGTCAGATCCGTCGTCAATTCAAGATCAATGTGCAATCAGTGTTTTTTCTGCAAAATTCCACCAATCTATTAATAATCATCAAGAGCGGTACAAAAAGATCTAAAAGTAACAAAAATTACAGATAGGTCATTAGACCATCTAGCGACGACTATAAACACTAGTGCGGCCCAAAGGCATGCCGCCGTCGTCGCCCCTCCATCATCGAAGCAGGACAAAACTTGCCGTAGTAGAGCTTGTTGTAGTAGATATAGACGAGAAGTCGTCGCGCTAAGCCCATAAAGGACTAGCGCACTAGAGCAGCAACCATCGATAATGATTATATCCGTAGATAGGAAGAGACTGACATGAAAACAAACCGACAAACATGAAAACGGACAGAAACCCAGGAGATCCGTCGGACAAACGACACTATGCGTCCTCCGTTAGTGCTAGATGCACCACCAGAGTGAGGATAGAGCGGGGAGAAACTTATTCTAACTTGAGGATGTACCCGTCCCCTCAACATCCTAAATAAGACATAAAAAACAGACAAAACAAAGAACAGAAAACCTCTCGCAGGCGAGAGGCCGTAGTCCGCCACACCACCAAAGCCCTAGAGCCGCCGGAGGCGGAGCGGACTGGCGACGTCGCCGGCGAGGGGTGCGGAACCCTACATGGTTTTTCTCTCCTCATGTGGTCGCCTCTACTGGTGGCGGTAGCGTACGTAACGGTTGCTGCAATCGGTGCTTTTTGCGAAAATTCGGTTCCAATTTGGTAATTTTTTGCGATTCAAAGGTAGAGTGGCCCATTTGGTAAATTTGACTATCAGTATGGTATATCCCTCCGGTCCAAACTAATGTGACGTGAGAAAGCTAATTTGGATCGGAGGGAGTAGTTTTTTTTTCGAATTCGGAGGGAGCAGTTTTATGCTGAAAACTCCACTAGTTTGGAATCATCTGTTTTCAAACTTCCATGTTTGAGTAATTTGGATCTTTGAATAAGCATAATGAGTTCACGAGGCACTCTCAGCTTTCTGTGTGGAACATGGCGACAAACAACCCTGGCAGCGAGCCCCACTCTCTCCCCTGAAACCTCTCCTTGAGAGTCGACCCCCGCCCTCCACGGCCGCCCCTCTCCCCCTCCCTCTCCGGCGGCCATGGTGGCCGGCGAGAAGATGGAGTAGGTGGTAGGCTTCTTCCTTCCCTTGTAGTAGTAGTAGTTTTAGATCTTGTGTCAGTGTTTTGTCCCCATGTGGCGTCTGGGAGTAGTTCGCCGGAGTATCTTGGTCGTCTCCGGCGTGGCCTAGGCTTGGAGGTCTCGCCAGCGAGGCTCTGGTGGCAGGAGCCTTGGTTGGCGGCCGTTCTGGGCTTAGGGATCTCCGTCAATAAGACCAAGTGGTGGAGCTCTGCTTCTCGCTCGGCAACGCACGCCGGCGAGCAGCTACTTCCGCTCTTCTCTGTTATCCTTCCATGGAGGAAGTTGATGGTGGAGATCGGGGCGAGCTCCAGGAATAAGTGCATGCTCCTGCAGCGTGTTACCCATGAGGCATGGCCTCTCCCCTTGGCTGACTGTGGTGGCGGGGAAGAGGAGTGGCCAGATCTTGTGATTGGACATGCTGCCAGGAGGGGAAGATTTGATCTGCTCATGTGCAGGTCAGAAGCTGCGCCGATGTGGAGTTCATCCATGGAGGACATGCTCGCCGATGTGATCTTTGGGCAAAAGGGGCCACTCCGCGCCGTGTCGTGCTGCGAGCACCACGGTCATCTCTGCCTCCAGGCTATGCCATCTCGGAGGAAACTCGATCTAGGCACGGTACTCCACCCTGCTGGCGAACCAAGTGGTATCGTCCCCGGTCTTGCCAGCGGCGACCGTTGCCTCAGATCCTTCATTGCTGGCGGAGAAGAAGGACCCGATCGCGTTTTAGCTGTCTCAGTCAAGGTCTTTTTTATAAAATTGAGGGTTTTATCTGTTATCCCTGTTTGAAGCATGGACCTCTATACAATTATGCTCGCCAATTAATGCAGCTTCTGGGGCCTTCGTGCCCCTTCCCTTGTGTCAAAAAAAAAAAGAATAAGCATAATGCCACCGCTGGATTTGGTTTTATTAATTGTAGCGCCGTATCCGAAGCCAAAAGGACAGCCCACTGTATTAGCTGTCCAAGGACAGTAGGTGACATGAATGCGTACTACAGACGAGATGACAGTTTGAACCATCATCGTACATGTCCTAATAAGTTGTCCTTAAAATTAGCATTATTGGTAAAATAGTTTGTACTCCGATCCAAGTATGGTGGCCTTTTGTCGGCCAAGACTTTTCTTGATTGTTCAGTCCCGTAGGTTTTTGGTAGGTGCCATGCGCGGTGCACGCGGCTCCACGTACGCTCCCGAGATTCCAAAGATCAAATCTCTTCACACGCCCTTCTCTTTCCCTGCAATTGCAAGCCAAGTCAAGCCATCGTGAATCTAGCTATCTATAGCGGTCGCGCCGTCCGAACTCCACACCACATACAAAACAATCCGGAAATACAATACCACACCTATATTGAGCCCCCAAGCATCATCATCACCATCGATTCGTTGGAGATTCGTGCAAATTATTTTACAAAAGACACTTTTATCTTAGTTTAGATTCATACGAGATTTATTAGAGATCTAAAACTGCTTTGAATTTAACAGACACATACACGATTCAATAGCAACCAGAACAAATAGAATGAGTTTCATGTTAACAGATATCTGAAAATCATGTTCCATCAACAAGATTGTATCATCAGCGTATTATAGTATAGACACTTCCTCCAACCAGATGGGGTATTAGTCCATCTACCTGACCATTTTCTTTTCCTCTAGCAACAAGAATAGTAAACATATCAACGATAATGTTAAATAACATAGGAGATAAAGGGTCTCCTTGTCTAAGTCCTTTCCGTGTCTAGAAATAATGGTCAATGTCATCATTGACACAGATGGCTACACTTCCATCGATTACAAAATTGTCAATCCACTTGCACTACAACATATCAAACCTTTCATACAAAAGACTTGTTACAAGAAAGTCCACTTAACTTTGTCATATGCCTTCTCAAATTCTATTTTAAATAAGAACGCATCCATTTCTTCCTATGAATCTCATTGATGGTCTCATGTAGAACTACCACACCTTCAAGAATATGCTGATTATTTTGTCGCACCATGGATATATGACTGTTTTTCTTTATCTAGTCATAGCCTAGTACGAAATCTTATTCATAAAATGTAAAGATTTTGAATGTGTCTGAAAACTATGTCCTGAATATCAAATACACAGACAAACCCCTCCCTCTCCCGTCTCACCCTCGAACAGGGGAAACCCTAGCTCAGCCGCCTCCTCCCTTCCTCCCCCTCACTATAGGAATCAGGCGAAAGGTCGACGACTTTTGTTGTCAGCGTATCCCTAAAGGCCATCGGCCTACCCCTACGTCGACGACCGCCGTCAGCGTCTGGCCGTCAAGTTAGATCTCGTTTGCCTACCTTTCTAGTCGTCGGGTCAGATCTCGGCCTACCTTTCCGGCCATCTGTCGTCGGCGTTACGCGTATAGGCCGACGGTTCCCACTGGCTGTCGGCTTAGCGCGACCATCGGCGCACGAATCCTAATGGCCGCGGAGATGACGGTGAAGGGGATACGCCGACGGATTTGTTGTCGGCCTATATTGCCACGTGTTAACATTCGGTCGACCCGGTCCACTGATGTGGGTCCCATAGAGTAGAGACACCGACGGCTTTGCCGTCATTCTAGCTTGCCACGTTCCTTGATCGGTTCCTCCACCATGGGCCCGCTCGTCAAAGACGCTGATGGCAAAGCCGTTGCCCTAGCTTGCCACGTGTTGGCAGCTGGTCCATCGTCCGTCATTGACACACTGCGGTTCTAACCGTCGGCCTAAATGGGAAATGCCGATGAATACCGTCGTCCGAGAGGTCACGTTGCACTCGCTGATGGTCAATTCACGCATGGGACAAGAGCTATGCCGACGGCAAAGACGTCGGCCTAGCTTGATCCCAGATTTAGGTTTTTTTCCTGTATTTTCCATTACCTACAATAAGAAAATTGCCCGCAAGCCACTAGATGCAATTATAGATATATATTCATTGTATTCATACAAAAAGCATCGTCAATGACGATATCAATGAACATATTAACATATGATCATCAAGTCTCCATACATAGTATCAACAAACATGTTACATCCACGGGAAGTTCACGCATACTACAAACGGCTCATCAACGGTCTTCAAATTCACACTACACGGCACAACAGTTCACACCACACAATCGAACACAAGCACGCCAAGTTCATGCAACACATGGTAGAAACAGGTCCCGCCACGACATGTTCGATACAAACCGCTCGTCAACACACACTTCACCTTCGGGAGAACCATCACTATGAAAAAGAGAGAGAACGTCCATATGTACTTGTATGGAAAGTTTAGAATGGAAAATTGATCCAAGTCGAAGTTTAGCATGGCAATTTGGACTAAATAGAAGTTTAGCATGGAAATCCATCTAAGTACAAGTTTAGCATGGCAATTTGGTGTAAATACAAGTTAACCATGGCAATTTGTTCAAATTCTAACTTTTTGCCCTTGGGAAATTGGTTTAAGTACAAGTTCATGATGGCGAATTCTTCTAAGTACAAGTTTAGCATGGAATTTTTTCAAAGTTGAGTTTTTGGATTGTGATTGTTCTAAGTTGGCGAATAGTCTAAATATTTGATGATATGCTAGAGTTTGCTTGTAACTTACCAAAAGTGGTGATTGTCGGCGCCTATCACAGCTCTCGCCATGGGACGAGCCACGGGGCGGGCGAGGAAACCCTGCAAAAGCACCAGGCGATGGACCACCTTGCCACACCGGGGTGACCATCAGGGACTTGTGGGGCGAGGTAGAAGCACGAGCACTAAAGTAAGAGTTTGAATGAGTTGTTCCCTACATGGTACAACAAAATATGGTATCTCTTATTTTGACTTTCGTTCATGCATGGCTAGGTCGATGAGATTCATTATGTCAAATTGTAGGTGCGTAGTTTGGCAAAGTACTAAACGGAGTCAATGTGGCGGTAAGTGCGAGGATTTCTTCCTTCATCGGTGGCGATGGCATCTCTGGTTTTTCTAGAGGTTCTACAAAGTCAGGCGGCGGCGACGCACCCGCTCGCATAGCCGCAAAAAGAACCTTCAAGTTAGTATACATGTCACGCGTAGTAAAGGAAATAATAGTGAGAGTCGACAGCTGACAAAAACTAACCTTCTTCCTGGCAACAAAAACTAACCTTCTACAATTTGACATAGTGAATCTCATCAACATAGCCATGCCTGAACGAAAGTCAAAATGAACATCAAAATGACAAAAAATCTTACATTGCTGGAGGTATGGATGGATCCACCACACGGTGCACGAGGTGGAAAATATACAGGGCTGCTCGAGGTATCTTTGATTTGTGTGAGAGTGGTGGTAGGCTCGACCAACACATTAAGAATCCTCAAGCGGCCATGTGCCTTGCCGCTCCCTGAGATCATCACTATCCTCTTGTCGAGCGACTATGAAAGGGGCTCAAAAACTGCCCCATGCAACTTCTTGAACTCAGTCGTGTAGTTTTCCTACTATTTTCTAGTTTTGCCGTAGTATGGATCACGGCCTGTCTCGACCGTGCTCTTCGTCTTGCCCACCTTCCATACTGCAACACCAGAAAGGTCAACCCCGGGATTAGCAGCCATCTGCAGTGCAAAAAAAAAATGTTATGTATAAAAAAGAAACATGACAAGAAATAGAAGGAGGGTGTTCCATATATATATATATATATATATATATATAGGCAACAAAGCGCTTATTTCCCCTTGTTGTCGGGATTGACCTTGTTTTGAATGCTCTTGGCTTTGAATTCCTCATTTTTCCCGACCCACAAGTCCACCAAAGCGTTCCAAGCTTCGCTTTTTCCAATGCACCATTTTGGATGAATCTAAGAAATGATAATATCTCAATTCAACAATAGATAATTCAATTCAGCAGAAATAGAGAATAAAAGACAATTTTACTTACGCCCTTCGAGCCATCCTTGGGACCTCACGCTAAAGACCCTCACGGACAATATTCAACTTATTTTCCTCTCTCCTTTGACCTCGGCGTAGTACTGCGAGATGGCGGTTTTTAGCATCATGAAGAAATTAGCGTGCCTTGATCCTCACCATCGTCACCAAGATCTGGTCTGACTCATCCTGAAGCTCGGGAGGCATGACGTAATGCATCTACAAATCATGCATCAAACAATAATGGTGAAATGGATCGTATGGGCACCTAGAGGGGGGGGGGGGGGGTGAATAGGTGCTACTTCAAATTTTAATACTTTTTCAATTTTAGGCTTAACACAAAGGGTAAATTCTCTTGAAAAACTAGTAGGTGGAATTTCCCTATATGCAAACCTATCTACTAGCGAGTAAAGAGCGAGTGGAAGAGGAACGGGTAAACCGTAGTGAAGCACGCGGAGACACATGATTTGTTTTACCGCAGTTCCTTCCTTGTTAAGGGAAGTACGTCTGCGTTGAAGGGGTGGGCGGTACTAAGGGCCTGTTTGGTTGCACTTCGGCTTATCTAAAAGCAGTTGTGGGTTGTGGGTTGTGGAAAAGTAGTTGTTGGATGTGCGCGTCCGAGAAAGCCGTAAAAGCCATTTGGCAAAGTAGCTGTCGTCCTTGACCTGCCATGGATGGACAGATGGGCGGAGGAAGCTGGTAGGGAGGCCGGAAAGGGGCGAGGATGGGGGCGGGGAAGGGGCGAGGCGGGGAAGGGGCGGTCGGCCGGGGAGCTCGCCCTCGGGCCTCCACTAGTGAGGCGGCGGCGCACCCACCGGGGAAGGGGCAAGGATGGAGGCGGGGAAGGGACGAGGCAGGGAAGGGGCGAGGATGGAGTTCCTTCGGCGGCCGGTTGACCGCCTCGAGCTGCTCTGGACGGGAATGGGTGGCCGTCGAGGCTGCAGTTCCTTCGGCAGACGGCGGCGGACGGCGAGAACATACGGAGGAGGCCGGCGGGAAAGAGATAGGGATGGTGCGGTCGGCCGGGGAGCTTGCCCTCGGGCCTCCACCAGTGAGGCGGCGGCGCACCCACCAGGGAATGGGACAGGATTTGGGGAAAAAGGGGCAACCATCGAACGCACCTGCAGCGAACGCAGCAAAAGCACCTCTCAACGTGCTTTGCTTCCAGGTCGATTCGTAGTGGCTTTTAGTCAAAAGCGCGTTCGGTGGAGTATGCGTTTGGTTGGGCTTTTGCTTATAAGCCTGAAAAGCCACAGCCAAAAGTGCAACCAAACAGGCCCTAAGACCACCACACCACAATAGGCCTCACCCTGTTCTCCGATGGATCCCGCCACCAAAGGCCTGATCCACTTTTCCACTATAGGGACCCTTCGAGGCGGGTACCGGTGCCTTTACACAACTAGCGGGGCACAACTCCACAATCAACTTGGAGGCTCTCGAAATGACAACAAGCTGCCACAAGAACAAGTTATCAATAACAAAGAACAAGATCTAGATATTGACAATAATACTAGATCATGGATTTCTCCAAATGAATGGAGAGGAGTTGATGTGCTTGATTCGTGATGACGATGATGATTCTCTCCTCCTTCAATTCCCCCAAAGATCAAAGCATTCGGGTGGTTGAAGTGGGAGATCTAGAATGGGAGCTCTTGCAAAGGGTCTGAACAATTTCGAATGAATCAAGAATTCTGCTCGTTGGGGAAGAAGGAATATTTATACCCCTTCCAAAACCAAGCCATTGGAGCTTTCGAGGGCCGGATTATCCGGCCTGGGGAAAACTCCGCCCCAGACTCGGATTATCCGACACAAAAACCGGCCATGGACATAAGCTCATGCAGACTTGCCCTTCACACTTTCTTCTGGGAACCGGATTATCCGGCCTAGGGAAAGGCCGGATTATCCGGCTGTTGGAAAAATCCGCCCCAGCCATGGAATATCCGGGGGCAATTCCGCCCTAGACAGAAGCTTGCGCAGGAGCTCACTTGGGCGATTTCCCTAGGGCCGGATTATCCGCCCCAACCAGAGGGCCGGATTATCCGGTCCAGGGAGAAAATCCACCCCAGAGCCGGAATTTTCGAGGGGAAAATCCGCCCCCAGACAGAGACTTATGCAGAGCCATCTTTGTCCAAGGTGGTCTGGCCGGATTATCCGGCCCATGATGGGGGCAGATAATCCGGCCCCCAAAACTCTCAAAAACTTCCTGCAACACTTAGTGCACATTAGAATTATCCATGGTATTGTTATCTAACACACAAAACCTAGAAATCATTAATTGTTCTTTCAATCTCCCCCTTTTTGGTGTTAGATGACAATACTAGGATTTGCAACAAGGATTAAAAGACCTCCAACAAAACATGGAAGAGACTCCCCCTCAATGTGTGCATATTAGAGATTTGCATTTGAATACAAATGCACACAAGTAGGTGAAAGTCTATTCCATTGAAATAAAAACAACATAATCATACCACCGAGATAATGAGAGAGGCGTCTTTGAAATATCCAGAATTATCAACGTGATAAACAATATACGTGCCTTCCTTGAGATAGATTACCAGCATAATAGGATATAAATAAATGAATCCATAGGCATAATTCATGAGATAAATCCAGACGTCCACCGACACAAGGTCTCAAACAAACCACAAACCAGAAATAAAGTTTAACGCTAAATGGACACAAGCAAGAAAACGACGAATGGAAAGATGCAAATGCTTGTGCCCGACCCATGCAAATCTGCGAAGACCTAATAGAACTACTTCTCCCCCTTTGGCATCGAGACGCCGAAAAGGAAGAAGAGCGATGCTAGCGCCCCAATGATTCACTCGTAGTCCTCATCCTCGTCCTTGTTCCCATCATCATCTTCATCCTCAAGCTCCTCAGTGTCATCGTCCTCATCATCAGCGGTAGGCGTAGAAGGAAACAAGTGACGCTCTAGCTCTCCATAGTTCAACCCAGAAGAGGAGTTCCACTGGGCATATGGTGTGGGAGGAGTAGGAGCCGGGGGATCACCAGAGGCACCAGTCACATGGTGAAGGATGAGCTGCTGAGAGTGAGCCAACTCATGGCGCTGCTTGTAGGCCTCATACTTTCCCTTGCGTGTGTTCACGCCCATGCAAAGAATGTGGCGCTGGAACCAGTTCATCTGTTTGATCTCACGAGCAACGGCAAGCACTGGAGGCCTGCGAGCATCCCTCATGAGAGCCTCGGGAGCATAAGAGGGGTGAGAGGTCTTCCGAGCCTTGTTGTAGATCTTCTTTGCCTTATGCACCACATCAATGTTGAATCTTCAAAGGGAAGCAGGTTCCTGATGAGCATCATAATATAGGGTGCGTAGGGAATGGACAGATGGTTGAACATAGCATCAGTCAATTCATGGTAGAGGAAGTCCATCACATCCAGCTTGTACTGCACTAACTCATCCTCGCATGAGGCAACCTCATGAGAGAATTCAAGGAGATGGACAAGGTGACCACGTATGCTATCATTGTTGCCTCCACTCGGAGTGATGGAGTCACGGAAGAGGCCCACTAAGGCAGCATATAGGAGCAAGACGAGCAAGAGTGCCCACAATGCCATTGTCCACTGTGTAAGGAGAGAGAGCAGCATCTTTGTTGGGCTTCAGCTGTGTGATGATGCGGTGGCCACTGGCCCTATCCCTGCTGCGGAAAGAGTATCCAAGAACCTCAGCAAACACACGGAAATCAGCAGTCATAGGCCTGTCATGAGTCATCCACTTCATAGTGTGATGCTCATCTCCAGAAATAACCAAAGTGGAAAAGGGCTACTTCACCACCTTAGAGTCATATGAGCACTGGAGAGCCATGAGATGGTGCAGCCCCATCCGCTCAGCCACATACATTGCACCCACAAGGTGGGGCTTCTCTAGAGCCTCAGCAAGAACCAGCGGGTGCATAGGCCTAATGTTTAGCCTGACATACACATCTTCATAAATCCCTTTCTGTTCAGCATACCAAAAGCGAGAATCCTCTAGCTCAGAATCACGGGGTAGCTCTGTAAACAAATCACGGTGACGGATAGAGGAATAAGTGACAGGATCCATAGCCTTGTAGTTGATCTTGGGCTCTTTGCCCTTCCTCTTGGACACACCCCTCCTGGATCTCTCCCGCTTCTCTTGTTCTGCCATGCGTTCAACCTCTTTTTCTCTTCGCCTCAGCTCAACTTTGTCCACTGTATGGCCCTCACTGTCTACCCCGAAATAGATAGTGCAAGGACGTCGCTTGTAAGTCTTGGGAGCACTTGAACCACCTGTGAATAGAATAAGAGTGATAGCATGGGGATAAGCATACACACAAGTCGAGGAGAGAGCATGGAAAAAATAGACAAAAAGTTCATAAGTCAAATCTACTCAATGCACACAATATGGTGAAACTGAACCAGAGTTGAATCTATCAGGCTGGATTACCGGCCTGGCCAGGGGCAGATAATCCGGCCCTGGCAGAAATTTTCGACTTCAGCTTGATTGAATGCAAAAAGTAGATCGGGCCTCGAAATTTCAAGTCTACGAGTTCTACGCGAAACCACATCCTTCTAGAAAACGTTCCACCCAACAAATGACACATCTAGCCAAAGATGGGGAGAGAGGGAGTTACCCTCACTTATTGGAGGAAGAACGCAGAGGAGAAGGTACCCGGAGGCGCGGAGAAGAAGATCCGGGGAGGCCCAGAAAATCCGGTGGCCGGAGAGGCTCCGGGGAGGGTGGGGGACGGCAGGTGGCGGCTGAGGAGAAGGAGAGGGTTGGGAGAGAAGAGTTGCTCGTTATGAGCCCTTCCCCCCGATCCCTGCCCTTTAAGATGAGATCCGCCAGGGCCGTATTATCTGGCCTACACTTGGGCCAGATTATCCGGCCTCAAATCTGAATTTTTGTTGTACATAGATTCAGGCCCGCGCGTCCCCAACCAACACCCCCACAAGGTGTACAAGGGACTTGTGTGCAAGAATAGATGGCTTAGGGGTAGGGAACGACTTAGGATTAAGTGAGCCAAACTGAGATGGTACTATACACTCAAAATTGCAAGAACCAAATCAAATAAGAGCCAAAATAGAGGGTGATTCCCATAAGAACATGAGATGAGCAAAAACAACCAAAAAGATCCACAAAAATCCAATTCTCCTCAAGGGAGAGGGCGGTGGCCTTAGCCACCTTGTTGGAGTGTATGGTGTGACACCGCGAAGATATATCTTGGGTTCACGACCAATACTCATCAATAAGCTCACATATCACAAAATGATATTAAGAGAAATGATTTATCTTGCTTTTGGCATTATGGGGGGAGGGTTGGCCCAATTAATTAGGACCACACTCCCCCTATATCCATGCGCACATCTAGACCAAATAAGACTGAGATGTATGAGTGAGTGCATGGGTAATCAAGACAAACTCCTGGAATCAATGATATTTAGCTCATTCCTCAAGTAGAAGAATCTTGCTTCATCAAGTGGCTTCGTGAAAATATCAGCAAGTTGGTTCTTCGTGCTCACAAAAGATAGATCAATATCGTCTCGAGCAACATGGTCTCGAATAAAATGATTCCGAATCTCAATATTCTTTGTCCTTGTTTGATGTACCGGATTGTACGCAATTTTGATTACACTTTCATCATCACATAAAAGAGGCACTTTGTCACAATTGACACCGTATTCCTTTAAAGTTTGCCTCATCCACAATAACTGAGTGCAAGCACTAGCAGCAGCAACATATTCAGCTTCGACGGTGGAGAGAGATATACAATTCTGCTTTTTAGATGACCAACATACTAGAGATCTTCCCAAGAATTGACAGGCTCCAGAAGTGGATTTCCGATCATCCTTATCACCAGCCCAATCTGAATCTGTATAACCACATAGAGAGAAATTGGAGCCCTTGGGATACCAAAGACCAAAGTTAGGTTAATGAACCAAATATCGAAAGATCCTCTTGACCGCCACTAAGTGGCTTTCTTTAGGAGCTGCTTGATACCTTGCACACACCCCCACACTCAACACACTATCGGGTCTAGATGCGTAGAGGTAAAGAAGAGAGCCGATCATGGACCGGTATACCTTTTGGTCCACATCTTTACCATGGGGGTTATGTTCAAGGTGACATTTTGTTTGCATCGGAGTGGCGACACCATTAAGATCCGTCATCTTGAATCTCTTGAGAATGTCTTGGATGTACTTTGCTTGATTGATGAAGGTTCCTTCTCTAAGTTTCTTGATCTCGAATCCAAGAAAGAACCATAATTCCCCCATCATAGACATCTCAAACCTGTCAGTCATAAGGTTTAAAAATTCATCATTAAAAGCTTTATTAGTAGAACCAAAGATGATATCGTCTACATATAGTTGGCATACGAAGAGATCCCCCTTAACCTTCTTAGTAAAAAGAGTAGGATCGATTTGCCCAACTTCGAAGCCACGGTCTAGCAAAAGCTCTTTAAGGTGCGCATACCACGCACGTGGGGCTTGTTTAAGACCATAGAGTGCCTTATCGAGTTTGTAGACATGGTTCGGGAAGTTGGGATCCTCAAATCCTGGGGGTTGCTTTACATATACCAACTCATGTAGAGGACCATTAAGGAAAGCACTCTTGACGTCCATTTGCTGCAATTTAAAATTGTTATGAGCAGCATAAGCAAGAAGGATACATATGGACTCAAGACGAGCCACTGGAGCGTAGGTTTTGCCGAAGTCAATGCCCTCAACTTGGGAATAGCCTTGTGCCACTAATCTCGCCTTGTTCCTCACAACAATACCATGTTCATCTTGCTTGTTTTTAAATATCCATTTAGTGGCGATAACATTGCGGCACTCCTTGGGCTTCTCCACTAGTTTCCAGACCTTGTTGCGCTCAAAGTTATTCAATTCTTCATGCATAGTAACAACCCAGTCCAGATCTTCAAGAGCTTCAAAAACTTTCTTAGGTTCCACCATTGAGATGTGAGCTTGATGCTCACCAAAACTTGCCAATTCCCTTCTTGTAGAAACCCTTCGTCGAAGGTCACCTACAACCTTGTCGAGGGTGTGACCCCTTAACTCAAGGTTCCGATCAGCACGAGCCTTGCGACGAAGTTCAATAAGTTTGTTGTTTCTTGGTGGAATAGTTTCATCACTTGAATCTTCATTGTCCTTGATTAGAATACGGGTTAACAGTAGTAGGAGGTGATGAAGCATGTCCTTGAGGAGAGTCAGCAGCCGTAACAGGAGGCTGCTGAACAACTGGTGAATCAGGGCCGGATAATCTAGCCGAGGGAGAGGCCGGAAAATCCGGCCTAGGAGAATTTGTTGCAGTTTCATCAGGCTGACTAGGATTTGCTTAATCTGGCGAGGGGCCGGATAATCCGGGGTCTGCCGGAAAATCCGGCCTAGAGCTTGCAGCGACTTCTTCAACACCAGGAACAGGCTGTTCGTCAGGATGGGGTTGGCCAGATAATCCTGTGTCAACCGGATAATCCGGCCTGGGGCTTGCTGGAACATCTTGACCTTCAGCAGACGATGGAGATGGTGTAGAAGTTACTCTCGTGGTTGGAACATGATGAATATGTGTAGATGAGGGCTCTTCATGAGTAGAGCATTGTCCTTCCTGATCCGCCACAAGGGGTTCCTTAATAGGGCGGAAAAATCCCATGCCCATTCTTCCTATGGCATCTTGGGGTATTTCAACATCGGCATCACAAACATCAACTTGCCCCGCACGGGAGCCGTCATTTTCTTCGAACACCACACTACAAGATTCTACAACAGTTCCGGAGAGCTTATTGTAGACTCTATAAGTGTGGGATTCGGCACCATAACCAACAAAAATACCTTCTAGAGCCTTAGACTCAAACTTAGATAAATGAACTCCCTTGATGAGAAAGAAACACTTACACCCGAAAACCCGAAAGTATGAGATGTTTGGCTTGTTATAGGTAAGTATTTCATAAGGAGTGTTGTCCAACATTTTACAGAGGTATACCAGTTGGATGAATGACACGCGGTTGAGATTGCTTCAGCCCAGAAGTTATATGGAGACTTGAATTCGGCTAGCATTGACCTTGCCCTACCCATTAGAGTCCGATTCTTCCTCTCGACTGCACCATTTTGTTGAGGGGTGTACGCAGCGGAATATTGATGTCTTATCCCCTCTTCACTTAGGAGCTCATTTAAGGTGTAGTTCTTGAACTCAGAGCTGTTATCAGTTCTTATAGCCAGAATAGGGACGTTGTGTTGATGTTGAACCTCGTTGGCGAAGTCGATGACCATTTGTTGAGTTTCACTCTTCAGCTTGAAGAAATAAACCCAAGTGTATCTTGAGTAATCATCAACAATCACTAGACAGTACTTCTTCCCACCGAGGCTTATGGAGGTCCGAAGAGGTCCACATGAAGGAGCTCTAAGATCCTTTTTGACGAGATAATAGTCTTCCTTTGATGAGGAGAGTCATGCATTTTCCCTTCAACACAAGCCCTACAAACACGATCTTTGGCAAATGAGACATTTTCTTTTAGTCCAAGGATGAGGCCACCCTTGCGAAGACTTTGCAAAGTTCTCATATTGACCTGGGCTAGTCGGCGATGCCACAACCAACCCACGCCAGCCTTTCCGAAAAGACACATCGGGCCTGTAGTTGTTTTACCCGAAAAGTCCACCACATATAGGTCATTTTCGACATATCCCACGAAAGTGACTTTTAGAGACTTGCTCCACAGGAGTACCACCAAATCAGCATCAATAAATACTGCAAAGCCCATCTTACCAAGCGAGTGAACTGAAAGTAAATTGTACCCGAGGGTCTCAACAAGCATGATGTCCACGAGAGAGATATCGTGAGCCACCACGACTTTGCCGAGACCCAATACCTTAGATTTTGACTTGTCACCATAGGAGACGGTTATATGATCATGATTTGGCTGCATCTCCGTGATGATATCCTTGCTTCCGGTCATGTGACTCGTGCATCCGCTATCGAGTACCCATTTAGACCCACCGGAAGCATAGCCCTGCAAGAAGGTTACTTCTTGGTTTTAGGTACCCATTTTTCAATGGGTCCTTTCATGTTAGTCACAAGGGTTCTGGGGACCCAAATAGACCAAGGAATGTAACAATCATAAGAACCTACATAACTAGCATACACATCACCATAATGATCACAATATAACTCAAAGTTAGGATTGTTAGCCCCTACAAAACCATCATAATTAGACTTGTCATTGGTGGTGGTGCTAGTCTTTGGTTGAGCAGTCTTCCTGTTTTTCTTCTTCTTATTTTTCTTGTTCTTTGTCTTGGGATCATTTAGAGTCGAGTGATCATTTAGAGTCGAGTGATCATTTAGAGTCGAGTGATCACTCTTCAATGCCTTGTGAGCACTGTCAAGTTTATCAAACTTCTCCGAGAGTCTAGCATGAGCAGCCCCAAATTCAATCTTTTCTTTCTTTAGTTTCTTTACCTTGGCAAGAGCATTGTCACGTTCTTTGATGAGCTGAGCTACAACTTCTTCATGTGACTCCTCAATGGATTCGAGTCTCTCTTCCAAAGATACTCGAGCTTCCTCTTCTGCTTCCAAGGCATTTTCAAAGAGGCTATCTCCAAGGCTTCTTCTCTTTCGATTCGGCCCTTTTCTTCAAGAAGATATTCGGCTTGAGCAAGTTGACTCATAAGAGCATCAAAATGAAGTTTGTGCTCACCTTGCAGGTTAGTGAAAAAATTGTCCAAGGCAATAACTTATTTCATTTTAAGACTAGCATGATCATCCATATCCAAATTTATGTTAGTCTTAGGAAATTAAGAGCTAGAACTTGTTACCTCGGACCCTCTTGCCATAAGGAAAGTGGCATTATTGTTGATGACGTTTTCATCTGGCGAGTCGAAGAGAGATGATGGAGTCGGTGTGGTGGCTATAGCAGCCACCTCGCAAGAACTATCTTCATCCTCTTCATCTTCACTTGCAAATGAGTATTCTTTTTGTGCCACCAAGACGATCTTGGGTTGCTTCTTGTAGGGACCATTCTTTTTAATAAATGGCTTCTTGTTTGGTGCCTTGGATTTTTCTTTAAGAATGAGCCTGCCACCATTGTCTTCCCTATTTTGATAAGGACACTCGGCTACAAAGTGCAGCCTATCTCCACAATTGTAGCATGTTCTCAGTTTTGGGCCACTTCCTCTTCTTCCACTTGACCCATTCTTGCGCTCGAGTTCCTACTTGGCCTTGGCAGGATCCTTCCAAAAGTTCCTTGCATAAAACACCATGTACTCACCATGAGATGTTTGACTTCATCGGGGTAGTCCATGGAGGCCCCCTCAAAAGCTCTGTCATCCTCCTCTTGCTCAACAACATTAGCTTTTAGAGCAACATTGACACCCTTTTGCATTCCAATGGCACAAGCACGAGCATCTTCAGCGTTCTTTGCAGCAACTTTGAATGATGCCATTTCTTGCATGACTTCATTGGATGCCATTTGATGGTAGTCGTGTCTACCTTATAAGCTCTTCAAGTCCGGCTCGAAAGGCATTAAGGAACTCACATATTTTCTTTTTATCCATGCATCATCAATGTGAGTGGCTCCATGCTTTATAAATGTTGTTGCAATGCCCTTGAGTCTTCTATACATGTCTTCATGGTTTTCACCATCCAACATGTAGAATCCCTCAGCTTCAGTACTAAGGGCATCATACCTATTCCTTCTCATGCTTTCATTCCCAACAAAGAGATCAGTGAGGGCATCCCAAGCTTCTTTAGCAGTGTTGAGATGTTCAATGTGAGGCATGTCCTTGAGACCCACACCGAGCTGTATCATATGGAGAGCAGTGGCATTCAATTGGCTGTCCACAACTTATCTTCTTGTTAGGTTGGTATGATCTCCAATATGAAGACCCTCTTCAATGATCCTCCAAAGTTCAATAGAGGAGCTGCAAACATGAGAAAATCCACCCCAGAGCCGGAATTTTCCGGGGGGAAATCCGCCCCCAGACAGAGACTTGTGCAGAGCCATGTTTGCCCAAGGTGGTCTAGCCGGATAATCCGGCCCATGATGGGGGCAGATAATCCGGCCCCCAAAACTCTCAAAACTTCCTGCAACACTTAGTGCACATTAGAATTATCCATGGTATTGTTATCTAACACACAAAACCTGGAAATCATGAATTGTTCTTTCAAATGGTGAGACTCATGAGTTAGCACGAAAGGTGATGAGCCATGAACAAATTTTTGACTTGTTTGCTTTAAGAATTAGTCTTACCCAAAAATCTTGAGAGCATAACTTGTGCATAGGTGGGCAGAACTTGTCCCTCACTAGTAGAGGCCACATACTCAGCGACTTCATTGTCCTCCCATCCGAGTCTACCTTCTGGATCCCATCGCTCCGGCTGTAGATGCATGGCCAATACATCTTCAGCAGAGATGTGACCACGGTGGCGGGAATACAGTCCCCTGACAAACAACTTCAAAGTTGCTGCACAAGAATCAAAATGTTAGTATATCCTAAATTAGCATCATCAAAACGAAATCACATGTTCAAAATATGATCGAGATAACCTCTTACTCTTTCTTCTCGGGCCTAATCTGGATTTTATCCACTTTAGTTTTTTGTAAAGCTAGGACCCCCCCAAATATCCACGTGACATAGGTATGATTACTCGGATACTTATGATTTACTATCCTATACTGGGTAAAAGGCTTCCGACCCATGAAGATTTTAGATGATAGTCCAAAGAAGCAGCCGACAAAGACTTTGATTGTATTAGAAAAGAGACTATGAACCGACATTGTGTTGGTATTGTAATTATGTGTATGTAAAACCTATCCGCATACAGCTTTAAGACCTGGCCTATTATATATAGGACGGGAGAAGCCTAGGCGAGGGTACCAAAAAACTCCCAGGCAACTCGTAATAGTGCGAATATTCAGGCGACTTTGACTCCATTGTTTTCCTGACATTCGACGAAATCCCTAGCGTTCTCTTTTCCGTGAAACCCTAAGTCCATCACCATCGACATTGCCGAGGTCACCCCTCGTCTGTGGGAAACCTGAGCGCTGGAACCATGGATTCGGCGGACCTCTCTCCACCAAGACTCAACCACGATTTCACAATGCCTTTCTCACCAACCCGCTCTCCTGCTCACCAAAAGGGGGTATCGGCTCCTGGTCCTCATCTCTTGCCTCCTCCTCCTCCCACTGCTCATGCTGCTCCTCGTCCTCACCTTCGACCTCCTCTTTCTCATCCTCCTGCTCCTCCTAAAAGGAGCGAATTAAATGTACATGAAAGGAAGTGGGCAAAAAGGAGAAAAGAGTTTACCTGAACCTCATCCTGCTGCTGCTCCTAAAAAGAGCGGTCTACCCCATCCTCCTCCTCGCCCGGCTCCTCGGAAGCCGCCGTGCCACTAGCAGAGGGTATCTAAGCATAGTATAAGTTAGTAGGCGTAACATCAATTGGTACACATAATAACAATTAGTGGGCATAATAGAAATTAATACCTCACTAAGGATGGACGTCGAACACAACTACAGTCGTCCATGCCTAAGTGGAGGTGCAATCTTGTGAAGTAGTCTAGTCTTGTGTCCACATTCTCTAGGAGGAAGACCCTCCTTCCCTCCTCCTTGTCGTCCTCGATGTGAAGGTGTCTCGTCCTCCTGGATCCTTGGCCTCCTGGGCCGTCCTCATCCTCATCCTCTGGGGGGGGAGACCCTCCTGGTGCCAGCCGAGGCGAAGGAGGACTGGAAGGGGAACGACCTAGTGGATCATCGTCGTCATCGCATATAGTCGGGAAGGCAGATTGGTTAATCAAGTCGACTTATCATGGTGGCATATATGTGGGTTCCTTCTTAGATGGCCGTGTGGGACACATAGAAAATCATCGCCTACTCCGATGGTCTCTCAACCCACCCACGTTTGGCCGAGCTATGGCTGATGGCGGTGAGGCCCAGATCTCATGTGTCGCCATTCCGGTACGCGATTTCATTCCCGACTATGGATGATCATGTTTCCACCTGCAGTCAATGGCTTCCGCGTTGGTCAAGCAAAAATGCCACACCGCTGTCATAGACGCTTTTTCCACACTATGCATCGCAAGTGATTGTTTCCCCAGTTTGGAATCGTCCGTTTTCTGTTGAATATGACCCGAATCCTATGTACCTGTTATCCTACAGAATGAGTCCAGATGGACTACGGCGTGCTAACCGTGCTAGACGTAGCACATCTACAACTCTATTTCATGCCCACGAAGAAAGATAGTTGTTTACCCCTATATGTTTTACCAGGTAGTCATAGAATAGATTGAGAGAGAGTTCCACCATATCGATAGCATAATTTGTTTTGAGGTAGGTTCGTCCGCATAGATTTTGGTTTCGATTTTTGGTTGGACAATTGTGCCCCTCTACATTTGGATGTAATAGGCTTCCTGCCACCGCCAAGTCACATACCCTTTGCTTTGTTTCGTTCCTCCATTAGTCAACTCCCGCGCGAGAGGAACACATACACTCAAGCCCTGAGCTCTTCCCCGTCACCGCTAGGAGGACACAACGGGCAGAGCAGAGATATCCTTGAGCTCTTCCCCGTCTCCGCCCCCACCACTACCTGCGGCGGTATCCCTCAAATTTTCTGTGACCCAGCGGATGACCTCCTCCCGAGCACCGGCCTCCTTTATCTCTAGGCGAGCTCAGCCTCCTGGTCTCATGGTCGACGGACACCTCTACACCATCGGCGTGGATCTGGCCGTTGCTCCACCACCGTTTCCCCTTCCTCCTGGCCTCTCCATCGCGTTCGCTGCCTCGCTGCCTCTCCACCCTTTTCCTATAAATCGCATCCCCATCTTGGCAGCCAGGATTGACTCCCCTCTTCATTCCTCTCGATTTTGATCTGCGCCAGTTCAAACTCTCCTGCAGCGCAGGTAATTTAGACCGGAAAGGTCCGACAAGGAAGACCGCGGGGATGTCGGAGCTGAACAAATGGCCGGTGGGGTCTGTGTGAGGGAGCCGAAATCGAGGGCCTCGCAGCTACCCGGAATCGGGCTGCGGCGACCAGCTGTTGGGATCTTCATCTTGGTCAGCAGGAGAAGCTTCACTGGTATCCAACGGCTGGGATAAGCTCAGATCGATTGAGTGTTAAAGCTCCCCATTATTATTGTAATAAAGTACTATTAGCACATAACTTATCTGTTCTTAGTACTTCTAATTAGCTTCCTTTTACCAGCAAATTTACCCTGTTTTCCTACTTAAAGTCAGACCAATCCTGTCTTAGTTTCTTGGTTCTCGATGGGATCCTGACATTTGGTATCTAGAGCCTCTGAATTCCTCGGCCTAAATTGTTTTCCCCCAGGTTGCTAGATCAGATCGATTCTAGTGTAAAATTCCCGTGGCTTGGGATCTAGTGTTCGTCGCCAATATTCATCTTCGTCAAAGGCTCGGGAGTCCTTGCCCCGCGGCAGTCAAGATGTCGCCAGTCTGAACAAGATCTCAGGACGCGCTGGATCAAGCAGCTGAGGAAGCTGCGACCCTGGCGGAGCAAGCGCGTCTCGAGGAGGAGATAGCG
The DNA here is from genome assembly GCA_910589775.1 of Avena eriantha. Taxonomy (NCBI): domain Eukaryota; kingdom Viridiplantae; phylum Streptophyta; class Magnoliopsida; order Poales; family Poaceae; genus Avena; species Avena eriantha. Next base: position 391,470,775 of record OU342740.1, on the reverse strand, counting down.
GCGCGCTTACCTCGGGAAGTTCTCAGCATCAATCGAAGATTGGAGAAACACCAGCAATCGGTCGACGATTTAAAAGGTAATATTGCCAACTTGACAGAGATGGTAGCCAATTTAGGGTTCGTGCTCTAGGGAAATCAAAACCATCCTCCCAATCCAGTGATGCAGAATATAGGATTGGTAACCCCACCACACCACCCGCCCCAATTGAGCCCATTTTTAAGGACAAACTCCACAATCTTCACTCACATCCCATTACCAAAATACCCAACCTTCCCCGCCTCAAAACCTCAACCAACCTCACCCTAGTCAAGTTACCCAACCCTGATTCATTACTAGCCCACATATTAGTCAACACCAAAACCATTCCCACGCAAACACCAACCAAAATTTTCAACCTTTTGTCATTTCCTCAGGACCAAACCCATCACCATCTCACATACACTCCAATACAACCCATCCACCCACCCACAATTTTACCACCAACCACCTCACAACTCCCAACACCAAACTCAGTTAGCTCTACAGCCCTACCACTATCCAAACCCGACAAATTCGTCCCCTTTCACTTCCAATTACCAACACCAACCTTCATACAACTTCCATATGCCCCAATATCCTCCACAAAATATTCCTCCTCCACAGTATACTTACACACAGCCGCAACCAACTATCTACCCAACATAGACTGGGTCAGCACACTTGGGAGGTATACAGGAGCAGAGATATAGAGAACACCCGGCAGTTAATAGTCAGCTGGAACACAGGAACAGTTGCGGACAGACTCTGTCTCACCAACAATTTCTGGAACCTCATATTCGAACCCCGAGTGTGGAATTTCCATTGTTTATAGGAGATAATGCACTCAGTTGGATACTGGAGTGTGAGAGTATCTTTGAGCTGGCTGGAATTGGCTATGACTACAAAGTCAGATGGGCTGATGCCCACATCAGAGGCAAGGCCAAGATATGGCTGAGCAATTATGGATACAAATTACAGCTAATGAACTAGACTCAATTATGTCAATTGCTCTTTGAATGATTTCCCAGCCCTAGCGCAGATGAATCGATGGAGCAATGCCAGCTTCTTCAACGAACCAGCTCAGTGGACCAGTATATTGATAAGTTTGAAGACATGATGACCCTAATGAAAAGAGATCATAGTTATCTCCCAGAAAGTTTCTTTCCCCTAAGATTCTTAAGTGGTCTAAAGGATAGCATTAAACATGACACTAAGTGTCATAAACTGGCAACATTAAGGTCCGCCTATTGGTTTGCTAGGTTACAGGAAAAATCTTACCTATCAAATGCTAAAAAGACCAATGCTACACCAACTGCTCAAAATGTGGTGAACATGCAGAACACCAAACCTCCTGTGGCTAGAGATGTAAGTGTCGGCAATTTCCCTAACAAACCAAAAGAAAAGGGCAAATGCTGGTACTATCCAGAAATTTGGACAATTGGCCACAAATGCAATGGAGTTAAAAATTTAGTTCATGCAGTTAAGCTACAAGGTCATTCAGATGAAGAGGACAAGGAACTAGAAAATGAACCGCTGGAACAGCAGGTCCAACATAATGAGAACATAATGTCAATTTCTGCTGGTGCTGCTTTAGGAAAAGCTAGCAATGATACCATATCCTTACCTGTCATCATTGGGGGTGTTCAAGCCATAGCCTTGGTGGACTCTGGAAGCTCCAACACATTCTCGAATAAAGAGTTTGTTCTAAAAAACAGTCTAGCTACAAAGGCAACTTCGGCTAGAACAGTTACAGTAGCTGGTGGGGGTACCTTGATAACTGATTCTGTGGTTCCTTGCTGCAACTATACAATTCAGAGAACCAAATTCTCTAGTGAATTCAGAGTGCTTCCATTAAAGGGGTATGCCATGGTCCTTGGGATTAGCTGGCTGAAACTCTTTAATCCAACAATATTTGATTGGATTAGTAGATCTCTCACTATCACTAAGGACATCAAAGTAATCACCTTCTATGACCACTTGTTGCTGAAGCAGTCCAACATCATATCAGCGAAGAAATGCAATGAAATAATCAGGAAAGGTACCTCTGGTTACTTAATATAGCTATATCTATTGTAGCCTGACTGCAATGAGAAACAACAGTAGAAGACCAAGATACCTATTATAGCTCAGCAACTATTGGCCACCTTTGCTGATATTTTTGAGCCACCTTCGGGCCTACCCCCTGTCAGAAATTGTGATCACCAAATTCCACTAAAGGAAGGATCCAATCCTTCAAATATTAGACCATACATAATGCCACATAAACCGAAAGATATTGTGGAAGGCCTCATACAAGAAATGTTGAAGAAAAAGGAAATAAGGGAAAGTAATAGCCCTTTCTCTTCTCCAGCATTGGTGGTAACTAAGAAAGATAAATCTTGGAGATTATGCAATGATTTTAGGCAGCTCAATGCAATCACTATAAAGAATAAATACCCAATCCCTGTAATTGAGGATTTATTGGATGAACTTAATGGAGCATAGATCTTTTCCAAACTGGATCTAAGATCGAGATACCACCAGATCAAAATGAATGAAAAGGACATCAGCAAGACTGCTTTCAGAACTCATAGTGGCCACTACGAATACCTGGTGATGCCCTTTGGACTCACAATGCCCTGCTACATTCCAACAATTGATGAATTCAATCTTTGCTGAACATCTTAGAAAATTTGTATTGGTCTTCTTTGATGATATTCTGGTATATAGCAAATCTGAAGTAGAACATGGCAGACACCTCAAAATGGTGCTACAGTTATTAAGAGCTCATCAATTAAAGGCCAAGCAATCCAAGTGCATATTATACACTCCCACTGTGGAGTACCCGGGTCACATTATATCTTCTAAGGGGGTAGAAATTGATCCTAGTAAGATACAAGACATAATTGCTTGGAAAGTGCCCACCACAGTGACCCAGCTCAGAGGTTTTCTGGGTCTAACTAGCTACTACAAAAGATTCATCAAAGGATATGCTGTCATATGTAAACCTTTGCATGAAGCCTTAAAGAAAAATTCCTTTAATTGGACTGCAGTTCAGGACAAGGCATTCAATGAGCTCAAGCAAATTATGACTTCTCCTCCAGTACTAGCTCTACCAAATTTCAATATCCTATTTATTCTGGAAACTAATGCTTCTGGTATGGGACTTGGTGTAGTACTGATGAAAGAAGGCAAACCTATTGCTTTCTTCAGCAAAACTTTAGGAGTTAAAGCCATTGTCCAATCAATTTATGAAAAGGAAGCAATGGCCATCCTAGAAGCCTTAAAGAAATGGAGGCATTATTTATTGGGAAACAAGTTGATCATTAGAACTGATCAAAAGAGCTTAAAATACCTATCCAGTCAGAGGTTGTTGGAAGGAATCCAGCATAAATTAATGCTGAAACTGCTAGAATTTGACTTCTCTATTGAATATAAAAGGGATCAGAAAATATGGTGGCTGATGCCTTATCCAGAAAAGTGGAACATTCCTCTAACAACAAATGTATGACAATCACAGTTGTTGTTCCTAAATGGATCGAGGATGTCTCAATGACATATGTTAATGATCCAAGATGCACAACCCTTCTACAAGAATTGGAAATAAATACCAGCAATCATCCAAATTTCACCCTCACCTCTGGAATCCTAAGGTATAAAAACAGAATTATAATTGGCCAGAGCACGGACTTGAAAACAGTTCTATTTGATGCTTTTCATTCTTCAATTTTTGGGGGACATTCAGGACAAAAGCTGACATTGCACAGACTGAAACATTTGTTCTACTGGCCTAATATGAAGCAATTCATTGCTAAGAAGGTGTCAGAATGCCCAGTTTGTCAGATATCCAAAACTAAGCATGTACACTACCCTGGGTTGTTGGAACCATTGAAAATTCCAAAAATGAAATGGGCTGAAATTAGTATGGATTTCATTAAAGGTCTCCCTAAATCTAGAGGAAAGGATGTCATCTTAGTGGTGGTAGACAGATTGACAAAATATGCTCATTTCCTAACCTTGTCACATCCATTTACAGTCCATCATGTTAAAAATCTGTTCATGGATAACATTCACAAGCTTCATGGGTTTCCAAAAGTAATTGTGACAGATAGGGACAGAATTTTTACTAGCAAGCTTTGGCAAGAAGTATTCCTGGCACTGCAAGTAAAACTCAGTTTTAGCTCTGCCTATCACCCAGAGTCAGATGGACAAACAGAAATAGTAAACCAATTCTTAGAGAAATATCTTAGAAGCATGACTTTCAAAGAACCAAATAAATGGGCTGGCTGAATTCCAGCCGCGGAGTGGTGGTACAACTGCTCTTATCATACTGCTATCAAAACAACCCCTTTTCAAGCTCTGTATGATTACCATCCCCCTCAAATTGCTGAGATATCCATTCCTTGCAATGTCTCTGAAGAAACTCAGGTAACACTAAAGGATCAGGAAGCAATCATGAAGACACTGCAATAGAACTTGCTCCAGGCGCAAAACAAAATGAAATTTTTTGCTAATCTAAACAGAACAGTGAGACAATTTGTAGAAGGAGATATGGTATATTTGAAGATGCAGCCATATAGATAAAATGCTCTAGGTTTGAGAAATGCTCTAAAGTTGACATCAAAGTATTATGGACCTTTTAAAATTCTGGCTAGAGTTGGCAGAGTAGCATATAAGCTACAGCTACCAGAGGGAACTAAACTACACGATGTTTTCCATGTAAATCAGCTCAAGAAGCACCTGGGTCCTACTGCAGTCCCAAACTCCAACCTGCCACTACTCACTCCAGATGGTAAGATAAAAACTTATCCATTATCTGTTCTTGAGCGCAGGCAAGTTCCTCGTTCAGCAGGCGATTATGATGTGGCCATGGTGCAATGGTTGATACACTGGGAGAATCTGTCCCTAGAGGAAGCCACCTGGGAAGATGCGAAGTTCATTCAAGCTACATTTCCAAATTTCAAGCCTTGAAGTCTTGTCTCCAGTGGCGGATATTGTCAGGATCTTCATCTTGGTCAGTAGGAGAAGCTTCACTGGTATCCAACAGCTGGGATAATCCCAGACCGATTGAGTGTTAAAGCTCCCCATTATTATTGTCATAAAGTACTATTAGCACATAAGTGCTGGTTACTGTAATAACCTTAATTAACTCGTGGCTTCAGCAGGAATATAAGCTGGAGAGAGGGCGATCGGGTGTGTATTGCACTATTTTTGATAAGTAAGAGTGTCGAACCCAACAAGGAGCAGAAGGTGTTGGCGAATGGCTTGGACCAGGAATTCTCTGTAAATACTTAGCAAACATATTTTTAGGGTTTTTTGATAATGCAGGTAAATAAAGTACGACTAAATAAAAGACAATAATAATAAATGCAGCAAGTGGCCCAATCCTTTCTTTAGCAAAGGACAAGCCGGTTGTATTACTTAAGATGACCAAACGTTCTTGAGGACACACTGGAATATTGTCAAGTGCTTTCGCTTCATATAGTTGATTAATCTTCTTTAGCTTGCTAAGTATTGTGTGGGTCAACCTATGCTAATGTACCGACCTTCCTAACTAATACATACTTGTGATTATACCCCTTGCAAGCATCCATCAGTACAAGAAAGTAATTAAGGTAGAAACCTAACCACAGCTTTAAACTCTAAGACCCTGACATCCCTTGTGCAAAGGTTTCCTAACGGGGGTTCATGTTTCTGTCACTCCGGCAACCCCTACGATTAGTAGCCAAATACACAATGCATTCCCCTAGGCCCATATAGGTGAAGTGTCATGTAGTCGACGTTCACATGACACCACTAGAAGAAATACACCAAAACTTAAATATCAAACCATTGAGTCTTTCTCAACACAATTCCACTACTAACAACATGACTTCTCCCATATCCTCAAGAACTAAACGAACTACTCACAAGACATCATATGGATCATGATCAGAGATGAAATAATGATATGTAACAATCTGAACATAAACGATAATTCAATGGTTCACTCAATAGCATCAACTACAAGGAGTAATAAACACCGGGAAAGTTTCCCCTAAGAACTATGCAAGATTCAACCCAATTATTACAGCTGTATGAAGTGGAGATGATGGTGGTGATGGAGATGATTATTATGATCCTGATGAAGTCCAGCTCGATGGTGGTGTTGATGGCAATGATCTCCCCTCTCCGGGAAGGAGGTCCCCCGGCAGAATTCTGTCTGCCGGAGAGATCTTCCTCTCTCGCTGTTTTCCGCCCCGCAGAGGCGGCGGAATCTTTCTGTGGTCGCTCCCCTGGTATTAAGTTTCCGTGGGGATAATATACGCTAGAGGGGAGAGCCTGGAGTGGGCCAGGGTAGCCACACCACCTGGTGGCGCGACCTGGAGTGGCTCGCGCCAGGGGTGGTGTGGGCCCCCTGTGGCCCATCTCCACTCCCCCTTCTGGCATCCTTCGTCTTCTGGAAAAATAGGATTTTCCATGTATTTTCCTGGATTTTCTGATCTTCGCGAATTTTGCCTCCAAACAGCCCCTTTTCCATCAGAATCCTGACTGCAGCGGTCCATGCTCCAAAAGTCATCAACCATGCAAAAATAGATGAAATGACATAAGTATCATCTCTTAATATGAAATATATCAATGAATAACAGTAAATTATGATATAGAATAGTGATGCAAAATGTACTTATCAACTCCCCCCAAGCTTAGACTTTGCTTGTCCCCAAGTGAAACTGGGGTCAATAAACATGACCTCAGGTTTATGGAATGAAGATTCGATAAAAGAATACGGACAAGAAGCATCACATTCATCAATACATAAATCGTAATAGAAGACAACTCACTATTATATAACTCAACTTGCAATAAGTAAAGGAAACACAATAATTATACATAAAGTAAATCATAATTGGTAATGGCAAACTTAGCTCTTGGTCAAAGAATAGTTGAGAATTTGCTAGATTTCACAAATAACTGGTTTTCAATGATAGCTTTCAAAGTAGTAATCACCAAGATAAGAGCAATGTGCAAAACAAGGAACATAAGAAACATGATTTAATAAATCATCATATGAATGAATGAAACACAACAACTCAAAATACTTGCTGAGGTAGAATGGAATAGGTTTACTGACTCAACTAAAAAGTAAAAGAAAGGCCCTTCGCAGAGGGAAGGAGGGATTTCAAGTTTCATAAAGAGCTTCCAAAAATTATGGTACTTACTAGCTTTCACCTCTCATTGTCCCTATCATAGGCATCTTTAGGTGATTAAGGTTAAAGTGACACGACTAAGAGGATATGCTTGACAAGTTATAAGTTGAAATCTCATGCCCCTTACTTACGAGTACCGAACCTCATGCTACTCAACTTCAGTCACAAGTAAGCTCTTGTCATTGTAAATACATATGTATCATAGAGAACCGCCAACGGGGTACCCCTTGCACATGATACATGAGCTATCCCATAATCAAAATGACAAGGCAAGCATACAATGAGCATCTCAGCGATCCTTTTATTTGCTATTTGCATAGGTTTTTATTGAGGATGCCTCATAGAGTGCTCATTATGGTTATGCTGCAAGTTTCCACCATGATTAGGCATGGCTTAGGCTAGCGGCCTAGGCGCTTCTCTAACACACATACAAACTCCATGATCTTACAAGTTCCCCTTTTATTTCATACTTCTGAGATCCATAAGCAAAAGAACATGATATCAGCTAGGTACAAAATACCAATGCAATGTTGAAAGCATTCCCCATGACAACATGGTTCTGCTAACTTCAACTTATAAAGCGCAAGCATATACACAACAAAGATGGACACAATGGTTCAAGATTATTAAATGCAAGAAAGTAAAGTGTGTCATCAAGTTCGTGAGAGCTTTAATCACTAATTTTCACATAACAAGTTTAATTTGGAAGGTAGATAAAAGCATGAATTTACTTGGAATAGCAATAGTGCTAGTAGGTTGATATGGTGGACACAAATGGCATAGGTTTTGGTTTAAGGATTGGATGCACGAGAAGCATTCCTTCTTAGTATAGGTTTTTGGCTAGCAAGGCTGGGTAGAAAGCATAAGAGTTGAAGGAAACAAACAAATAAACGAGTTATAAAAACAAACATGCGATCTTCCTTGGAAGCACAAAAGATCTTAACTAGAGAATACTAAACTTATGAGCAAATCAAGAAAGAAAGATGATGAAAATATATTTCTTTAAGAGTACTTTTGTCTTTTTCATTCAATTCTCAAAATAGAGTTGCTACTGACCGAGCCAGGTTTGCCAAAACCAACTAAATTAACTCAATGATCCCAAAGTGATACCAATACTAACGACAAGATCAATCATGTAACCATAAATTGAAAACTAATATAAGATATGCAAAAGAGTAAATAATAGAACTTCTCATTAATATTACATAACGGCAACTCACACCAAGGGATACATAGATATCTAACGAGAGAGGGGACACTTCCACAATGCAAACCATCCTACATGATAACTTTTCTATTCATGATATGACTCTACTAAAAAGGTAAAAAGATAGAAGATATTGATGTGATACCGTGGCACTCCCCCAAGCTTGGAACAAACCAAGGGGATGCCAAAACCTGATGACGAATTACTCCTTTGGTGGTGGTGGTGTTCTTTCATCATCGTTCGACTTCCAAGGTAAAGGCTCCCCATCAGCAAAAGACATCCTGGTCTCCATCATCCTAAAACTAGCAGCAGCACTTATGCGTTTAAACCTAACCTCATACTCACAGTTTTGATTTTGAATGTCATAGAACTGTGCTTGCATTTGGTTGGTTGTTTGGTGGAGTGAGAGAATTTCATACTTAAGCTCAGCAGTCTCCTTTTGGCGCTCGGCGATGAGTTCGGAACAAATCTTATGGATGATATCCACTTCGTGTTCCGCCATCTTCTTGTACCTAAAGACTTCTTGCTCCAGCGCTTCCATCCTGTCCTCCAGACTTCCTTCACCTTTAGGGCCTTGAACCTCTCTTATCCGTACCTCCCCATCTTCAAGCAACAACTCCTTGGGATGAATCTTCAACTCACGCATGTATGGGTTGCTGATATCCGCTGAGGAATCTTCCTTGGCTGATCCAGAGGAAGACATTGTGGCTCCAAAACTGGGACTCTACCTATCAGAAATAGATCGAAACGAAAACACGACAAGAACATGATATATGAACCTCGGGGGATCTGGGGGATTATATATTACGAAGTTTTACAACAAAAGGAAGGTACTGGAAGAAAACGGGTCGGAGAAGGAGTTCGGGGTGGCCATACCACCTGGTGGCGTGGCCTAGGGTGGGCCCGCACCACAGGGTGGTGTGAGCCACCCAGGCTCCGCTTCCATCCCTCTTTCGCTTCGTTGCTTTCCTTGTTGGATAAAAACTACAAAAATATAACTGGACAGAATTTTCATGGAACTTTTCTTACCAGAACTGTTACCTATTCGAAAACGGACCCTGGAGGTCTCTGAATTTGATCTTTGATAAATTTTTCTGGAGTTACTAGTTGAATAACATCAATATCTTCATTGTAAGAATCTCCAGCAATATAGTGCTTAAGTCGCTGACCATTCACCACTTGTGTGGTGTTATCCTTTAAAGAAGAAATTTGTATTGCACCTGAACGATATAATTCTTCGATAACAAAAGGTCCTTCCCATTTTGAGAGTTGTTTTTCTGCAAAAAATCTAAGACGAGACCTATATAATAGAAGTTTCTCACCAACATGGAACTCCCTCTTAAAAATTCTCCTGTCATGCCATCTTTTAACTTTTTCCTTAAAGAGTCTAGCATTCTCATATGCTTCACTCTTCCATTCATCCAACGAACTTAAGTCAAATAATCTTTTCTCACCAGCAAGATTACAGTCTCTATTAAGTTCTTTCACTGCCCAATAAGCTTTGTGTTCTAATTCTAAAGGCAGGTGGCAAGCTTTCCCATAAACCATTTTGTAAGGAGACATTCCCATAGGATTTTTATAGGCAGTCCTATAAGCCCACAAAGCATCGTTCAACTTTTTACCCCAATTTTTTCTAGATCTATTAACAGTCTTTTGCAAGAAGGATTTAATTTCTCTATTTGATAACTCTACTTGCCCACTAGTTTGGGGATGATAAGCTGAAGCAATTCTATGATTAACATCATATTTAGCAAGGGTATTTCTAAAACCACCATGAATGAAATGAGAACATCCATCAGTCATAAGATACCTAGGCACTCCAAACCTAGGAAAGATAATATCCTTAAGCATTTTTAAAGAGGTCTCCTCGTCAGCACTTTTTGTAGGTATGGCTTCTACCCACTTAGTAACATAGTCAACAACAACAAGAATATGGGTATAACCTTTTGAAGGGGGAAAAGGACCCATAAAGTCGAATCCCCAACAATCAAATGGTTCAATAACTAGAGAGTAATTCATAGTCATCTCATTGCGTCTAGAAATGTTACCTACTCGTTGACACTCATCACATGATAAGACAAATGTCCTTGCATCTTTAAAAAGGGTAGGCCAGTAAAAACCTGATTGTAGCACCTTCTGTGCGGTTCTATCTCCCGTGTGATGTCCTCCATAAGCACTACCATGACATTTCCGCAATATCTCCTTTTGTTCATATTCTGGAACACATCTTCGCATAATACCATCTACTCCTTCTTTATATAAATGTGGGTCATCCCAAAAATAATGCCTCAAATCGTAAAAGAACTTCCTTCTTTGCTGAGCTGTAAAAGTTGGAGGCAAATACTTGGAGACAATAAACTTAGCATAATCAGCATACCAAGGGCACCCTCGCGAGCTTAACCCTACTGCAGCCAACTGTTCATTTGGGAAACTATCATTAACAGGCATAGGATCAAAAGAGATGTTTTCCAATCGAGATAAATTATCATCAACAGGATTTTCAGCACCTTTCCTATCTACAATATGTAGGTCAAACTCTTGTAAGAGCAGCACCCATCTAATAATCCTATGCTTAGCATCTTTCTTCGTCATAAGGTACTTAATAGAAGCATGATCAGTATGAATGGTAACTTTTGAGTCAACAATATAAGGTCTAAACTTATCACAAGCAAAGACAACATCTAATAATTCTTTTTCAGTAGTAGCATAATTCTTTTGAGCAGCGTCAAGAGTCTTACTAGCATAATGGATAACATTTAACTTTTTATCTATTCGTTGCCCAAGGACATCACCTACAGCAAAATCAATAGCGTCACACGTGATTTCAAAGGGTAGGATCCAATCAGGTGGTTGAACAATAGGAGCAGTAGTTAAAGCCTTCTTTAGAGTTTCAAAAGCTTCCTTACAATCATTATCAAAAACAAAGGGTACATCCTTTTGAAGAAGATTAGTGAGGGGTTTTGATATCTTAGAGAAATCTTTAATAAACCTTCTATAGAAAACAGCATGACCAAGATACTATGAATACCTTTGATGTCTCTTGGACAGGGCATTTTCTCAATTGCCTCAACTTTAGTTCTATCAACTTCTATGCCTCTTTCAGAAATCTTATGTCCGAGGACAATCCCTTCATTAACCATGAAGTGGCATTTCTCCCAATCAAGAACAAGATTAGTTTCTTCACATCTCTACAGAACTTTATCAAGGTTGTGAAGACAATTATCAAAGGAAGTCCCATAGACGGAAAAATCATCCATGAATACTTCCACAATTTCCTCACAAAAGCCATGAAAGATAGCAGACATGCATCTTTGAAAAGTAGCAGGAGCATTACACAAACCAAAATTCATACGTCTATAAGCATAGGTTCCATAGGGGCATGTAAAAGTAGTTTTTTCTTGATCTTGTTGTTTAACAGCAATTTGAGAGAACCCAAAATATCCATCAAGAAAACAAAAATGGGTCTTTTTAGACAACCTTTCTCACATTTGATCAATAAAAGGAAGTGGGTAATGATCTTTCTTAGTAACTTTGTTAACTTTTCTGAAATCAATGCACATCCTATAACCTACTACTATTCTTTGTGGAATAAGCTCATCATTATCATTAGGCACAACGGTAATTCCCCCTTTTTTAGGGACACAATGAACAGGACTAACCCATTCACTATCAATAGGGTAAATAATACCAGCATCAAGGAGTTTTAATACCTCGTTTCTTACCACTTCCTTCATCTTAGGATTTAAACACCGTTGATGCTCTACCACTGGCTTTGCATCTGGTTCTATATTGATGGCGTGCTGACATATAGTAGGAGAAATCCCCTTTAGATCATCCAGAGTATAGCCCATAGCCCCTCGGTGTTTCTTCAATACCTCCAATAATCTGTCCTCTTCCTTCCCTAAAAGTTTAGAACTAATAATAACAGGATATATTTTATTATCATCAATGTAAGCATACTTCAGATCGTCAGGTAAAGGTTTTAGATCGAAGACCGGATCCTTTTTAGGTGGCAACGTTGTACCAAAATCTTCCATAGGCAAGTTATGCTTAAGCATCTTAGGTTAACGACGGAGAATCTCGTCAATCTCATTTCTTTCTTCCATGAAGATTTCACTTTCGTGGTCTTCCATAAATTGCTACAAAGCATTGTTAGGAGCAAGAGAAATAGAAGCAAGTTGTTCAACTCTAAAATCCCCATTATGGGTTTCATTTTCACAAGGTTCTTTAGTAAATTTTGAAAAATTAAACTCATCAGATTCCCCATCAAATTTAGTTAAAATTTTCTCCCTTTTGCAGTCAATAATGGCTCCACAAGTACTCAAGAAATGTCTACCAAAAATGATAGGATAGGTCTTACTAGCAGCTGAACCAAGTACTAGAAAATCAGCAGGATATTTAATCTTACCACAAAGAACTTCCACATCACGTACAATACCAATTGGGGAGATGGTCTCTCTATTATCGAGGTGAATAACCACATCAATCTCTTCTAGTCTGCAGGGACTGATTTCATGCATAATTTATTTGTAAAGCTCATAAGGAATAACACTTGAACTGGCACCAATATCACATAAACCATAATAGCAATGATCACCAATTCTAACAGAAAGCACATGGACACTAGCCTTTTTAGTTCTATTAGGATGTGAGACAATATTAGAAGCATCCTCACAGAAGACAATGTGTCCATCTTCTACAGTTTTAGTGACAAGGTCTTTCACAACTGCTACAGTAGGTTCAATGTTTATTTGTTCATCAGGTTTTACAGTTCTCTTTGTACTTTTATTGATTACACTAGTTATCATAGGATGCTCCTTTACCTTATCCGGGAAGGGTATTTTCTCGATATAAGGTTCAGGTAGGATGTGATCAATAGTGCAAAATTCAGTACTACTAACAGGAACACAATCAACAATATCTTTATATGGTGCATGATACTTGTTCCATCCCTTTTTTGGAATTTCAATATAGGAAACAAAAGCCTTAAAACAAATTGTAATAACTTGAGAATCAAGACCATAAGCATTACTAATATTCTGAAAGTCATCAGTTCCCATAAAAGATTCAATGCATTCATAATCATAATTTATACCTGACTTTCTTCCTTTGTCATTCTCCCATGCTTCAACATTGTCTTGAATATGGTCTAGAAGATCCCATTTAGCTTCTTCTTCCATGCGATTGAATGATCCAACACAAGAGGCATGCAATAAATCCTTGTCATGAAGAGAAAGCCTTGCATAAAAGTTATTGATAATAATGTTGTTGGGGAGCTCATGAATGGGACATTTGAGCATTAGTAACTTCAGTCTCCCCCAAGCTTGAGTTGTACTCGCTCCATCAAGAGGCAAAAAGTTGTATATTTGATTCCAATCTTTATGAATCTCACTAGGAGGATAAAATTTTGAATAAAAGAGAGGCACTATTTCCTCCCATTCAACAGCTTGACCATTCTTCAGCAGCTTATACCATTCCGCAGCTCTTCCTTTCAGTGATAATGAGAATAACTTCTTCTTGACATGATCTGTTGTAATACCTGCACACTTAAACAACCCGCATAATTCGTGTATAAATAGCAAATAATCACCGGGATGGACAATTCCATCTCCAACATAACAGTTATCCATAACACGATCAATAATTCGTATAGGTATTTTAAAAGTATCATTCTCAGCAGGTGGTGGTTCATCTACTACCTTATCAGTGGTAGTAGCATTACGAAATAAGAAACTCAGCAAATTATCCATATTGAAAATAAAGCAGCTAACATAAGTAAACAATACTCACAGTAGAAGTTTCCTTTACCAGTTCCACTCTCCAATAGCGCTTCACTCCCTGGCAACAGTGCCAGAAAATAGTCTTGATGACCCACAAGTATAGGGGGTGTATCGCATTATTTTTGATAAGTAAGAGTGTCGAACCCAACAAGGAGCAGAAGGTGTTGGTGAATGGCTTGGAGCAGGAATTCTCTGTAAATACTTAGCAAACGGATTTTTAGGGGTTTTTGATCATGCAGGTAAATAAAGTACAAGTAAATAAAAGACAATAATAATAAATGCAGCAAGTGGCCCAATCCTTTCTTTAGCAAAGGACAAGCCGGTTGTATTACTTAAGATGACCAAACGTTCTTGAGGACACACGGGAATATCGTCAAGTGCTCCCGCTTCATATAGTTGATTAATCTTCTTTAGCTTCATAAGTGTTGTGTGGGTCAACCTGTGCTAATGTACCGACCTTCCTAACTAATACATACTTGTGATTATACCCCTTGCAAGCATCCACAAGTACAAGAAGGTAATTAAGATAGAAACCTAACCACAACTTTAAACTCTAAGAGCCTGACATCCCTTGTGCAAAGGTTTCCTAACGGGGGTTCAGGTTTCTGTTACTCTGGCAACCCCTACGATTAGTAGCCAAATACACAATGCATTCCCCTAGGCCCATATAGGTGAAGTGTCATGTAGTCGACGTTCACATGACACCACTAGAAGAAATACACCACAACTTAAATATCAAACCATTGAATCTTTCTCAACACAATTCAACTACTAACAACATGATTTCTCCCATATTCTCAAGAACTAAAAGAACTACTCACAAGACATCATATGGATCATGATCAGAGATGAAATAATGATATGTAACAATCTGAACATAAACGATAATTCAATGGTTCACTCAATAGCATCAACTACAAGGAGTAGTCAACACCGGGAAAGTTTCCCCTAAGAACTATGCAAGATTCAACCAAATTGTTACAACGGTATGAAGTAGATATGATGGTGGTGATGGAGATGATGATGGAGATCCCGATGAAGTCCAGCTCGATAGTGGTGTTGATCGCGACGATCTCCCCTCTCTAGGAAGGAATTCCCATGGCAGAATTCTGTCTACCGGAGAGATCTTTCTCTCGTGGTGTTTTCCGTACCGCAGAGGCGGCGAAATCTTTCTGTGGTCGCTCCCCCGGTATTAGGTTTCTGTGGGGATAATATACGCTAGAGGGGAGAGCCTGGAGTGGGCCAGGGTGGCCACACCACCTGATGGCGTGGCCTAGGGGGTGGTATGGCCAGCCCAGGCACCCCCTCGGCCTCTCCTTCTGCCTATATATTGCCTCTGATACGGAAACCCTAAGTACCCGATCAAAATTACATGAAAGAGTATGTAGCCACCGTCATCTCCATCCCTAGATCGGGAGGGATCTGAAGCTCTTCCCGACACCCTGCCGGAGAGGGGAATTCACCCTGGAGGCCTTCTTCATCATCATGCAAGCCTCCGATGTGATGCGTGAGTAGTTCATCTCTAGACTACGGGTCCATGTAGTAGCTAGATGGCTGGTTCTCCTCCTTTGTGCTTTCATGTTTAGATCTTGTGAGCTCCGTTCATGATCAAGATCATCTATTTGTAATTTTGCCTGTTGTGTTTGCGGGGATCCGATGGATATTGAGATGCTATTTCAGATTGATTATTGATTCTATCATGTCTTTGTTATGTGTGATCTTGCATTATTTCTGTTGTTAGTAGCTATCTTGGCCAAGTAGATGCTAGCAACTCCAAGAGTTAGTATTTATGCTCGATAGTGGGTTCATGCCTCTGGTAATCTAGGGAAGTGATAGAAATCTCTAAGGTACTAGATGTGCTGTTGGTACTAGGGAGAAAACAACAATCCTTTCTTCATAGAACAATCGTATTGTTTACTTTACACGCAATTCGTAATGCAATTATCTGTTGCTTGCAACTTAATACTGGAGGGGGTTCGGATGATAACCTGAAGGTGGATTATAAGTCATAGATGCAGTTGGATGGCGGTCTATGTATAATGTTGTAATGCCCAATCGAATCTCAAAGGAGTCAAGATGAGTAGTATATGCTTGTATGCTTTCTCGATGTTTTTCAATTGCCCCGCTGTAATTTGTTCACCCAGGATGTTATCTATCTTAAGGAGAGCCACCTCTAGTGAACTATGGACCCCGGTTTTTTCTTTTACATTCAATTTACAAACTGTTTACTGCTTTGTGTTTACTTTCTGCAAACTATTACTTCCTTCCATTTGATACGTTTAATCCTTTGTTTTCAGCAAAACCGGTGAGATTGACAACCTCATCGCAAGTTGGGGACAAAGTTTTGTGGTTGTGTTGTGCAGGTTTCCACGTTGCTACTAGCACCGGTAGTGCACCCTGCCAAGGCTCAGCTAGCAACACCTTTGGGGTGTTTCCTTGCTCCTACTGGATTGATAACCTTGGTTTCGTACTGAGGGAAAACTTGCTGCTGTGCTCATCATACCTTCCTCTTGGGGTTCCCCAACGAGCTCGATATATTTTGGGCCATCAAGCATATTTTCTGGTGCCATTGTCGTGGAGTCAAGGACATCTTCACAAGGGGAGTCCCTCATAACCAATCTCTTTGCTTTGTTATTTTTGTTTTGCTTAGTTTACTTTTGCTTTGTTTGCTTGTTTCTTTATCAAAAACACAAAAAAAATTAGTTTTACAAGTTTGCTTTCTTTATTGAAAACACAAAAAAAATTAGTACCTATCTTAAGTTGTCTTTATGTCTAGCATTGCTCCAATCACTATGTTACATGAGGAAATGATTTTCACTTTTAAACAAGGAATTGAAGAGAGTTTCAAAGAAGCTTGTTCTAGAATCTCTGATTTACATGAAAAAACTGAACCTAAAATGACTCCAAGCTTGTTCCTTAGCAGTTTTTACCTTGGAATTGCTCTTTGCTATAGATATGCTTTGGATGCTGTTGTGGGAGGAGATTTCCTCCAATGCAATGAGGATGATGCTGTTAATGCTATAAAGAAATTGATCTTTACTTACAACTTGCCTAGCAAATCTGATTCTTCCTTTATGAACATATTTGCTAGACTGAACACTCTTGAGACCCGTACTACTAGTTTAAAGGATTGTTATAATACGCTTACAGAGCATCATAATTATGTTCCAATAAATTCTGAACCATCAAACTGGCTCCCCATAGTAAAGATTGATATAAATAATTAAACTTTTCAAGCTCGTTGTGATATCATGCCTGAATTTTGTCTTATGCCCAAAGATATTTATGAATCTTTGAATCTTTGGGGGCTTTCTGAAGGAGGAAAAGAAATATCTCTTGCTAATAATGCTACAATATTACCTATTGGAGTAGCTGAAGGAGTGTTTACAAAGATCCTTGGGAAAATGATTTCTACTGATTATCTTGTTATTGAATGTGCAGGAAAAGGACAAATTACACTTGGACGGTCCCTACTAGAACTCCTTGGAGCAATAATAGATGTGGGAAAGGGGACCATGCACCTTGCTTCTCCACCAAACAATCATATGTTCCCCAAGGTTAAGAATAAAAGTAAGAGAGGTAAGGGCAAGAAATTTGGTTTTAATGCTTCTTCATTTGAGAACACTTGATTGTTTTTCTTGCTTCTTATGCCTAACTTAAAGGCGTTAAAGAAAAGTACTTATTGGAAGATAACCCAAAAGTTTTAGATGAGTCTTGGAAGTTATTTCCTCTGTAATAACCGCTCCTTATCCTTTTTATTTGCCTTTTGTGTCAAGAGTAACCTCTAATGAGAGAGAAGTAATGATTGGGAAAGTTGCTGTTCCGAAACAGATTTCTGTGCTTCACCGTAAAAATTCGTGTAAAATCTATGTACATCCTTTTGAGGCGTGAATTTTTGTGTTTCTGCCCTAGGTTGTTATCTAACTTTCGTTAGTTAGATTTGAAAAACAGAAGGTCTTCGAAAAAATTCGTCTTTACCTGCTGGTCTTTTTTGGCAGATTTCTGCCATTTTCTGCATTTTCTTTTTGTTGGTTCCTTTTTGAGTTCTTTTGGGGAATTGAGCTTTTTGAAGGAAGTGCTATAGTAGCTAGTGTTTTAATGGAAGTTTTATTGGTGTTAGAACTGAACCTAAAGACCTATTATCTTGAGTGTACTAATGTTGCTAATAAAGATTGTGTGAAGTTTTGTATGAAGGAAAAATTTCAGGTGTATGGAAGGAATGAGTAATGAGATGAAGGATGGACTAAAGCTCAAGCTTGGGGATTCCACACGTGTCACCCCAAGAAATATCCAAGAAGTACAAGCATCAAAGCTTGGGGATGCCCAAGGCATCCCCCTCTTCATCATTAAAAATCCTAGGTTTCTTCCAAACGCTTCATTTTTATTGTTTCATGCACAGTTGTGTTTTTCTTGGAGCGTATTCTTTTTCGTTTTCGTTTTGGTTTTTCGTTTGCTTTGTTTTCTTAGTTTTCTGAATAAATTGGTTGGACCCCCTCTTTCATACATTGGTTTTCAAATAGCTTGGTTTGGATTGGAAAAGAGTAGGAAAGTTCATGCTTAAGTGGTAAAGAGAGCTTGTTTTTGACTATGGCCTATGCTTTTTCATGCCATGCTTGATATTGTTTTAGCTTTATGCTTAGTATTCTTTGATGTAGCATGACTTGTTATAAACAATTGAGATTGCTTAATGTGCCTTGGATGAATCATGTGTTGTTTTAGCATATTAAAGCATAGTATTGTGGTATTCTCCTTTGATGCTTTATTTGGGTTGACTTGGCGCATGCTCACACCATGTTATGACTATCCCAAGTCACCATAAGCCTTTATGATCCTTTAGTTTTCAACTTGTAGTATCACTTTATGCTTTGATCAATGATGTTTTGTCGCTCTGCATGATTATGGCTATTATTGCTCTCTTAGTTTGTCGCTCCCAGTCTTTTGCTAGCCTCCGCAACCAAGTATGAGTTTCACTCATGCATCCAACTCCCTAAACCAAGTTATTCCAAAGAGTCCACCATATCTACCTATTAGCATATGCTATTCCAAGTATATTCATGTTTTTATCTCCCTTCCAAATTAAACTTGTTATGAGAAAACTAGTGATTAAATCTCTCACGAACTTGATGGCACACTTTACTTTTCTTGCCCTTAATAAACTTGAACCATTGTGTAGTCTGTGTTGTATATACTTGCACTTATTTGTTGGGGATTAGCAGAACCATGCTGTCATGGGGAACGCTTTCAACATTGCACGGGTACTTTGTACCTAGTTGATATCATGCTCTTTTGTCTATGGATGTTGTCGGTGTGAAATGAAAGGGGAGCTTGTAAGTCCATGGAGTTATGTATATGTATTAGATAAATGCCTGGGCCGCTGGTCTAATCCATGCTGACATGGTGGAAACCTGCAGCGATACCATAATGAGCTGTCTATGAAGCATTCTTCTCATAAAAAAAGAGTCCAATTTTGAGAAAAAAGAGAAAAGGAGAAAAAAGAGATTATGAAAAGAGGAAAGAGAGAAAAAGGCACCATATTCCCATGGTAAATAAGAAGATTGCTGAGATGCTCGTTGTCTGCTTGCCTTGTCATTTTGATATGGGGATTCTTCCGTATCATCGGGCAAGGGGTACCCCATTGGTGGTTCTCTATGATACACATGTACTTACGATGACAAGAACTTACCGGTGACTAAACTTGAGTAGCATGAGGAGCGGCCCTCGTATTCAAGGGACATGAGATTTCTAACTTATACTTCGTCAAGCATATACACCATAGTTTGTTCACTTTAACATTAATCACTTCAAGATCCTTATGATAGGGGCAATGATAGCTGAAAGCTATTAAGTACCATAATTTTCGGAAGCTCTTTATGAGACTTGAATCCCTACTTCCTTCTATGAAGGCCTTTCTTCCACTTATATATATTCAGTCTCTACCTTCTATCTTTATGCACCTACTTTGAGAGCATAGTGGCCATTCTTAGTTCTATGTGCATTGTCCCAAGACTTGTTGATTGATGCATAGCTTTGATATTGCTTGTTTTAAACTATTTGCATGTAGTCACTCTTATGAACTTTGAAGGTGTCCTATGCATTTATATTTGCTACTCTATGAGGGACAAGCTGCATACTACTATTCTATGTTTTCTTTATGTGAAACAAACAAACGTCTTGCACAGCATTGTTATTCATGAATCTTTTGTTTGTGCCTTTTCATGTTGCATCATAGTTTATTTGTCTTATTGCTAGAACTTTGTCTTTCATGTTATGATTGACGTACTATGATCCCAGCTTTGAATGTTTTACAAAATACTTTGATCAAGTTTATGATGGTGCATGTCACCTCAAAAATTATTCTTTCTTTTTATCACTTACCTACTCGAGGACGAGCAGGAGTTAAGCTTGGGGATGTTGATACATTGCAAATGTATCTATAATTTTTGATGTTCCATGTTTAGTTTTATCTACTTTCTTATGTTTTGTCCATACTTTGGAATACTTTTCATATGATTTCTTGGACTAACCTATTAACAAGAGCCACAGTGCCAGCTGCCTGTTTTCTGCTGTTTTTGGTTCCAGGAAAGTCAGAAATGTATATTCTCAGAATTGGACGGGACAAAAGCCAAAGTCATTATTTTACCGGGGGACACACGGAGCCAGAATACGAGACGGAGAAGGGCCAGAGGACGGCCATACCACTTGACCCGCGCCAGGGGGTGGTGTGGCCATCCCAGGCACCCCCTCGGCCTCTCCTTCCGCCTATATATTGCCTCTAATACGGAAACCATAAGTACCCGATCAAAATTCCACGAAAGAGTCTGTAGCCGCCGTCGTCTCCATCCCTAGATCGGGAGGGATCTGAAGCTCTTCCTGGCACTGCCGGAGAGGGGAATTCACCCTGGAGGCCTTCTTCATCATCATGCAAGCCTCCGGTGTGATGCGTGAGTAGTTCATCTCTAGACTACGGGTCCATGTAGTAGCTAGATGGCTGGTTCTCCTCCTTTGTGCTTTCATGTTTAGATCTTGTGAGCTCCGTTCATGATCAAGATCATCTATTTGTAATTTTGCATGTTGTGTTTGCTGGGATCCGATGGATATTGAGATGCTATTTCAGATTGATTATTGATTCTATCATGTCTTTGTTATTTGTGATCTTGCATGCTTTCTGTTGTTAGTAGCTATCTTGGCCAAGTAGATGCTAGCAACTCCAAGAGTTAGTATTTATGCTCGATAGTGGGTTCATGCCTCTGGTAATCTGGGAAAGTGACAGAAATCTCTAAGGTACTAGATGTGTTGTTGCTACTAGGGAGAAAACAACAATCCTTTGTTCATAGAACAATCGTATTGTTTACTTTACACGCAATTCATAATTCAATTATCCATTGCTTGCAACTTAATACTGGAGGGGGTTCGGATGATAACCTGAAGGTGGATTATTAGTCATAGATGCAGTTGGATGGCGGTCTATGTATAATGTTGTAATGCCCAATCGAATTTCAAAGGAGTCAAGATGAGTAGTATATGCTTGTATGCTTTCTCGATGTTTGTCAATTGCCCCGCTGTAATTTGTTCATCCAGGATGTTATCTATCTTAAGGGGAGCCATTACTCTTTAGATAGCGCATTACTCTTTCAAGAGCATGCCGGTGATCATCTCTCAGATTGGAAACAAACCGGCTAAGTTTGCTCACACCAAACGCGATGTCAGGTCTCGTCGCTCTAGCTAAATACATTAACGAGCCAATAATCTGAGAGTATCTCAGCTGATCTCAAGTTGTTCTTTTGTTCTTTCAAAGCATCTTACTAGGATCATATGGTGTCGGCGAAGTGGTACAATCTGAGTAGCCAAAACGACTCAGAACCTTTTGCATATAGTGAGATTGCATAAGTGTAATTCTTCTATTCTCATCTCTCAATAGCTTGATGTTCAGAATAACGTCAGCTTCTCCAAGGTCTTTCATGTCAAAACTTTGACACAAGAAACTCTTGACTTGTTCGATGACATTCATATTTGTCCCAACAATTAGTATGTCATCAACATACAAGCAGAGTATAACTCCTTCGCCCCTACCATGGCGATAGTATACACATTTGTCGGCTTCATTTACAACAAAGCCAGCAGATGTTAAAGTTTGATCAAACCTCTCATGGCATTGCTTAGGTGCTTGTTTCAAACCATACAAAGATTTTAGCAACTTGCACACCTTTCCTTTTTAACCATCTACTACAAAACCATCTAGCTTGTCCATTTAAATTTCCTCGTCCAACTCTCCATTAAGGAAAGCTGTCTTAACATCCATTTGATGAATGATAAGACCATGTGAGGCAGCCAATGAGAGAAGAACTTCAAATGTGGTCAATCCAGCCGCAAGAGAATAAGTATCAAATAAGTATTTGCCTTCCTTTTGGGTATAACCCTTGGAAACAAGATGATCCTTGTACTTTTCAATTGTACCATCAGGCCTAAGCTTCTTTTTGAATACCCATTTGCATCCTACAGGTTTGCACCCATAAGGACGATCAGTAATCTCCCAGGTTTCATTAGCCATGATGGAATCCATCTCGCGACGAACAACCTCTTTTCAGTAGTCTGCATCAGGAGATGCATAAGCCTCTAAAATAGAGTTGGGAGTATCCGCCACGAGATAAACAATGAAGTCATCACCAAAGGACTTTGCAATCCTCTGACTCTTGTTCCTTACATGAACTTCATTGTCTTCCTCCTTAGAGAATTCATCATGTGTTCGTTCATAATATTCCATGGGAATGGCAGGTTCAGGAGTTTAAGCAGATTCCTATCTAGATGAACTAGGCATATCTTTCATAGGAAAAATATCCTCAAAAAATATAGCATCCTTAGACTCCATAATTATACAGACCTTCATCTCAGGTACCTCAGATTTCACCACTAGAAATTTGTATCCAACACTATGATGAGCATAGCCAAGAAAGACATAGTCTATGGTCTTTGGTCCAAGTTTACGCTTTTTGGGAATTGGCAAGTTCACCTTTGCCAAACATCCCCAAGTGCATAGGTGCGAGAGTGTTAGCTTCCTCTTCTCCCATAATTCATAGGGAGCAGTTTCATTGTCTTTTGTGGTAACTTTATTTAGGACATGACATGATGTCAATATCGCCTCCCCACACCATCCCGTGGATAAACCCGAGGTACCTAACATGGTGTTAACCAAGTCTGTTAGAGTATTATTTTTCCTTTTGGAAACCCTGTTAGATTGGTGAGAATTTGGAGGCGTCCTCTCATGAATAATGCCATGTTCCACACAAAATAAATCGAACTCATTAGAGAAATACTCTCCACCACGATCTGACCGAACTCTCTTAATGTTTCTCCCAAGTTGATTTTCAACTTCCGCCTTATAGATTTTAAAGTGCTGTAGAGCCTCATCTTTAGTTTTAAGAAGATATACATAGCAAAATGTAGTAGAATCATCAATCAATGTCATGACATATTTTTTTCCACCTTTAGTCAACACACCATTCATCTCACATAGATCTAAATGTATAAGATCCGACAGTGCTAAGTTTCTGGCTTCCTGCACAGGCTTATGAGGCTTGCGCGGTTGCTTAGCTTGAACACACACTTGACATTTAGAGCCTTTGGCTAAAGTGAAACTCGGAATTAAATTCATCTTAGCTAACCGCTTCATACAACCAAAATTAATGTGATAAAGTCATGAATGCAAAACATCAATTTCATTGCTAGGAGCACAAATATGGTTCACAACCTTATTACAAAAATCTGATAGGGAAAGACGGAACAAACTACCACTCTAATAACCTTTACCAATAAATTGTCCATACTTAGGAACAACTACTTTATTGGGTTCAAACACCAACTTAAAACCTTCTTTGCAAAGAAGGGAACTACTAACAAGATTCTTATTTATTGGGGCACATGCTGCATGTTCTTCAGCTGCACGGTCTTTCTCAAACTAAACTTCAGATCCACTGTATCAACACCATGAACAAAAGCATGCGATCTGTTTTCTAGAAAGACGGAGAGATCTCTTGTGACCTGGTAAGAAGAAAACAAAGAAATATCAGCACACACATGAATATTAGCACCAGTGTCGATCCACCAATATGTAGATTGACAAACTGACAAAATAGTAGGTAAATTACCATACCAGATGCACCCTTCTCATTGTTGCTCATAGTCACGTTGACAGACTTAGAGTCCTGTCCATTTTGATTCTTCCTTCCTTTGCGCTACTTGTAGTTTGGAGGCCAATGTCCAACCTCGCCGCATAGAAAGCAAGGATCCCGTGACTTGTTCTTCTTATTCCTTTTGAAGTTGGTAGTCTGAACGACCTTATTCTTTCCCTTGAACTTGTTATGGAAGTTTTTTCTGGACCACATTGGCGCTTGACTGGGGTGCTTCGGCTCCCTTTGGGTGTGCGTATTTTTCCTTTGCCTTTTCCTCAAGGTCCAGAAACCCAATGAGATTCTCAACATACATCTCTTGCCTCTGGTATTTAAGGTTAGTGGCAACACTTCTCCAGGATTGAGAAAGCTTTGCAATACTGCATCCCACAACGAATTTTCTGGGCAACGCACACTTCAGGAGATCAAGTTCTTTTCCGATGCACTGAATCTCATGAGCCTGTTCAACCACGGAACGGTTTTCAACCATCCTATAGTCATGAAACTACTACATGGCATATAGTTCACTACCAGCATCAGTAGCACCAAAATTTTCTGCGAGTGCATCCCACAGTTTCTTGGCATTGCGCATATGCAAATATGCGTCAACCAACTTGTCTCCAATGACTCTTATGACACATCCTACAAAGAATATGGTGGTATCCTTGAACGCCTTCTCCTGTTCAGGGGTAATCGTTCCTTCAGGATTACCAGCTGATACCCAGAAGACGTCCATAGCCATCAGCTAGAGGGTACACTTGGTTTGCCAACGCTTAAAGTGCGCACCCATAAACGGATTCGGTTTCAGACAAGCGGCAAAGCCTTGACGCGAAAACAACCTAAAATAAGGTTTTTGGATTGTTAAACTAATTAGCAGTTTTCGCATTAATTTAATCCAAGTATAAAACATGACAGTACAATTTTCAAGATTGACTAGCATACGTATAGTAGACATGCACCATACAGGCAAGTGAAAACCTAGCACATCTATGTATACAGTAGTACTAGTAATCAACATAGGAAATATCAGAAAGGCAAAGAGCACGTACAAGTTTGTCGCTGGTATGACCAGCAGCGAGACAGGAGGATCTCCGCCACCGGAGGTAGCAGCAGCATCATCAGCCTTCTTGGCGGCGTCATAAAAAATGGCGATGAGGTCGAGGAAGCCGGATGTAGAGGTCGAACAAGAACTTGAATAGTCGCGCCAATATGCTTCCAAAAAACCTTATCACCTCTCTCTCGGTGCAGGATCAGAGAGACAGGGTTCCGGAGGCCTGCTCTCCCGGATAGCCGTGCACACAGCCGGCAGGATGGAGTAGCAGAGGGAAGCACAGAGAGGTGGAATGGCGATGCGCAGGTAGGCAGATGCAATCAAATTACTGGTGACAGATAGGGTTCGCGTCGTCCAGTTTATATAGTGTGGGTCGGGTAGGACGTGGGCAGCAGCCCACGACCATGCCGGCAACAACCCGCGATCCAAAATATGGAAACGGCTTATTGATTAATGCGCCTGTTAATGACTTGTAATTAATACACAATTAATTTTCCCGAACTGCAAAATATAAACGACATGCAAAATATGAGCTCGGCTCACAGAGATTCCCAACCAGCGGCACACGCGCGCGTCGTCAGGAGGCGAGGCAAGGCAAGGTTTGGTGTGGCGAGGTGGGCAACATCGGTGGAGGAGTGCGCGAGGGCTTTCTCTTCTTCTCACACCTTAGTAAGTGGTACAACACTCTACTATATAAGGTGGTCCAACTCCCCTTTCACTAGCAATGTGGGACTAAACTTTAGTCCCACCTCTTGACATGAATACATGTATTTGGGCCTTGAGAATTTCAGAATTTTAGTTGGGCTAAGGGCTAAGGCCCACTAGTAAATTCCAACAATTCCCCACAAAGTCTCATAGGTACATCACATCACTATGTTCCAAATCACTGTTTTGATATACCAGCGTTTTTTAGTGGAGACTGTTAAGTTAAACTTCCACCTAGAGCACTAGACTACGCTCATCAACAACTAACAATGGACTAAGCCTTGAATTGCCAGTTTTCTGTAAATGAGTTTCACCTAATGTTATACTGATACTAGGATGCCGAAGCCTACCCCTCGGGTGGAGCATATAAGCACACTCCTGGCCTATTCATGAGCTTCCTAGAGATTACCCTGTCTCATAGACTATGACCAACAGTCGGGCTCACATAGTTGCGTTCTTTCAAGACTGCTCCATAGGATAGCATCTTGGATTATACAAGCCTATGAACACATTAAGACTAAGTCAACCTGCTATACAAATCGTGAGAGTAATGCATCTTCAACGGAGTAGGTTAGTAAAAGTTACTCTCCTCTATTTAGGCAATAGCTTGTTTCCCCAGGTCCTAATTCACGGGGACCTCCGATCACATAGGTTGGGTTACTACCACAGTAACTCATGTGGGTCTCAAACCCATATCCTTTGATGTAGTATCTATCACATTTCTTGATAGGCCTTGTGTGAAAGGATCTGGTAGATTCTTTGCTATTTGGATATAATCTAATGCTATTACTTTGGAGTTTCTCATTTTCCTAATAGATGACGGTCTTCTCTTTATATGTCTTGATGACTTCATATTATCCTTTGAACTACTCACTTTGACGATCACAGTTTGATTGTCGTAGTTCATAAGGATAGCAGGCACATGTTTATCAACGACCGACAAGTCATTCAAGAGTTGACGGAGCCAATCTGCTTCGATAGTAGCTGTATCTGGTGTTGTGAGTTTTGATTCCATTGTTGACCTTGTTAAGATGGTCTACTTGCAAGACTTCCATGAAACAGCACCACCATCGTGAGTGAATACATATCCACTTGTGGCCTTTATCTCATCAGCATCATAAATCCAGTTTGAGTCACTATACCCTTCAAGTACTGCAGAGTCTTCAGTATAGTGAATGCCATAACTCGATGTACCCTTTAGATAGCGCATTACTCTTTCAAGAGCATGCCAGTGATCATCTCCTGGATTGGAAACAAACCGGCTAAGTTTGCTCACAACAAACACAATGTTAGGCCATGTCGCGCTAGCTAAATACATTAACGAGCCAATAATCTGAGAGCATCTCAGCTGATCTCTAGTTGTTCTTTTGTTCTTTCGAAGCATCTTACTAGGATCATATGGTGTCGGTGAAGTGGTATAATATGAGTAGCCAAAACGACTCCGAACCTTCTCCACATAGTGAGATTGCATAAGTGTAATTCTGCTATTCTCATGAATCAGCAGCTTGATGTTCAGAATAACATCTTCTCCACGATCTTTCTTGTCAAAACTTTGAGACAAGAAACTCTTGACTTGTTCGATGACATTCATATTTGTCCCAAAAGTTAGTATGTCATCAACATACAAGCAGAGTATAACTCCTTCGCCCCACCATGGCGATAGTATACACATTTTCCGGCTTCATTTACAATAAATCCAGCAGATGTTAAAGTTAGATCAAACTTATCATGCCATTTCTTAGGTGCTTGTTTGAGACCATACAAATATTTCAGTAACTTTCACACCTTGGCTTCTTGACCATCTACTACAAAACCATCTGGCTGATCCATATAAATTTCCTCGTCTAGCTCTCCATTAAGGAAAGCTGTCTTAACATCCATTTGATGAACGATGAGACCATGTGAGGTAGCCAATGAGAGTATAACTCCAATTTTGGTCAATCTAGACAAAGGCGAATAAGTATCAAAAAAGTCTTCGCCTTTCTTTTGGGTATAACCCTTGGAAACAAGCCAAGCCTTGTACTTTTCAATTGTACCATTAGGCCTAAGCTTGTTTTTGAACACCCATTTGCATCCTACAGGTTTGCACCCATAAGTACGATCAGTAATCTCCCAAGTTCCGTTAG
Organism: Avena eriantha; assembly: GCA_910589775.1. NCBI lineage: Eukaryota > Viridiplantae > Streptophyta > Magnoliopsida > Poales > Poaceae > Avena > Avena eriantha. Next base: position 391,442,559 of record OU342740.1, on the reverse strand, counting down.
CCATGATGGAATCCATCTCGCTACGAACAACCTCTTTCTAGTAGTTTGGATCAGGAGATGCATAAGCCTCTGAAATAGAGTTGGGAGTATCATCCACGAGATAGACAATAAAGTCATCACCAAAGGACTTTGCAGTCCTCTATCTCTTGTTCCTTACAGGAACTTCATTGTCTTCCTCCTCAGGTATTTCATCATGTGTTTGTTTATAATATTCCATGGGAATGGCAGGTTCAGGAGTTTCAGTAGATTCCTGTCTAGATGTACTAGGCATATCTTTCATAGGAAAAATATCCTCAAAGAATGTAGCATCCTTAGACTCCATAATTATACAGACCTTCATGTCAAGTGAAGGAGATATGCCCTAGAGGCAAATAATAAACAGGTTTTTATTATCATATCTCAATTAGTTCGTAATAGTTTCATACTGTGCTATAACTATATTAATACGAAATGTTAGTACACGTGTGGTATGTAAACAAATCTAGTCTCTAGTTACCTCTAGCAAACTAGTTCATTGGTCGTGATGATGATCTAGGGTTTCAAGATCATGGGCATTTATGCCATTGCCAATGAGGTCACGTCATTAGTTGAATGATGTGATAGACAAACAACCCAACCAGTTGTATCTTAATGAGATCTAGTTACAAAGTTCACCATTAATAATAAACTAAGGAAACCTCGCAACCTGATCCTTAGACTGTGAGGTAATGCAAATCAACGTTCTGGAGGGAGCTTAGATGGTTATCAAGTATCACACTGTGACTGGGTGATCGAAAAGGTGCCACTCAGGTTTCCCAAAGGGGCCTATAGAGGAGTACATATCAAGACCAGGATTTACCCATCCATGTAACATACATATACATTTGTGGCCATCTCGGTGACGTTGCATTAACGAATCTTGCAAGCGTGTGACTGGGTCATGGAATGCAACAACATGGAAACAAGAAAACAAGTTCATCGGTAACGAGATTAAACAAAGGTATGGAGATACCGTAGATCAAATCTCGGGTGAACTAGGTATCAAGTGGCAAAGGGAATGAGAAATGACTATTTACGGTTCAAATGACATTATCATCGTGGAATGCACAGGGGTCATTATGGGCATCCCGGTCCCGCAATTGATCATTGATGGAGATCATGTTTGTGCCATTCCCGAGTCGTGGGGAAATACACTTCGAAACGGAACCGAAAGGTGTTTCGGGTCAAATCGGATTTTGTAATATGTATTTACATATTAATTACTGTAATTAATATTAAATACAATATTAAAATCTAATTTGAATGGGTATTCCACTAGTGGGCCTAACTTCCTAGGGAAAAGGGCCGATGAGGGAAAACCGAAGGAGGGAAGGGCCAAGGCCTAGCCGCCTCAAGGGGGCCCACCCGGCCAGCCTAGAGCTGTGCGCGGGGTGGGGCCCACCCCTCGCCGGCCAGCCCATGGTGCCCTAAGAGCCTATGCGCCTCCCCCTCTCCCTTGAATAGTCCCACATGGGAAACCCAAAGGGGAGGGCACACCCCCTCCCCCTATATAAAGGGGTGCCCATGGGTGGGATTAAACACACCAATATTTTGAGAAGTCCTTTGGTTGACTTTCTCCTTCCCTCTCTCTCTCTCGTCTCCATGCGTTGGCACGGTCCCAAGTAAGGACTGTTCATGCAAGAGACACCGCACCTGCATCACGCCATTGCGATGCAGGGATTCCAAGCCGGAGATCTATTTCCACACTCTCGGCAGGGATCAAGGAGTCGGATGTCGTCATCGTACAGCGTATGTGTACGAAACCACGAGGGGCCTCACTTGAGGCACCTTGGATGTCATGAGCCGGAGCTGCTGCACGATGAAGAAGGAGCAAGGGGTGACCTGTGAGGAGCATCGCGACCTTGAGGTCGGCTACGGGTTCGACTACTTCAACCATGTTTTCCTCGAAACGTTAACCGCGTATGGTCTACAAGGGTATGTATTCTATACGCTCGGTCATTACCGCATTACTACATAGATAGATCTTGGGCAGTTTAGGAGGTTCCAATGTATGAATTTTTTTGTTTTCTGCTGCGGAACCCTTCATCAGGTTCCTCAGATTTCACCACTAGAAATTTGTATCCAACGCTATGATGAGCATAGCCAAGAAAGACATAGTCTATGGTCTTTGGTCCAAGTTTATGCTTTTTGGGAATTGGTAAGTTCACCTTTGCCAAACAGCCCTAAGTGCGTAGGTACGAGAGTGTTAGCTTACTCTTCTCCCATAATTCATAGGGAGCAATTTCATTGTCTTTTGTGAGAACTTTATTCAGGACATGACATAATGTCAATATCGGCTCCCCCCACCATGCCTTGGATAAACCCGAGGTACCTAACATGGCGTTAACCAAGTCTGTTAGAGTACGGTTATTCCTTTTGGAAAGCTCGTTAGATTGGGATAATGGGGAGGCGTCCTCTCATGAATAATGCCATGTTCCACACAAAATAAATCGAACTCATTAGAGAAATACTCTCCACCACGATCTGACTGGACTCTCTTAATCTTTCTCTCAAGTTGATTTTCATCTTCCTCCTTATAGATTTTAAAGTGGTGTAGAGCCTCATCTTTAGTTTTCAGAAGATATACATAGCAAAATCTAGTAGAATTATCAATCAACATCATGAAGTATTTATTTCAACCTTTAGTCAACACACCATTCATCTCACATAGATTTGAATGTATAAGATCTAGCGGTGCCAAGTTTCTTGCTTCTTGCACAGGCTTGTGAGGCTTGCACGATTGCTTAGCTTGAACACGCGCTTGCCATTTATAGCCTTTGGCCAAAAGTGAAACTCGGAATTAAATTCATCTTACCTAGCCGCGTCATATAACCAAAATTAATGTGACAACATCGTGAATGCCAAACATCAGTTTCATTGCCAGGAGCAAAAATATGGTTCACAACCTTATTACAAAAATCTAATAGGGAAAGACTGAACAAACCGCCACACTCATAACCTTTACTAATAAATTTTCCATACTTAGAAACAACTACTTTATTGGACTCAAACACCAAATTAAAACCATCTTTGCAAAGAAGGGAACCACTAACAAGATTCTTATTTATTGAGGGCACATGCTGCACATTCTTCATATGCACGATCTTTCCCGAAGTAAACTTCAGGTCCACCGTGCCAACATCATGAACAGAAGCAGGTGATCCGTTTCCCATTAAGATGGAGAGATCTCTTGTGACCTGATAAGAAGAAAACAAAGAAATATCAACACACACATCAATATTAGCACCAGTGTCAATCCACCAATCCATAGATTGACAAACTGACAAAATAGTAGGTAAATTACCATACCCGGATGCACCCTTCTCATTGTTGCTCATAGTCACGTTGACAAACTTAGAGTTCTGTCCATTCCGATTCTTCCTTTCTTTGCGCTGCTTGTAGTTTGGAGCCCATTGTCCAACCTTGCTGCACACAAAGCAGGGATCCCGTGACTTGTTCTTCTTATTCCTTTTGAAGTTGGTAGTCTGAACGACCTTGTTCTTTCCCTTGAACTTGTTATGGAAGTTCTTCTACACCACATTGGCGCTTGACTGGGGTGCTTCGGCTCCCTTTGGGTGTGCGTATTTTTCCTTTACCTTTTCCTCAAGGTCCAGAAACCCAATGAGATTCTCAACAGACATCTCTCGCCTCTGGTGTTTGAGGTTAGTGGCAATACTCCTCCAGGATTGAGAAAGCTTTGCAATAATGCATTCCACAATGAATTTTCTGGGCAACGCACACTTCAGGAGCTCAAGTTTTTTTGCATGCACTGAATCTCATGAGTCTGTTCAACCACAGAATGGTTTTCAACCATCCTGTAGTCATAGAACTACTACATGGCATACAGTTCACTGCCAGCATCAGTAGCACCGAATTTTGCTTCGAGCGCATCCCACAGTTCCTTTGCATTGCGCATATGTAAATATGCGTCAACCAACTTGTCCCCAATAACGCTTATGACACATCCTACAAAGAATATGATGGTCTCCTTGAACACTTTCTCCTGTTTACATTTCGAAAACAACTCGCGCAGAGCGGTGTCTGTAAATCGGAACTGCAAATTTGAAAATATGCGAACATGGGTAAATTGGACGCGATGATCAAAGTTTCTAATTGCGATTCATACATATATTTACATAGATTAGCAGCAAATCAAAAGCCGCGCGATTGGGGATTAATACTACTCGGCGCCGCCACGTCCTAGACCAAAAATGAATCCCTCGGCGGGGGTTGCAGGGCGCGGTGGCGTTGTGGCAGCGAGGACCTTACTCGTCGGTGAGGTCAATGAGGTCGCCGAGATCGACCTTGACGAAGCTAGCCTCCCTCTCCCTGGCCTCGTGCGCTTCGACAAGGGCGATGGCCCGGCGCTGCTCGGCTCGCTCGATCTCGAACTCCATTGCGCCAGCAAGCTCGGACTCGCGCACTATGAGCTCCATGGCGATGCGATCCTCGTCACTGTCGTGGGCGTAGACCGCCGCGCCTACGACGATCGCCGGAGGAGGGGACATCGAGCATAGTTTAAAAAACCAGACCCCCTCCTCCGCCAACCCGGCAGCTATCTCTACGCGAAGACATGGCCTCAATCTCGCTTGGGTGCGCGCGCGATTGCTCGCCGGAGTTTGAGCTGGCGATAGTGGTGCTAGGGTCGGGAGGGGCGGAAAGAACGGGTTTGGTATACAGATCGAGTTGGGCGGTTAACGGGCCACCCTAAAAAAAAGGGCCGGGCTGATTTACAGGTTCCGTTAGAGCGGCCGATTTCGTGTGGTACTGTAAATCCGTCGGAATTTTACAGTTTACTGTTAGAGCTTCTCTAAGTCACTGCTAGAACAGCCATGGAGCATCGTATCTGCCGTTGCCTGCCCATTCAGCGAATGCCACCATCCGAGCTACATGCTGCCATCTCTCCTAGATCTAAAGCGCCAAAACGCCTGGTAAAAAACAGCTCCCGGCTCCGGCGTTTCGTTGTGCTGCCAATACGGAAGAGGAACCCTCCTGGCTCCTGTGCTGCCGCCGTACCGAAACAGAGCAAAGCCAACAGTTTAGAATGATGCATATGTTCCTGATATAACAGGCCAGGAATGGGGCGATCTGTTCCTGCCACAGGAGCTTGTTCGACGAGGAAACTATGGCAATAGGATGGGGCGACGAGCAACCGGCGGTGGATGCAGTGGGCAAGCGCATTGGGAGTGGGATTGTTCTTAGTGGCAGTTTTGGAGCAGTGTTAGCGTTCCGGTCCAAGAAAACGCTATTCACATCTGTACCATTAAAGCCACGACGGCAACTACCGAACAAGAAACTGTTCCGAAAGATCACTGATGTATAAAATACAACTTAGAATAAGGACTTGAGTCCGTGCCATTGGTGCAGGCATAGAGAGCATCTGCTCCCGAGATTCAAATTGAATATCCGATAAGGATGTCTTTATAAGTATGTTAAAGTATAAAAATAATACTCTCTTCATCCTAAAAAAGATGTTTTAGATTTGTCTAAATTTAAATGAATCTAGACACTATTTATTATATAGATATATCTAAATTTAAATCTATTTACGAAATCCTTTTTGGGACGGAGGAAGTACCAAAGATGAACAAGGTTGGAGAGAAAATTGGTCTTTGTCGATGTATGTTTATTGACCATACGCCGTCTGACATCTTTTCCGAATTTAGAACAATTGTCTCATTTGTCCATATAATTTTTTTCGTTAGGCCATAGCAACGCACGGACATTCAACTAGTATTGATATCATGTAAATGTTTTGTCCTCTCATGTATTGTAATACTCCTTCCAATTATAGTGATACGCCGTCCCGTGTCCCGTGATTTTTTCCGCAAGGATTACCACGTAAAAATCTATGTTATTGTTTTTCGTTTGATCTATTTTTACCGCACGATTATGTAACATTTTCGACCTTCCATGTGCGAGGAATTAGGATCTTTCAATAAGCATTATGCTACCGCTGAATCTTTTGTTTTAAATTGTATATACTCCCTCTGATCTAAATTAATGTTTTCGGAGTTATCTAAATTCGGATATATCTAGCATTAAAACTTGACTAAATACAATCAAATCCAGACAAATCTAACAACATTAATATAAATCGGAGTGAGTGGGTAAATCTTACAGACAGCCAAAATAAAAGAGCATTGTACTATTAGCTGTCTTTAGGTCCAACAGGTGATCGACAAGAATGCGTACTACAGACTATTATTGGTAGTAGGTACGGCCATGCACGCGGTGCACGCGGCGACACTAGCTCCAAGATCAAACGAATTGCAAAGCCAACCAAGCATACCCGTGAGTCTAGCTATATATAGCTGTCGCGCCATCTGTACAGTGTACTCCAGACCACACACAAACCCACACTCGACGTACGTACGTGTAGGGCATATCCAGGAATTAGCTAGGATGGACGCCGCCGATGCCGACGCCGACTCCTCCTCGTCCATGCCGCCCATGCACATCGTTCTCTTCCCGTGGCTCGCATTCGGCCACATGATCCCCTTCCTCGAGCTCGCCGAGCGGCTCGCGGCTCGCGGCCACCGCGTCTCATTCGTCTCCACGCCACGCAACATCAGCCGTCTCCCGCCGGCCGTCGGCGTCCGCTTCGTCGCCCTGCCGCTGCCCCGTGTGGACGGCCTCCCCGAGGGAGCCGAGGCCACCACCGACCTCCCGCCCGGCAACACCGAGCTCCTACTACACAGGGCCTCCGACGGCCTCGCCGCCGGACCATTCTCCGCCTTCCTCGACGACGAAAAGCCGGACTGGCTCGTCGTCGACAGCTTCCAATACCTAGCGGCGGCCGCCGCCAACAACCGCGGCCTGCCGTCCGCGATGTTCCTCGTCTTCGACTCCGCGTCCACCGTCCTCTGGGGCGTGCCGCGCGTGTCCGCGGACGTGGACCCAGAGCTAGGGGCCTCGGTGCCCCAGCGCTTCATGCTGACTTACCAGAGCTGCAAGATCGTCGCCCAGCGCTGCTGCCTGGAGTTCGACCCCGAAGGCGTGCCTCTCCTGCCCGGCATCTTCGGCAACAAGCCCTTCGCCCCCGTCGGCCTGCTGCCGCCGCCTCTGCGGGCTAACCTCGGAAGCGACGACCTCGTGTCATGGCTCGACAGACACCCGGCGAAATCCGTGGTCTACGTCGCGCTGGGAAGCGAAGCGCCGCTGACCATCCAGCTAGTCCACGAGCTAGCCATCGGCCTGGAGCTCGCCGGGACACCATTCCTCTGGGCTCTCAGGAAGCTCGGCGGCGACAACCAGGACGACATTCTACCTCCGGGCTTCCAGGAGCGCACCAAGGGCCGCGGCCTCGTGGCAATGGGGATGGTCCCGCAGACCAGGATGCTGGCGCACGGCTCTGTCGGCGCCTTCCTTACGCACAGCGGGCCGAGCTCCGTCATCGAGGGGATGCAGTACGGCCATCCCCTCATCATGTTGCCCTTCTTCGGCGACCAGCGAAATGTTGCCAGGTTCATGGAGGGAAAGAAGGTTGGAATGCCGGTGCCAAGGAACGGAGAGGATGGATCGTCTTTTGACCGAGAAGGCATCGCTTCCACGATCCGGGCCGTCGTTGTGGACGAACAAGGTAGGCATGTCTTTGCTTCCAATGCCAAGAAGATGCAACGGATTGTTACAGACACTGCCATCCAGGAGAGGTGCATCACTGAGTTCCTTCACCAACTCAGATCCTATAAGGACGACTGAGCTCGGTAAAAAAAAGTGTTTACAAGTTAAATTTTTTATAAAGATGCCTCCTAGACATGTTAAAAGTTTTATTAAGCAGTGAGCCCGATATTTTCTACTCCCTACAAAATAGATGTCGAAAATTTATTAAAAAATGGATGTATCTAATAGAGATGGAGGGAGTATATGTAATTTTTATTACTTTTGGTTCTTTCTATACTAATGTGGATAATAATCAATGGAACGGTTGAATTTCGCAAAAAAAGGAAAATGCATATGTACTTGCACACATGGATACATGATCTATCTCAGCCACCCAGTGCTTCGTGATTCGGAAAAACAACAAACCTAGGCATAATTTTTGCATTTTTCCATGTCGTACGTTTTTCAAAATAGAATCTCTAGAAATTAACGAAAAGGCAATTCTCTTTCTATCCATTGCCAATATTGAACTACCGGTGTTCCAGCGAACTCCATTGCTCCGTTCTATAGAACGCAAAAATTGCCGAGCTGATTCAGCGCGCAGCTGATATGCTGACCACATGTTTCTAGTTGGGTCTGGTACAGTGGGACCCGCTAGTTTGTCCACTCTTTTGCATAGATTCTTTCGTAAAATTGAAGTACTTCATAAACCTCGCATGTATTCTTGGAATCCATTCAGAAGTACCTTATAAATCGAGTCCGTAAAATAGAAGTACTCTATAGAACCTTCTATCCGGACTTATCAACATAATAAAGAATTTCTTAGATTTATTATTTTTATATAAAAATTAGTATATTAAAAATTAGACTCGTTTTGAAGAGCTCGCCGCGAGAAAGTCAAATATGCAAATGAAATTAAATTTGTATTTATTTTGTAAAAGTTATGCACCGATTATTCGTTTCTAATGCATTTGGGAAATGGAATCTATGGAAAAGGCAAAAGAGTGGACAGCTGGCGGGTCCGCGTTCAGTTGAAACTTGTAGCCAGCATTTCGGCTCAGCGCCGAATTAGCTCGTGCCGCGCTTTATCGCGTTCTATACTGTTCATGTTCTTCATAAGCCCACTCTATCATCTATAATGTCAAGTTCTTCACTCTCCACCTCCTGTTGACAACAGCATAGTATGTGGACCGGATAGCTGATTATCGTCTAAGCCTCTGAAGAGGAGCTTCAAGAAAATATGTGGACAGGAGGTTCAGCAAGGCTTCGATTATTGTTTTGACCCCCGGCTCCACTTCCTTGCTCATGAGCAATTGTGCTTGACCAGGTACCGGTGATTGCATGTAGCAAGTAATCAGTTTATATCAGTCGAATCAGTAGGAGCATGGGTGCCTACTTAGAGCACGACGCGGCATGGCGTGGTCCTTCAAAGTTCCTCTCATACTGTAGAATGAGTCACGAGCGTGGTGATTCTTCTACAGTGCATGCTATCTGGTGTGCTTGTTTCTACCATCGATTTAGTTCTTTGAGATTCGTGCTGTCAAGTTTCTTCATGACTTTGTAAATTCAGGAAAACTGAACTACTATTGGAAACACAATGAAATTAGGTGAAACATGGCACCTAAGTAATGCATGCTAGAAAGACATTCCTCGCGCACGCACGCACATATAACCATCGGATGCGCTAGCACGGGAGTTATTACCACAAAATAACAGTTGAGACACAGATAGGGATGTAGTCCGCTGGTCCGGCGGACATAACGGACAGCTGTTTAATTAATCCATATAGTTAGTGCATGAACAAACTGCTGCATTATTTGCCATACAAATCCAATTGACGGATAAAGCTTGCTCTCTTCACGGACGTCCGTCTACGTCCCTATATACAGAACTAATCGCGCTTGTTGTGTGGCAGCCATGTTATTCAGAAACAATAGGTCAACTGCTAATGGTAATGTTCCCTATTTTTATTTAAGCACTTCTTTATCTTGCTAAGAAACAATCGCATCAGCTGCCAATTAATGTTTTAATTAGGGACCAAATGATTTGATTACTGTACCTTGTACCCATCTTTTTTTAGCATATGCTACCGCCGTTGTGCACCTGTATCGCTGTACCAGACCTAGCGGCTACACATGGGAGGATATGCCTTTTCCTCTAGCTGTTAAGACATGAACAGTACACCTACAGGCTTCTGTCCGGCCAAAAGTACAGCTGCCACATATCTCAACTGTAACCAGTGGCACTACCGGGGAAATCATTTTTTGTGAGTACGTGGATCTTTGCCAAATGTTTTTTTCCCGGAGCATGGTAAAGTTTTTTTTTTCAAAATTCTACCGATATATTAATAATGATCAACAACAGCAAAGAGACCAAAAAATAATAAAAATTACAAATAGGCAATCAGACCACCTAGCGACGGGTACAAACACTAGCGCGAGCCGAAGGCGCGCCGTCGTCCTCACCCCTCCATTACCGGAACTGGGCAAAACTTGTCGTAGTAGAGCTTGTTGTAGAAGACAGACATGAAGTCGTCGTGCTAAGGCCACAATGGACCAACGCACTAGAGCAGCAACCATCGCTAATGATAACATCCATAGAACGGAAGAGACTGTCCTGAAAACAAACCGATGAACACGAAAACGGACAGAATCCCAGGAGATTCACCGGACAAACGACTCCACCCGCCCTCCATTAGTGCTTGATGCGCCACCGGAGCAAGGATAGAGCGGGGAGGACTTTATTCTGACTTCAGGATGTAGCCGTCGTCTCAACATCCCGAAGAAGACACTAAAAAGCATGTGAAACAAAGAAACGGAAAACCTCTCGCTGACGAGAGGCTGGTCCGCCACACCTCCAAGGCCCTAGGGCCACCAGAGGCGGAGCGAACCGGCGATCGGGGTCTCTACTGCAGCAGCATTTTTGGGGCAACCGGCTGCCGCAGCAGGAGATGGATTTTAGAGTTTACGGTTTTGTGTTTTCCTTTTCATTTTGTGTTTTATGTTTAATTATTTTTTATTTTGTATTTTCATTTCAAATAAGTTTTCGTATACATACATGACGTACCTTGATGCATATATAATATAATTTCTCTTACGAGCATATATACATATATATACAATTTAGTATACGAGTCACAATCGGGACTAGAGTCCGTCTATTTGATTACATGAAGACCATTAAATTACATGCATTCATGCTTTAGACTCTATCTATATTGTATTCTCCACATGGGCTATGATCTCGTCAACCAAAAATCCTGTCAATTTCTCTTAAATTGCTAGTAGGCCGCATCGCATCCAACTATAAAGAAGGAGATCAATATGAATATATTAATTATCGTAACAAAAATTATGAATAGAACTCAACACACATTATGGTAATAAAAATAAATTATAAATATATTGTTTAAGTACTCGAAGAAATTCCAAATTCTGTAGCTGGCTCTCGCATTTTATAAGAATAGAATTCAATCAAATAATAATCAAGCATGATAATTGTATTAAAACTATAATTAAATAGATGCGTGGACCTAACTCGTACTACTCAGGACCAGATTAAAACTCAGCTTCTCACGCCATTGATCGGTGAGGCGGTGACCACACTCTTGAACTGTGTCCAAACACTCTCGAGCGTATCAAGCATGTTGTAGTACTTCCATGTATTTCTTTAATGAGTCCATGATTTGAACTCTTTCACTATCAATGACAATGCTTAGAAGAATTCAGTGAAAGTTGTGCAGGGTTTATATACGTCAGTAACTCATCATTTACACTTAACATCGAGTAAGTAAAAGTTAATGTGTACAAGACAGTAACAATTTCACCCATAGTTGTAAGCAAATAATATTTCCTTACAGTAATGCTGCTTCCTGAGAAACCTTAGCAAGTTACACTCCGTGTCCACAGGATTCATATTTAGCATAGCTTCATTAAATCGATTTGGGTCAATAAACCCAATGCAATAGATTGTCTTTTTTACATTCAAGAATCTTCATTCTGCATCATAGCGTACAAAAAAATATAGTGAGGATAATTACCCGCAATGAATTGACGAGCTATGCTAGAGTCTTAATTACATAAATAAATTAATCACTTACAAACAATAGAAACTGAGAAGAGATTTGTCGAGTTCCCTTTGATTGAGTAACTAAAGGATTTATGCAAGGTCAATATGGATCTCGTCTGGAAGGAAGTAATACGCCTCTCCAATTACCAGTCATGCAATTGTCGCATTTTTGTTCGCAGACGCCGGAGCATCTCATAACTGACCATAGGCTGTCCGGGGACATATTGTCATGCTACATAAGCCGTGGGGATAGCAGCGCCACCAAGAATTTCATCAACATACATATTACACTACTCGGCAAATAGCTGAGTTGTTTCCATCTCCAAAGGTTCTCCCCCATATATTTGATGTTGGGGTAACACCTGAGCGAGGGGGGGGGGGTCGATTGTTTTGCCTGTTCTCCGAGCTAGGGAACGTCTCTTTTCATGCTTCCTCTACCACTTGATCTCTTCTCTTTCACTGTCTTCACAAGACAGTGTGTATAGTCATCTAGCGCATTTAACTTATCTTGGGATGGATGCGCCAGAAATCTCCTAAAGTGCTCCTTGAATTTCAGATCTATTGGGACATTTGGCTTGGTTTGTTTCCTTGCAAAATGGGCCTTCACTTCAGCATCTACGACCACCTTGTTTTCCTCATCAATCATGTGGTAAGGTAACCTAGAGGAGCCGGTGGTAATTTTGGGAGGCTCTATCGGTTTCCGCGTCGGTTATCTATCAACGAAGTGGTGGTACTCTTCCGCTTTTGGCCGTTAGTGGGTGGAGGCAGCTGAGGCGCCGGTGATCGAGATGGACTCACGTTGCGGTCCTTCTCAAGGAGGGGTGGACTTGGAGGTGGTGGACTTCTACTCGGAGGAGAAGGTGGAATCAGAGGTTATGGATTGCTTCTCGGTGGAGACGGTGGCCTTGGCACCGAGCCTGGAAACTTGATGTTTCCTTTTTCCATAAAATGAAGCCACTCATGACTTCTCCCTATGTCGTCTTCCCTTCACCTTCAAGGATGTCAAGCTGTAGTGACTGAAATAATGGTTGAACTTTATCCACACCGACACAAGCATAGCTAGCTGGAATCATACGACAATGGAGGTCGCTCCAGGTGCAGAAGGTAAAGTAAAGCCGACCCCCACCTTCATGAATATGTTCTTCAGTGACACATGTAGCTCACAACTTGTATTCTCATTGATTGCATCCACGAGGTAGCCATCCATCGTTGCACCGGTATCATCTATCACCGGTGCATTATTCTCGATCATCAGTGTATCATTAGTCTGGACCTCCGTGGAAGCCACGCTACTTTTCCGCTGAGATGGGCCGGCTGTATGATACATGGCAAATGTATCTATAATTTTTGATGTTCCATGCTTGGTTTTATCTACTTTCTTGTGTTTTGTCCACACTTTGGAGTACTTTTCATACAATTTCTTGGACTAACCTATTAACAAGAGCCACAGTGCCAGCTGCCCGTTTTCTGCTGTTTTTGGTTCCAGGAAGTCAGAAAATGAATATTCTCGGAATTGGACGGGACAAAAGCCAAAGTCACTATTTACCGAGGCACACCTGGAGCCAGAATACGAGACGGAGAAGGGCCAGAGGGCGGCCACACCACCTGGCCATGCGGCCAGGCCTGGCCCGCGCCAGGGGGTGGTGTCACCAGCCAAGGCACCCCCTCGGCCTCTCCATCCGCCTATATATTGCCTCCGATACAGAAACCCTAAGGACCCAATCAAAAATCCACGAAAGAGTTTGTAGCCACCGTCGTCTCCATCTCTAGATCAGGAGGGATCTGAAGCTCTTCCCGGCACCCTGCCGGAGAGGGGATTTCACCCTAGAGGCCTTCTTCATCATCACGCAAGCCTCCGGTGTGATGCGTGTGTAGTTCATCTCTGAACTACGGGTCCATGTAGTAGCTAGATGGCTGGTTCTCCTCCTTTGTGCTTTCATGTTTAGATCTTGTGAGCTCCGTTCATGATCAAGATAATCTATTTGTAATTCTGCATGTTGAGTTTTCGGGGATCCGATGGATATTGAGATGCTATTTCAGATTGATTATTGATTCTATCATGTCTTTGTTATTTGTGATTTTGCATGCTTTCCGTTGTTAGTAGCTATCTTGGCCAAGTAGATGCCAGCAACTCCAATAGTTAGTATTTATGCTCGATAGTGGGTTCATGCCTCTGGTGGTAATCTGGGGAAGTGACAGAAATCTCTAAGGTACTAGATGTGCTGTTGCTACTAGGGAGAAAACAACAATCCTTTGTTCATAGAATAATCTTATTGTTTACTTTACACGCAATTCGTAAAGCAATAATCTGTTGCTTGCAACTTAATACTGGAGGGGGTTCAGATGATAATGAAGGAAATATGCCCTGAGAGGCAATAATAAATTTGTTATTATATATTCCTTGTATATGATAGATGTTTATTTTGCATGCTATAATTGTATTGATATGAAACATCAATACATGTGTGTTTAATAAACAAAAAGGGTTCCTAGTTATGCCTCTCTTATAGACTAGCTTGTTGATTAACAAGATGATCAAAGTTTCCTGATCATGGACATTGGATGTTATTAATAACAAGGTCACAGCATTTGTGAAATGATGTGATGAAAATTCATCCGAAGTATAGCATTACGATCAAGTCATTATGTTTATATTGCTATAACATCATGCAAAGTAGTCTTAGTCCTTAGACCATGAGATCATGTTAATTGCTAACACCGGAAGAGTATCTTGATAACATCAAACGTCACACCGTAACAGGGTGACTATAAAGATGGGTTCAGTACTAAGAAGGTGTTATGTTGAGGCTCATGGATCAAGAGTGGAATTTGTCAATCCTGATGACGGATAGATATACTCTGGGCCCTCTCGGTGATATCACATTAAGATAGCTTGCAAGCAAGTGATGTGATCACTAGAATGGTATATCACGGGAACGAGAAAAGAGTGCATGTCGGTAACGAGATCAAACTAGGTATTTGGATACCGATGATCGAATCTCGGACATGTATTATATCATGAGACAAAGGGATTAAATTGCTGATGTTAAAGGTTCTCACGATCACAGAAGTCATCGTTGAATATGCAGGAGTTAGTATGGATCTCCAGGTCCCGCTTCTGATTATTGATCTGAGAGGAGTCTCAATCATGTCTGCATTATTCACGAACAGTAGGGTGACACACTTAAGGGTTGCTGGACACCATTTAGGAGCACATATGTTCCAGACAAAAGGTTTGCAAAGTGCAGGAAATGTTTCGATAGAAACAGGAATTGTTTCGATAGAAACCGGAATTGTTTCGGGTGAAATTGCAGAAAGTGGTTCTGCATGTGATATTGAAATGTTGCAAGGGGTTTTATGTGAATGTTTGTTAATTAAAGTAATTAACAAAATTCTGAATAAATTTAATAAAAAGATTTTTATTAAATGAGAGAGCATTAAATTTGGAGAAATTTAATGCATTTAAAGTGGAGACTTTAAAAGAGAATGCGAAGGGGCATTTTAATGTGGAGGGGTTACCACCACATGAATGGGGGAGGTGAGGGGTCACCCCCCCATGCGCCGGCCATGGAGAGAGGGGGCACCCCCCTCCTCCTATAAAAGGCCACCCAGTCCCTCCTTCATCCACACACCTCCTCGTGAAGGATCTCTCTCCCCCTCTAGATATTCCCCCATGGTCTCGGATTAGCGAGATACATGTTTCCGGTGGCCTTGCGTCTGGAAGGAGTTGCTGCTTCCGCTGATTCGCTGGAGCGAGGAGGTGGAGGTTGTCCGGTGGCTTGAACGTGTGTGCGAGGACGGATGCACTGCTGATTTGCGGCGCTCGGACTTCCACACGATCTTGAGATCGGCAAGCGTACGACTACATCAACCACGAGTTCCTACTCGTTAACAAAACTCGTTGTCTTCGAGGGTAAGTTCTCCATGGATGTATGTCCACCCGTTGCTCTGTATCTAGTAGATAGGTCTTGGCGTATAGTTCTCGTCGTAGGAAATTTTTTGTTTTCTATGCTGCGGACCCAACAGTGGTATCAGAGCCTGATCTATGCGTAGGTGCTTTGCACGGGTAGTACACATATGTTTATATGTGGGCGATGATGATCATGTTATTGCATCTTCTATGTACTTTGGATATTGGTGGCATAGTGGGATGAAGCGGCCCGGACCAACCTTACATGTCATCGTACATGAGACCGGTTCCACGACTGACATGCAACTTGTTTTGCATAAGTGGCTGGCGGGTGTCTGTCTCTCCTACTATAGTCAATATCTGATTTACAACGATTTGCTAATAACTTGGTTAACCTCGTTGTGGTTCATGTTTGTAGGTAAGACCGGTTCTATCTCCGAAAGCCCTAAGCCACGTAAAACTTGCAATTGATAAATTAGAGGCGTCTAGTTTAGATCGTTGCTGGGCTAGTGTCTTGATATGGTATTGTTGTAAGTAGATGTATGATAGATACTCTTACAACTCACTTAACATGTAAGTTCCATAGACCTTGGCCTTACACACAAAGGAATGATAGAGATCATACGACGATGCAAATGATAGAGATCAAATGCATGGACCATATCACCTCACTTCACACATTAGATGTTAGCATCTTATATTGCTAGTTTGGCACTTTTGGTAGCATTATAAGATGATCCCTCATTTAGATATCAAGATAAAATGTGTTCTTCCTTAAGTATGCACCGTTTTGTGGATCGTGTTTTGAGGCATCACGTGATGATCGGGTGTTCTCGACTCTACGCTTTCATACAACGGGTGTAAGACAATTTTACACACGCGAATACTAAGGTTCTTACTTGACGAGCCTAGCATGTACAGACATGGCCTCGGAACACGGACCGAAAGGTTAAGCATGAGTCATATAGTTGATATGATGCCTATATAGATACTCGCCTTTGAAGCTACACCGACTCACGTGATGATCGGACTTGGTGTAGTGGATTTGGTTCATGTAATCACCAAAAGGACACGAGGGATGTCGTTTTTGAGTGGGAGTTCATTAGTAATTTGGATTAGTTGAACTCAATCTATCATAAAACTTAGTCTAAATATATTTTACAAATTCTTTTGTAGATGGCACCACCTACTTTTAATTTCAATGTGTTCATGGAGAAAGAGAAGCTTGCTGCGAATGGTAGCAACTTCACCAATTGGGCTATGAATTTGAGAATTCTCCTCACTGCTGCACAAAAGCAATATGTGCTAGAGGCGCCGCTAGGCCCCCCACCAGCTCCTGATGCCCCTGACGAGGAAAAGAACGTCTATATAACTCGTCAGGAGGACCACAACTTAGTTCATTGCGGCATACTGTATGGGCTAGAGCTAGAACTTCGAAAACGTTTCGAAAATGGCAATGCCTTTGATACCATGGGAGAATTGAAAATGATTTTCGATACCCATGCTGCCGTAGAGAGTTATAATGCTTCTGAAAAGTTCTTTAGCTGCATGATGGAAGAGAATAGCTCCGTTAGTGAGCACGTACTCAAAATGTCTGGGTACGCCGATAAGCTTGTGTCCTTGGGAATAACGATTCCCATTGACTTAGGCATACATCGTGTTCTCCAATCTCTGCCACCTAGCTACAAGAGCTTTGTGATGAACTATAATATGCAGGGCATGAAGAAGTCTCTTCCCGAGCTTCTGTCAATGCTTAAGACTGCAGAAGTGGAGATTAGGAAAGAACATCAAGTGTTGATGATCAATAAGACCACCGGTTTCAAGAAGGACAAGAAAGGCAAGCAAAAGGGAAAGAAGGGCGGCAAATCTGCTGCCGCGCCTGAAAAGAAACCCCGAGCTGGCCCTAAGTCTGACACCGAGTGCTACTATTGCAAGGGGACTGGCCATTGGAAGCGCAAATGCCCCAAGTATTTGGCAGACAAGAAGGCCGGCAAGGCAAACAAAGGTATATGTGATATACATGTTATTGATGTGTACTTGACTAGTACTCGCAGTAGCACCTGGGTATTTGATACGGGATCGGTTGCTAATATATGTAACTCGGTTCAGGGGCTGCGGAACAAGCGACAACTAGCAACGGATGAGGTCATGATGCGGGTCGGCAATGGATCAAGAGTTGATGTGATCGCCGTCAGAATGCTGCCTCTCCATATGCCGTCGGGATTAGTTATAAACCTGAATAATTGTTATTTAGTGCCTGCACTGAGCATGAACATTGTATCCGGATCATGTTTGATGCAAAGTGGTTATTCATTTAAGTCTGAAAACAATGGTTGTTCGATTTATATGAATAATATCTTTTATGGTCATGCACATGTGTTGAATGGTTTATTTCTATTGGATCTCAATAGTAGTATTACGCATATTCATAATGTTGATGTTAAAAGGATTAAACTTGATAATGATATATCTACATATATGTGGCACTGCCGTCTAGGTCATATTGGCGTTAAACACATGAAGAAACTCCATTCTGATGGACTTTTGGAATCACTTGATTTTGAATCATTTGATACATGTGAGCCATGCCTTATGGGCAAGATGACTAGAACGCCGTTTTCCGGTTCAATGGAACGGGCGACAGATTTATTGGAAATCATACATACTGATGTGTGTGGACCAATGAGTGTGTCGGCGCGAGGTGGTTATTTTGTTACTTTCACGGATGATTTGAGTAGATACGGGTATATCTCTTTGATGAAACATAAATCTGAAACCTTTGAAAAGTTCAAAGAATTTCAAAATGAAGTGGAAAATCATCGTAACAGAAAGATCAAATTTCTGCGGTCCGACCGTGGAGGAGAGTATCTAAGTTACGAGTTTAGCACACACATGAAAGATTGTGGAATAGTTTCACAACTCATGCCTGCCGGAACACCACAACGTAATGGTGTGTCAGAACGTCGTAATCGTACTTTATTGGATATGGTTCGATCTATGATGTCTCTGACTGACTTGCCACTGTCATTTTGGGGTTATGCACTGGAAACCGCTGCATTCACTTTAAATAGGGCACCATCTAAATCCGTTGAAAAGACACCGTATGAATTATGGTTTGGAAACAAACCTAAGCTGTCATTTCTTAAAGTTTGGGGATGTGATGTTTATGTGAAGAAACTTCAACCGGATAAACTCGAACCCAAAGCGGAAAAATGCGTCTTCATAGGATACCCTAAGGAAACAATTGGGTATACCTTCTATCACAGATCCGAGGGCAAGGTCTTTGTTGCCAAGAATGGATCCTTTCTTGAGAAGGAGTTTCTCGCGAAAGGTGTGAGTAGTCGGAAGGTAGAACTCGAAGAGGTTATTGAACCTTCTCTTCATGAAATGGCGAGTAGCGCAGAACCGGAAGTTGTTTCGGAGTTGACTTCACCTAATGAAGAGAGAGCTAATGATATTGATCATGAAACTCCGAAAGAGGACACTACCGAACCTCGCAGGTCAAGCAGGACACGTGCAGCTCCTGAACTGTACGGCAATCCTGTTATGAATTTCATGATTGATGAAATAGATGACCCTGCAACGTATGAAGAAGCGATGATGAGCCCTGATTCCAACAAATGGCTAGAAGCCATGAAATCCGAGATGGAATCCATGTACGAAAACCAGGTTTGGACCTTGGTGGACTTACGTCACGATCGAAAGGCCGTTGAGAATAAATGGATTTTCAAAAGAAAAACTGATGCTGATGGTAATGTAACCATCTATAAGGCTTGACTTGTCGCAAAGGGGTTTCGACAAATTCAAGGAGTTGACTACGATGAGACATTCTCTCCCGTAGCGATGCTTAAGTCGGTTAGGATTATGTTAGCAATTGCTGCATATTTTGATTATGAAATATGGCAGATGGATGTCAAAACTGCTTTCCTCAATGGTAATATTGAAGAAGAGTTGTATATGATACAACCAAAGGGTTTTGTCGATCCTAAGGATGCTGATAAGGTGTGTAAACTTCAGCGATCCATCTATGGACTGAAGCAAGCATCCCGGAGTTGGAATCTCCGCTTTGATGAGGTGATCAAAGAGTTTGGATTTGTCCAAACTTTTGGAGAGGCTTGTATTTACAAGAAAGTGAGTGGAAGTAATGTGGCATTTCTGATATTATATGTGGATGACATATTATTGATTGGAAATGATATAGATCTTTTAAACAGTGTTAAAAGTTATCTAAACAGCAAATTTTTGATGAAAGACCTTGGTGAAGCTTCATATATATTAGGCATTAAAATCTATAGAGATAGATCAAGACGCCTAATTGGGCTATCACAGAGTACATACCTTGATAAGATATTAAAGAAGTTTAATATGGACGAAAGTAAGAAGGGGTTCTTACCTATGTTGCAAGGCAAGACATTGAGTAAGACTCAAAGTCCGGCTACGGCGGAAGAAAGAGAGATGATGGATAAGATCCCCTATGCCTCGGCCATAGGCTCTATAATGTATGCCATGCTATGTACAAGACCGGATGTGGCACATGCTATTAGTTTGACTAGTAGGTACCAATCTGATCCAGGTTCGGAACACTGGATAGCGGTAAAGAACATCCTCAAGTACTTGAGAAGAACTAAGGATATGCTTCTTATATACGGAGGTGAAGAAGAGCTAGTCGCTAAGTGTTATGTCGATGCTAGCTTTGACACCGATCCGGATGACTCTAAGTCTCAATCCGGATACATATTTCTCTTGAACGGAGCAGTAGTTAGTTGGAGGAGTTCCAAACAACCTGTGGTGGCTGGATCAACAACGGAGGCGGAATATGTTGCTGCTTCAGAAGCGGCGCAGGAGGCAGTTTGGATGAAAGAGTTCATTACAGAACTGGGTGTGGTTCCCAGTGCGTTGGACCCGATGGTGATGTATTGTGACAACAATGGAGCCATAGCCAACGCAAAGGAACCAAGGTCTCACAAGAATTCCAAGCATATTAAGCGCCGGTTTCACTCCATCCGCGAGCATGTCAAGGATGGAGATATAAAGATTTGTAAAGTGCACACGGACCTAAATGTAGCAGATCCGTTGACTAAAGTACTCCCTAGGGAAAAACATGATCAACACCAGAACTCCATGGGTGTTAGATTTATCACTATGTGAACTAGATTATTGTCTCTAGTGCAAGTGGGAGACTGAAGGAAATATGCCCTCAGAGGCAATAATAAATTTGTTATTATATATTCCTTGTATATGATAGATGTTTATTTTGCATGCTATAATTGTATTGATATGAAACATCAATACATGTGTGTTTAATAAACAAAAAGGGTTCCTAGTTATGCCTCTCTTATAGACTAGCTTGTTGATTAACAAGATGATCAAAGTTTCCTGATCATGGACATTGGATGTTGTTAATAACAAGGTCACAGCATTTGTGAAATGAAGTGATGAACATTCATCCGAAGTATAGCATTACGATCAAGTCATTATGTTTATATTGCTATAACATCATGCAATGTAGTCTTAGTCCTTAGACCATGAGATCATGTTAATTGCTAACACCGGAAGAGTATCTTGATAACATCAAACGTCACACCGTAACAGGGTGACTATAAAGATGGGTTCAGTACTAAGAAGGTGTTATGTTGAGGCTCATGGATCAAGAGTGGAATTTGTCAATCCTGATGACGGATAGATATACTCTGGGCCCTCTCGGTGATATCACATTAAGATAGCTTGCAAGCAAGTGATGTGATCACTAGAATGTTATATCACGGGAACGAGAAAAGAGTGCATGTCGGTAACGAGATCAAACTAGGTATTTGGATACCGATGATCGAATCTTGGACATGTATTATATCATGAGACAAAGGGATTAAATTGCTGATGTTAAAGGTTCTCACGATCACAGAAGTCATCGTTGAATATGCAGGAGTTAGTATGGATATCCAGGTCCCGCTTCTGATTATTGATCTGAGAGGAGTCTCAATCATGTCTGCATTATTCACGAACAGTAGGGTGACACACTTAAGGGTTGCTGGACACCATTTAGGAGCACATATGTTCCAGACAAAAGGTTTGCAAAGCGCAGGAAATGTTTCGATAGAAACAGGAATTGTTTCGGGTGAAATTGCAGAAAGTGGTTCTGCATGTGATATTGAAATGTTGCAAGGGGTTTTATGTGAATGTTTGTTAATTAAAGTAATTAACAAAATTCTGAATAAATTTAATAAAAAGATTTTTATTAAATGAGAGAGCATTAAATTTGGAGAAATTTAATGCATTTAAAGTGGAGACTTTAAAAGAGAATGCGAAGGGGCATTTTAATGTGGAGGGGTTAACACCACATGAATGGGGGAGGTGAGGGGTCACCCCCCCATGCACCGGCCATGGAGAGAGGGGGCACCCCCCTCCTCCTATAAAAGGCCACCCAGTCCCTCCTTCATCCACACACCTCCTCGTGAAGGATCTCTCTCCCCCTCTAGATATTCCCCCATGGTCTCGGATTAGCGAGATACATGTTTCCGGTGGCCTTGCGTCTGGAAGGAGTTGCTGCTTCCGCTGATTCGCTGGAGCGAGGAGGTGGAGGTTGTCCGGTGGCTTGAACGTGTGTGCGAGGACGGATGCGCTGCTGATTTGCGGTGCTCAGACTTCCACACGATCTTGAGATCGGCAAGCGTACGACTACATCAACCACGAGTTCCTACTCGTTAACAAAACTCGTTGTCTTCGAGGGTAAGTTCTCCATGGATGTATGTTCACCCGTTGCTCTGTATCTAGTAGATAGTTCTTGGCGTATAGTTCTCATCGTAGGAATTTTTTTGTTTTCTATGCTGCGGACCCAACAGATAACCTGAAGGTGGATTATTAGTCATAGATGCAGTTGGATGACGGTCTATGTATAATGTTGTAATGCCCAATCGAATCTCAAAGGAGTCAAGATGATTAGTATATGCTTGTATGCTTTCTCGAAGTTTGTCAATTGCCCCGCTGTAATTTGTTCACCCAGCATGTTATCTATCTTTAGGAGAGCCACCTCTAGTGAACTATGGACCCCGGTCCTTTCTTTTACATACAATCTACAAACTGTTTATTGCTTTGTGTTTACTTTCTGCAAACTATTACTTCCTTCCATTCGATACGTTTAATCCTTTGTTTTCAGCAAAACTAGTGAGATTGACAACCTCATCGCAAGTTGGGGACAGAGTTCTGTGGTTGTGGTGTGCAGGTCTCCACGTTGCTGTTGGCACCGGTAGTGCGCCCTGGCAACATTCAGCTAGCTACACCTTTGGGATGTTTCCTTGATCCTACTGGATTGATAACCCTGGTTTTATAACTGAGGGAAACTTACTTCTGTGCTCATCATACCTTCCTCTTGGGGTCCCCAACGAGCTCGTTAATACACGATTCAGCACTGTACTATCAAATGTAGGATCTTACTATCGGGCCAAACCTCTGAGTTCATTAATCCGCTCTTGTTGCCGCTCGAACATGGCTTGAAATTCCTCATTCTTTCTTTCAACCTTTGCCAACCACTCTGCCTCCTCCGCCTGTTGCCGCTTCATTTTTCTCGATCAGCTTGTATAAGTGTCAATATCATTGGGAAACCCAATCTTCCATGGAAAAGAAGGTCCAAAGCCTCGTGTTCGTCCGAACTTTTCAGAATTCCCGAGGGCCTTTGTCAGCTCATCGTTCTCTCTCCCGGAATGGAACTTTCCCACTTGAACCTCTTTTATCATTTTAAGAAGTTCATTCTTGGGTTCAATAATTTCTTACTTTGCAATAATGTCCCCTGTTTCTAGGTCATACGATGCCCCATGCCCAAGTAATTTCTTGACCTCAAGGGCCAATCACGTGTAGCTGGAGTGATCCCTTTAGCCATCAGGTCAGCCTAAGTTTTATCCCACTTAGGCATGGCACTCCTCTAGCCACATATCCCCATATTATGGTGATATGTATTTTTTTAAGCATTTAGCATATTCTTGTCCGACCTTGCTTTAGCTACTTCTGAATCCTTGTACTCCACAATTGCGTCCTAGTTATCCCATTGCTTCTCTAGTGCGCTAGTGAATTCTGGAGTTTTTTCTCCTTGATATACTCTCGTTATAATCTTTTATTCTAGTTCTGGAATTGTGTGGCCATCTTCTTAAGAGTCCACTCCTTGACTTTAAACTCTTGTGCCTGTCTAAGCTCGTCAGTTTTGCAGACTGGTAGGGTGAAATATATCATGAGCGAATTCCAAATACAATATTTGGCTCTATTGTCGACAAAACTAGCTCCAGCTTGATCCTTTTTTCCTGGCTTATTCCCATTGAAGGGAATATGCCCGAGAGGCAATAATAAAGTGGTTATTATCTTATTCCATGTTTATGATAAATGTTTGCATGCTATAATTGTATTAATTGGAAACGTTAATACATGTGTGTTTAATAAATAAATAAAGAGTTCCTAGTTATGCCTCTCATATAAACTAGCTCACTGATTAACAAGATGATCAAGGTTTCCTGATCATGGATATTGGATGTTGTTAATGACGAGATCACAACATTGGTGGAATGATGTGTTGAACATTCATCCGAAGTATAGCAATACGATCCAAGTCATTGTGTTTAAATTACTATAACATCATACGAAGTAATTCTAGTCCTTAGACCATGAGAT
Organism: Avena eriantha; assembly: GCA_910589775.1. NCBI lineage: Eukaryota > Viridiplantae > Streptophyta > Magnoliopsida > Poales > Poaceae > Avena > Avena eriantha. Next base: position 391,418,312 of record OU342740.1, on the reverse strand, counting down.
CCTGTTAATCACCAACACTATAAGAGTAACTTGATAACATCAAACATCACACTGTAACAGGATGATTATAAAGGTGGGTTCAGATACTCCGAAGGTGTTACATAGAGGCTCATGGATCAAGAGTGGGATTTGTCCATCCCGATGACGGATAGATATACTCTAGGCCCTCTCGATGATATCACATTAAGATAGCTTGCAAGCAAGTGATGTGATCACTAGGATGTTATATCACGGCAACGAGAAAAGAGTGCATGTCGGTAACGAGATCAAACTAGGTATGGAGATTCCGATGATCGAATCTCGGACATGTAATATATCACGAGACAAAGGGATTTAGTTACTAGCGTTAAAGGTTCTCATGATCATAGAAGTCATCATTGAATGTGTGGGAGTCCGTATGGATCTCCAAGTTCGCTGCTGATTATTGATCAGAGAAGGGTCTCAATCACGTCTGCATTATTCGTGAACCATAGGGTGACACACTTAAGGGATACTTGCACCTCCTTGTGAAGGATCTCTCTCCCCCTCTAGAAATTATTCCCCATGGTCTTGGATTAGCGAGATACATGTTCCAGGTGGCTTTGTCTGGAAAGGAGTAGCTGCTTCCGCTATATCGCTGGAGTGAGGACACAGAGATTGTCGGGGATGCACCGCTGCTTTGCGGTACTGGACTTGCTGGTGCTAGACCTGTTGTACTCGCTGGACTTCATCACGATATCGAGATCGGCAAGTGTATGACTACATCATCCATGAGTACAACCTTGTAACGCTTTGTCGCTCTTCAAGTGTTATGTTCTCTATGGATGCATATCCACCCGTTGATTGTATCTAGGTAGATAGATCTTGGTGCTTAGTTGTTTACTTCGTAGGAAATTTTTTGTTTTCTATGCTGCAAACCCAATAGTGGTATCAGAGCCTGATCTATGCATAGATGCTTTGCACGGGTAGAACACATATGAGTATGTGGGCATTGATGATTATGTTATTGCATCTTCTATGTATTTTGGATATTGGTGGCACAGTGGGAGGGGTTGTTCATCTGCGGTACCAAAGTTGGCAGGCCAGCGCATGGCGGTACCTAAGTTGCCTGAAATTATCGCGTTTCGAAAAGTTGGGCTGCCAACTACTGAGAGGGGCCATTTTGAGGCAAACTCATCTCACCCCTGCCAAATTCAAACATTCTGTTAAGCTGCCCCGTGAAGTAGATGGTCGGGACCCTCATGTCGGTCATCTGTCCGTGACGCGGGCGCCAACACGGCAACCTCTTAGGCAAATCGATCAGCTAAGTGGATTGGATGCGTTGACCAATTTCACAAATCCATTCCCAGCTTTCCCCTAGCACCGGCGACATCGGAATCCACCCTCCAGGCAGGACGATCCCTTCGGACATTTGACTTCCGGCGCCAAGTTGCTGCGCCCATTCGTTGATCCCGAGCTCCAATGGCGCATGCCGTAGCCGCCGTTGCGAGGCTCTAGCCTGCCTCCGCCGCCGACGAGCCGAGCAGCTCGGAGGATGGCAGATCCTACTATCAAGAAAGAAGAATTTCTATCTACAAGCGGGTGATCTACCCTTCTCTTTGCTATTCGCACTAGTTACAACTGCTAGCTGGCTACTGAACCTCAAATTGTTTGTTAGCCCAATGCTGACAAACATATTTTGTCCATAGTTTTCTGTCAAGTGGGATTTGCGGGGACCCCTCTTACCTGGTTACGGTAGTCCTCTATAGGTACGACTCTAAGGGCAAGAGGTATGGACACCATTGTTTCACGATGGAAGAAGCGCTTTCGCAGATCTGCACTATATCTGGTATGGTTGCTGCTCTGCGTAATCATGTTGAATTATGGCCGAAGCAGACTGCAAATTTCAGCTTCATGGATGAACGTGGCATCATGGTTCCTATAACGTGTGACAGTCAGCTAATTAGGTTGATGAAAAGGTATGCTTCGGCTGCCATATTTGAGCTAAAATGTGATGTACTGGATGTGGAAGCTGCTGCAACTGGGAGTCGCCCTTCTATTCTTGGACAGGGTGGTTGCTCGAACCCAATTGGCTCCTGGTAAGCAAAGGTCTCTTGGGCTTCGCATGTTTGTGCTGAATTGTAATTTTTGTTTTATTTACTCTGTAGATATTGGGTAGTTATGCAACAGTCTTGTTTCTTTGACAGGAAGCGCCACAAGGTTAGAAACATGACTGCCGGGTCAGTCATTTTGCTGCCCAAAGAAATTAAAAACGAGTGGAAAGATGTCATTTTGCTGCCCGAAGAAATTAAAAACGAGTGGAAAGATGATGCTCGACACGATTCTGGTGCCCATTGTCCCGGCGATGCAGAGTACGTGAAGCTAAGAAAATTGGCACCGAGGAAGAGGAAGAAGGCACGAAATGAAGAAGCCGTTGGACGTGAAGGCTTGACACCCAGGCTGTGGAAGAAGGCTGCTAGCAATGAAGATGCATAGTAATGTGTTGAACTTGAACCTATATATGTAATTCTGTTATATTCTAATCGCTCTGTGTGTGGAACGTTGCTGGGCGAAACAATCTACCCACGTTCTCTAAGTAAAATGTACCACGACTTAGGGTTTGGAAACGCTCGAGTCAGTAGTTGAATCCGAAATTGTGATTGTGCCACTGCTATCTGAAAACAAGGATCCACCGGTTCCACAATTGCTGAGGGACAGGAGGTCTCCAAATATGATGGAATGTAAGTGGCACATAAATAAATTATTTAAGATGCCACACTCCACAAAGCAGCAACTTATTTCAGATGCTGCACAACGACGTGGCAACATATACAGCAATGTTCTCACCGATAATGCCCAGATGAGGAGGAAATGGGTACCACTTTCTGGCCTAATCTTGAGCCCGTCTATCTCACCGCCTCTCTGCTCCTGCATCCCCTGCATCTGGCGAAGCTCCCGGATCTCCAGTAACCGGGTGTACGTGCTTCCACTTTATAAATTGTGGTTGTGCCATTTGCATGCGGCACAATCCACATAGATTACGTTTAAACAAACCACCAGTGTCAGAATACACTAGTAGAAAAGGTGTCTTTGGTCCACGGTTACGTTCCCAATCCGGGACAGAGATCTAAATCGAGGCAGAAATTGATCTAAATCACAAATTCTTCCGCAAATTAATGCGGGGTCAGAGCAATTTTTTTCCTCCTTGGAATCCGGGACCAATAGTTCAGACCGCTAGGTCAACAAGTACAAATATTACAACTTAAAAAGGCACGGAGCTTAAGCTAAATAGAACTAGTTATCACACATCTCCTTGATCTTCCTAATCTTGGCCCGATGCGCATCTTCCTACGAGAGCAAGGATCGAATTGTCTGCTCCTTCCTTTTAGCATCTTCCTTGCACAGCTTCAATTGTTTCTCTGCATTTTTCCTCATGCACTTGTCAATACTCGTAGTTGTGTACTGCAGGACTTTGGCCTGGTGGAGATCGTTCCTTGCTTCAGTCAGTTCTTGCTCTGCTTTAGCCTTCAGGGCCAACGCCGCGTCCCTCTCCTTCTCGACTTTGATAACCTTGTCTTGCACCCACCTGAGATCTCGCTTATGCTTGGTCATGTCAACTAGTTCCCATAGCTTCATCTCAACACTGTCAGGAAGTGAGCTGAATACGGATTCTTTCAACTCGACAGTCATTTCCCATAGTTTGTCCAGTGTTTTCTGCATCGATTTGGGCCACTCTGGATCTACCCATTTGACAACACCGCAACTTCCGCCTTGCATCATTGCACGATGTCCTTGACACCGTAGAAACCTCCTGCCTGCGTTTCATCCTTCGAAGGCTACAAATTTAGCGGGCACATATCCGTGTTTACATACCAGAGGACTGTCTTCATCCTCTAAACCGTGATAGTCGGAGTCATACATCGTCTGGTTGGCCTAACACATCATACGCGCATGAGTAAATAAATAAGATCTAGCACAAAAAATAGATAACTGGCCACAGATGAGAGAAATAGAGATGGGACGACTCACATCGAAATCACCGTCCCTGTCGTCACGACGTGTTTCGTCGCCGTCTCCCCTTGAACCCATGGCGAGAGGGGTGGGGGGGTGGCTGCCAGAGAGGGGATTGGGATGGAGGCACCGTCGGCTAGCGGCTACGGCAGGATGGGAGTGAAGTAGGGAAAGTGGCTTCGAGGGTAAGGAAGAGAAGTACGGGGAGGAAGAGAAGTAATGGGGACGTGACACTGGGATGTGTCCCACTGAACTCGTGAGACGTGACACTCGCAACAGGGGAGCGCCCGGTGTTGCCGGTTTGTCCAAAGCAAGCGTGGCCAATCATGCCGCAGAGTAGCCTACTCGCGGATCGCTCTCACGAAGACCATCCCAATCGTCCAAGCGCCCCAATCGAACGGTATGTAACAATCGTCAAGAAGAACAACTGTGTTAGGGAGTGCCTTCTAGAAGGCTCGGTCTAACGGCTACCCATGCAATGACACTAGGTGTGGTTCATGAAAAGAACCGACATGCAATGACATCGGTGGATCCATGTGTAGTTTATGGAAGTAACAGACATGCAATGCCTCTAACTATGGTTAATGAAAAGAACACACATGCAATGACACTGGGTGTGGTTCATGAAAAGAACATACATGCAATGACACTGGTGGATCCTTATGTGGTTTGTTTAGAGGAACATACATGCAATGACACTGGTGGATCCACGTGTGGTTCATGACAAGAACACACATCCAATGACACTAGGTGGATCCTTATGTGGTTCATGAAAAGAACTGACATGTAGTGACACTGGGTGTGGTTCATGAAAAGAAAGAGCATGCAATGACATCGGTGGATCCATGTGTGGTTTATGGAAGTAACAGACATGCAACGACTCTAGCTATGGTTAATGAAAAGAACACGCATGCAATGACACTAGGTGTGGTTCATGAAAAGAACAGACACGCAATGACACTGGTGGATCCTTATGTGGTTTGTTTAGAGGAACAGACATGCAATCACAGTAGGTGGATCCATATGTGGTTTATGGAAGTAAAAGACATGCAATGACTCTAGCTGTGATTCATGAAAAGAACAGACATGCAATGACACTGGTGGATCCTTATGTGGTTCATGAAAAGAACAAACAGGCAATGATACTGGTGGATCCTTATGTGGTTTGTTTAGAAGAACACACATGCAATGACAGCGGGTGTGGTTCATGAGAAGAACACACATCCAATGAGACTGGTGGATCCTTATGTGGTTTGTTTAGAGGAACAGACATGCAATCACACTAGGTGGATCCAATGTGGTTTATGGAAGTAACACACATGCAATGACACTGGTAGATCCTTATGTGGTTCATGAAAAGAATAGACATGCAGTGAAACTGGGTGTGGTTCATGAATAGAATAGACATGCACTGACACTGGGTGTGGTTCATGAAAAGAACAGACATGCAATGACACTGGTGGGCCCATCCTTATGTGGTTCATGAAAAGAACAGACATGCAATGACACTGGTGGATCCTTATGTGGTTTGTTTAGAGGAACAGACATGCAATGACACCGGTGGATCCACGTGTGGTTCATGAGAAGAACACACATCCAATGACTCTGGTAGATCCTTATGTAGTTCATGAAAAGAACTGATCATGAAGTGACACTGGGTGTGGTTCATGAAAAGAACAGACATGCACTAACACTAGGAGTGGTTCATGAAAAGAACAGACATGCAATACCACTGATGAATCCTTATGTGGTTTATGGAAGGAACAAACATCCAATCACACTAGGTGGATCCATATGTGGTTTATGGAAGTAACACACATGCAATGACACTGGGTGTGGTTCATGAAAAGAATAGACATGCAATGACACTGGTAGATCCTTATGTGGTTCATGAAAAGAACAGACATGCAATGGCACTGGTGGATCCTTATGTGATTTGTTTAGAGGAACAAACATGCAATGACACCGGGTGTGGTTCATGAAAAGAACAGACATTCAATGACTTATGTGGTTTGTTTAGAAGAACACACATGCAATGACACTGGGTGTGGTTCATGAAAAGAACAGATAGGCAATGACACTGGTGGATCCTTATGTGGTTTGTTTAGAAGAACACGCATGCAATGACACTGGGTGTGGTTCATGAAAAGAACAGACACGCAATGCCACTGGTTGATCCTTATGTGGTTGGTTTAGAGGAACAGACATGCAATGACACCGGTGGATCCACATGTGGTTTATGGAAGTAAAAGACATGCAATGACACTGGTAGATCCTTATGTGGTTCATGAAAAGAACAGACATGTAGTGAAACTGGGTGTGGTTCATGAATAGAACAGACTTGCAGTGACACTAGGTGTGGTTCATGAAAAGAACAGACATGCAATGATACTGGTGGGCCCATCCTTATGTGGTTCATGAAAAGAACAGACATGCAATGAAACTAGTGGATCCATATGTGGTTTGTTTAGAAGAACACACATGCAATGACACTGGGTGTGGTTCATGAAAAGAACACACACGCAATGACACTGGTGGATCCTTATGTGGTTTGTTTAGAGGAACATACATGCAATGACACCGCTGGATCCACATGTGGTTCATGAGAAGAACACACATCCAATGACTCTGGTAGGTCCTTATGTGGTTCATGAAAAGAACTGACATGCAGTGACACTGGGTGTGGTTCATGAAAAGAACAGACACGCACTGACACTAGGACTGGTTCATGAAAAGAACAGACAGGCAATGACACTGGTGGATCCTTATGTGGTTTATGGAAGCAACAAACATGCAATCACACTAGGTGGATCCATATGTGGTTTATGGAAGTAACACACATGCAATGACACTGGGTGTGGTTCATGAAAAGAACAGACATGCAATGACACTGGTAGATCCTTATGTGGTTCATGAAAAGAACAGACATGCAATGCCACTGGTGGATCCTTATGCGGTTTGTTTAGAGGAACAAACATGCAATGACACTGGGTGTGGTTCATGAGAAGAACACACATCCAATGACACTGGTGGATCCTTATGTGGTTTGTTTAGAGGAACAGACATGCAATCACACTAGGTGGATCCATATGTGGTTTATGGAAGTAAAATACATGCAATTACTCTAGTAGATCCTTATGTGGTTCATGAAAAGAACAGACATGCAGTGAAACTGGGTGTGGTTTATGAAAAGAACAGACATGCAATGACACTGGTGGATCCTTATGTGGTTCATGAAAAGAATAGACATGCAATGACACTGGTGGATCCTTATGTGGTTTATGGAAGGAACAAACATGCAATCACACTAGGTGGATGCATATGTGGTTTATGGAAGTACCACACATGCAATGACACTGGGTGTGGTTCATGAAAGGAACAGACATGCAATGACACTGGTAGATCCTTATGTGGTTCATGAAAAGAACAGACATGCAATGACACTGGTGGATCCTTATGTGGTTTGTTTAGAGGAACAGACATGCAATGACTCTAGCCGTGGTTCATGAAAAGAACAGACATGCAATGACATAGGGTGTGGTAGATGAAAAGAATAGACATGCAATGACTTATGTGGTTTGTTTAGAAGAACACACATGCAATGACACTAGGTGTGGTTCATGAAAAGACCAGATAGGCAATGACACTGGTGGATCCTTATGTGGTTTGTTTAGAAGAACACGCATGCAATGACACCAGGTGTGGTTCATGCAAAGAACAGACACGCAATGACACTGGTGGATCCTCATGTGGTTTGTTTAGAGGAACAGACATGCAATCACACTAGCTGGATCCATATGTGGTTTATGGAAGTAAAAGACATGCAATGACTCTAGCTTTGATTCATGAAAAGAACAGACATGCAATGACACTGGTGGATCCTCATGTGGTTCATGAAAAGAACAGACAGGCAATGACACTGGTGGATGCTTATGTGGTTTGTTTAGAAGAACACACATGCAATGACACTAGGTGTGGTTCATGAAAAGAAAACACACACAATGACACTAGTGGATCCTTATGTGGTTTGTTGAGAGGAACAGACATGCAATGACACCGGTGGATCCACATGTGGTTTATGGAAGTAAAAGACATGCCATGACACTGGTATATCCTTATGTGGTTCATGAAAAGAACAGACATGCAGTGAAACTAGGTGTGGTCCATGAATAGAACAGACATGCACTCACACTGGGAGTGGTTCATGAAAAGAACAGACATGCAATGACACTGGTGGGCCCATCCTTATGTGGTTCATGAAAAGAACAGACATGCAATGACACTGGTGGATCCTTATTTGGTTTGTTTAAAAGAACACACATGCAATGACACTGGGTGTGGTTCATGAAGAGAACACACACGCAATGACACTGGTGGATCCTTATGTGGTTTGTTTAGAGGAACATGCATGCTATGACACCGGTGGATCCACGTGTGGTTCATGAGACGAACACACATCCAATGAATCTGGCAGATCCTTATGTGGTTCATGAAAAGAACTGACATGCAGTGACACTGGGTGTGGTTCGTGAAAAGAACAGACATGCACTTACACTAGGCCTGGTTCATGAAAAGAACAGACATGCAATGATACCAGGTGTGGTTCATGAAAAGAATAGACATGCAATGACTTATGTGGTTTGATTAGAAGAACACACATGCAATGACACTGGTGGATCCTTATGTGGTTTTTTTTAGGAACATACATGAAATGACTCTAGTCGTGGTTCATGAAAAGAATAGACATGCAATGACACCAGGTGTGGTTCATGAAAAGAACAGACATGCAATGACTTATGTGGTTTGTTTAGAAGAACACACATGCAATGACACTGGGTGTGGTTCATGAAAAGAACAGATAGGCAATGACGCTGGTGGATCCTTATGTGGTTTGTTTAGAAGAACACGCATGCAATGACACTAGGTGTGGTTCATGAAAAGAACAAACACGCAATGACACCGGTGGATCCTTATGTGGTTTGTTCAGAGGAACAGACATGCAATCACACTAGGTGGATCCATATGTGGTTTATGGAAGTAAAAGACATGCAATGACTAGCTGTGATTCACGACAGGAACAGACATGCAATGACACTGGTGGATCCTTATGTGGTTCATGAAAAGAACAGACAGGAAATGACACTGGTGGATCCTTATGTGGTTTGTTTAGAAGAACACACATGCAATGACACCGGGTGTGGTTCATGAGAAGAACACACACGCAATGACACTGGTGGATCCTTATGTGGTTTGTTGAGAGGAACAAACATGCAATGACACCGGTGGATCCTCATGTGGTTTATGGAAGTAAAAGACACGCAATGTCACTGGTGGATCCTTATGTGGTTTGTTTAGAGGAACATACATGCAATGACTCTAGCCGTGGTTCATGAAAAGAATAGACATGCAATGACACCAGGTGTGGTTCATGAAAAGAACAGACATGTAATGACTTATGTGGTTTGTTTAGAAGAACACACATGCAATGACACTGGGTGTGGTTCATGAAAAGAATAGATAGGCAATGACACTGGTGGATCCTTATGTGGTTTGTTTAGAAGAACACACATGCAATGACACTGGGTGTGGTTCATGAAAAGAATAGACACGCTATGACACTGGTAGATCCTTATGTGGTTTGTTTAGAGGAACAAACATGCAATCACACTAGGTGGATCCATATGTGGTTTATGGAAGTAAAAGACATGCAATGACTCTAGCTGTGATTCGTGAAAAGAATAGACATGCAATGACACTGGTGGATCCTTATGTGGTTCATAAAAAGGACAGACAGGCAATGACACTGGTGGATCCTTTTTTGGTTTGTTTAGAATAACACACATGCAATGACACTGGTGTAGTTCATGAGAAGAACACACATCCAATGACACTGGTGGATCCTTATGTGGTTTGTTTAGAGGAACAGACATGCAATCACACTAGGTGGATCCATATGTGGTTTATGGAAGTAAAATACATGCAATGACTCTGGTAGATCCTTATGTGCTTCAAGAAAAGAACAGACAAGAAGTGAAACTGGGTGTGGTTCATGAAAAGAACAGACATGCACTAACACTGGGTGTGGTTCATGAAAAGAAAGGACATGCAATGACACTAGTGGGTCCATCCTTATGTGTGGTTCATGAAAAGAACAGACAGGCAATGACACTAGTGGATCCTTATGTGGTTTGTTTAGAAGAACACACATGCAATGACACTAGGTGTGGTTCATGAGAATAACACACACGCAATGACACTGGTGGATCCTTATGTGGTTTGTTGATAGGAACAGACATGCAATGACACCGGTGGATCCACATGTGGTTTATGGAAGTAAAAGACATGCAATGACACTGGTAGATCCTTATGTGGTTCATGAAAAGAACAGACATGTAGTGAAGCTGGGTGTGGTCCATGAATAGAACAGACATGCACTGACACTAGGTGTGGTTCATGAAAAGAACAGACATGCAATGACACTGGTGGGCCCATCCTTATGTGGTTCATGAAAAGAACAGACATGCAATGACACTGGTGGATCCTTATGTGGTTTGTTTAAAAGAACACACATGCAATGACACTGGGTGTGGTTCATGAAAAGAACACACACATAATGAGACTGGTGGATCCTTATGTGGTTTGTTTAGAGGAGCAGACATGCAATGACACCGGTGGATCCACATATGGTTTATGGAAGTAAAAGACATGCAATGACACTGGTAGATCCATATGTGGTTCATGAAAAGAATAGACATGCAGTGAAACTTGGTGTGGTTCATGAATAGAACATACATGCACTAACACAGGGTGTGGTTCATGAAAAGAACAGACATGCAATAACACTGGTGGGCCCATCCTTATGTGGTTCATGAAAAGAACAGACATGCAATGACACTGGTGGATCCTTATGTGGTTTGTTTAGAAGAACACACATGCAATGACACTAGGTGTGGTTCATGAAAAGAACACACATCCAATGACACTGGTGGATCCTTATGTGGTTCATGAAAAGAACAGACATGCAATGACACCGGTGGATCCTTATGTGGTTTGTTTAGAGGAACAGACATACAATGACTCTAGCCGTGGTTCATGAAAATAACAGACATGCAATCACACCGGGTGTGGTTCATGAAAAGAACAGACATGCAATGACTTATGTGGTTGGTTTAGAAGAACACACATGCAATGACACTGGTGGATCCTTATGTGGTTTGTATGGAGGAACAGACATGCAATGACTCTAGCCATGGTTCATGCAAAGAACAGACATGCAATGACACCGGGTGTGGTTCATGAAAAGAACATACATGCAATGACTTATGTGGTTTGTTTAGAAGAACACACATGTAATGACACTGGGTGTGGTTCATGAAAAGAATAGATAGGCAATGACACTGGTGGATCCTTATGTAGTTTGTTTAGAATAACACACATGCAATGACACTGGGTGTGGTTCATGAAAAGAACAGACACGCAAGGACACTGGTGGATCCTTATGTGGTTTGTTTAGAGGAACAAACATGCAATCAAACTAGGTGGATCCATATGTGGTTTATGGAAGTAAAAGACATGCAATGACTCTAGCTGTGATTCATGAAAAGAACAGACATGCAATGACACTAGTGGATCCTTATGTGGTTCATGAAAAGAACAGACAGGCAATGACACTGGTGGGTCCTTATGTGGTTTGCTTAGAAGAACACACATGCAATGACACTGGGTGTGGTTCATGAGAAGATAACACATCCAATGACACTTGTGGATCCTTATGTGGTTTGTTTAGAGGATCAGACATGCAATCACACTAGGTGGATCCATATGTGGTTTATGGAAGTAAAAGACATGCAATGACTCTGGTAGATCCTTATGTGGTTCATGAAAACAACAGACATGAAGTGAAACTAGGTGTGGTTTATGAAAAGAACAAACGTGCAATGACACTGGTGGATCCTTATGTGGTTCATGAAAAGAATAGACAGGCAATGACACTGGTGGATCCTTATGTGGTTTGTTTAGAAGAACACACATGCAATGACACCGGGTGTGGTTCATGAGAAGAACACACACGCAATGACACTAGTGGATCCTTATGTGGTTTGTTGAGAGGAACAAACATGCAATGACACCGGTGGATCCTCATGTGGTTTATGGAAGTAAAAGACACGCAATGTCACTGGTGGATCCTTATGTGGTTTGTTTAGAGGAACATACATGCAATGACTCTAGCCGTGGTTCATGAAAAGAATAGACATGCAATGACACCAGGTGTGGTTCATGAAAAGAACAGACATGTAATGACTTATGTGGTTTGTTTAGAAGAACACACATGCAATGACACTGGGTGTGGTTCATGAAAAGAATAGATAGGCAATGACACTGGTGGATC